>CM071931.1:37332305-37960516 GCA_016081115.2 Rehmannia glutinosa | reverse complement strand
ATGGAAAGGAGTTCATCATTACGCTAAGGATTTGGCGTAACAATGCTTTTGTTACAGCGGAAGGAGTGTCGGAAATTAAAGAAGCCGATGTTGACCTGATTGTTACTGGAAGGAAGCAACCAAGTCCGACTATGCCGAGAAAGTAGTCTGCAATGACTAATAAGAGGGCTGGCCAAGGAGACTACCACAAATTGCTTCGGACATCGTTGCCAAAATGCATAGATATCAATTTGGCAGCCAAAACCGTCTAAAGCAAAGTTGATCGTGAATGGCCGCGATCATTGAAGAACGTAAAGTGAATCGGGCTGAGTTTGTCTATAGCGCATCCGCCAAAACGTTGGGGGAACAAATCCTTCAAGAAGGATGGAACGCTTCGAGGTTCCCTCAGATACACCGTGATTGGCCGGCCGATGGAGGCAAAAGGAGTCCTCTTCGACATGGAAAGGCGTTCCATGTAAACAAGAGGATGTTCGATCAAACCTCTCGGCACACGAAGAGAGCCTACGCTAAGAGAGTGATACGAGTGAGGGGGAATCGATTTGACCCCGAAGATACAGTTGTCTCCTCTCCTCCAAAGAAAAAGGTTGCTCCCAAGCACCGTAAGAAGATCAAGCTGTTCTCGCAAAGAAAGAAAAGAAATCGCTCCTCGCCCTCGCAGCCGAGTCACCCGCCCGCAGCCGTGTCTCCCGCTCTCAGAACTCTAGCAGCGGAGAAGGAATCTCAAATACCATCTCCGGTCATCAAGAAAAGGAGAATCGATAAGCCAAGACGGCCGTTCCTCGAAGAAGACAAAGATCGCCCCCGCCGCCCAAGATTTGAAGAACCTTATCCGAACCGTAAATCCTCCGGCACAAACAAAAAGAAGGAGAAGAATTTTCAGCGTGCCCGAGCTTGAGAAACCGGGCCGAGTCGCCCACTCACCGGGAGAAGATACTCCGAGATCATTGGAGAAGTAGAGTCTCCGTGACGTGATCGATGAAACGGCCAAGTCTCTGAGGACAATCAGAGGCAACTCAAGACCCAACAGAGACAGAACAACTAAGGAACAAGGAATAGCCGAGACAACCGAATCACCCGCTGATGTGGTTGTTTCTCTACCCGTAATGAGGCTATCAAGATGTCGAGTAGCGAAGTCTCGCTACCCTTAATCCCCGGAAACGAGGGCCAACAAGAGACCGATGAAGACGATATAATCATGTACTCTCCATTGTATCCGACATCCAAAATCGTCCTGAGAGTGGAGAAAATGGAAGCCGAGCCTATCCAGAGTGCGGTTTGAAAATCCGAGTTCATTCTTTGAGGAAGAAGAACTCTTCGTGTTTCTTGAGGTGGACATGGCCGCAAGCCTTGATGAGGATAATTGCATCAATATACCGCATATTCGAAAAAGAAAACGAATGGGCTAAAGCAAAATGAGACGAGAAGCACGTGAGAAGGCAAAGATCGCCTCTCACCGCACCGGAGAGTGGTGCAAAAGATATTGCACATCGTTGTCGCCGCCACCACTTTCCAGCTCATTCGAGGAAGGTGTTAAGGGAACTAGCGATGAACTTGGGATAGTGGGGACCCCAATCGAGCCAACCCCTAATGAAGGTGTCTTACCACCGCCCCAATGGCCGAATACTCGATTGGGAACAAACCAGAGTCCGAGACGAGTGACCCCATTCCAAGTCACTCGGTGGTGTGCCACCGGTGAGGGGAAACTCCCTCCACCGCAGCCAGTGCCTCGGAGGATGTCGCGGTGACTCCACAATGAATTTAGGAGGCGAAGTGGAGAAGGAACAATCACATAATACATAGCAAGTTGTCACGACAAAGTGCTCGCATTGGGCCAGATCTCTCACCAAGTGCCAATCGCTCGCAGCTAATGACGCCTTTGATGCAACGAGGCACAGACGGAATCGCCCTAGAGTTAACACTGGCGATGAAAGTGCAATCCATGGAGTTGAGACCAATGGATGCCACTCGAAGACCCCAAGACAAGATGACATCGTCGAAAGGGATGTCCAAGGCCTCGCCGCAGATTGAGACTACGGGGAGGTAATGAAGGCCAACGGAGGTTGAGAGTTCCCGGATAGAGAAACCGGACGTAACATCCCTCCCGCTATCATTGATCCATCGAAAAAGAGATAAGTGCTCTTCACGATTCCCAGGATAATCGATGTAACCTTTTCGGGATCGGAAGGAGACGATGAAGCCGAGTCATCCCCGTGACTAATCCAAAAGACTCGGTGAGGATGTTCCAACCATGAGTAAGTCGACCTCAAGACTACTCGCCAAACATTCCACTTTGATTATGAGCCACCCATGGAAATCTCATCATCGTCCGATGACGCTCGATAAAGCCGAGGACTACCAACTCATTTGGAAAACCAATTTGAGACCGACGAAGCCGCTGAGACAAATGTTTGAAAGCTTAGCAAGTCGGGTCGACTTCACAATGAGACCACAACAAACAGAGTCCATCGCGCAGGCTCCTGCCGCAGCAGTTCGACTCCTCAAGGGACTTCACGAGCACCGCTTATCATTGAAGCAGATTCCGATTGCCCGTGATGATCCTTTCGTAGAATCATTTCCCTTCTCCTCGAGGTACCGACCTCCTCGAAGAATCGAGACAAAGATCGCGAGCGCTTTCTGCACTGATCCCGTCATTCCATCGTACACCATAGTTCCAAATAACTATGAATTTGACGTCTTGGCCGTCACCAAATGTAAGAAGCAAAATTAAGTTCCGGGAGGTGTTCAAAGCCTTATTTGCCGAGATTGAACGGATGGAGAGGCACCAGGCCTCACCGGACATGAGGTCGATAACAGGACGCTAACCTTACGCGACTTGAGAGGCATAATAGTCGGAGATCCGTGAGTGGTGGCAACAAAGAATAAACAATGCGTGTGGAACAAGCTCGATATTTTAGAACATTGTTCAACAAGTTGTTAGTCTCAAGGGTCGGGAATGCCGATGCAAAGACAAAATTGCAAAGAGCACATTGAACAAATGCATGAATCTCATAATACGTAGATAAAGTCGCTGCGTGAACATAATAAGAACGAGCTCTCGCGTGTGGGAAGAGAATATGGATCGAAAATTCAGTCTCCTCACGGCCGAGATGAAGTTGGTAGTTTGAATCCAATGCTACCCGCTCCGAGTTTCGCATGACTTACTCCCGCAGCAGATTGACGCTTAACTCAACTATCACAGACTAGACTTCTTGCTTGCTAGCTTGTTTCGGGGTTCCTCTCTCCTTTGATGATGCCAAAAAGGGGAAGAGGAATACCTAAAGGCGCTGAAGGGATCTCAAGCCGAGAATGAGGAAGCAGATGTGAAGGAAAGACGGTGAGTAAAGTAATAAAGAGAGAAGAAAGGAAGTCTGTTGAGGGAGAAGGTTCGAAAGATGTGACCTTGATGATTGCTAAAACCCCAACAAGGTCTTGTCACAACCGATATTATCAAGAAACTCCCAAATGATTTCCGCCACTCCAACACACTGTACCAATTTGAAAAGAGAAAGACAATTGAAGCAGGGATGGAGGAAGTGGAAGGAAGGATGAATGCCCGAGTTATGAATATTCTCGAAACAAACATGGAGGCATTCCAATAGACAGAGATACCTATGCCATTTCGATGCCGAACGAGCCAAGATCTGCTGATGAATTCAAGACGCTCGCATTCGAAGGTTACTTCGCAAATATGTCCATGGCTCAAGCCTGGGGATTTTCTTGGGAAAAAGGTCTTACACTATGTGAAGAAGCGACAGCAACAAACCACCGATCACTCACTTGGTCACTCTTTGGTCACTCAATTTGGGAAAAAGAAGGCCCCAAGACAATACACGCCCAGAGGCGGAGGGAAGAAGCGATGGTGGAGGAAGAGGTTTGAGACTCAGATCCGTGCCCAAAAACATTGAGTACATAGATCCAAGCAAGAAAGGAGGGATATACTGGGCTGGATTTGACGAAGTAGCCAATCTACAAGTGGCTAAGAACAATGCTGAGTATGTGAAGAGAATTGAAGAAGAAAATAAAAGACAAACTCAACTATGGGAGGAAAGACAAGAAAGACCGAGAAGAGATGATGAAGTCGCCCGGAAGGCGTATGAGAAAAAAGAAGGCAGCTAAAGATGAGAAGAAAAGGAAAAGGTCAGAAGATGACAGAGCTGAAGAAGATAAAAGAAGGAGGCAGCGAAGGAGATGAAGTGTTGTTGTCCACCCCTTCATGTATTTCACTATCTAAATACACTTTATGTAAGTCTTCTGTACGTTGAATAAAATTATGCAATTTCTATACATGAGTAGATATAGAACAGCATGGTTAGTCTAAGCCTCGTTTAAACTCTGATACATTTTTTTTAGGCTTAAACTCTGATACACTCTGCAAACAGCTATGTAAAGAACAAGAATGTTATGATCAATAAAAGATCGATTCTAAACATACATTTTATAGTTCTACATTTGTCTGTATGTATCTTTGCTGTTAAATAATTGTATGAATGTTTTAAGTTTTGGCATCATCAAAAAGGGGGAAATTGTTGGGAAATTATTTTGTAGATTTTGATGAATGCCATGTAAAACTTAGAATAGGACGTTGGCACCCCATTTTTGTTGTAAATTGCATTGTAATAGATAGGGTTGGTCAAAGTGAGTTAAGTCGGCCTATGCCTAAACATGCAAGAAGACAATCGGAGACTAGAAGGAAGACTCACGAGAGGGTGAGTATGGCAAAGAAGAGAAGACGGGAACTCGACTGAAGGTGCAGCTGAGATACAGCTGAGTGAAGTATCAGTCAAGTCAACTCAAGACAGCCAAGTCTCAAGGTTGAAGTGACAGAAGAGTCATCAAATGATTGGAAGCTGACTCGAAGTCACCTGGGGAAGTTAAGAAAATGCAGTCAAGTCAAGACAACTGAAAGAGATCCGTTGCACAGAAATCAAGAGAATTACTTAAACAAGTAATACCTCCATACTGCCTTTCTTGAAGTGCTCAGTTCCAGAAGCGTGCAAGAGGAATAAACCAATGGGAAGCACTGCACCATGTCAGAACTCTGAAAAGCTGAAGAATCATTCATACGAGGAAATGGAAATTCCAAGGACTGCAACAAGACAAGCCAACGACCACAAGTGACTTTAAAAAATAAGCCTATCTCTTCAACGGGCAGATTTTTGAAAGATCACTATAAAAGGCTGAGGAATAACTCTGAGAGAAGTTTACCTGAACCACGAACATTCAAGCAAACATTTGAACTGTAACCTAATATATTCTCAAATCATTTAAGATCAATCCTCAAGCCTACATTACGAAGGAAATCAATCCAACACTCACCTGTGAAGGAAAGATAACTTCAATCAGTTGAAGAGGAAATTTTTGAAGAATCAAGGGGTCTACATTCCACGGAGGATTGTAGGAAGGTTCAAGGTCGAACCAGTCTCAAGTTTTTGGAGGGCTTCGTGATCAAATCCAAGAAGCTTGAGCAAGTGGGCTGTAGTAGCAAGGCAGCTGCCCTGTGAAGAAGCTGAGTCGTACGAGAAGCCAGCTGCGTGACCAAGGCATCTCCAGACTGAGTCCCAAAGGATCAAGTCAGCTGTGTGATCAAGACTTGTATCTGGACTGTTAACCACTCTGTATATTGATCAATACTTAGTGGATTCCTCCAGGAGTTGGAGAAGAGAGGAGTAGAAGAATTACCCCATCTTCGAACCTCTATAAAAACTTATTGTGTCATTTACATTTCAGCACTTTAATTTCTGCATCTTATTTTATCTGCTGATAAATTTGCTATCCAATTGATAATCAACTGAGTGCTAAAACCAAGTATTAAAACAAACTTAACTTTATTCAAGGGTGCTAAGTCTTCAAAAACAAATCACAAGAGAGTTAAGTCTTCAAATAAAACAATCGAAGTTATTCTATCAACAGCTCGAAAGTCTGAGTGCCTAACTCTAACTTTGGTTAACTAACTTAGTCATCCATCAAGGACTTAGCTGTGAAATTAACTCTGAATAATTTTAAAAGGACTAAATCGAAAAGTTGGTAAGGTTTATTCAACCCCCCCTTCTAAACCTTACACTCACACCCCTTGGGACCTACACTACTAAACCACATTACTTTCTATGTTTTTTTTAGTATTTAGTCTCATTTGAATCTAGTAGGACTTGGTATTTCTGTCACATAAATCTGGTTCTTCTATTTTACTCAGAAAGCGTTAGTTTATCGCGTATTATTGTCCAATTTATGATATCGACTCACTTGTAGCAATTGTTTATTATTTGAACATAAAATATATAAATTTTGTTGTGTTTACTCTACTAACAACCTTTGCAGTGGCTCTAATTCCAATAATCAGGACTCTTTTATTTATGAGAGGTTCTATGGCATTATTAATTGAATTCATAATTTGTTTGAATGTGTTTTTTGTTGTTATTATTTCTTCTATTTTGGCATGCAATAAATGTATGTGGGTTGTTATTTTATTAATATTATATTTGGCTCGCCAATCTCAACAAGTGCCTAATTTTGAAATTTTATTTCTGATTAATTTGTATAGCCTTTTTCTGTCGAAGTTACAAAGGATGTTGTCCCCAAACATTGTCGCACTGCAAAAGTAAGGCTATGAAATCAAATTGGGATCTGGTGTTTTATTTCATTAAATTGTTTCTTGGTAATGTATTGACTTTCACGTGTTATGCATCTAGTTATACGAAATTTACATACATATTGAACTAGAAATACACAATTGCATCATGTTTGTTCAATTGGTTTTGTTGGGAATTCTTGTGCTTATGTAGTGTCATCAACCAACTCAACTTCAACAAATAAATCATACGACCATGAACCTCACGTTATTAAATTATGTCATTGTGGATTGGAGGCACCTCTACGTACATTGTGGACCCCATCAAATCCAGGTCTTAGATTTCGCACTTGTTCATGATCTAGGGTTTTTTATTGGTTCAACATACAAATTTTTGTTCGATAGGACTAAACTATTTCTAACTACCACAATTCCAATTTCATAATTGTGAATCCAAACAATACCTAAATGTCTGCAGGGTCGTAGATGTGGGTTCTTTGAATGGTAAGACAAGGACATGGGCCAACGATCAAGACAAATAATTCCTGGTTTGTTAAAGAGATTAAATCACCAACAAGTCTCCTTTAACCAGCAAGAATCCAATATTAATCACCTTGAATCCACAATTAATCATCTTCAAGCCACAGTTAACCATCAAGAAGCTACTATCAATCAATTAAGGAGGCGATGGATCAAACATATTAGGTTATTGATTGTTTTTGCAATTTTGTTGGTTCTCATTGTTCTCCATATTTGTGGCTTGATCTGATAAAAATATAGCAACTCTTTTGTTTAATTTATTTTTCTATTATGTAATTCTTGGAATGGTGCACTTAAAAACCTTGTATTTTGGTAATGTATTTTAATAATTGCATATGTACGACTCTTTTTGAATGCCACTGTAAGAATATTTATTTGATCATATTGATTTTTATTCACACCTCCATAATATCTTGCAGTCTTTCTGGTTTCTTATTCTGATTTGTAGTTTGTTCATTGTAACATTAAATACGATGACTTGGTTAATGCACATTTTGTCACTATTTAAATAATCACTGATTTTTCGTGCATTGTAAATGTTCACGTTTGAATATTGCACAGGCTTTAATGTTAGCTTATTTTGCTGCATTTATATTTTGCAAGAATTAGTATATCATCCAACTACCTACAGGCCCATTAGGTTAAATATCCATTTTCACATGATAATTTTGTCCTTGTAAAATACATTGACCTTGTCGTATACTAGAAAGACCACTGATATGTGTAAAATATACGTGCATTTAAGGGCTTATTTTACTACATTATTGATTCATTTGCATGTATATTAACCGTGTTTTACTTAGTTTCCTTAGAAGGGCATGATACTGCGTATTCTTGTAACTTTTTATAGGAAACAGAGCTTAAATGAAAAGATATCAGTTAGAAGGCCCATAAAAGATTGACGAGTCCAAAGAGAAGATCGAAAAACGAAGAAAATGGATGAAAACCAACCACACGGTCAACCCGTGTAGGGTGACACGGTCGTGTGACATGTCCGTGCGAAGCAACATAACCGTGTGAAGTGTTTGGGAGAAAACAGGGGAAAAATCAAGCCACACGGTTGGCCCGTGTAGGACTACACGGTCATGTGGTGTGGCCAGGTGAAACCACATGGCACGTATGGTTTGTCTATGGTGGATTTTTGTGTCCTTTTCCTACCAGAACTCTACAAGTGATCTCTCCAAGCACCTATATAAATGGACCAAGGCTTGCCATGAAATTACATCATTCATACAACATACAACACACCAAACTACATAGGATTACACAGATCAAAGTTCTTCTCAGAGAGGAGGGCTAGGTTACGAAGAACACCACAAGGCCTTTCACATCTACGGAAGCACAAGAGTTTCGAAGGCTTGGAAGGAGGATCCATCCTGACAAAAAGGGGTTTTCTTTCTTAGTTTAGATCTATTGGCTGTATTTAAACGTGTCACAATATTGATTTCAAGTTTATCTATGAATTTGTTATCAATGTTTGACTAATCTTTCGGATCTTAGGGCATAATCAAAACTGTGGATTCATGTTAAATCTTGATTGATTATTTTCTTAATTGATTCATGTGTCCTATTTTATGCATGAATTCGAGTGCTTATTCTTAATTGCTTATTATCTGATCAATAATTTTCATGTCATATTTGTTAGTGCCAAATTCGGGAGATGAGTTCTAACAAAGACGAAAATCGAATTCAGACATAAATGGGTGTAACGAGTCGGGAGACCTACAACTGTTTGTGGGGAGTCATTCAATTTATAGATCTTTTGAGAGTTAATAATAGTTGTAACATATCGGGAGATCTACAATTATTATTAATCTACTATTTATGCGCCACCCGGGAGGGTGAATAGACTAACTTAGGAATTGAACCCATAGAAAGGCATGAATTGGTTTTGTTAAATATTGATTGAATTTAATATCGAAGAAGCATGTTGAGATTATGTGACTTGGGTTCCTTTCGTATTTGTTGAAAATATATGTGGAGTTCGAATTTATTTATTTTTATTTTTCGATTATTTTTATAAAACTTCTGATATTCGGTTGCTTCAATAAAATTAGAATGTGATGTTATTATAGCCTAAGTGTTTCGTAGTCAATACCTGATGAATGCGACCTTACTTGCCATTATCCTACAAATTATACTGTACACTTGCAGTATAGAGATCCAAATATTTTTGGGTGAACAACCACCAACAAATGGAGTAATTTGGTTATATGAAAAAATCAGTCCTCCATATCCATATTCCAGCCTTTTTTCCTACTAGACAAATATAAGCAAAAAAAACTTCGATTGAATGTTATTTTGAATAGGCATGTCTGTTTATGCATAAACAAAGATGTAATATGTATTTTCAGTTTAATGAAATGTATTGCATTTGTTGCAATTTAACATGATGATTGTTAATATTTAACATACATGTTAATACGGCTATATGTTTATGTACTTTATGATTGTTTTCTGAATCAGTCATGTGTTTATCGTTTTTATAACTTTTAAAATATTTTATTCCACAAGTCGACTCATGAAAGGTTTTTCAGGAGCAATGGTTGATTTTTACTATGAAACTGTACTCAAGGTTTTTCATACTCATGACGTAGCAAATTTAGATTTTTCAGATGTGCCTCGGTGTTCAATCACACATCATGTTGATCTAATGTATAAAACGGAAGAAGATGACGATAATCATAATCGAGTATTAGCAGACGATGAATTGGTGATGATGAAGGTGTCAACAACATGCAAGGCGAAGCAACCGCGAGTGATGACGAGGAAATATGATCTAGAGTCGAGGATGCATGATATTACATATGTAGAAATGAATTTAACAAAATGTATCGAGTAGTTTGTCTTGTTAAAAAATAGTTTGTAATAAATTATAGGCACTAATCCTTATCTACCAAACCCACAAAGAATACATGGTTAGAAATTGTTCACACCAAACCCACTTAGCATACCACTAATATGTGTTGGATTTTTACAATATTTTAGTCATTATATTAGGTAAGAATTTGCCTATAAAAGGCTTGTAATCGGTTCAAGCAATTCATCCCATCACAAATCAAATCTTGTATTACAATTATTCACAAAGCCTACAAGGCAAGCTTGAGTGTGAGAGTTGTAGTAAATTCAAGAGTGTTTTTATTCAAAAATTATATTCTTAAATTTATTATTGTCATAATTAAATACATTTAGCCTCCATCTAATTTTTACTTCTCTCACATTCACATATTTTCACCCGTATTACCCAACAATTGTGGTATCAGAGCCACCCTTGGCCTGATATCCCTTCTTATTTGCAAAAATGGCGTCAACCAGTTCCAGTGAACTTGCATTCACATATTCCCAACAAGGTGTTCCTATCTTTGTTGGTCAAGATTACAAACTATGGAGCATTTTAATGTGCACGTTGTTCGTGTCCCATGAACTATGGGATATTGTTGAAGAGGGGTATAGTGCACATACTCCAGAGGAAGAAGCAGCACTAACCGCCACAAAGAAAAAAGAGCATAAGGAGAACAAGACCAAAGATACAAGAGCCTTGTCCTTTATGCACCAAGGGGTAAGTCGATCTATTCTTCCGCGTATTACGGGTGTCAAAACATCAAAAGAAGCATGGGAAATTTTGAAAAAGCAATTTGGAGGCTATGAAAAGGTGATCTCTATTAAATTGCAAAATTTATGGCGAGATTTTGATAATTTGTCAATGAAGGACAATGAAAATGTTCAAGAATATTTTTCTCGAGTTTCCACTGTAGTCAATCAAATCAGAGGATACAGGGATACCATTGAAGATAAAAAGATCGTTGAAAAAGTGCTACGAAGTCTGCCAGCAAAGTTCGAGCATATTGTTGCTGCTATTGAAGAATCCAAAGATTTATCCACACCATCTTTGGATGACCTCATGGGATCGCTTGAAGCCCATGAAAAAAGAATGAGTAGATTCTCAAGTCAAAGCTTGGAGCAAGCCTTCCAAGTAAAAACAAACATTTCAGAAAAAGAAAATAAAAAAGATGGCGAGCAAGAAAAGCAAAATAACTCAGCACATCGAGGTGCAAGAGGAAGAGGTCACGGCAGACACCAGGCACGAGGACGAGGAAGACGAGGTGGATTCAATCAGAGAAATTCAAATCAAAATTCTGATTTGTATTGCCGGATATGCAGAAAGAATAACCACGATACCAAAGAATGCCGTTATAAATGCAAAAGATGCAGAAATGCAAATCATTCTCAAAGAGACTGCTGGCATAAAGATGATGGAGATACAAATGAAGCCAATTTATCTGAAGAAAAAGAGCCTAATCAGGTATTCTTTTCATGTTTGAATTCTCAACAACAAATTGAGAATATTTGGTACGTGGACAATGGTTGCAGAATCACATGTGTGGAAATAAGAAAATGTTCATAAATCTCGATGAGTCATATTCCTCTGAAGTAAAGCTCGGAGATGGCAAATCACGTAAGATCACCGGAAAAGGAGCAATAGCAGTCCAAACAAAAGAAGATAAAATGAGTATCATCAAAGATGTATTTTATGTACCTGATTTGACTCAAAATTTATTGAGCGTGGGCCAACTCCTGGAGAAAGATTACAAGGTGGAGTTCAATAATGACCATTGTATCATTATTGACGAACAAAAGAATCTCACAATGGATAAAATTAAGATGAGTTCAAATAAAATATTTCCTCTTAATTTGCCATTGACTGAGAAAATTGCACTTCAAAGTACGACAGAAGCAGAACATAATCTATGGCATTTGAGGTATAGGCATTTGAGCTATAAAGGTTTAAATATGTTGAAAAAGAAAAATATGGTGTTTGGTCTTCCTAATATTCCAGATCGAGACAAGACATGCGAAGGATGTATTTTTGGCAAAATGCATCGTTTGCCATTTCCAAAGACATCGTACAGAGCCAAAGCTCCGCTTGAGATAGTACATGCAGATATTTGTGGGCCAACACAAACACCATCCCTCAATGACAACAGGTATTTCCTATTGTTTGTTGATGATTTTTCCAGAATGATGTGGGTTTACATTTTGAAGCAAAAGTCAGAAGCATTCCCAATGTTTCTGGAGTTCAAAAAATGTGGAAAATCAAAGTAACAGAAAAATAAAGACTCTACGGACAGATCGAGGAGGAGAATTCATCGGAAAATCCTTCTTGGATTATTGCAAAGACAAAGGGATCCACAGACAGCTAACAGTTCGTTACAGCCCACAACAAAATGGCGTTGCAGAACGAAAAAATCGCACAATAGTCGAGATGGCACGGAGCATGATGACAGGAAAAGGACTTTCAAAAACTTTCTGGGCAGAAGCGGTAAATGCGGCAGTCTATATTTTGAACCGTTCACCAACAAGAGCAGTTCGAAATAAGACGCCGTATGAAGCGTGGCACCAAAGAAAGCCACAGGTAAACCATCTTAAAGTTTTCGGCTGCATTGCTTATTCTCATATTCCATCTCAACAAAGAGAAAAATTTGATGAAAAAGGAGAAAAATGATCTTTGTTGGTTATAGTGATGAATCGAAAGGATATTGTTTACTAAACCCAAAAACAAATAAACTTATTATTTCTCGAGATGTCATTTTTGATGAAATGCAGTCATGGAATTGGAATGAAAATGAAAAAATGAAGAAGATTGTGCATTTGCCTGGAACATTGCCTATTTCAACAAGTCATGAAGATCAACCAAGCACCAGCTCAAGTTCCAGTCCAAGCTCGAGTTCATCAGGATCATCTGAAGAATTCTATCCAGAATCTGAAAGTCCAATTAGAAGGGTAAGAAGTTTAAGAGAAATATACGAAACTTGTGATGTTGCATTTTTTGCTTGTGAACCTCAGAATTATGAAGAACCGCCAAAGAAGAAGTTTGGCAAATCGCAATGGATGAAGAAATTGCAAGAATTGAAAAGAACAATACTTGGGAGCTCGTAGACCTTCCTGAAGGAAAAAGTGTGATCGGGGTCAAATGGATCTACAAGACCAAGTACAAAGACAATGGCTCAATTCACAAGCACAAAGCCCGCTTAGTTGCAAAAGGATATTCTCAACAACCAGGAGTTGATTTCAACGAGACATTTGCACCAGTTGCTCGAATGGAGACAATACGAATTGTCTTGGCCATTGCAGCACAATTTGAACTACCAGTCTACCAAATGGATGTTAAATCAGCATTTCTCAATGGTGACTTGGAAGAAGAAGTGTACGTGGAACAACCAGAAGGCTACATTGCCAATGGTGAACAAGATAAAGTCTATCGACTCATAAAAGCATTATATGGATTGAAGCAAGCACCAAGAGCCTGGGAAATGTTGCAAGATTGACAAGTACTTTCAACAAACTGGTTTTCAAAGAAGCCAGAGTGAACCGTCATTATACGTAAAGAAACAAGGTGCGCAAGATTTTTAATTGTTTGTCTTTACGTAGATGACTTGATCTATACAGGGACAAATCCAACATTGGTTCAAGATTTCAAAAAGGCAATGATGAACGAGTATGAGATGACTGATTTGGGTCTCATGAAATATTTTCTTGGGATTCAAGTTCGGCAATCAAAATGAGAAATATTTATTTCTCAAGAAAAATATCTTGAAGCATTGTTTAAGAAATTTCAGATGAGCAACTGCAAGCCGATCTCAACTCCACTTGCAGTCAATGAAAAATTGCAATTGAATGATGGTGCAACTAAAGCTGATCCAAAGATGTACCGCAGCTTAGTCGGATCGTTGATCTACTTGACAAATATAAGACCTGATATTGTCTATCCAGTCAGCCTGATATCACGATTCATGCACGATCCAAGCAAGTTACATTATGCAGCAGCAAAAAGAATTCTTTGATACCTTCAAGGTACGAGAAAACTCGGCATCAGGTATGTTAGAGAAAAAGAAAATAAGCTCATTGGATATACAGATAGTGACTGGGATGGGTCACTTGATGATCGCAAAAGTACATCTGGGTATGTATTCTGCCTTGGCTCAAAAATAATATCTTGGTCATCAAAGAAGCAAAAGACAGTATCACTTTCATCAGCAGAAGAAGAATATATCGCCACCACTGATGCAGCTTGTGAAGCAATATGGCTTAGAAGAATTTTAGCTGATGTTCAGCAAAGCCAAGACACTCCAACAGTAATTTTCTGCGACAACATGTCAGCTATTGCAATGACGAAAAATCCAGTTTTTCATGCAAGGTCGAAGCACATTGAACATCGACACCATTTCATCAGAAGTCTTGTAAATAATCAAGAAATTCAATTGGAGTTTGTGAACACAAAGGAGCAATTGGCAGATGGTTTCACAAAAGCAGTGAGTCTTGAAAAAATTGAACAACTTCGAAAGAATGTTCGGATTACAAATTAAGAATGAGTGTTAAAAAATAATTTGTAATAAATTATAGGCACTAATCCTTATCTACCAAACCCACAAAGAATACATGGTTAGAAATTGTTCACACCAAACCCACTTAGCATACCACTAATATGTGTTGGATTTTTACAATATTTTAGTCATTATATTAGGTAAGAATTTGCCTATAAAAGGCTTGTAATCGGTTCAAGCAATTCATCCCATCACAAATCAAATCTTGTATTACAATTATTCACAAAGCCTACAAGGCAAGCTTGAGTGTGAGAGTTGTAGTAAATTCAAGAGTGTTTTTATTCAAAAATTATATTCTTAAAATTATTGTTGTCATAATGTAGTGAACTCGATGGGATACAGTGAAGAAGGATTAGGGTTGGAGGAAGTGAAGAATCGTTCTTTGTTTGAAGATGGGGACCAATGTCAAGTGATTTGGGCTGAGGTGGAAATTG
The DNA here is from genome assembly GCA_016081115.2 of Rehmannia glutinosa. Classification (NCBI taxonomy): domain Eukaryota; kingdom Viridiplantae; phylum Streptophyta; class Magnoliopsida; order Lamiales; family Orobanchaceae; genus Rehmannia; species Rehmannia glutinosa. The sequence goes on along the minus strand of CM071931.1, from coordinate 37,945,595 downwards.
GGCCAGAATGATGGATGATGGGCTTGGAGAAAGGAAATGCTAACTACAAATTTATTGGGTTTAGTTATTAAAAATGAATTGGGCTTTGGGCCCAAGTAGTTGCTGATATTTTAAATATAGGATTTGTATTTCAAAAAGGGAAAGTGGTCCCAGTTGTAAACGTTATATTCAGTGTTGAGTGTAATGAAATGATATCAGAAATTAGTTACAACAATATTCCTTCTCCTTTCTCTCTCTATCAAATTTCCTCCATTTCTATCCTTTTCTAGCTGAAGTTCTACATTCAGTGAATCCAGAAATACATTAAAATTACAAAATAATTAAAAAGCTATTGAATCACTACATTTGGTAACCAGAGCTCACGATCCTTGGTCATGGCAGAGGGTACTAGATTGAAAGACCTGCAAGAAGCTCAAAAGAGAATCGATCAAATTTTACAGACAGAGTCAATGAAGAGAGAAGCAGCAGAAATGAAACTCCAAGAACAGATAACTGGGATTACCTCGGAGGTGCATGAGTAGCTTTCAGGGATAAATGGGAGGTATGAACACTTAACCAATACCCTGGCAGCCATTCAACTACAACTTTTGAACTTGAACAAAGGGAAATCACAGTCAGAAGAGGAATCTATTTTGGGTGGGCCGCATCCTGGTTTTTCTATTGACAGTACAAGTTTTAGAAATCCACAACAAACTCCTAGGGCCAGTAACCATCGTGGAATGACCCTTAATATGAATATTATCAGCCCTTTGCCTAAGATTGATTTTCCTGGTGTGATGGGACTCAGCCCGTTCTTGGATTTTAAAATGCAACAGTTATTTTAAGCTTATACCTAATATACCTGATCAACAGAAGGTTACTCTTGCTTCCATGCATTTTGAGGGGAGGGCAGCACAGTGGTATCAGAATTTTAACACTAAGCAGGTGGAGTTGGCATGGGCACAATTTCTAGAGGTTGTATCCTCTAGGTTTGAAGAGCTTAAAGAAGCAAAAATTATAGGAGAGTTTAATAAACTTAAGCACACTGGTTCTTATGCTGAATATGTTGATAAGTTTGAGGAGTTGCAGGCTTGCATGATGATGTTGAACAAGGGGGTTTATACTGAAGATTACTTTATAGCAAGCTTTATCAGTGGGTTGAGTGAGAAATCTCAAGCATTCATCAATATGTTTGAGCCTACCACATTGCATCAGACCATTGAATTGGGGAGGAAACTGTTATGCACCATGGATGATATTACAAAAACAATTAAGACTCCTACTAAAACCTTTATGGGGGCTGTTGTTAACAACAAAAGGGTGAGTTCAGTACAGTTCCATCATCTAAGCCACAATACCCTAACTCAACCGAGCCACCTCTCAAACTTTTATCATCATCTGAGATGGCAGCAAAAAGAGAAAAAGGGTTATGCTATAATTATGATGAAGCCTTTACATTTGGCCATAGATGCAAGAATAGGGTTACATACATGATTATGACTGAAGATGAGGAGTTGTCATACATGCAGGATCATACAGAGATAGAGAAAGAAACTGATCAACCAATCCCTCCTATGGAATAGGTGCAGATGTCACTTAATGCTATAATTGGGGAAGATGGGGTTACTACTATGAGGCTTATTGTGGAGTGTAATGGGCATAAGTTGCATATTCTTATTGATTAAGGTAGCACCTTGAGTTTTATACAAGAGTCCACTACAAAAAAACTAGGGTGTCAGCTGGAAATTGTTAAACCATTGCTGGTAAAAGTGGCCAATGGCCAAAGAATGGTTAGTACCCACAGAGCTAAGGGGTTTAGTTGGAAGATGCAGGGGCACACTTTTGCTTACCCTTTGAGGGTTTTACAAAATGAAGGTTGTGATTTAATTTTAGGAGGGGATTGGCTTAAATCTTGCACCCCTATAGAACTTGATTATGAAAAGATGACATTCACTGTGACTGTTAAGGGACATAAGATAAGGATTTAGGCTCTAACTTCTATGCATGAGTGCAAGTTTATATCAGGGCCTGCTTTGTACAAGTTAGTGCACACTGAATGTTGTGATCAAATTTAGGAGTTGTATTTAGTAACTGTGGACAATACAACTGAAAAGGTGCACCCTTGTTTGCAAGGATTACTTGAGAGGTTTAAGGATGTGTTTGTAGAACCCAAAGGGCTGCCACCTGGTAGAGGAGTAGAGCATCAAATTCTACTCAAACCAGGGAGTATTCCTAAACATCAATACCCCTATAGAACCTCTCATAGTCACAAAGATGAAATTGAAAGGATAGTGCAAGAGATGTTGGACTCAGGCATTATACAGCACAGTAAAAGTCCTTTTGCTTCTCCTGTAATTTTGGTGAAAAAGAAGGATTCTACATGGAGGTTGTGTGTCGACTACAGGTATCTTAATGAGCTAACCATCAAACATGATTACCCCATTCCTGTTATTGATGAGCTGTTGGATGAGTTATTTGGTGCCCAATTCTTTTCAAAGATAGATCTGAGATCAGGCTATTTCCAGATTTTGATGGATCCTAGCCACAAGTTTCTGACTGCTTTTAGCACCCATAATGGACATTATGAGTTTTTGGTAATGCCTTTTGGGCTGTGCAATGCTCCTGCTACCTTTCAGTCCCTCATGAACCAGGTATTCGGGGCACAATTGAGGAAGTTTGTTTTAGTGTTTTTTGATGATATTTTAATCTATAGCAGAACTTGGGAGGATCATATGATACATTTGGAGGCTGTTCTATCTTTACTGAGGAAAAATAAGTTGTACGCTAAGATGAGTAAATGTCAGTTTGGTCAAACTAAGATTGAGTATCTGGGGCATGTTATTTCAAAGGAAGGTGTTTCCACTGACCCACAGAAAATATCTTGCATGGTTCAGTGGCCAACACCTAACAAAATCAAACAGTTGAGGGCTTTTCTGGGGTTGACAGGCTATTACAGAAAATTTGTCAAAGAATATGGTATGATCAGCAGACCTTTGACTAATTTGCTGAAAAAAGATAAGTTCCAATGGGGGAAAGAACCTGAGGTTGCTTTTTGTAAGTTGAAGGAGGCTATGGCCCTTTGCTCCCGTATTAAGATCGCGATTTTTCCAAACCTTTCATTTTGGAAACAGATGCTAGTGGTACAGGGGTAGGAGCAGTACTTATGCAACAGGGGAGACCTATTGCTTACTTGAGCAAGGTGTTGTGTCCTAGAGACCATGCTTTATCTATATATGAAAGGGAGTTCCTAGCTGTTTTAATGGCTATCCAAAAGTGGAGGCATTATTTGCAAGGGAGTAAGTTTATAATTAAAACTGACCAATAGGCACTTAAATACCTATTGGATCAGAAAATTATGACTCCAATGCAACAAAAATGGATCACCAAATTACTGGGCTTGAACTATGAAATACAGTATAAGAAGGGCAAAGAGAATAGAGTAGCTGATGCTTTGTCAAGGATGGGACCTAGAGAGGATTTTTGCTCTGCAATCACTACAGTTTCCCCTGGTTGGGTTCAACAGGTTATTCAGAGTTATGACCAAGACCAATTTTTCACCAAGATTATTGCAGCCAACATTGTCGATCCCTCCACATATCCTGACTTCTTGGTGACTGATGGTTTGGTAAGGTACAAAGGAAGAGTGGTTGTGGGGGATAATACTGAACTTAGGAAGCTCATTTTTTCTAATATGCATTATTCAGCTTATGGTGGTCACTCTGGGATTAATGGGACCTACATGAGAGTGAAAGGTGTATTTTATTGGCCTAAATTGAAAGATGATGTAATTGCCTTGGTGAGGGAATGTGACATATGCAGCATGAATAAGTCTGATAACTCAGCTTATCCTGGTCTTTTACAACCTTTGCCTATTCCAGACAAGGCTTGGACTCAGATTTCAATGGATTTCATTGAAGGGTTGCCCAGTTCAGGAGGAAAAAATGTTATTTTGGTGGTGGTGGACAGATTTACTAAGTATGCTCATTTTATAGCATTGTCACACCTTTTTACTGCTCCCACAGTTGCTAAGGTTTTCTTGGATTCAGTTTACAAGTTACATGGACAACCAGTTAGCATAGTAACTGACAGAGACAAGGTGTTTACTAGTGGCTTTTGGAAAGAATTGTTTAAACTAATGGGGGTCAGTTTGGATATGACTTCAGCATATCACCCTCAATCGGATGGACAAACTGAAAGAATCAACCAATGTTTAGAGAATTATCTCAGATGTATGGTTCATAATAACCCTAAACATTGGTTGAAATGGCTTGCCTTAGCAGAATTTTGGTATAATACCAATTATCATACAGGCCTTAAGGTTTCTCCTTTTCAGGCTTTATATGGATATTCACCACCCTTATTCTCGGTAGATCCCTACTTAAACTCTCCTAATACCGAGGTTAAGGATATTGTTTTACAAAGACAGAGGTTTATTCAGTTTTTGAAGGAAAATTTACAACAAGCTCATAATAGGATGAAGGTTTATGCAGATAGACACCGGAGTGAGAGAACTTTTGAGGTCGGGGACCAGGTATTTCTCAAACTCCAACCCTTTCGACAGAACTCGGTCCATCTTCGAAGGAATTTGAAGTTATCATCAAAATATTTTGGTCCTTTTACTATTTTGGAAAGGGTTGGGGAAGTTGCATATAAACTGCAGTTACCTGAAGGATCACGTGTTCATCCAGTCTTCCATGTTTCTTTGCTGAAAAAGAAGCTCAGTGCAACTGCTATACCCTCACCGGAGCTACCTTTGACTGATACTGACGGAAATTTTAAGGTTTTCCCTCTTTCAGTTTTGGGCCACCGTTCTATAAGGAGGAAAGGGGAAGAGGTTCAACAGATACTCATTCAGTGGGAGAATTATTGTTCAGATCTTTCGACTTGGGAGGATTTTAAGTTTATTAGGAAGAAATTTCCACGGTTTGATCCTTGGGGACAAGGATCAGTTCAACAGGGGGGTATTGTAGTGAACTCGATGGGATACAGTGAAGAAGGATTAGGGTTGGAGGAAGTGAAGAATCGTTCTTTGTCTGAAGATAGGGACCAATGTCAAGTGATTTGGGCTGAGGTGGAAATTGGGCCAGAATGATGGATGATGGGCTTGGAGAAAGGAAATGCTAACTACAAATTTATTGGGTTTAGTTATTAAAAATGAATTGGGCTTTGGGCCCAAGTAGTTGCTGATATTTTAATTATAGGATTTATATTTCAAAAAAGGAAAGTGGTCCCAGTTGTAAACGTTATATCAGTGTTGAGTGGAATGAAATGATATCAGAAATTAGTTACAACAATATTCCTTCTCCTTTCTCTCTCTATCAAATTTTCTCCATTTCTATCCTTTTCTAGCTGAAGTTCTACATTCAGTGAATCCAGAAATACATTAAAATTACAAAATAATTAAAAAGCTATTGAATCACTACACATAATTAAATACATTTAGCCTCCATCTAATTTTTACTTCTCTCACATTCACATATTTTCACCCGTATTACCCAACATGTCTTTGAATTACTAGCTTGTACCCATGCCATGTTTTGAAGTTTTAAACTTATTTTGAAACTCCACTTTGCAATTCTTGACTTATGACATATGTTTTATTTACACGAATTTTAATTTGAGCATGTCATGGGTTCGCATGTTTAGTTATTCATTAATGGCTTATTAAACTACTACAGAATATGAATGAAATGCTAGATTGTAGGAACCTTGATATTGTGGTTTTGATCATTAGTGTTTCCATCTTGCATTTTCACAATTGTAACATTACGGAATTAGTTTTTCTCTACTCGAAACAAATTATGATGATCATCATCCAAGCAAAAATAAAGACCAAGTAAAAGAAAATTAAATAATAAAGAAGACTTGATAATGGTCCACTCATGTTGCTGTTTTAGAGATTAATCAAATAGGTGTTGATTTTTGAAAGATTTTAAGTAGGTGGTTACATTTCAGAGTTAGACTTCATCTCCAGCCTAATATATTTGCACCAGTAGTGGGCTTATAACCTTTTTGAAGTTAATATAATACAAATTAAGAGGGTATTTGACTGAGCTTCTCTCAAATATCTTACAAGCTTCTACATCTGATAAGCTGTGTTAGGAGCTTATAGGGTGTTAGATATTATTTTAAAAATAAGTTGTGAGAGTGTTTAGATAAAATAAGGTGGTTTATAACAATATAAGTTGTTTTCGTCATTTGAATGGTTACAAACGTTGTAACGTGGAGTTTATAAGCTCTTTGGAAAAAAGATGGGATTGAGGTACTTTTTTTTAGGAGCTTATAAGCTCTCTAACAACATTTGTAAGGAGTTATGTTTGGGTATGCTTATTTAAAACATTTTATATCTTATAATATATTTTTAGAGCTTATAAGATGTTAGATCTTATTTTAAAAATAAGTGTTTGAAGTATTTGGATAGAAAAATATGTTGTAGCTTTTAAGATAGCCAAACTTAAAGGAGATTGTCGGAATAAGATCTTATTTTGAAAATAAATTGGGATTCCTCAACTTTTTTAAAAACAACTTATAAGCCTATAACATCTTATTTTAGGAGCTTATAAGATCTTTTTTTAAAAAGTTTACCAAATAAATTTAAATAGTTTATAAGCTCTCAAATATTAATTTATAAGATGTTTTGAATAGCTTATAAGCTCAGCCAAGAACCCTCATAAACTCTTTTTAAAAAAAACTACCAAATAAATTTTAAGAGCTGATAAACTTTTAAACATCTTATAAATTTTTTTGAGAGCTTATAAGCTCTGCCAAATACCCTATTGAAATAAGCATTTTGAAAGCAAAAAAGCTTAATTGATATATATATATATATATATATATATATATATATATATATATATATATATATATATAGGGAGGGGATCCTGTGAGACCACCCTCCTAGGTGAGACCGTAGGAACAGATCTACACCATCAAAAAAATAAATCAATGACCAAGATATGAACAAATATATACAGCAATTGATATGAAAATATACACTTGAAGGTGTAAAATAGGAATAGATGAAAGAAAAATGGTAACCGCCTCCAACAAATTAGGGACGTGATCTGTTATTGATCACGTCCCTATAATCACGCGATTTACCATCCCTTTCTCTCCCTTCTTCACAACAACAATCTCTTCGCAAAAACAACATGTACTACTCCATTCGATTCTGCAAATTATTCCATTGGATCAAGTTTGACAAAAAACATAAACAGCTACAGAAAATGTGGCAACAGAAACATGCAACAATTAATGAAAAGTATACAATTTCACTAAACTAAATAAATATTAAAACATTACTAAATATACATAAACATTTAACTTTACACTAAACTAACTATGCATTAAAACATTACTAAGTATACAGAAACATTTAACTAAGTATACAGTTATACTGAACTAACTATACATTCAAACATTACTAAGTATATATAAACAATTAACTAAGTATACAATTCCACTGAACTAAATATACAATTCCACTAAACTAGTTATATAACTAAGTATACAATTCCACTAAACCAAGTATACAATTCCACAGAACTAAGTATACAATGTCATTTTACTAATTATACAATTCCACTAAACTAAATATATGATAAAACATAACCAGGTATAAAATGACATTTAACTAAGTATACAATTTTGCTAACTAAATATACAATAAAACATCACTAAATATGCAAGAATATTTAACTAAGTAAACAAGAAGGACTCTGAAAAATAGGGTTTTGGGTAGAGAGAGAACGATGGTGCAAAAAATGGCGGAAGACGTATCAGTTTTGATATGAAAATAACTGAACAAACACGATTGAAGTTGATGGGTTTTTCCTCCCTAAAAATCGGCCAACTGAAAAGGTAAGATTGTATTTACCTTAAAAATAGCTATTAAATATATAAAACCGCCTAATTAAAAAATTGATGATATAGAAAAGTTTATACCCTTATTAACCTAAAATAACTAGAATGATCTATACCATCTAAAATTTTAAATCAAGAGTATAAAAGTGTTAATATAGACTAACCTGAAGGGGTTGGTCTCATTTGAACCAATCATATATATATATATATATATATATATATATATATATTATTGTATATAGATTTTTTTTAATGTCTGAAAAATTATCTTGTCAATCTTACAGGAGAATAGTACTCCACCGCCCTGATAATTAATTTAACACAAAAACTTGTGTGAGACGGTCTTATGGATATAGTCAATGAGACGGATCCTACATTTAAATAGAATTTCGATCGAAACCCATACCCATGAAAATAATCCATATTATTTTATCTGATTAGGATCCGTCTCATTAATTTAAATCCATGAGACGGTCTCACATAAGAGCTCTCCTTAATTTAAATATCTGACTGGAGAATAACAATGCACCACCGCCCAGCTACTGTGTTGGTTCATATTTTATGAATAATGAAATAAGGCAAATGTGAGGTATTGTGTTTTGCTTGTTCTGGAAAGTCTGTTTCCTCATCTAAAATTATGACAACAACACAGATAAGTGGATACCACTGTTCACTAAGCAATTGAGATTTTATTGAAATTTTAGTAGAATTTGGCCTATTTAAAGGTGAACATGTTAAGGTCATTGTATCCCACATTCACAAATTCGCTCTCCACTCCTTGCATAATTCACACATAATGCCTTCCAAGCAAACATTCCCTAAAGGAGTCATATCCCAATCAAAAGTGTTCTAAAATGACAAATAGACAAAATCGAATGATAGAAAGTTCATAGAAGCATTGGGGGATCAAGTAGCCACCGGTAATTTCCATGTCGGCAATCATAATTCAACCGCCATTTTTAATGCAATGTCTATTGTCAATGCTCATTACAAGACTCCATTCGACTTTGCCTACTGTGTGCAAAGGGGTTAAGAAACTTGATAAACATTACAAAGTTTTTAATTGGATCAGGAACTTAAGTGGTGCCGTCTACGACCACGTTTCACACGATGCGAGCGCTGATAAGTGGTTGTGGGACTATATCTGCAGGGTAGGACTAGGAAACCATAATATTATTACTTATTGTCCATCGTAATGCATTCCTCATTTATTTTACTTTTGTTTCTTTAATGTTCACCTAAGTGCTTAAATCTTTAAAACGAAACTTGTTGGAGGAAAACTCAGTGCAGCGTACATGCTGCAAGGTGAAGCCGACTTTGATGCCCTGCGATGCATATTTTCTAACTCTAGCCAAGAGTTAAATGTGATATCTAGCGACACTGACAGTGTGTTGGAACAAGAGATTACTGAACATAACAATCGGGTTGCTGCATTTGACAACCAGTCCGACAATACTGATAACTCATTCAAGAATGAGTTGGCATGGTATCAGTCTGATTCTGCTTCTAAAGCGTCTGTCCCTGACCCTGATCCTTCTTCCGGACTGTCAAGCACCGAAGGGTTTTAAATACAATAACAAGATACTTTACCAATGCTCCATCAGGTTCCCATAGCCCTGGTGAGTATCCACAGCCTAGTTCAAGTGGCTCGAACTCACCTATGAACAATCATTAAGGATATTTTTTCCATGCCGAGCATCACAAGTTTGTTAGTTTTCATTCTATTTTTGCTTTGATGTTGCGTCAGTTTGTCAGTGTGCCATTTTATGTTATCATACTTTGTTGTTGGTTCATGTCTCAATGGAACAAGAATGTTAGTTGGGATGTCAATTTCTAACCATTTTCGATTGTGGGTTCGAACTCGGATGGGTGTTGCTTTAACAGATGATGTAATGTTGGCATAATTATGTGTCTATGTAATATTAAGTGTGATGCTTCCTTTTTTTACCTAAATGTGTTATTTGAACTATGGAAGTTACATTTGCTTTCAATGAAGAAAACTACATAGGATTTCAAGTACATAATATGCTTCCGCCATTAAACTGAAGATAGAAATCCTATATGATTGTCCTAGATCCTGGCAAGCAAAAGCACTGAATTCTAGTTAAAGAGAACTATATGAATTCTATATGATTGTCCTAGATCATGGAAATCCTAATGATTGTCACGAAAGAGAAGTATATGAATTACAAGCTAGAATATGTGTCAAATTTCAAATTTGAGAGTTAAAATTTACTTTTCATATGGAAGTGAGTCGAGTTTATTATCTTCTTCATATAATGTGTATTGTGAAGCCATTTTCCAAACATGTGGGCCAATCTCAAATAATTTGTATGCACTACAGAAATTTAGCTTTATCTCATGTGGTGTTTATCATACTTAACTGCATTGATTATGCTGCTGAGGCATCAATTATAATTGTCATTAGTAATGGAATTGAAGCTGCCAGAGGTATCAATAATTTGTAGGGATAATTACAAAAATCTCCCTGAGGTTCGGGCTAATTACAAAAAAAACCCAGAGATTTTTGAAAATTGCAAAAAACCCTTTGAGGTTTGATATCGTCATATCGTCTTACATTTTCCCCTTCATAAGCAAGAAAAATATTTTTCAAAAACCTCACTGAAATATATAAAAATACTATAGTTACCCCTTCAATTTAAGACATAATCAAACATGAGGGGTTATTTTGTAATTTTGGAACATCTCTTTGTTTTTTGTATTTAGCCCAAATCTCAGGGGTATTTTTGTAATTATCTATAATTTGTATGCTTTGTTTGGTGTATTTTAGCTTTTGTATTGGAAATATAGTAAGAGCATTTTTTGGTGGCAAAATGTGATACTTCTTTTTTACTGCAAAATGTGATGAGTATTCATTTTGGCAAATCTAGAAAACTATGAGTAGTTTCCTCATCAAAAGAATTTCTTGTATAGTGTATATGGAGAAAGTCGGGCATTTATTAGGCAGTTTGACAGTGGTGATTTGTGAAATAGAGGCATTCCACATGAGCACAGCTACACAATTTGTTGGCCTTGGTTGATGGCTTGCTTCTCTTGACAATCTTCAGTGGGTGGTACATCATCTACCTTTTTTTCTTTGATAACATAGCACATGCAATAACCATGCATTTTGTACTAGAAGGGTCTGTTTTTCATGCAAACACTACATTGTTAGAGTCATTCCAACTGACACCAGAATTTCCCAAAATTGATTCAAGTGCTCAAATGTGTTGCCAAAGACTGAAACACCAATAAATCCAAGTACAAAAACAGCAAAATTTATTCCAAAAGCGGGCGGCCTGCAAAATGTACTAAAATGATTAAAATCGCAATGAATCTAAGTACAATAACAACAAAATCAGGCTTATCAATCTGATTCATAGAAATGGACTAATTCGAAAGACGGCTTCACACTAGTGGACATGTTACTTGACAACCAAATCCTTTGCAAAATAAAAATATCACTCTAACAAGTTTCCGACAATAATTTAAACATACCATCATAAATCCAATCCAATACATTCACATAAGAAAACAATAAAAACTCACAAGTTTCCGACAATAATTTAAACATTTAAATAACAATACATTGCATAAGAAAACAATAAAAACTCATTACATTTATAGCATTACATTATAGCAATTGCAGATTGAAATTTTCAAAACCAATGTCCAGTGGTCCTCTCAAAAACAAAAATAAGTACCACAATTAAGTTGCTCATAATGTTTAGTTTGGAGGCAACAAGTAAATAGTCCCAATTCACATGCATAATCAGTTAACATTGGATGACAGGTTCAACAAAATATGTAGTATTCCATGGTTCTTGCATATGCAGTCGCGCCTTCATAAATTACCAGCCAGTTTCATCTTGGCAAATTCCACTTTACCCTCATCAGGCAAACTAAAAAACAACTCCAGATCTTCAATATTTTTCACCAATAACTTTGAGACCAACAGTTTCTGTTGAAAGGTCAGGCCAACTATATTACCAACATTAAACACCTTCTTCCAAGCACACGATATATCGTACTCATACCCAATTATTTTCGCAATCTCCCCTAGTCTTGCATCAGTATTTTTGCAAAAGGTCCCAACCGGTTCATAGATCGTATCAGCAGCTTCTTAGGATTTTCTTTTCTTTGACTTTGTTTTTGTACTTGTGCCACTGGTTTCTTGATGGCTCTCGATGGGGGGATCAGTCTGACCTTGTGCCGACGTCCCCATTAGTTCATCAAAAGCATAAAACATATGCTCTAATGGAACATTTATGACATTTTCTTGTGTTCCATTTTCAGCATCATTAGCTGCCTGGACAAAATCCTCGGCTTGTTGACCCCTGGCCCGATATTTTCCAAATATTTCAGTCCAGTTATGGTAGAATAGCCAGGACTTAAGTCGCATTAGCCGTGCATTTGAATCAACATGTTACGCAAAACATACAATTTGGATAAGTTTTTTTTTTCAAACTTAACATGAAGAAAAGTGAAATTTTGTCCAAGATTATTAAATAAACTTGTTTTTTTATAAAAGAAAATCTAACCTTCAAATAGACTCCCAAGCCTCATCATGTGCCCCACTCATCTTATTACTGTCGTTCCATCCAATTCCACTTCGAGACAACATTGTTACAAGACTTTTGTAATATTTTTTCTACACGTGTATCTTGGAATTAATGTGTGGAATCCCTCGCAAATCAGTACCAGCAAATGACTTTGCCAGCTGCTGCTCCAAAATGTGAAGGTAACCAATTTTGAAGTTGTTTTCTGATTTCCATCCATTTGCTACAATATCCTTTATAGCACTTATTAGTGCTTCCTCCTCCCGATGACTCCAACTCCTCATGCACTTATCATTTCTTTTACGGGAAGGTCGTTTGAATGTTAGCAGACGATTCCATAATTCCTCAAAGTCTTAGTGGCCTGATACAGTTAATAGGAAAAATGGTAAAATATGAAAGGACAAAGATCAACATCAATTCAGAATTTAAAAATGACAAATATCAAATTTTCACAAAGGAAAAAAAGGATAGAATAAATTAAAACATTGAAAGACAATGAGCGGAATATTGCAGATCCAATAAACACAACAGTCAATCCATTGTCAACACATATGACAATATAATATTCTACATATGGAAGATGAAAAAAATGATTACAGGCACAAATGTCAAAATATTACATGAACAAAAGTCACAACTTATACATCAACAACAAAATATACTTAAAATGTCAAGCATCACCCAATCCTAGCCACTCATTAAACATTCATGGGGTTAAGTTCTCTCTCCAATTAGTCCATACTTGTGATGGCTCAACACAACCTATGAAATCAGGGTGATCTTCTTCGTCATCTGACTTCTCATCATCAAGTTCCAACGGATCAATAGGCAACTCATTTCGGATAAAGTTATGTAGCAAAGCACAAGCCATGATGATTCGGCTTTGAATCTTAATTGAGTAAAAGCTCTAACTCCGCAAATTGGCCCAACATTTTTTTAAAAGTCCAAATGTACATTCAATGGCGTTGCGCGCTCTAGAGTGGTTCATATTAAAGAATTCTTGGAAATTTTGTGGAATCGAAGATCCCTCATCCCAATCGTCTAAATGGAACCTCACACCTTTGAACGGAGTTAGAAAACCTTTCCCGTTTGTGTAGCCATTATCACATAGGTAAAATGATCCTGTAAAGATACACGTTTAGAATGTGGATCACAGGAGGATAGGGTTACTACATGAAAATATGAATTTTACTCAGTGTTCAGTAGTTAGTCTAATAAACATGCTGAATTTTGTTTAATTTTTTTACTAGTACTTTGTGGAACTTTCAATCCATTTGGTCTAGTCACTGCATCACGTTAGACCCTAAATCTGCAGTTGAACCTTCCCAGCCAACAAGAACATAAATAAAATTCATGTTTCGATCGCAAACACCAAGTACATTGACTGTTATATCACCTTTTCGGGTTTTATACCTAGCTTTATCGGCCTCAGACACTTTGACCTTTATATATGTACCATCTAATGCACCTAGACAACCCTATAATATACATAAAACTATGCAATCAATATGACTGATAATTAAATGATATAAATGCATAATCTATGATTTCCTTTGTAATATTACAAATGAATTTTAAATAATTTAGTACAACAATTTACCTTATGATTGCACTCAGCATTGACCGGTGTAAAATTCACGAGAAGTATTGAGTGTAGCTTGAGGACCTCATTCAAGAGAACATGAAAATATGTGCTTACAGTTTTTCCTGGCCATTTGAAATCAAATCTAACAATACCTATTTTTCTTATGATGAGCCAATACAGACAAAAATAATGCAACTTTCTCGCTAAGCGAGACATACCTAGAATCTTGTAGACTACCAACACTCTTTAAAATATAGCATAATTTATTGAAGGCTCTACGTGTCATTCTCAAATTATCTAGGCAGTCGACATCACTAAGTGCAATAAGTCTTGTATGTGTTCAACTTATTTAGGTATCCCAGAAGAGATTACATAACTAACCCCTCGATGACGCTGCCTACGTTGGTAATTAATATTATTGCAAATTCCGCTCAGAAGTAGAATCAAGAATAAAAAACTTTCAAGCATAATATCTTCGACAATTAGAAATATCTCAGCCCTTCTCCTGCCAATTTCAACCATCTAAGCTGCGAATTTGATAATTGAAATGCATTAAAATGCTGAAACATTATATTTTAATACACCATTAGAGTTGTATTTGTATCATTGTAAGGTTCATTTCACAATCAATGAAATGCCTAATAAAAAATGATTTAGCACAATGATGGATTAATAGACATACACAATATGATTGTAGTTACATTTTTATAATCATGCAAGACATATTGTATAGTTAATAACAACGATTTTGGCATTTGGTTTACATAGAAAACATATGAATTTAATTCCACATATTTAAGAAACAACTTGTGAGTATAAGTCAAGAAAGTTAACACCAGTAAGGGCCTGTTTCAAGGTTCATGTCTTTCAAGTAAGAAAACTGCATAAGGTAATCCTTTTATTTGTGTGTTCTGCCCTTTCTTATTTGTAGTTAGTAATTCTACTACTAATGTTGACAATACACACACACAGTTGTGTGTGTGATGCAATACAAGTGTTTGCTTGTTTAAAAAACGGGTGCAATATAGCATTTTCCTGGAAGTAGCTTAGGAAATGTATTATGTAATTTATGTACATTTTGGACCTATATTTTGATAAATGGTTATTGGATACAACTTATTTTCTTCTTTTTGACTTTTACGCAATCTCATGTTTTCAGATTCTCGTTTTCCTGTCATAAATTCTCTATCCAAAGGCAGGAAAAAAACATGAGTATAATGATGAAATATAACACATAATGGAACAGTGAAGTTCAAAATAAATGCCAGGTACACATTTTCGATTCCATAGCAAACTAATCAGGAGTAGCCCAAATTTTTCAAAGTCCTTCTGTTGACAAGCTAATATTCAGAAATGTATGACTCCATTTGAGAGAGAAGAAGTGAAATCTGTTATTCATCCATTTCAAGTTACAACAAATGAGCTAAGCACAGCTTTATATACATGAGCCCGTTCCCTCCAGATTCAAACTATCCAATGACCGTATGACATCTGTCAATATATCAACTACTGCTAAAACTAACAAAAGCGTGTAAAATGCGTGTGAGAAAACGTGAAAGAAAATAACCCAGACTAACTAACTCAACACCCTCCCCTCAAGCAGGAATGTGGGTGCAATCACACATTCCTAACTTGGACAAAAACGAACGAAAAACAGGACCACCAAGGGATTTAGTAAAGACATCCACAGGCTGCAAACGAGTAGAAATGTGACGAGGAAGAATAACCCCAAGGTTGTACTGATCACGAACAACATGACAATCAATGTCGAGGTGTTTGGTACGTTCGTGGAACACAGGATTAGCGGTAACGTGAAGAGCGGCCTGATTATCACACCAAAGATCAACTGGTAATGGGACAGAAAGATGTAAATCACGACTGAGACTGAGAAGCCATAGGAGTTCACAGACCGTAGCCCCCATTGAACGGTACTCCGCTTCGGCAGATGACCTTGACACTGTTTTTTATTTCTTTGTTTTCCACGAGATCAGAGAAGCACCAAAAAATATGCAATAACCGGTAAGAGAACAACGAATAATCAAACACGTACCCCAATCCGCATCACAAAATGCACTGAAATCAGTAGACCCACCCACTGGGTAGAACAGGCCCGAGGATGGCGTCACTTTCAAATATTTGAGCAAATGTATAGCAGCATCCCAATGGGCTTGCAGAGGGGCATGAACGAACTAACTTAGTTGTTGAATAGCAAAAGAGACATCAGGCCGAGATAGATTCAAGTATAAGAGACGACCAACCAACCGTTGAAATCTTTCTGCATCTGGAAATAAAGCACCCTGCTGTCCACTAAGGTTCAACCCCTGAGGAAAATGAGTACTCACCGGCTTGCACCCCAAGAGCCCGGTGTCCTTCAACATATCCATGATATATTTCCGTTGACATAAATGTGTTCCTTGAGCACTACGCAGCACTTCCAAGCCCAAGAAGTATTTAGCAGGCCCCAAGTCCTTTATAGTAAACAGATTATGAAGATATTGCTTGAGTGTTGGGAAATTTATTGTTTAGATTTTGATGAATGCCATGTAAAACTTAGACTAGAAAGTTGGAACCCCATTTTCCTTGTAATTTGTATTGTAATAGATAGGGTTGTACGAGCTGAGTCAAGTCAGCTATGCCTGGATATACAAGAAGTCAACTGAAGATTGGGATGAAGACTCCGCTGTGAAGCAGCTGAGTATGGCAAGGAAGAGATGTCAAGGACTCGACTGAAGGAGTATCAGCTGTGATACAGCTGTATGAAGAGTTAGTCAAGTCAACCAAAGAAGCCAAGCCAAGTCAAGTTGAAGTGACAGATGAGTCTTTCAATCATTGGAGCAGACTCAAGTCACCTGGGGAAAAGGCAGCTGCAAAGAGGAGTTAACTGAAAAAAATCCTCTGCACAAAAGTCAAGAATATTACCTAAACAAGTAATACTTCCATGTTGCCATGTCTTAAAGTGCTCAGTCCCAGAAGCGTGCAAAAGGAATAAACCAATGGGAAGCACTGCACCTTGTGTCAGAACCTGGAAAGCTGGACATTCATTTAATATGAGGAAATGTCAACATCAAGGACTGCAACAAGACAAGCCAACGAGCACAAGTGACTTTTTGAAAATCAGCCTATCTCTTCAACGGGCAGATTTTCAAAAGTTCACTATAAAAGGCTGAGGAATCACTTTGAGAAAAGGTTACCTTGCATACCTGAGCATTCAAGCAATTAGTAAGAACTGTAACCTGCAAAATATTCTCAAGTTATTCAAGCAAATCCTCAAGCCTAAATCTCGAGGAAAATCGATCCAACACTAAGCTGTGAAGGAAAGACGACTTCAAACTGTTGAAGAGGAAACTTTTGAAGAATCAAAAGGGGTCTACATTCCAAGGAGGATTGTAGAAAGGTTCAAGGTCGAACCAGTCTCAAGTTATTGGAGGGCTTCGTGATCAAATCCAAGAAGCTTGAGCAAGTGAGTCAAAGTAGCAAAGGTTTTGCCTGTGAAGAAGCCGAGTCGGACGAGAAGCCACCGTGTGTGACCAAGGCATCTCGGCATCGAGTCCCAAAGGATCAAGTCAGTTGTGTGATCAAGACTTGTATCTGGACTGATAACCACTTTGTACTCTGATCAATACTTAGTGGATTCCTCCAGGAGTTGGAGAAGAGAGGAGTAGAAGAATTACCCCATCTTCGAACCTCTATAAAAATTATTGTGTCATTTACATTTCATCATTTTTATTTCTGCATATCATTTTATATCTGCTGATAATTTGCTATCCAACTGATAATTAACTAAGTGCTAAAAACAAGTGTTAAAATCAAAGTTTAATCAAATTTAAGGGTGTTAAGTCTTTCGCTGAAAATCTCATCACAACCAAGTTAAGGTTTAGACTAAACAACTGAGTTATTCTATCAACAGCTCAATCGAGTCTGTTGAGTGGCTCACTCTGTTGGTTAACTAACTTAGCTATCCCCCAAGGACTAAGCTGTGTATTTAACTCTGAAATATTTTAAAAGGACTAAAATCTAAAAGTTGGTAAGGTTTATTCAACCCCCCCTTCTAAACCTTACTCACACCCCTTGGGACCTACAAGTGGTATCAGAGCGGTTGGTTCATTGAGCCTTCCGCACTGGTTACTGAACTAGATCTCCAAATTTTCAAAGAAGTTTTAACACTTGCCATTTCAAAATCATATCTCTTATTCAGCAAAGTTATTATCATGGAAGCAAATTTGACACGCATTCCTATGTTCACTATTGAGGAATTTGATGACTGAAAAATTCGTATGCAGGCTCATCTATCTGCTTTACTTGATGAAATGTGGCTAGTGATAGAGGATGGGCCACTGCAAATATTGAAAGTGAACACATCTGTAAGGAGAACAGCTGCAGCCGAAGGAGAAGAAGTCGTAGCTGTAGCAAGACCAACCTTAGTTGAAAAACCAAGGACTGAATGGACCAATGATGACAGAAAAAGATACAACTTGGACAACGTGGCCAATGATATTCTCTACAAGACTCTGGACAAAGCAATGTTCAATAAAGTCAAGTCATGCAAAACATCAAAAGAAATCTGGGATAAATTAACTTTAATTTGTGAAGTATCAGAGCAAATTAAAGAAAACAAATTATCTGTTGTTGTTCAAAAATTTGAAAACTTTAAAATACTTGCAGGTGAGACAATGGATCAGTTGGATGCTAGATTCACTGAAATTACAAATGAGCTCTCAGCACTTGGAAAGGAATACACACAGAAGGAAATGTGTATGAAGATTCTAAGGAGTCTACCAACTGAGTGGGAAATGAAGACCATGGCTCTAAGGCACTCGATGGACCTATCAAAAACATCCAATCATGAACTATTCTCAGACCTCAAAGCTTATGAATTTGAGCTGAGAAGAAAGGATCAAGAGGAAACAACTGTACCCAAAACAGTTGCACTTATAGTAAAGGATGGGAAAAGAGCTAAGGTCAAGGAAGCCATTGACCAGGAGGAAATTGCCTTGATGGTTAAAAGATTCAAAAAGTTATTCAACAAGAACTATAAAAGAAACAAGGGTGAGTCCTCCAGGAGACATTCATCTCCCTCCAAGTCAAGGGAAGATAGGCCACCCAAGAGAGCAGAGCATCAAAAGGTTGAATACCAGAGAGCTGATAATCTAAGAATGGAAAGAGCTGATCAAAGAGCTGAGAACCTGTGTTGGAACTGTAGACAACCAGGTCACTATGCCGTTGACTGTCCATATCCTGTAGTCAATAAATACAGGAATGAAGAAGAAAGAAGAGTCTTCAGAGAAAGAAGACAAGAAAAGAAAAAGGCCATGTTGGTTGCGAGAGATCACGAGACAAACTAAGTCAAAAGATCTGACTGGGACTCGAGAGTAGTGAAGCTGATTACTCAAGTGACTCTCAAGAAGAAGCAATGATCTATCTAATGGCCAAAGAACAAGATCAACCTGACCAAGAAGATGAGGTACACTCTAACTCATCTCACTGAGTTTCTAGTGATAGTGACTGTGACACACGCACACTTCATCACCCACGGATCTTTATGATTCATTAGGCAAAATGATGAAAGATTTTGATCACATTAAATCCTCACACACACTATTAAATGAGGAAAACAACCAGCTCAAAAGTCAAAACTCACAGCTGACTAAGGAGCTGAGTACTCTAAGTCACATAGCTGATGAGAACAAAGAGGTGAAGGCTGAGAATGCTAAACTAATAGCAGAGATAGCTGCTATAGAAAAGAGAGAGAACGATCTCAAAACTGTGATTGCTTTATTCACAAAGGCATCTAAATCATTGGATGACCTTATTATGAGCCAAAAAGGGTGTGGAGATAAGACAGGCATGTGATTCAATTCCTTTGTGCACAGTCAAACTCCCAGAATGATCTTGGAAAAAGGATCTTCAAGTAGTGAAGCATTTCAAAAACCCAAGACACCAAATGTTGCACCCACATTCACTCCAAAGCACAACCACAAACAAACTGGCCTTGGATATAAAGAAAAAGGAAAAAAATGATTGAGTATCTTTGAGAGGACCGAGAAGAAATTCACAGAGTTCCTCAAAGAAACTCTAAATAGAAAGTACTCTGTGAAGAAGAAACAGAGCTACCAGAAGCCCCAGAAGTTCTATCAAAGGAACACATATGATGGGAATGGTAGAAATTACCCAAGCCAAGCTGATTGAAATAATATGAAATATCAGCAAAGACCTATGGAATATATGCCAAAATGGCAAAGACCTAGACCTCAGCAAAGGTCATTCCAAAGGCAAAAGAGCTATCATCAGCACACATATGCACCCAAGCACTACACTCAAAAATATCACAACTACCCAAAGAAGGCAATTGCTAAAACACACACACAGGCATACAGACAAAATAGACAGATGTATGAACCTAAAGCCCCCAAGTAATTTGCCAAAGTGAATTATGATTATGGCACAGACAGATGGCAACCTCTTAGAATCAGATCATTTGGCTATAGGTTGGTTGGATCATCTTACAACACTAACCCCTCAGGACCCAGGCAAGTATGGGTACCTGAAAACTACTTTCCTTGATTGCAGGTTCAAGGAACAGCTGAGTGCCAAGGAACCTGGTACATGGATAGTGGTTGTTCCAGCCACATTACAGGAACATGGTACATGGATAGGCACAAAAGTCATATTTGGAGGAAATGAAGCTCCAGGGGAAATAAGAGGGACTGGATCCATCAAGAAAAATGGTTTAGAAATCACAGATGTTGCATATGTTGAAGGCCTCAACTTCAAACTTTGTTAAGCATCGCCCAACTCGTGACAAGGGCTATAATGTTGGATTCAATATGGGAGTGTGCCAAATTAAAGACACTGAATCAAATGAAGTAGTGTTGCAAGGATCCAGTCAAAAGAACATGTATGTGGTAGATTGGTCGACTTCCACACCAAGCACTTATCTCCTAGCAAAGAGCACAGCCGAATCAAGTTGGATGTGGCACAAGAAGCTGAGTCATCTGAATTTCAAAACAATTAACAAGCTTGCAAGGAGTAATCTTGTAGAAGGACTACCAGACTCAGTGTACAAGAAAGAAAGTGTTTGTGATGCATGCCAGATGGGAAAGCAGATCAAATCATCATTCAAAGAGAAGTCAAGTCCATCTTCAACAAGGATATTGCATCTGTTGCATATGGATCTATTTGGTCCGATTGAGCGGCAAAACTTAAGTGGAAAGAAATACACTCTAGTTGTGGTGGATGATTATTCAAGATATACATGGACAATCTTCATGTGCAAAAAGAAGGAAACTTTGCAGAAGTTACCTCAACTGATGAAAAGAGTTCAAAATGAGAAGAGTCAAACCATTATTAAGATAAGATATGATAGAGGAACTGAGTTTGTCAATGGAATAATAACTCAGTACTGTGTTGAAAATGGTATTGCTCATGAATTATCTCTGTAAGACAAGGACTCCACGTGAGAATGGAGTAGCGAGAAAGAAGAAATAGAACTCTCAAGGAAGCTGCAAGGACCATGTTAGTGGCCGGGTAAGGGGCCGCTAAAAGATTTTGGGTCAAGCCATATAAAATCGCATGCTATACTCAAAATAGATGCATGATCAATAGACAGCTGACAAAGACTCCCTATGAAATTTGGATAGGGAGAAAGCCAAATGTTGCATATTTTAGAATATTTGGATGTAAATGCTTCATTCACAACAATGGCAAGAATAATCTAAAGGCTTTTGATGTTAAAGCTGATGAAGGTATCTTTTTGGGATACTCAGATGAAAGCAAAGCCTATAGAGTGTTGAACAAGAGGACAATGGTCACAAAACAGTCTATCCATGTGGTTTTTGATGAACCTAATGTAAATGCAGAAGACATTGAAGAGTTAGCTGATAAGCTGAATCAACCAACTATGCAGAAGAGTCCCTATGTTGAAGCTGAAGCTGGAGAAATCAATCAAAGATGAAAATGAGATTGCTGAGTCTCAAAGACAATTTGGAAAATCAGAGTGAATGAGAATGAAAGAGCTGCTCAAGACAACACAGCTGCAAGATGCCTGAAGCCAGCTAACTTACTCCAACCAGATGTGAGATGGCTGAGAGACCATCCACCAGAACTAGTTATTGGAGATGTAAGAGATGGTGTGAGAACCAGATCCAGAGCTCAGCAAGAAGCAATGTTCACTTGTTTTATTTCCCAAATAGAGCCAAAAGATGTGTCCCAAGCATTGGATGACACACATTGGATTCAGGCCATGCAAGAAGAACTGAATCAGTTTGAAAGAAACAAAGTATGGGAATTGGTGCAAAGACCAACCCATCAAAATGTTATTGGCACAAAATGGGTTTTCTGAAACAAGATGAATGCGGAAGGTTCTGTGGTAAGGAGCAAAGCAAGATTGGTTGCCAAAGGGTATTGCCAAGAAGAAGGAATAGATTTTGATGAAACATTTGCTCCTATTGCAAGATTAGAAGCAATAAGGATGTTTCTTATCTATGCTGCACACAAGAACTTTATTGTATATCAAATGGATGTGAAAAGCGCATTTTTAAATGGATTGTTGGAAGAAGAAGTCTATGTTGAGCAACCTCCAGGCTTTGAGCAGAAGACTCGTGGAGATAAGGTGTACAAGCTCAAGAAAGCTCTGTATGGATTGAAACAGGCACCTAGAGCATGGTATGATACATTACCTTAATTTCTGACAGATAATGGATTCACCAAAGGCAAAGTGGACAGAACACTCTTCAGAATTCAAGATGGAGAGAGTATACTGCTTGTTCAAATATATGTGGATGATATCATTTTTGGATCCACAAACAAAGAGCTGTGTGATATGTTCTCAAACCTCATGCAAAGCAAATTTGAAATGAGCATGATGGGAGAGCTGACATTCTTCTTAGGACTTCAAGTTAAACAGCTGAAGGATGGAAGCTTCATAAGTCAAACAAAGTACACCAGAGACCTAATGAATAAATTTGGTATGGAAGAGAAATCTCCTGTAAAAATACCAATGAATACATCAGTCAAGATGGATATGGATGCAGATGGCAAGCCTGTGGATCAAACAAGATATAGAGCACTTATTGGATCACTGCTCTATCTAACAAAGAAGCAGAGCGGACCATCACCTTTGCAGTAGGTGTATGTGCAAGATTTCAATCTGCTCCAAAGGAAAGTCACATGACTGCAGCTAAGAGAATCCTAAGATATTTGAAGGGATGCCAAAAAGTTGGCCTATGGTATCCAAAGGAAGGTGGATTCAAGCTTATTGGTTATTCAGACTCTGACTATGCTGGATGTAGAGTTGACAGGAAGATTACTTCAGGTACATGTCAAATGCTTGGAAACATATTGGTTTCCTGGTTTAACAAGAAGCAAAACTCAATAGCCACATCCACAACTGAAGCAGAGTACATAGTCATGGGCATTTGTTGTGCCCAAGTCTTATGGATGAGACAGCAGCTGAGAGATTATGAAATTGAAGAAAAAGAGATTCCAATTATATGTGATAACACTAGTGCTATTGCAATCACTCAAAATCTTGTGTTGCACTCAAGAACAAAGTACATTAATGTCAGATATCATTTCATAAGAGATCATGTTGAAAAGAAAGACATCACCTTGGAATATATCTCAACTGATAAACAGTTAGCTGACATATTCACAAAGCCCTTATGTGAATCAAGATTTGAAGAGCTTAAGCATGAGCTAGGGTTAATTGAGCTGAGTTGATACTCAAAAGACTCAATGAGAAGAGGTGAAACACGATAAGATGAAAACAAAGCAGATTTCATAAATAAGCCAAGTGAATCAGCCGTATCGGAAAGTCAGCTGTATCGAGTTAGCTGACAGCTGAGTCACCATACGAAAGGAGAGAAGAAGAGTTGAGTCATTTGTACAGTGAGCTGAGTCATTTATGAGCTAAGTGACGAAAATGCAATCGTTTTTAATGAGCGGGAATGTTTTTAAGGATGACGTCAGCGTAATAATGACGGCTACAATCAAAAGCTGCACAGTAAGCATATGATTGGATATAAATGCTGCCGCATTAAATGCGAGAAATTAAATGCAATGAAACGTGCTAAATTTGAACCGTTGATCTTAATCAAAATTTCAAAAATAAAAAACACGTCCTTTCATAACCCATATATACTCATTCTTTCAGTTTTCTCTCTCACATTGAAAATTGTTCATCTTTCCAAAGCAAAGAAAGCAAGTATCTTTTCTCTCAAAACCCTACCAATCTTCAAAGCAAGTTCATCAAGTTTCGTTCGGTAAAAATCACTAAAATGACACCAGCACATGATTTCGCTAAGCTCGCAAAGCAAATCCACACCGGGTCAACTGTGGATTTTGAAGGGATGATAAAATAGGGTTCCGATGAAACCCTTGTGAAGAAGATAGCTGATAAGATTGAGAAATCTGGGCTGAAACCCTTTCTCACATTGGAATATCGAATGACGTACGTAGAGGAGGTCGCCCAGTTCTACGTAAACGCTGAAGTGCAGGACGAAGGGATTAAGTCCTCCATCCACCGCAAGGACATTATAATCACTGCAAAGGACCTTGCGGAGCACTGTTATTGCTATCGGAGGGCATGCCGAAGATATATGAAGCAAACATTTATTTGGTAGCTGCATGGAAAGAAGTGGCCAAACCCGAGTGTGCTGCAAAAGCCGACAAGAAGCTACTGAAGGATGATTATCACAAACTGTTGGATATCATCGCCAAATGTGTAGACATGAAGTTTGGAAGTTTCAATCACCTGCCCAAAACCAAGCTGATCGTCATGGCTGCGATCATGGAGGAGAAGAAGATCAACTGGGCAAAATTTGTCTACAGCAGACTCTGCCAGAATGTTGCAAATAAGTCCTTCAAGGACGATGGGTCATTTGGAGGATCTCTGGGCTATGGCCTTGTAATCGGCCATCTAATGGAAGTGAAGGGTGTTCCCCTTTGACATGGAAAATCATTCCATGTTAACAAGAAGATGTTTCGGGCTAACCTTTCTGGAGCCCAGAAGAGAGCATACGCCAAGCGGGCGGACACTAGTGAGGGGGAATCAGCTGACCCCGAGGAAACAGTTGTTACTTCCCCTCCCAAGAAAAAAGCTGCCCATGCAAACAAAGAAGATAGATAGCTGCCCCAAAGAAAGAAGAAAGAAGACGCACTTTGCCCCCTGCCGAGTCACTTGCCCCAACAACCGTGTCTCCTGCCCCTGCAGCCGAGGCAGAGAAGGAACCTCAAATACCTTCTCCAACCATCAAAAAGAAGAGGACTGCCAAGCAAAGGAAGGCAGCTCCTCAGACAAAGAAAGATGCACCGACCCCCACCGCCAAGGATGCTGAGGAAGAAGTATCTGAACCAGAACTTTCTCTGGTAAGGACAAAAAGAAGAAGAAGAATCACCAAGCTCGAACTCGAGAAGACAAAGTGAGTCCGCCACTCGGTGGAAAAAGTCTCTCGAGCTCGCTTTGAAGAAGTGCGATCTCGAAATTATTGATGAAATGACCAAGTCTCCGAGGCCGATCAGCAGAGGCAAATTGAAGACCCTGGGATTGTGGGAGAACAAGCGAGGAACAAGAAGCGGCCAAGCGGCGAGAATCACTGTTGGATGAGGACTATGTCTCCTCCCCGTGATGATCTTTGCGAGGCGAAGCGCAGCAGAGTTTGCTACCCTCCATTCATGAAAAAGAACGGCAACAGGGAGAGGATGAAGATGATGATGTAATCATGTACTCTCCATTGTACCCAGACGTTCAGAGTCGTCTGCGAGAGTGGAGGAAGTGGAAGCTTAGTCACTCTAGGGTGCAGTTTGAACACCCAGAGTTTATTGATGAGGAAGAGGAACTTTTCAGGTTTCTTGAAGTTGATACAGTGCTGCAAGCCCTGTATGAGGATAACTGTATTAATATGTTGCAAATTCGCAAGGAACAAGAAAAAGCTAGAGAAGCTGAGGAAGCAGAGGCTCGTGAGAAAGCTAGCATTTGTCCTCTAACTGGAACCAGCGACCATACTCATCCTCATCTTCACATGCTCTCAGACAGTGATGAGGACATGGAAAAGTTGGACATGCAGCAATCCATGCGGGAATCCACATTGATGCATGAGAAAGAGCTGATGGAAGGACCAGGAGAGTCTTCCAAATCACAGCTGGAAATTGATCCGTTGGGAGTGGTGCAGCAGATTGCCACAGTTATTGCTGCAACCACTTCCCCAGTTCACTCAGAAGACGGATCTAAGGGAAATGGCGATGACACTGGGAATTTGGGCACCCAAGTTGAGCCAACCCCTGTTGAAGGTGTCTTACCACCTGCCCCCACGGCTGAACACTCATTTGACAAAGCCGGGAGTTTGGAGCAGAGTGACCCCAACATAAGTCACTCAGCTGGTGCGCCTGCTGAGGGGGAAACTCACTCCACTGCAGCTAGGTCGGAGGATGCTGCAGATGACTCCACCATGCAGAAAGGAGGCGAAGTGGAGAAGGAAAAAGAAAAAGAACAACAGCAAGTTGTCGACTTGTAAGCTTCGGACGGTTGAGTCTCTCGGTGAAGTGCCAGCATGACTTTGCGGTCGAGGATCTTCTTGCCGATGCGGTCGAGGCACAGGATGGATCTGCCCTGGGAGTTAACACTATGGGCACTGAAAGTGCAATCCACAGAGTTGAGACTCTTGTGGATGCCACTGCAGAAGACCCTAAGACAACTGCGACTGTCGAAGGGATTGTACAAGGCCCCGCTGCAGTTGAGACTGCATGAGGTAATGAAGGCTTGAGGGAGGTTGAGACTTCCCTAGGTAAAGAGATAGAAACACAGAACATCTCTCCTATTCACATTGACGATTCTGAGAAGGAGATAAGTGTTTGATAAATTGTTTTATCATGATTTTGATGATTTTGTTTTTATACCAAAAAAATGTTTTTTTAAAGGTTGTCCAAATACTCCTAAATGATTTAAAATGGTTTTAATATTTTTCGGAGTATTTCTTCAAGTTTATTTTCGACAATATTGGACAACACATTCAATGATTTTGTGTCAATGGGTTTTAACATTGAAACTATGTTTCTAAATGTTGTCCTAATACTCCCGATTGGTCTAAAATGTTTTTACTATTTTTCGGAGTATTTATTGGAGTTTATATCGGACAACACTTTTGATGATTTTGTGTTTATGTGTTATTTCATCAAAACTATATTTCTAATGTTGTCCTAAATACTCCCGATCGGTTTAAAATGTTTTTACGAATTTTTCGGAGTATTTCTTGAGGTTTATTTTGACAAACTCGGACAACATTTCTTTTAGGAGTTCGACCGGTCGACCAAAGAGGCGATCGGTACCTGGGAATGCATTTCACGAAACAGAACTCCCAGAACTCCTAAAACTGGTCAGGGTGATCGGTCACCATGGTGGGCGACCGGTCGCACCCTAGGGCGACCGGTCGACCCCCCTAGGACCGGTCCCCCTGTTGAAAATTTGTTGTGTTCATTTCAAACTTCTATCAGTGCGTGACCGGTTGTCCTCAAGTTTGACATCAAAATTCTAACCGTTGTGCAGCAGACAACTTTTCCTTAATTTGTGGATTTGATTTCTAACAACTATAATCTTGATTTTAATTACAATTTTTTTTGTAGAAATCAGATTCCAAGAGGAGCCTATCAAGCATCAATCATCTCCTATAAATAGAGGAAGATTTGAAGTACAACAATAAGAGAGAACAACACAACACAACAAGATATACTCAAGCAAACACTTGGTCTTATATTGTCATTATTCTTGTTGTAATTTGCCTAGCTTATCACTTTCACATTCTTGAGGTCTAGGCTATTGTTGATTACACTTGCACTCAATTGTATAATTCATTATCGAGTTGTAATCTTGAATTTTTGGATTATCATTCAACACAAGATATCATTGTGAGTGTTCTTGTGGTAAGAACACACTTGGGTGATCTAGGTGTTAGGTGTAAGAAGATTCTGGTAATCTTCTTATTGAGGTGTTGAAGAATTTGGTATTTTTCAAGGTTGAAGATTGTGGTAATCTTCACAAGGTGCCGTTGGAGATTGTGGTAATCTTCAAGAGAGATTGTGGTAATCTCAAGGGTGGTGTTGAAGAAGAGTGCGGTGCTCTTCAAGGTGTCGTTGTAAGTTGGTGTTGTATTAATTTTGGTAATTAATAAAATCTTTTTTCTTTTTGAAATCCATCCCGGATATACTGGGGTGGTAGAGGATTAGGCCCTAGGTGGGTTGAACCTCGATAAATCAACGTGTGTTGTTTACATTCCACACCTTCTATATTGTCTTGGCTTGTTTTGTTTGTAAAAGAGGGCTAAATCGAAAAGATGTAGATAATCTATTCACCCACCTCTAGATTATCGTAGCCGCTTGGACTTACAAGTGGTATCAGAGACAAACTCTTTGGCAAGCTCGTTTCACATCGTGAGTGAAGAGGAACGATCGTCGGATACGAATGAAGCTCACTTTTCCGGCATCTCCACCACCAAGCCACCTCGATTTGATTCCAAAAATTTTGCATTTTGGAAAGAAAGAATGGAATGCTATTTACA
Organism: Rehmannia glutinosa; assembly: GCA_016081115.2. NCBI lineage: Eukaryota > Viridiplantae > Streptophyta > Magnoliopsida > Lamiales > Orobanchaceae > Rehmannia > Rehmannia glutinosa. The sequence continues at coordinate 37,917,063 of CM071931.1, read as the reverse complement.
AGGTTGCGGGTTTGATATTTGGAACATTGTCAGCAATGGAGAATCCATTCCGATGAAAGACACACCATACACCTCCAAATCTCTCAAGGAGCTCAATGATGAAGAAAAGAAAACCATCTCCTTAAATGGTAAAGCTCTCAATATTTTGTATTGTTCACTTACTAATTTGGAATATGAACATATTGTAGGAATTCGATCGGCACATGAAGTATGGCAAAAATTAGAAGCCATCTATGGAGTATTTGCAAATGAAAGGAGTCAAACAAAAGCATCTACTTCTCAAAGGGATACAAGTTCAAACCTAAGAACAAACCTTTTACAACATTCAACTATGAAGTAGTCGAACAATGTTTTATGGGCATCGAAGAAGAAAACGAGGTATGTCTTAAACCCTCTACTTCCTATGATATTGTTATACAAAATGATTATAGTGATTTGCAAAATGATTTTGATGACCTTCAAAATGAATTCCAAAGCTTACTTGTTAAATACAAAAATTTGAAAAAGGAATTCAATGTTTTGAAAAATGATAAGGATAGTTTATTTACTTCCTATGAATCACTATCATTTGCTCACACCACCACTCTTGACAAGGTTAGAAACCTTGAGAAAGAAAATAGTACTCTTGTTGAGGATATTAATTGCATGAAAAAGGATTTATCTAAATCCAACTTGAGTACCAATAAAATGACCAAAATTGTTGATATTCATAATTGTGATAATTCGAAACTAGAACTTGATCATAAGCCTATTGTCGTCAATCATATGAAAAAGAATCAAGTCCCTATGCATAATAGTCATTATGCTCCTAGAATTATTTCTTGATTTTATTGTGGTAAAAAGGGTCATACGGCTAATACTTGGCTGGCTAGATATAGCTCTAATTATTGTTGGAGACCTAAAAGTCTCAAGACTAATCCCAAAGGACCCAAACACTTTAGGGTACCACAAAACAATGTCATATTAGGTACCGGCGGAACAATAATCAAGGAAAATTCATATCGCCTAGAAGACATCAAATGACCATCTCATTTGATCAAAGAAGAAGACACCACCAAAATGAATTCCCAAGAAGGAAATATTATCAACAAAGGGAAGGATACAATCCTTGGAGATGGAGCAATTGGAGAAGCCATCATGAACAAGATGATTTTCAAAGGGGAAGATATCATCAACAATGGGAACGGCACAACCCATGGAAATGGCGAAATTGGTAAACCGTATCTCCCTATTTAGATATGCATTTTATTTTTTATGCATGTTTTTATTTGTGTCTAAATTGCAAAATGAGTTTTTCATAATTTTAAAACTAAGGTCTTCAATATATATATTTGTGGTCTTAAAATGTTTTTTTGAAAAAGGAGACCTTGTATGATGCTTATATTAAACTCTTGTGTATTTGCTTATACTTGATTGTTTTATCATATCTTATGGTTTCTTATGGCATGAGCTTACTTGTGACATATATCGTTTTTATCCTATACTTGTATCATGTTGCTTTGTACTAGATTTGTTTAAGATATATGTAGGATATATATTTCGTCATCCTCTTCAAGAGATGTTAAACTATCGAGGTACGCTCATCATTGGTATTCATCTTATAGACTCGATATATTTTTGTCATATGCCTATGTGCTTGTTTTTGTTTAAAAGTATTTCATATAAGTGCCATTAAGAGGATTTTTCAATTTTTTGAAAGGCACTATTCTATAAAGCTTGTCTTATCCGAGACTCGTAAAGGATCATATTTGTTTTGATAAAACATTTGAATTTTTATCCTTTTTTCAAATTATGCATTTGATTGCTCATATTCATTCTTGTCAAAACTCTTGTTCAAATGCTTCTTTTAAATGAGGTCTCAACTATATGCTCTCGGATTTTCAAATTTCAAAAGAGACCTTATATATCTTTCTATAAGCTTATTTGAACTTACATGTTGTATTATATTATTGATGATTTTCTTTAAGCATAGTATGTGTTACTTGCTATAATGTCTCTATTATTCGATATTACTATGCTCTTGTGCAAGATGTCTTGATAAGATTTTGCAGAAATTTTTGGTATTTCAGAACAAGTTTGATGACCAAGGCAATGTTAGTAACTCAATGGTATCGTCAAGTATAAGATATTGATTTTGATGAAACATTTGCACTCTTAGCACATTTAGAAATTATTTGCACTTTACTTGCCCATTCTTGTTTTGAGAAAATTTCAAGCTTTACCAAATGGATGTTAAATCCAATTTTCTAAATGGTTTTATTCAAATAGAAGTCTATCGGAGTTTAAATTTTTTAGGCCAAATGATTTTTATAAAAGGCCTTGTACGGTTGATACAAGTATCCCACATATGGTTTGATAGACTTAGCTATTTTTGCAAAATGATTTTACAAGAGGTAAAGTTGATACTACAATTTTTTTGAAAAAGGGCAAGATTGTTTACTTGTGCAAATTTATGTTGATATTTTTGGTGCTACTAATGAATATTTGTGCAAGACATTTTTCTTAGTCAATGCAAGGAGAACCTAAGATGATCATGATGAGAGGAGTTCAAATTTGATCATTGGAATTCAAGTTCAACAATGCCAAGAAGGTGATTATATTCCACACTCAAAAGAAGAAGTGAGGCATTGAAGAAGAAAGAACCATTTCAACCTATATGGCCACAAATGCGAAAATTGACAAAATGGTTGAAGTAGGCATTGACAAACGAATCCGAGGTATGCTCATTCGTTTATTACTCCTTAGACTCGATATTCTATATACCCTACGTCTATATGCTCGACTTCAAAAACTATCCCAACGAATCTCATTAAAGTGCCGTTAAAAGAAATTTTCAAATATTTGTAAGGCACTTCTTCGTATGACTTGTTGTATCCAATATCTTAAAATGTTCTTATTTTCGGGATAACAAGTCCGGTGATAATAATTTTCTTTCAAAATATGGTTCGTCACAATCGAACTAAACATATTGAGATTCGATATTTTTTTTGGGATTGCATGTTTTAACAAAAACTTGAGATGTGTTTAATTCCATCTCAAGGATAACTCGCGGACTTTTTCATCGTACACCGCTGAGTATTTTAATCCATTTCGAGCATGATTATGACATAATGTATATTGAATGATGTCTACGTTTGCATTTTGCACGTTTTTAAAACTTAGGGGCGAAAAATCGGATTTTTGGATCAAAATTCGGATTTTCAAAACAGAAGTGAACCAGTAGGCTGCCAGGGCAGGGGTCGACCGGTCGCCCACCTGCTCGACCGGTCGCCCTAGCCCATGACCGGTCTCCCACTGCTTAAGTTTGGTTAAAACCGTCTCTGTTCTTGTATTTTGGCAGTTTAAGGTTTTTCCTCTCTATTTCGTCCCCTTTGCAAATTTTACACACATTTCACTTCAAATGTGTTTTATTGCATACATTTCATATCTTGGATGTATTTAGGCTCGATTATCATCATCATTGCTCGTCTTTACCGATTAAATAGGATTAAGAATTCTACTTCCTTATCTCAATTGGGTTGAACCCTTGAGAACTTGGCCTATATGTATTTTCTTGATGAAATTTGTATATGTTTGTGATGAGATTGTTCTTATGATATATTGTATTGTGCTTAAACTGATTTGGTGATGAAAAACTTGGCTTGATTGCTTTACAAGGGCTTTATATATCTTCTTCAATTTTTGACGCCCGCCAAGTGTTCTATAAAATGTCTCAATGAAAAATTCATCACCTACCTGATTCTCTTGTTTTCAAATGTCTTATATAGATCATGTTTTGCCAATCTAATGAGTTTTCATAAGCTTCTACAAGTCGTATGATCGACTCTTTCCTCCTATTTGGTCTATAAGCTTCAATGTTCAAATAGCTCGATACATCAGTTTAGTTACGCACTTTGATATGATTATATGATGTTTTTATCATGCTAACATTCTTTTTGATGATTCCAAAGGGGGAGAAACAGGTTATAAGTTTATTAGCTCATAGAAGCTAAGTTAAACTAAACAAAAGAAGCTATAAGCTATGGCTTCCTAAAGCCATAAGTTGTGCATTATACTTAGTCCAATTGTTGTATGATGGACTTATATACTCGTCTAATGATGTTTTGTTGACAGGGGGAGCTTATAAGCTCTTGTACTTAAGATCAATATGTAAAAGCTAAACTTTTAGCTTGTGGTTGATTGCTTTTACATTACTCTTGTTGTGCATATTGATAGGGGGAGCTTTCATTATATATGTTTGGTTGCTCCCAAAAACGACCTCTCCTCGCCGATCACCTTCCAAGATGAAGTCCTCCGTGAAACCTGCACAAGGGGGGCCGGAGGGGGGCTCCGGCATACCCTCTCCGACGCTTAAGTCAGTGTCTTGGAAAGGAAGTAAAGGCTAGAAAGAGAAAAAAGCAATGTAATAGTAAAAAATGAGATTAGGTTAGAATGAACCTGGACTTGGGCCTTTTATACCTTAGCTAGGATTAGGGTTTCCGTAAAATCCGGGATTTCGTTACGATTTGGTGTCAGAGTCATCATTAGATTAGGATCAGATCTCTTAAAAACCCTAATTTTACGCCCGTAAAACCATAGCTCCAACCTATTTCACAACACCCCGGCCCAATGTATTGATGCGAAGCCCCTTTAGATCTCCAAGGCATCCTCAGTGCCTCATACATCTTCTGGGCCGAGTTGAACTGTACCCCGAGGTCCTTATAGAATATAACGGGTCAACAACAGATCGGCTTACCCGTGCAGGGCTTTGACAGATCGGCTTAACACAGCTGACCTTACACAGGTCAGCCTTACAAATATCCATACTTGTACTCGGGCCTTAATAGGTCGGCCCAATATGATAAGCCTCCCACCTATTTATGGGCTCAGTAGGTCGGCCCAATACTTATAAGCCTTAGGTCCATCTCATGATGTAAGCCTCCACAGATCGGCCCAATGCTTAATGCTTAACAGATCAGCCCAATATTATGGGCCTGGCTAGATCGGCCCAGTGCCATAGGCCTGGTCAGGTCGGCCCAGACCATCTTTTGCCCTTATCAATTCCTCCCCCCAACTATGGATTGATCTTCGCCTCAACTATAGTTGCTGACAGGCTGAGCTGACCTATTTTTAGGGTTTATGCTTTTCGAATTCCTGCCGGCTCTTGGCTTTCAAAATTCCTGCCGCCTTTTGGCCTCTCGAGTACCTGACACATGGACATGATTGATGAGATGTCTTTTTAAATTCTTGATGCTTCGTAAACCGTGCCATGCCCCCTCGGATACCGAGACAACCCTTTATCTCCTTCCTCTTCCTATAAAAGCCCTTCTCCTCCTTCATTCACTACTTTTTACAATTTCGAATTTCAGAGCATCTCCCCCAAGCAAATACGCCTTTCTTCTCCGGCAGAATTCTCCAGGCTCCGGCAAGCTTCGAAAGCTTTAGGCTCCAAACCACTTTTCTCCCTCAATCTTCTATTTCTATCCAGTAAGTAATCCTTTTCCTTTCCAACTTTTCCTTTTTTCTTATTATGGCGTCTTCTTCTTCTCATTCGACGCCGTCGGACCCGCTCATCACCGACTTAGAACGATGGGCCGTAACAACGGGTTCTGCCTCACAACCCCTTTCTCTCACCGGGGTCTGTCCTTCGGATCCTGATGCCACCGAGTCTAGTTCCGATTCAGGCCAGGACTCCGATACAATAGAGATCCTAACTCCAAGCTCGGGTCCTTTACCCATATATCCACATGACTTCAGAGAGACCACCCTGTCAGCTTCCAATCTTCAAACCATAAAAAGGACTGCCCAAATTCCCTCTACCTTCAGACTTTCTTTGCCTAGCAGTTCGGATCGTCCTAACCAACCTCCACCAAACTCCTTAGCCTTTTTTGTAGGTCAGATAGATGGTGGCCTCAGATTTCCCATCCATCCATTTATGGTTGGGGTGTCCGACCTCTACCGTATACCCTTGAACCAATTAGCTCCAAATTCCTTCCGCATCTTGGCTGGTTTTTTAATTTTGACCAAATACTTAGAAATAGAACCCACTCTTGAGCTATTTTTCGCTCTGTTCCAAGTGAAGAGCTCGACCACCAAGGGTCTTTTCTATATCACTTCCCGAGGTGATGCACAATTTCTGAGTAAATATCCTTCTTCCAATAAATTCTGGAAGGATAAATATTTTTTCATTTCCTCCCCCCGAGCTTGGGGGTTTCCTATTGCCTGGACATGGACCCTTCCTCTCCAGCGCAAACACAACCCTAGAGATCGGTCTCCCGAACTCCAAGCGTTAATAAATAAACTTACCCTGGTCAAGTATGACCTTTCTCGCCTCATAACTCCATAACTTCTGTATTATTTTGAACTGAGCTCCATCATGGCTCCTTTGCCCTGCGACATTGGTAATTATCATTTTTGTAGTTAATTTATTTTATCTCTACTCATTAGCTAATCTTTTCTTTTGTGCAGACATGTTTATGGCACATATGGTCGCCGAGCAGGAGGAAGAGGAGCAACAAACTACCCCTGGCTCACTCCAACCTTCATCCAGTGTTGCCGCTTCGGGCCTTGGAGGTCAGCCTCCACCACTCCGGCGACCTGATACGGCTGCTATGGTAATAGCCGATCTCACAGGCCCAGAGGCTCGTCCTTCTATCCGACCTCCTCCTCCTCCTAAGAGGTCGGGTGCCGGTACTGGTGCAGGGGCAGCCAAGAAGGCGAAGACCACCACTCCTCCAGCTGCTGTTCTCTCTCTCTCGCGCACTCCTATTTATACACCCAACCAAACCTTCTTCACAGTCAACTCTATCTTGAAGAACATGGATGGGACTCTTGCCACTCAGTACGTTCAGGGCAACTGCCCAAACCCTGACCGAACTGCCTTGGAGAAGATCAGCGATGCTGAGCTGGTGAGCTCCTTTTGCCTGAACCATTCGAAGAGCGAGGCACAGCTGGCTGCTCTGATCTCCCGGGCTCGGGTTGGCTTTGCCGACCCCTCCATTGTTGCCGAGCTTAACAATACCAAGAAGGAATGCATTCGGCTGAAAGCTCGGGAGACTAAGCTCATGGAGGAGAACCGCCGATACAAAGATAAGGAGGAGGTCAATAAGGCCACCGTGGCTTCTCTGGAGACCAAGATAAAGGCTCTGGAGACTGACAATGCCTTAGGACCGAGGCGAATGATCTCCAAATCTGCTGCACTGTTAATGCCGATCAAGCCCGAGCTGAGGGCCTCGAGGCTGGTCGCCAAAGTTTCCTTACCTCCCCCCAAGGCTCTTCAATAGTTTAGGCTATTCGGGGGAGGGTGAATCAGGCTTTTTTGAGCTCCAGGGAATTTATTAAAGTTCTTTCTATATCTTCCATGGAGTACAACGACTTTGCTTTCGACCAGGCTGAGCTGCAGCTCAGAGAACGTGGTATTACTACCGAACCTTTTGATCGCCGAGGTCCTAAAAAGGTCTTGCCTGACCCCAAGGGCTTCGTGTTCTCTAAAGAGGTGGAGCGTCTCAATCTTGCTCCTTTGGAGGTATTCATAGAATCTTTATCTGCTCCATTTATCCTCCACCCTGCCTCCAGCTCAGGAGGTCCCTCTCAGCTCCCCGGAGGTCAGCCAACCCCTCAGCTTCTTGAAGGCCCTCCAATTCAGAAAATCCCGAATGATGATCCCAACCTCGCACTGATAGATGACGTGACCATCTCCACGGACGACCTGATCACCGAAAATATTCCCCTTACTTAGGAGTTCATTGCTACTTTTGTAATTTCTCATTATGCAGTTGTAACTATTTTGAATGATCAATGAAGTTTCTTTGCAATTTTACTTTCTCGATCTTTGTCCTTATGTTTACTTTCATCATAGTTCGATTTTGTAAAGTACAGCTCAAGCTGCAATTGGATAGATCGTATGTTGTTTTTTTTTTTTCAAAAAGGATTGGCATGAGCTCCTCCACCGGCCGATGTACCAAAGGTGCATGGATCTGACACTTTTCACACGCTCTCACCAACTTTTCTGCTTCCTCCTTCAGGTAAGGCCAAAAATATCCTGCTCTCAGGACCTTCTTCATCAAAATCCTTGCTCCCATATGATTTTCGCAACACCCTTCATGCATCTCTCTCAGCACATACGTATCCTCTTCTCCACCCAAACACCTCAGTAAAGGCATGGAGAAGCCTCTCTTATATAACTTGTCCCCAATGATGCAGAAATGTGTCGCTCAAATTTTCAGCCGAGCTGCTTCACGCATACATGTTGGCAAGACCCCTTCTTTTAGATAAGTTATGATAGCCGACCTCCAATCCCTTTTCTCCTCAATCTCTCCGACCTCCAATCCCAGCACAGTTTCTTTTGCCATCAAAAGTATGATTTGTTTAGCTTGATTCTCCAAGGCCGAGCTGGCCATTTTTGCTAGAAAATCCGCCCGACCATTCTCTTCCCTCGGGACCTGACAAATCTTGATCTCTTTTACTTTCTCTTCTAAAGCTCGGTATGCTTCAACATACCTCCTCATCCTTTCTTCCCTAACCTCGAACTCTCCAGTTACTTGCCTATGGACGAGCTGAGAATCCATGTAAACAACCATTCTAACAGCCCCCATCTCGATGGCCATTTGCATCCCTCTGATGAATGCTTCATACTCCGCCTCATTATTGGTTAGCTTAAATTCCAACCTCACAGCAAAATCATTTTCGATCCCTTGCGGGCTGATCAAGACAATACAAGCACCACATCCCGAGCTCCCTACTGAACCATCCACATAAATCACCCAAGTTCCTTCTCCGCTATTATCCCTTATTGATTCTTGAACAAAGTCTGCCAAAGCTTGAGCTTTGATGGCCGACCTGTTCTCGAATTCAATATCATACTCGCTTAGCTCAATAGCCCACTTTACTAGTCTCCCCGCTACCTTGGGCTTACTCATCACATTTCTTAACGAAAGATTAATTCGAACAATTACCTTATGCGAAAGAAAATATGGCCGAAGTCTCCTTGCCGTCACAACTAAGGCCAGACCTACCTTCTCAATCTCCGCATACCGCAGCTCAGCATTCCTCAAAACTTTACTGACATAGTACACCGGCCTCTGAACCGATCTCTCCTCCCTGATCAGGACCGTGCTAACCCCCTGCTCTCCCACCGAAAGGTAGAGATATAAGGGCTCACCGGGCAACGACTTAGTTAGTAGTGACAGATCAGCCAAGTAATTTTTCAACTGTTCGAAAGCCTTTTGACACTCCTCATCCCAAACGAACTTTTTGGCCTTCCTCAAGACCTTGAAGAAGGGCAAACTCCTCTCCGCGAGGCGCAAAATAAACTGATTCAGAGCTGCTAGCCGACCTATTAAACACTGCACATCCTTGGCATCCCGAGGTGGTGCCATCTCTCTGATGGCTCTGACCTTCTCTGGGTTGGTCTCTATTCCTTTCTCCGTCACCATATACCTCAGAAACTTTCCCGACCTGACCCCAAAGGCACATTTCTTGGGGTTCAGCTTCATTCTATACTTTCTCAAAGTGTCAAATGTTTCAGCTAGGTCACGCACATGGTGCACAACTTTCATACTTTTGACCAACATATCATCCACGTATAACTCCATGTTCCTGCCGAGCTGCTTCCCAAACATCTTATCCACTAATCTCTGGTATGTGGCTCCCGCGTTCTTCAACCCGAATGGCATTACTACATAGCAAAAGGTACCAAAAGAGGTGGTGAAGCACACCCCTTTTTGGTCCTCTTCTGCTAGCCTGATCTGGTGATATCCTTGCGATGCATCCATCATACTAAGCAGCTCACATCCCGACGTCGAATCCACCAGCTGATCGATTCGGGGCAATGGATAGTAATCCTTAGGGCAAACACGGTTCAAATCCCTTTGCACTCCGGGAACTGGATTTCTTTGATATGGCCTGCTTTTAACAACCTTTGCACCTCCGCTCAAATTATAGCGTCCTTCTTAGGACCAAAATTCCTTTTCTTTTGTTTCACTGGTTTGTATGACGGATTAACATTGAGCCTATGCTCAGCAATGCTTGGATCAATTCCGACCAAGTCCTCCGCTGTCCAAGCAAACACATCCACATTCCTCCTTAGAAACTCCACCAGCTCATCCCTTAATTCCTCAGGTAACTCTTTCCCAACCTTAGTGACCTTATCAGGGTCACCTGGCACCAGCTCGACCATCATTATTTCCTCATTAGGTTGGACGTGCTCCACTGGTTCGTCCAACCTAATCAACTTGTCCTTATTTCTATCATCATCAAAAACACTCCCCCTTTCCGCCTTCTGAATACTTTCTACATATAATTTTCTAGCCATATACCGATCTCCGCCGACCTCACCTATTTCTTCCCCCACAGGAAACTTCATTTTCAAATGGTACACCGACACCACAACTTGAAAAGCATTTAGTGTCGATCTACCCAACATGGCATTATAGGAAGAAGGTGCATCTACTATCAAAAATCGAATCATTCTAGTTTTGCGATTAGGCTCCTTACCCAATGAGTCAGGTAAAGTAATCATACCTATTGGTTGGATCATCCCTCCAGCAAATCCGACCAACGCCGTATCTACTGTCTCCAGGACGACCTCAAGATCCATTTTCCTATAGCAATCATAGAATAGGATGTCCGCCGATCTCCCTGTATCCACAAACACCTGCTGCACATCGTAATTAGAGATCGTCGCCGTGATCACAAGAGCATCGCTGTGAGGTGTCACGATACCCTTGCAATCTTCTGGTTCGAACTGGATACTCGGCCCCGGCCCGACTTGCTCCACCTTCAACTGCTCTTGCACCCGATCTGGTGCCGCTGCTCTTACATAATTTTTCCGAGCTTGCCTCGAATCTCCTTCCGCCGGCCCTCCAACAATCATCTGGATGACCTCCCACCGAGGTGGGGACGGAGGTGGAGGCAGCTCCTCTCTTTTTTCCCCCCTACGCTCTGGCTCCCGCCGAGGTTGGTGATATCCCCGGTTATCCCTCTTATACTCCCCATTTTTTTCCTTTTTGTTGATGTACACAAATTCCCTGAGATGACCTGCTTGAATGAGCCGCTCGATCTCATCCCTCAGGTGTGTGCACCGATCTGTTATGTGCCCATACTCATTGTGAAATCTACAAAACTCCTTGCATTTCGCCTTCACTGGTGCCTCTGCGTGTGCCTTTGGCCACCTCAGGTCAGGGTGCCTCTCAATAGCTACAAGCACCTCGCCCTGAGGGACAACCAATGGCGTATATTTCTCAAACCTCGGCATTCCTCCCATCGCCTCAGACCTTGGCTTCTTCTGAGGTCCCTTGTCCTCCCGATCTTCCATCTTATCTCTTCTCTTCTCTCCTTCTTCCCTCTTTATTTTTCTCGCCTCTTCCAGGTTAATATATTTCTCCGCTCGAGCTAACAACTCATCGAATGTCTTAGCCGGCTCTATCACTAAGGATTCAAAGAATTCCCCATCCTTCAGGCCCTGAGCTAGGGCATTAGCCAAGATTTCCGGACTGGCCGATGGCACCTCCAACTTTGCCACGGTAAACCTCTGAATATAGCTCTGAAGTCCCTCCCCTTCTCTTTGTTTGATGCTAAACAGAGTCAGGGGCGCCTTTTGGTACTTACGGCAACTCGTGAACTGATTAAGAAAAGCCGAGCTGAAGTCATCAAAATTTCGAATGGAGCCCAGGGCAAGCTGGCTAAACCATTGCTGAGCCGATTTCGTCAAAGTGGTAGGAAAAACTCTACACATCACGCCATCCGTGAACCTTTGTAGTGAAGCAGCATTCTCAAAACGGCAGAGATGGTCCCACGGATCTGTGGTACCATCATATTCAAAGCTCAGAGCTCGGTAGGAGGCCGGGAGATCACCTGCCATCACCTCGTCTGAGAAAGGAGTTCCCCTCCTCACTCGGACCGCAGCCGCTCCTGGCACTCCCGCAACCCTCCTCCGAATATCTCGCACCTCACGATGGAGGTCATCCATCCGTTCTGACCAATCCTGGTCCTCAGTTGACACATGCTCTACCCTTGATGAATGCACCTCTTCCGCCACCGCTGGCCGCCGACCTCTCTCTCCAACCTCCGGGGGGACCACAGGAGGAGGGACCACCTCAATGGGTTTTTACATTGAAACTATATTTCTAAATGTTGTCCTAATACTCCCCATTGGTCTAAAATATTTTTACTATTTTTCGGAGTATTTATTGGAGTTTATATCGGACAACACTTTTGAGGATTTTGTGTTTGTGTGTTATTTCATCAAAACTATATTTCTAATGTTGTCCTAAATACTCTCGATCGGTTTAAAATGTTTTTACGAATTTTTCGGAGTATTTCTTGAGGTTTATTTTCGACAAAAATCGGACAACATTTCTTTTAGGAGGTCGACCGATCGACCAAAGAGGCGACCGGTACCTGGGAATGCATTTCACGAAACAGAACTCCCAGAACTCCTAAAACTGGTCAGGGTGACCGGTCACCATGGTGGGCGACGGTCGACCCCCTAGGACCGGTCCCCCTGTTGAAAATTTGCTGTGTTCATTTCAAACTTCTATTAGTGCGCGACCGGTCGCCCTCAAGTTTGACAGCAAAATTCTAACTGTTGTGCAGCAGACAGCTTTTCCTTAAATTGTGGAATTGATTTCTAACAGCTATAATCTTGATTTTCATTGCAATTTTTTTGTAGAAATCAGATTCCAAGAGGAGCCTATCAAGCATCAATCATCTCCTATAAATAGAGGAAGATTTGAAGCACAATAATAAGAGAGAACAACACAACACAACAAGATATACTCAAGCAAACACTTGGTCTTATATTGTCATTATTCTTGTTGTAATTTGCCTAGCTTATCACTTTCACATTCTTGAGGTCTAGGCTATTCTTGATTAAACTTGAACTCAATTGTATATTCATCATCAAGTTGTAATCTTGAATTTTTGGGTTATCATTCAACACAAGATATCCTTGTGAGTGTTCTTGTGGTAAGAACACACTTGGGTAATCTAGGTGTTAGGTGTAAGAAGATTGTGGTAATCTTCTTGTTGAGGTGTTGAAGAATTTGGTATTCTTCAAGATTGAAGATTGTGGTAATCTTCACAAGGTGCCGTTGGAGATTGTGGTAATCTTCAAGAGAGATTGTGATAATCTCAAAGGTGTTGTTGAAGAAGAGTGTGGTGCTCTTCAAAGTGTCGTTGTAAGTTGGTGTTGTATTAATTTTGGTAATTAATAAAATCTTTTTTTTTTAAATCCATCCCGGATATACTGGGGTGGTAGAGGATTAGGCCCTAGGTGGGTTGAACCTCTATAAATCGACGTGTGTTGTTTACATTCCGCACCTTCTATATTGTCTTATCTTGTTTTGTTTGAAAAAGAGGGCTAAATCGAAAAGAAGGAGATAATCTATTCACCCCCCTCTAGATTATCGTAGACGCTTGGACTTACAATAAGTGCTCTTCATGACTCCCAGGATGATCTTGATACAACATTCATGGGATCCGCAGATGAAGCTGAATCAACCCATGCTAAAGAGGATTCAGCTGAGGATGTTCTACCAAGTTCGAGCAAGCTAGAATTCAAAGCTGCTCGACAAACGTTCAATTTTGATACGGCCGAGGAACAGTCAACTCAAAAGGACAAACCAGCTGAGACCGAAGAAGCTGTTAAGACAGCTGAGACTCAACCAGCTGGGTCAATACCATTAAAGGCCCCAGCTGAATCACAGTCAACTACGCAGGCTTCCAGAGCTGCAGCAGAGACCACCTCGCACACAATATCTCAAGTGCGAGACGATGCTTATGAAGAAGTATTTCCTTTTTCTCAAGAACTGCTCGTACTTGAAGAAGAAACTGCAAGAGAACAGAAGCTCTACACCATCCAAGAAGACCTATAATTCCCCTATTTGATTCGATTGTGCCAGTTGATTTCAATTTCGATGCAGAGTGGCCGGCAGCTGACTCAAGTCAGATAGCTGAGATGCGTGAAATCTTCAAGAAAATCTGTGAAGAAATTGAGAAGATTGAACGGCACCAAGCCTATCTCGACATGCGTCTGGACAGCAGAGATGCCACTCTCACAGCAGATTTGAGAGGAGTGGTGGTCAGGATAAGGGAATGGCCTCAACAGCAAAGTGCCATGCGTCTCAAGCAAGTTGCTACTTCAAAGCACTATACAACAGAATGCTGGTATGGAGTGCTGACAATGCTGACGTGAAGGCGAGGATGCAGACCTATATGGAAAGATTACATGCCTCCCATACCACTGAAATGGAGTTGCTGCGTGAATTTCATCACAAATAACTTCTGCGCGTCGAGGAAAACATGAATACCAAATTCAACCTTCTTATGGCTGAAATTAAACTTGTGGCAGACGAGTCCAAAGCCACCCGCAGTAGACTCCAAGCAAAATTCAGCTATCAGCAGACTGGACTTCATGCTTGCTGGTATGTTCCCAGGGGTTCCTCTCTCCTTTGATGATGCCAAAAAGGGGGAAGAGGAATACCATAAGATGCTTAAGGGGACGATTGGTGAGAAGTAAAAGGAAACAACTGTCGTAGAGAAGAAAGATACATCTGTTGAGAAGAGGAAGGAGAAGGGAAAAGCTGTTGAGGGGGAAAGGTCAAAAGATATGACCTTAATGCTTGCTGAAACCCCTCAGCAAGGTCATGTCACAGCCGACTGTTAGTCCAAGTGGCTACAATAATCTAGAGGGGGGGATGAATAGATTATGCCGATTTCTCGCAAATCACCCTCTTTTTCGAAACAACGAGTAAATAACAAGAATGTAAATGCGGAAATAAATAACACTCGTTGATTTAAAGAGGTTCAACCCACCTAGGGCCTAATCCTCTACCACCCCAAAGTATCTCCGGGATGGATTTCAAAAAGGAAAATTTTTTTATTAATTTACCAAAAATTAATACAACACCTTGAGGATTACCACAACCCTCTTTCACCACCTTGAGGATTACCACAACCCTCTTACAACACCTTTGAAGATTACCACAACCTTCAAACACCTATCACCTAGATCACCCAAGTGTATTCTTACCACAAGGATGTCTTGTGTTGAATGATGACCAAAATCAAGATTACAACTCAATAATGATTGATACAATATGAGTACAAGTGTAATCAAGAATTGAAAGCCTAGACCTCAAATAAGTGCAAGTGAAAGTGCTTAGGCTAATACAACAAGATATATGAAAGTGTTTGCTCAATTGTTCTTTGCTTGTATAGAGTGTTATATGTTGTTGCTTGAATGAAGCCTCTATTTATAGGAGAGGACTTGGCTTTCATTTCCAGACATTGGCTCCTCCTTGGGGAGTGATTTGCTGCAAAAGAAACCATTTAAAATGATATATATAGCTGTTAGAAATCAATCCCACAAAATAGGGAAAAGTTGTCTGAAAACGCAACGGATAGTTTGCTGATAAACATGGGGTTCGACCGGTCGCGCAGAGATAAGATTGAAATTGAATTCTGCGAATTTTTACACGGGGGACGGTCGAAGGGGGTGCGGCCGTCGCCATAGCTGTGGACGGTTGCCCTTGAAGATTTTACGAAACAGAAGTGCGGAACAAAAATCCAACTCCCAGTGCCAGCCGGTCGACCGTCGACCACCGCCGCCGCCCACCTGGTCGACCGGTCACCCCGCCTGTTTTTCTTACGTCCCATTTTTGTTTCTCGGCTCAACTCAGTGTACGGGTTGCCTTATAGGGCGACCGGTCGAGCCCGAAACAAATGTGTTGTCCAATGTTTTATTGAAAATAAACTTCAAGAAATACTCCGAAAAATAGTAAAAATATTTTAAGTTGATCGGAAATATTTAGACAACATTTAGGGACAAGTTTTGGTTTAAAAATAATTTGAACAAAATCGAACATAATCATCAAAATCATGATAAAAACATTTATCTAACACCGACATCATCAGCAAACTTCCTGTCACTCTGCCGCTCTATCACTCTGTTGTGCCCATGTCTCATAAGAAAAAGATTGTAGAAGCAGAGATGGAGGATTTCGACAAAAGAACGGATGCCCGTGTTGAAGAGATGTTAAAACAATTTGGAGGCATTCCGGTAGGAAAAGACACCGATGCCATTCCAGATGACAGGAACGAGCCAAGATCCGTCGAAGAGTTTAAAACGCTTGAGTCCAAGGGATACTCCAAGGATATGTCCATAGCCCAAGCCTGGGACTTGTACTGGGAGAAAGGTCTGAAGTTGTGCGAAGAAGCTGACAAGTAGCAGACTACTAGCAGCCACTCTGCTGGCCACTCTGCTGGAAAGAAGAAGACTCCAGTACAATATACGCCCAGAGGAGGAGGAAGAAGTGGTGGAGGTAGAGGCTTTAAACCTAGACCTCTACCCAAAAACTTTGAATACGTAGATCCAGGCAAGAAAGGAAGGATCTACTGGGCTGGGTATGATGAAGTGGCCAATCGGGAAGTGGCTAGGAAGAATCCTGAATATGCAAAAAGAATTGAAGAAGAAAACAAAAGGCAAGATCAGCTGTGTCAAGAAAGACAGGAAAGAAAAAGAAGAGATGAAGCTGCGAAGAGAGCTTACGAGAAAAAGAAGGCAGCTGAAGATGAAAAGAAGAGAAAGAGAGCAGAGGACGACATAGCTGAAGAAGAAAGAAGGAGGCAGCGAAGGCGATGAAGTGTTGATGTCCACCCCTTCATGTATTTTACTATTGTAAATGCATATGTATGTAAGTCTTATGTACGTTGTTGAATAAAAAATTTGTAATCTCTATATTTTTGCGTAGATATAGAATGCTATGTTTGCTCTGATACACATTGTAAACAACTGTGTAAAGGACAAGAATGTTATGATCAATAAAAAGAATGATTCTACGCATACATTCTCTGTTACTGCATTGTCTGTATGTATCTTTACTATTTACATATTGTTTGTATGTATTTAAGTTTTGGCATCATCAAAAAGGGGGAAATTCACTACAACATAAATGACATTAGGTAACACTCAAAAAATGATACCTAATGGTCATAAAATGTTACTATAGACAATAGGTAGCACTTTTATGGCGCTGCACTTGCCCGTGCTACCAATTGTCTAAGGTATCACTTTTATTAGCTTTTAGTAACTTTTTTTAAGTGTTACATTAAGTTTTCTATTGGTAACACTTTGAAGCAATATTTCTAAAGTGTTACATATGAATCTTATGTAACACTTTTTTGTAACACTTTTTATATTTGTAACACTTTAAAAAAAATACTTCTAAAGTGTTACATATGAATCTTATGTAACACTTTTTTGTAGCAAATCGTAGAAATACTATTTTTTGCCACCAAGTAGATTCGAACCCACGACCTGTTATGTATGGAAGTGGCAATTTGCAACTAATCTAAGTTGATTCTTATTACAACTTTTGCTTTGTTTTATATATACACATACACACACACACATATATATATATATTATATGTATATATGATATATTTTATATAATAAAGATTATATTTTATAATATATGTATTAAATTATATTATACACTGTATATATCAAATTTTATATTGTATAGTATATAGTTTGAAAATCATATTATATTATATATTAAAGGACACAACAAATTAAAAATATCAAAAATATATAAAATAAATTTATCGACTGATATATATTCAATCGATAAAAATAAAAAATATACAAAAATATAAAATTAATTTACTGATAAATAAAAAAGTTCTAACAGTAAAAAAATTAAATAATAAAGAAAATAATGAAAAAATAATTTACTGATGGGAAAAATTCCTAAGTAATTACCGACAACATCAATTTTCATTGGTAATTTTTTTTTAAAAAGTAAAAAAAAAAGGTTTAACAATGAAATCGGTCTCCATTAGTAAAAATTAAAAATAATAATAATAAAATATATACATGCGTATTTTCCGTCGGTATTAAGACGGAATTAATTGCCTTAAAAATAAAAGTAAAACTAAAATACTTTGTAAAAAGAAAACAAAATTTCAGTTAAAAAAAACTGAGCACATGATGTCTACAATTTTTAGGTTTGATGACATCAATTAATTAAATAAATCTATGACATAATTTAATGATAGTTATATAATTTTGTGTTACTAAAATATAGCTTAAAAAGTGTTACAATCAATAAAATATAGTGTTGCCAAGAGTGCTTCTTAAATAAAGTGATACCTATTTGCGTTACAAAAGAAATAACAAAAACAAAGTGATACTTAAAAAATGTTACTTATATAAAAGTGTTACATATAAGCGTTACATATTGATAAAAGTGTTGCCTATTTGCGTTACAAAAGAAATAACAAAAAAAAGTGATACTTAAAAAGTGTTACTTATATAAAAGTGTTACATATAAGTGTTACATATTGATAAAGTGCTACAAAAGTGTTACATAAATATTGTAATGTAAAAAGTGTTACAAACATTTGTTACATATGTACCATATGTAAAAAGTGCTACAAAATTTGTGTTACCTAATGTCATTTATATTGTAGTGATTGTTGGGAAATTTATTGTTTAGATTTTGATGAATGCCATGTAAAACTTAGACTATAAAGTTGGCACCCCATTTTCCTTGTAATTTGTATTGTAATAGATAGGGTTGTACGAGCTGAGTCAAGTCAGCTATGCCTGGATATACAAGAAGTCAACTGAAGATTGGGATAAAGACTCCGCTGTGAAGTAGCTGAGTATGGCAAGAAAAATATGTCAAGGACTCGACTAAAAGAGTATCAGCTGTATGAAGAGTCAGTCAAGTCAACCAAAGAAGCCAAGCCAAGTCAAGTTGAAGTGACAAATGAGTCTTTCAATCATTGGAGCAGACTCAAGTCACCTAGGGAAAAGGCAGCTGCAAAGAGGAGTTAACTGAAAAGAATCCGTTGCAAAAAAATCAAGAATATTACCTAAACAAGTAATACTTCCATGTTGCCATGTCTTAAAGTGCTTAGTCCCAGAAGCGTGCAAAAGGAATAAACCAATGGGAAGATCGCACCTTGTGTCGAAACACGGAAAATTTGGACATTCATTTAATACGAGGAAATGTCAACATCAAGGACTGCAACAAGACAAGCCAACGAACACAAGTGACTTTTGAAAATCAGCCTATCTCTTCAACGGGGAGATTTTCAAAAGTTCACTATAAAAGGCTGAGGAATCACTTTGAGAAAAGGTTACCTTGCATACCTGAGCATTCAAGCAATTATTAAGAATTGTAACCTGCAAAATATTCTCAACTTATTCATGTAAATTCTCAAGCCTAAATCTCGAAAAATATCGATCCAACACTAAGATGTGAAGGAAAGACGACTTCAAACTGTTGAAGAGGAAACTTTTGAAGAATAAAAAAGGGTCTACTTTTCAAGGAGGATTGTAGAAAGGTTCAAGGTCGAACCAGTCTCAAGTTATTGGAGGGCATCGTGATCAAATCCAAGAAGCTTGAGCAAGTGAGCTGACGTAGCAAGGCAGCCGCCCTGTGAAGAAGCTAAGTCAGACGAGAAGCCAGCTGTGTGACCAAGGCATCTCCAGACTGAGTCCCAAAGGATCAAGTCAGCTATGTGATCAAGACTTGTATCTGGACTGATAACCACTTTGTACTCTGATCAATACTTAGTGGATTCCTCCAGGAGTTGGAGAAGAGAGGAGTAGAAGAATTACCCCATCTTCGAACCTTTATAAAAATTATTGTGTCATTTACATTTCAACATTTTTATTTCTGCATATCATTTTATATCTGCTGATAATTTGCTATCCAACTGATAATTAACTAAGTGCTAAAAACAAGTGTTAAAATCAAAGTTTAATCAAATTTAAGGGTGTTAAGTCTTCCGCTGAAAATCTCATCACAGCCAAGTTAAGGTTTAGACTAAATAGCTGAGTTATTCTATCAACAGCTCAATCGAGTCTGTTGAGTGGCTAAATCTTACGGTTAACTAACTTAGCTGTCCCCCAAGGACTTAGCAGTGTATTTAACTCTAAAATATTTTAAAAGGACTAAAATCGAAAAGTTGGTAATATTTATTCAACCCCCTCTTCTAAACCATACTCACACCCCTTGGGACCTACATTGAGAGAGCTGATAAGACCTTCAGAAGTACCTGTAATAAGAACATCATCTACATATATGATGAGGGCCAAAAAATCAGCACCAGACCACTTAATGAATAAGT
Organism: Rehmannia glutinosa; assembly: GCA_016081115.2. Classification (NCBI taxonomy): domain Eukaryota; kingdom Viridiplantae; phylum Streptophyta; class Magnoliopsida; order Lamiales; family Orobanchaceae; genus Rehmannia; species Rehmannia glutinosa. Next base: position 37,896,937 of record CM071931.1, on the reverse strand, counting down.
AATTATCATGTGCGGATTGAATAAATCCAAAACCAAGTAATTTATCTGAGAACTCCAAATTCCACTGTCTCGAGGCTTGTTTCAAGGCGTATAAACTTCGTTTGAGAAGGCCAACTTCCCCTTTCTTAGCCTTAGAATTACCCACAGGAGGAAACATATACACTTCCTCATCCAAATACCCATGCAAGAAGGCATTATTAATGTCAATGTGGTGCAAAGGCCAACACCTCTGTGTTGCCAATGCAATAACCAGCCATACTGAAACAGTCTTAGCAACGGGGGAAAAACTCTCCGAGAAATCTATCCCTTCAATTTGTAAATATCTCTTATCCACCAAACGTGCCTTATATCTGTCAATACTACCATCTGGATGTCTCTTGATCTTGCAGACCCACTTGGATCCAATGGCCCGTTTGCCTGCAGGTAAGGTAGTGAGTTCCCAGGTTTTATTGGCTCCGAGGGCTTCAATTTCCTTATTCATGGCTTCTACCCAATTTTTATCTTGTGTTGCATGGGAATAACATGAGGGTTCACTGGCTGACTCTGTCAAACGCACCAAGAAAACTGTATATGATTGAGAAAAAATTGTGTTGCTCAAGTAAGGGAAACAGTGTGGAGAGTATGAGGTGGGGTGCTGTATTGATGGAGAGGATATAGTGGAGCTAGGAGATTCAATAAGATGTATAGAATTTGTAACATAGTCTGCTAACCAAGCAGGCTTGGACTTGATTCTCTTTCCCCTGCCAAGCTCTATAGGAGTGGTGGAAGGATCTGAGGGCTTCAATGTAGTGGAGGTATCAATAATGTCTTCATCAACTTCAACAACATCTAGAGATTGGATTGGAAGTGGCACAGCTGCGGGTGGAGGTTCCAACACATGAAAAGGAAATTGTGACTCGTAGAAAATGACATCTCTTGAGAGGAAGACTTCTTTGGAGGCAATGTTGTATAGCCTATACCCCTTCACACCTGTGACATAGCCAAGAAACACACAAGCTGAGGCCCTAGGCTCAAATTTACTCTTATGTGCCCCCAGTTTAGATGCATAACACAAACATCCAAAGACCTTGAATCTTTCATACTTAGGCTTCTCCTTATGTAACACCTCATATGGTGACTGCCAATCCAACAAGGCACATGGCAGAGAGTTCATGATATGCACAACATCTAAAAGAGTGTAAGGCCAAAATTTCTTTGGAACTCTGGATTGAAACAATAATGATCTAGCAATCTCCAGGATTTGTCTATGTTTCCTTTCCACAACCCCATTCTGTTGTGGAGTGTAAGGACAGGATCTCTGGTGCATAATTCCCTTAGTAGCAAGTAAAGTTTGTGTTGCTTTTCTTAAAAACTCTGCTCCATTGTCTGTTCTAATCTTCTGTACAGTTAACTGGTATTGGTTTTTAACAAACTGAAGAAATTTGCTCAAATGACTCTCCACTTCTGACTTCTGTTCCATGAGATAGATCCAAGTAGCTCGTGTGTTATCATCCACAATTGTAAGCATATAAGATGTATTAGTGACTGATGGTTCATAATATGGCCCCCAAATGTCTATATGTACTAATTCAAAAGCTGCAGTAGTTTTTATTGAACTGTGTGAAAAAGAGAGCCTACACTGTTTGGCTTCATGGCATGTATTACATACACTCAAACCTCCCTTATTACAAAGATTTTTAAGAAAATCTATATGTTCCATACAAGTGACAGAAGTGCGGCCCAGCCTTCTGTGCCACACAAGCAAGTCATTCTCTTTTGCATTAGTATGCACACTTCCACCAAAAACTGGTCCTTCAAGAACATATAGACCACTCAAGCTTCTCCCCATAACCTTCATTTTGCCTCCATTAAGGTCCTGCAACCAACACCCAGTCTGAGTAAAAACACAACGAAGTTGATCTCCTTCTAGTAACTGACTCACAGACAACAAATTATATTTGAAATTTGGAGCAATTAGCACATCTCTCAGAGTAAGCTCATTGGACACTTGAACATCTCCAGAGTGTGTGATAAGCACATTAGAACCATCAGGTAAATGAACCTTAACAGGATTAGTCAACAAAGTAGATTTCACAATCAGTGAGGGTGAAGAACAAATATGTCTGCTGGCCCCGGTGTCAACAATCCAACTTCCTTTTCCAATCTCATGCAATAAGGATAAAGCAAAGTGTGTGTCATACTTGTTACCTGAGTATTCAGCAAAGTTTGAGAAAGAGTGTGACTCCCCTCATCTTCCTTCTGTCTCAGAGATACTGTATCAGTCACACCTTCTATCATGTTTACAGATTGAGCTGACCTCTGTTCCTTTAACTCTTTGTACCAATCTGGATAGCCATGCAATTTGAAGCATTCCTTGATCTCATGACCATTATACCCGCAATGATCACATATCATCTTTGCTCTTTCTTCCTTTGATTTTCTAGGCATACCTCTGCCTCTACCATAGCCATTTCCCATTGGTTTAGTAGTACCTCAGCCACTGATCATACTTTATCCATTACCTCTTCCATAGACCATTCCAGATCCACTGTTGCCTCTTCCAAAGTTACTGCGTGCCATCATCGCACTGGTATATAATGGATCTAACACCTTGTTATGAATGTTTTTCTGTTTTTCGACCTTTAGAATCATTGAGTATGCCTTGTTTACCGTGGGTAAAGGATCCATGAGTAAGATCTGATTCTTCACAGGTTCAAACACATCATTTAATCCTATAAGAATTTCATAAGTTTGATATGCATATCATTGTCACATATAGCCTTTCCACTCCACACATACACTCCGGTAATTTCACTAAACAAGCATACTCATCCCAAAGACATTTCAATTTAGTAAAATATGTAGTCACACTGGAAGTACCTTGTGAGAAATTAGCAATTTCTCTCTACAGTTGATAACGCAAGGGTCCGTTGCTTTCTCCATACCGCTCCGCCAATTCATCCCATAGTTCTTTGGAACTTTTGACATACATGAATGCTTCCACGATTTCCTTAGAGATTGCATTGAGTAACCAAGATATCACCATGAAATCTACTTTTTGGTACTGTGCATACTCTTCAGTGCTCGAATCTGGAACAGTCACTGTTCCATATATAAAGCCTAATTTTGATTTTGCTCCAAGTGCAAGTCTCATTGCACGGCTCCAATGGAGGTAATTTGCACCATTAAGAGGATTCGTAACAAGTATCATCCCAGGATGATCAGATCCGTGTAAACAAAGCGGATCCAAATACTTAGTGTAGATCGACACCATCTTTGTGGTGTTCTCCTCCACGTGAGAACCTTCAGTGTTTAAAATCTCTTCAGTATCGTTGTGTTTCCGAGCCATGAGCTAGTTCCTGCTCTGGTACCATGTTGACAAGCTAATATTCAGAAATGTATGACTCCATTTGAGAGAGAAGAAATGAAATCTGTTATTCATCCATTTCAAGTTACAGCAAATGAGCTAAGCACAACTTTATATACATGAGCCCGTTCCCTCCAGATTCAAACTATCCAATGACCGAATGACATCTGTCAATATACCAACTACTGCTAAAACTAACAAAAACGTGTAAAATGCGTGTGAGAAAACGTGAAAGAAAATAACCCAGACTAACTAACTCAACACCTTCAAAAATGTAACTTTAAAAATTTCGACCATGTGCAGTGAAACATTAAATAACTAAGCTTTTTAAAATCATAGTAAATTTTATTTCTTAATCAACCACCCGTAGGGTTTATTGAGTGTAATGTATGTAGCGTAAATGAAGAATCATAGTGAAAGACATCGTAAAACAAAATTAAAAAGTAATCTTTAGCACTGTATGAATTTAAAATACCTCGTTGAGCCACACCAAATAAATCTAACTGTGTGCCCTTGCTGAAAAACAGTACAATAGACCAGAGAAAAACGATTAAAACCCTATAATATATGAAGACTACACCAAAAGAGACTAGGAATTTTACAGATTCAAAGAAAACTGAGAAATTAAACGAATCCAAAAAACCCTAAACCACATTTCTCATGTAATTAGGACTCTAGGTAGAGCGTCCGTGAGATTCATCAACAAATTTTCTACCATCAGTCCATCTTAATGTTGTGCGAGTTTTGTTTGGACAGAAATGTAGGTGAGGAATACATACCTGAGCAGCAGAGTTCTCAGTGCCTTCTCTGTAGAGATAAAAGTGTAAAGCTGAATAGGGTTTGTGAAATCATATTTATTTGAGAGGATTATTTTGGTCTTTTCATTTGTTAATATTAGCTGCTAAATGATGGGCGATTGTGGATCCAGGGGATGGTGGGATGGGCTATCCCAATGAAGCATGTATTACATGTTGCGCCATGACATTTTCTTGGGCCTTGTTGATTTTAACCAAACAAGTTAATGTGATGTATTGGTAATAAAAGTGAGTTGTATCCTGCCCAATAATACCTATCAAACATGCCCAAAGGAAACCTATAAGCCATGGGAAGCTAAATAGCTCAAGTGTTACTAGAAGGTCAATAGATCTTCATTATTATTCAATAAAAACATCCATGGTGGGGACATGTCTCACCCTTCAAAGGGCTAAGCTAACTTGGCTAAAGATTGAGGTATTAAATCTGATTCAGAAGTTGAAATAATGACCGAGATGTGGAGATAGCTCATCCAGACAAAAATCCTTGAAATTTAGATAAATGGCACCTTCTGGTGATTGAACTATTCTGAGTTGACTTTGATAGCGGTTATACCGTTGTGAGTGACCGGGTTGTTCTAATAGCTCGGTATTGCTAAAATGAGGAAAGATCTTTTGGATTCAAGATATCTTAATTGATATGCATGGTATTTTGGGAATTTATCTTGCCTAAAATCTCGATAACCAGAAATGTAATAGAGTTCCTACCAAGTTCTACTTGTTTATATTACCTTTAAATTTAAATACTCCCCAAAGAGCAAGGTATGCACATCATCATCATCATCATCATTAATATCATCATCATCACCATCATCATTAATATTATCATCATCATCATCACCATCATCATCATACATGTTAGGCGTGAAATCACTCGCCTAATCTACTGCAAGTGTACGGTTGTCAAGTTTATATATAGTTTAATGAGTAGAGTTGTTGTATCGATAGGGAATGTGTATATGAGTACCAAATATAAATTACATATGTTATATTTGACTAATCAATAGTATGTGGATATCTTAATTTGTAGCTAATAATAAATAAATGTAATTGATTAAAATATAAACATCTAAATCTAGGGGAGAATTATTCTAGAGGTTGATTTCATCAAGTTATCACTTATGTTTGATAGACAATTTATCAATTTCAAGCAATTGTTTATAAGTTAAAATTCCCAATTTAATCAACTCTCTCTCTCTCTCTCTCTCTCTCTCTCTCAAGTGTCGAGTGATTTTAAATTATAAATCTAGATTTCGATATCCCTATAAAAATCTTAAGAATAATAATTTCAAACAGGCCAATGGAATTTCTACAATAACTTCAAAGGATTTACAAATATCTCGATTATATAATTTCTTATGTTGTGTTATTATTAAATATAGTATTAAATTCCCTTTCTCAAATGTTGGATTAACATATCTAGCATCAAAGATTAGTAATGAAGTAATCAAGATGTAATTAATACAAGTAACACAAATAAACCATAAATTACATGAAATAAGATGATCTACTAATAAAACATATGATCCAACAAGATTACGCAATCCTTTAGGATATATCTAATTAGTTCAACAATAATTCACAAAACGTTTGATACATATGAATTAATATAGGAATTATGCTAGAAAGAAAGAAAATAAGAAGGAAAAACTTATATTTGATGATTTGATCGGTAATTCTCCAAGAATTTGTTGAAGAATTAATCTGGTTCCCTTCTTGTTTCGCTGCCTTCTCTCTGTCTAAATTCTGTTTCTTAATTTTTCTTTATCAAAACTCCTCTCCATGGTGTATCTCTACTACTGCAAACCCATCTCTATTTATAGTTGCTACTCCTTTCTTTTCCTCCATTTTTTCAGTTGTATAATTTGTCTTCTTCTTTTCCTTTACGTGTTCTCCTCTTTCTTTTCCTTCTGAAAGTGCGGTCGCGATGTATTGAGGTATGCGTTGAACGTATCGCGGTAGCAAATAGGTAGAAAATGAAGTTTCAGGGTGAACTGGGGTAGAAAACACTTGAATCGCGCTAAACATTGTAAAAATACATAGTGTACCGTGGTATGAGCAAGTTGTGTCCCGATAAATAGTAGTTTTGAGTGATGTATCGCGATATGTGAACTTTGTATCGTGGTATGGGTATTTTTCAAATCTATATCACGAACTGGGGTTCTGTATCGTGATATGGGTCATTCTTTCTTTAGTTTTCACCGCGTTTTAAAAAATTTATATCGCAGTATATATATTACTAGAATCACTTTTGTCCAATTCTCTTCCAAACTTGATCAATTTTTTTGGTTCTTAAATATACGACTTAGCACAATACGTACAATAATTTCGACTCACTTTATTAAAAATCAACACAATATTTTGGTTTAAGACATCTAATGTATTGGCAAAAATCTAATTTAACAAATACCCCATACTTATAATGTTGTTTGTCCTCAAGCAAATTGAATGACTTCAACAACACAGATATCACTTTGAGTTTACCAACCATTTCAAATACCTCGGGAGATTGGAGAATTTATATAAATGCAACATTGTTCATTTGTTAATTAAGCATGCAATATTACCTCAATCTTATGACTCCTTGTGTCTATACAATCAAATTTTCAGCTCTATTTTCATTGTTTAAATAAATAATTAAATGTTTTCAATGATCCAATTAACATGAAAATCATTTCACTAAACCGCAAGTGTACAGTGTAGCTTATAGATAACAGCGCGTATTCCTCAGGGATTGAATTCGAGATACATAAAGTATATTCGATATCGTACTCTAATTTTATTGAAGCGGTTGAAAGACAAAAAGCGATATCTAAATTAACACTAAAATTATCAAATTAATATATCTAATTATTACAAATTCTCAAACTTCACAAAAGCTCAAACAATCACGAAAAGCAATCCTAGGACTATGATCTTAACATGCTTCATCAATATTAATTCCAATTAATATTTTATCAAAATCACTTTGTGTGTACCTATAAGTTCAATTCCTAAGATAGTTTATTCCCTCTACCGAGTGCAAAAAAAAACGGTTGATTAATAAGAATTGCTTGTTGTTGGGAAAATTTATGTATAGATTTTGATGATACAATGTAAAACTTAGATTAGAAAGTTGGCACACTATTTCAAATGTAATTCGACTTGTAATAGATAGGGTTATATGAGTTGAGTTGAAGACAACCAAGTTGAAGATTACAAGACTCGAGTGAAGATTGAAGTGAAGACTCAGCTGTGTGGCAGCTGAGTGAAGGGAAGTGAAGAATTAGTCAAGTGACAGAAAAGTTGTCTCAGTCAGCTGACTAACAGCAAAGTCATTCCAATATGATTGGAATCAAATGTCAAAGGGGTATGCAGTAGACAATACTCGAAGAAAGCTGAAAAAAATCCGTTCTCAAGACAAGTCAAGGTTTTGCTGGAAATAGGAATGTGTCAGGCTGCCAGCAATAAAGTTGTTTTGCTGAAAAGGTGCAAAAAGCAAGGGACCAATGGGAAGCACACGAAAGTGCGAGTTCAAGGAAAGGTTGTAGAGCATTAAATTCAAGGTACAGTCTCCATCAATGCTGCAAGAAAAGACAAGCCAACAACCTACGGAGTGTGATTTGAATAATGTGCACAATAAAATGCTAAGGAGTCATTTGAGGATGTTATGAACTTAACTATCAAGCATACAAGCATTCAAGCAATAATCTGCAAACATCTCTCAAGCCTAAAAAGAAATCCTCAAGCCTAAACTCAAAGGAAATCGATCCAACACACTTAGTGAAGGAAAGATAACTTCATCAGTTTAGAGCAAAAATTGTTTACAAGAACAAAGGGGTCTACTCTCTAAGGTTGAAGGAGAAGTAGTGAGGTTCCAGATTGAACCAGAAGTTTTGAAACTGTTGGAGGGCTACGTGATCAAGTCCAAAGGTTTGAAGGAAGCTGAAGTAGCAAGACAACCGTCTTGTGAAGAAACTGTGTCCCAGGAGCAGTAGGCTATGTGATCAAAGCTGACTCGGACTGTTAACTGCTTTGTAGCCAAGTCAAGTTACCTAGTGGATTCCTCCAGGAGTTGGAGAAGAGTGGACTAGAGAAATTACTCCATCCTCGAACTACTATAAAAACTGCTTGTGTCTGTTTACTTTTCAGCACACTTTAATTCTTGCATTATTTTCATATCTGCTGATAAGTTAAAATTTCTTAAGTGTGCTGATAATAACATTGCTAAAACAAGTGTTGAAAAACTTATTTAAAACTCTAAGGGTGAAAAGTCTTCTGCTGGTAAAACCAAGTCAACTGCACTTCTAAGTGTTAGCTGAAAACAACTAAGTTATACTATCAACAGCTCATTCAAGTTTGTTGAGTGGGTAACTTTGATGTGTAAGCCAACCTAGATGTCCCTCCAATACTTAGCTAACTTGAGTTAACTCTAAAATTGTTTAAAAAGACTAAAATCGAAAGGTTGGTAAAGTTTATTCAACCCCCTTCCCCCTCTAAACTTTAGACATCACCCCTTGGGACCTACAAGTGGTATCAGAATAGTTGGTTCATTAAGCCTTTCGCATTGGTTACTAAACAAGATCTCATTATTCTTCAAAGAATCAACACTTGAGTTTTTAAAGTTTTTATTTCAAAAGCAAAGTTACTATCATGGAAGCAAATCTAACTCGCATTCCAATGTTCACTGTTGAAGAATTTGATGATTGGAAAATACGTATGCAAGCTCATCTATCAGCCCTACATGATGAAATATGGTTCGTTATTGAGGATGGGCCACTACAAATCGTAAAGGTTAATACAGCTGTAAGAAGGGTTGCTCCTACTGAAGGAGAAGATGCAGCACCTGCAGAGCCTAGACCTGCCATGGTGGATAAACCACACTGCGAGTGGACTAATGAGGATCGAAAGAGATATAACTTGGACAATATTGCCAAGGATATACTTTATAAAACTCTTGATAAGGCCATGTTTTAATGTTAAATCTTGTAAAACGGCCAAAGAGAATTGGGAAAAACTTACCTTAATTTGTGAAGGGTCTGACCAAATTAAGGAAAATAAGTTAACTGTTGTTCAAAGTTTTCAAAATTTTAAAATGATTGCAGGTGAAAGTCTAAATCAGCTAGATTCCAGATTCACATAGATCACCAATGATTGAAGGTTATGGCTTTGAGACACTCCATGGATCTTACCAGAACATCCAACCATGAATTGTTCTCTGATCTAAAACCCTATAAGTTGGAGCTGAGAAGGAAAGAACAAGAAGAGACAGTTGTACCCAACACAGTTGCACTTATGGCTGGTGAAGCAAAGAGAGTTGAATCCAAGGAGGCCATAGACCAAGAGGAGTTGCCCTAATGGTGAAAAAATTCAATAAGTTCTTCAATAAGAACTACAAGAGAAACAAGGGTGAATCATCCAGGAGACACTCAGCACCTTCAAAAGCTAGGGAAGACAAACCACCTAAAAGAGCTGAACATCAAAGAAATGAGTATCAGAAGCTGGTAATCAGAGAGCTGAAAGAGCTGACTTGCAGAGAGTAGAGAACCTGTGTTTGAATTGCAGGCAACCAGGACACTTTGTTGTTGACTGTCCTTATCCACCAGTCAACAAGTACATGAACGAAGAAAAAAGAAAAGTCTTCAGAGAAAGAAGACAAGAAAAGAAGAAAGCCATGTTTGCTACAGAGACTACTGACACAGCCAAGTGCAAAGAACCAGCAGAGTCAGATAGTAGTGAAACTAACTACTCCAATGGCACAAAGGAAGAGGCCTTGATATGCCTCATGGCCAAAGAACAAAACTCTAAAGATCAAGAATATGAGGTACACTCTAACTCATCTCATTCAGATTCAAGTGATAGTGATAGTGACACAAACACTTCATCACCCATAGATCTTTATGATTCTATTGGCAAAATGTTGAAAGATTTTGATCACATAAAGACCTCTCACACACTCTTAAATGAGGAAAACAACCAACTTAGATGCCAAAACTCACAGCTGACTAAGGAGCTGAGTACTCTAAGTCACATAGCTGATGAGAACACAAAGCTAAAGGATGAAATAGCTAAGATCCAAGCAGACTTAACTTCTACAGAAAAGAGGGAAAAGGATCTTAAAAATGTGATTGTTTCATTCACTAAGGCATCCAAATCATTGGATGAACTTATAATGATTCAGAAAGAAAGTGGTGACAAGACAGGCATTGGATTTAATTCCTTTGTGCATGCCCAACTCCCAATAGCGGTTATGGAGAAAGGATCCTCAAGTAATGAGGCAGTCCAAAAATCCAAAGCACCATATGTTGTATCCACACCCACCCAAAAACACAATCACAACCATCTGGCCTTGGATACAAGGAAAAGGTAAGCCAGTGAGTATCTTTGACAGGGAGTTGAAACAAAATTCAGAAGAGTCCATCGGCGGACTCCAAACAGGAAATACTCTGTAAAGTCCAAATAGAGCTACCAAAAGCCTCAGAGATTTCAGCAAAGAAAATCATATGATGGGAATGGTAGAAACTACCCAAGTCAGGCTGATTGGAATAACCAAATGTGATATCAGCCAAGACCAATGGGATATAAGCCTAAGAGGCAAAGACCTAAAACTCAGCATAAGTCATTCCCAATACAAAAGAACTATAATCAACACACTTATGCACCCAAGCATAAAGTCCAATATACACAAAGTTTCACTATTAACCCAAGAAAGCAAATGCTCAAACATACACACAAGCATACAGACAAAAGAGACAGTTGTATGAGCCTAAAGCCCATAAGCAATTTGCAAATGTTCATTATGATTATGGAACTTATAGGTGGCAACCTCTTAGAGTCATATCATTTGGCTATAGGTTGGTTGGATCACCTTATAGTGCTAACCCCTCAGGACCCAGGCAAGTATGGGTACCTAAAAACTAATTTCCTTGATTGCAGGTTCAAGGAACAGCTGAGTGCCAAAGAACCTGGTACATGGAGAGTGGTTGTTCCAGACATATGACAGGCAACAAGAAAAATCTGTCAAAGTTCAAGGAAATTAAAGGTGCAAATCATATTTGGAGGAAATGAAGCTCCAGGAAAAATCAAAGTCATTGGATCCATCAAGAAGAATGAACTAGAGATCACAAATGTAGCATAAGTTGAAGACCTCAACTTCAATCTGCTGAGGATCAGCAAACTTGTGACAAAAGCTACAATATTGGATTCAGCATGAGTGTATGCCAAATCAAGGACGCTGAATCTAATGAGATTGTGCTACAAGGATCAAGGCAGAAAAACATGTATGCCAGATGGGAAAGCAGATAAAGTCTTCTTTAAAGGACAAGCCAAGTCCTTCTTCAACAAGGATATTTCACTTATTGCATATGGATTTATTTGGTCCTGTTGAACAAGCTAGCATTAGTTGAAATAAATACACCTTAGTGATGGTGGATGATTATTCCAGATACATATGGACAATCTTTATGTGTAAAAAGAAAGAAACCCTGCAGAAGCTCCCTCAGCTGATGAGAAGAGTTCAAAATGAGAAGAGTCAAACCATTATAAAGATAAGGTCTGATAGAGGAACTGGGTTTGTCAATGGGATTATAACTCAGTATTGCATTGAAAATGGTATTGCTCGTGATTTATCAGCTGCAAGAACTCCACAACAGAATGGAGTAGCTGAAAGAAGGAGCAGAACTCTCAAGAAAGCTGCGAGGACCATGTTAGTTGAAGCTGGTTTACATAAGAGATTTGGGGCTGAAGCCGTTAATACTTCTTGCTACACTCAAAATAGGTGTATGATTAATAGGCAACTGTCCGAAAACCCTTATGAAATTTGGACAAGGAGGAAGCCAAATGTTGGATATTTTCATATCTTTGGATGTAAGTGCTTCATTCACAACAATGGCAAGGACAACTTGAAAGCTTTCGATGCTAAAGCGGATGAAGGTATTTTATTGGGATACTCGGATGAGAGTAAAGCTTATAGAGTGCTGAACAAGAGGACTATGGTCACGAGAAGAGTCTATCCATGTGGTTTTGATGAACTTAATGTCAATGGCGAAGACATAAATGAGTTAACTGACAAGAAGAATCAGTCAACTATTCAGAAAAGTCCTTATGTTGAAGCAGATATAAGAGGACTAAACCTTGATGAAGATGAGATAGTTGAATCTCAGAGACAACTGGAAGGTCTGCAGTTGTATGATGATGAGGAAGTTGTTCAAGACAACTTAGCTGCGAGACAGCTGAACCCAGCAGACTTACTGCAACCAGATGTGAGATGGCTGAGAGACTATTACCTGAATTAATCATTGGAGATGTTAGAGATGGAGTGAGAACCAGCTCCAGCACTCAACATGAAGCCATGTTTACTTGTTTCAATTCCCAAATAGAGCCTAAAGATGTGTCACGAGCATTGGATGACAAACATTAGATTCTAGCTATGGAGGAAGAGCTGAATTAGTTTGAAAGAAACAAAGGATTGGGAATTAATTCAAAGGCCTACCTACGAAACTGTTATTGGTACTAAGTGGGTATTTAGAAACAAGATGAATGAAAAAGGATCTGTAGTGAGAAACAAAGCAAGATTGGTAGCCAAATGGTATTGCCAAGAGGAAGGCATAGGTTTTGATGAAACATTTGCTCCTGTTGCTAGATTGGAAGCAATTATGATGTTTCGTGCTTATGTTGCACACAAGAACTTCATTGTTTATCAAATGGATGTGAAGAGTGCATTTCTTAATGGACTTTCGGAAGAAGAAGTCTATATGGAGCAACCTCCAGGTTTTGAGCAGAAAACTATTGGAGATAAAGTCTACAAGCTCAAGAAAATATTGTATGGATTGAAACAAGCACCAAGAGCCTGGTATAACACATTGTCTTAGTTCCTCATAGACAATGGATTCACCAAAGGCAAGGTTGATAGAACACTCTTCAGAATTCAAGATGGGGAGAGTGTATTGCTTGTTCAAATTTATGTGGATGACATCATCTTTGGATTCACAAACAAAGAGCTGTAAAACTCAAGCTAGGAAGTTGGCACCCCTTTTCAAATGTAATTCAACATGTAATACATAAGGTTGTATGAGCTTAGTTGAAGATAGCCAAGTTAACGATTACAAGACTCGACTGAAAATTGAAGTGAAGACCCAGTCCGAGACAACCTTGATCACACAACTAGCTTCTCCTAGGACTTAGCTTTCTTCACAAGATGGTTGTCCTGCTACTTCAGCTTCTTCAAACACTTGGATTTGTTCACACAGTCCTCCAACGAGTTTAAAGCCTCTGGTTCGATCTGGAACCTTACTACACGTCCTTCAACCTTGGAGTGCAGACCCCTTATTATTTGAAACAAGTTTTTCCTCTTCAACAATTTGAAGTTGTCTTTCCTTCACTGAATGTGTTGGATCGATTTCCTTCGAGTTTAGGCTTGAGGATATGATTTGAATGCTTGAAAGATATTTACTTTTGCTTTGCAGGTTAATGTCTTTTTGCTTGCTTGCATTCGTAACCTTCTCTCTGTGTATTCCTTACCTTTTTATAGTGGCAGTTTGAAAATGCAACCGTTGAAGAGATAGATGCATTTTCAAACTCCACCTCTAGGTCGTTGGCTTATCTTGTCTTGCAGCATTGATGTAGATTGTACCTTGAATTTAATGCTCTGCAGCCTTTCCTTAAACTCTGCAGGTTTTCTGGTACATCTAATTGGCTCCTTGATTTTTTCACTCTTCCAGCAAAACAGCTTTAAGGTAGGCAGTCTGACACATGCCTATTTCCAGCAAACACTTGACTTTGCTTGACAACGGATCTCTTCAGCTTTCTTTGATCGTTCTTGTTGCATAACCCCTTTGACAGTCAACTCCAATGATCTTGGAATGACTATGTTGTCAGTCAGCTCACTGAGATAGCTTTTCTGTCACTTGACTGATACTTGACTTTACTTCACTCAGCTGTCATACAGCTGTGTCTTCTCTTCAATCTTTAGTCAAGTCCTGCATTCTTCAACTTGGCTGCTTCTACTCAGCTTACATAGTCTTATCTATTACAAGTTGATTTACAGTTGAACTGGGGTGCCAACTTTCTAATCTAAGCTTTACATGGTATCATCAAAATCTATATATAAATTTCCCAACCCTTTATAGTTGCCATGAGAGATCCCTTGTAGATTCCAACCGAAATTAGGAAACAAATTCTGCCCAGGAACCAATCGCACGACCATGCCATTTCACACGGCCAGACCATGTGAACGGTCTGTTTTGGTTTAGTTCATTTCCAACGACCGTGTATAACTACACGGGTAGGCCGTGTAAAATGTCTATAAAAATAATTACCTCAAACAAGCCGCACGGGCATGTAAACTGTCATGGTACAATCCACACGATCGTGTAAATTCACACTGGTAGTCCGTGTGGTTTGTAGGCTCTTTGGTTAGGTAGGAAAAATATGGATTAAGTGACTTAAGCTTGAGCAATTAGAATTTAAGTACTAACACTTTCAACTAACCAATCCACTTCATCTAAAGAAGTATTCACTTAATCTCTCAATTTCAATTCACACTCCTTATTCCGCACTTTTTCTTCTTTTTCATTCTTTGGACATTGCCTTTTCTTTTGCCTTAAGCTCAATTTTCTCGATTTTCAATAATTAATATTTCTCTTTTAAATGCTCGATTTTCTTATTTTATTTTCATTCCATTTTTCCCCGAGCTTCATCATTCACCTAATCACTGCTCATCCCTCTTTTGCCAATATTTTTTTCAAAGTTAACCTACATCTCCCTCAAAAATAAATATCTCTATAAGCTCAAGTTTTGGGATACAAATATGTTTAGGGCTCAAATTGGCTAACTAGGGAATCATGAGTTTATATATAAGCTTTTTAGGCAAAAATAGGTTTAAACAAAAACTGTCTTACATCATTTCCAAAAATGCACACACATGTGGTTTCAATAAAGATGCCATTGCAAGTTCTAGAGTTCAACTTGCATGAATGACACACTCAACAAAACAAGATTTCATAAGATATACGTAGTTATAGGCACAAAAGCTCACATGCTTATTTTTTGCATCATGTTCAAATACCCAACTTTCTCAATCAACCAAATAAACACAAAAATGTCTTTTGTTTTCAAATTTATCACATGCTAAAGTAATAAAACACACAAAGGCATTATGTACGAACTCCATGACACTATCTAACTCACGCAAAAGCAGTAAACATGCTAAAGTAATAAATGTACCTGAAAAAACAAAAAAATTATGCAATTTTTATATGATTCTACATGCAACCTATATGTTATACAAACATGCAAAAGTACATTATCGCGTATTCTTGACAACCCCCCTCCCCCAAAAACTTATACCATGTTTCGTCCCGAAAACGTAAGGAAGTTATCAAAAGAAAGAGGAAAGCGCGATAAGTACTTACATCGACTATTGAGGCGGAGGCGATGGAGGATAGTGGCCTTGACCACTTTGCCATTATTCTATTCTTTTCATTTGTTCTAATTCTTTCGCTTGAAAATCGTCAAAGTGTTCATGCGATTTTGCACCTTTGGTGGGAAAAACAAATTCCTCCTCCATTGGATGGGTCTCGCTTGTGCCCAAGAATGCATAGCGAAAATGTTCGAGAAAGGCTTGCATTTTGGCGAAGCAGGGAGTTCATCCTTCAAATACGCACGTGAAAGAGTCATTTGTATGACCGGGTTTTGTGAATTCATACACTAGTGTGCGTCCACCATGTTGTCTTTAGTAGAGGTGTCAAACGGGCGGTGGGCACCATCGACCAAATTAAAAATCAGTCGGGACAGGCCGAGCAAACGATGTCGAGCCGCTTTTTTTGGATCCCAACCCATGAAAATATAAAGAAAAAATTGGGCTGGCCGAGCCAGCCCAACTTTTCGGGCCTAATGGGCCAGGCCAAAAAATCCTGACTTATTTCGAGCCTAAGAAAACTCAGCCCAGCCCGGCCATGTTACTGAGCTGGGCCAAAATTGATAGCTCTAGCCTTCAGAGACCAATCCTATTGTCTGATCGTGGGTTTTCACACGCCCATGTGAAGTGTTTTGGGCTCCTTTTTTTGAACATGTTCTTCCACTAAATCCGATGTTTTGACCCGATAATGTTGCCTTTTTCGATTTCCTGTTGGAAAAGTCTTGTCTTATCGATCAAAAATACAATATGCTCATCCTTTACCCGTAGTGGCAGCTCTCCTTTGTAGACATCAATCAGTGATTTCCCCGTAGCTAGGAATGGTCGTCTCAAAATCAACGGTACATCATTATCCTCCTTCATGTCCAACACAATAAAATCCACTGGGAAGTATAACTTATCCACTTTGACCAACACGTCTTCGATTATTCCTCTTGGATATTTCAAGGATCGATCCGCCAACTGTAGTGTGATAGAGATAGGCTTTATGTCACCTAATCCAAGTTTCCTGACAATTGAAACAGGCATAAGATTAATATTTGCTCCTAAATCACACGATACTTTATTAAAGCAAGAACCTCCAATTTCACAAGGAATAGAGAAACTCCCCGGACCTTTAGGCTTTTGAGGTAGCTTCCTTTGAATAATAGTACAACATTCTTCGGTCAAGTTCACCGTTTCGTACTCCTTCAACTTTCTTTTCTTAGCCATCATCTTCTTCAAGAATTTTGCATAATTCGGCATATGTTCCAATATGATGAGAATCTATGGACAAAAGACCCAGTAACAGTACCGATTGGTCCGGTGACGAGGGCGAGGGCAAGGAAGTTCAAGGATGCACTAAATGGGCTGATTCAAGTCATTCAGAATGAGGCCGAGAGTGCATTACCAAAGGAGGAAGATGATCGGGTGGTCCAGTTGATTAGCGTCGTCAACGGTCCAGAGTCCACCTCAGACTGAGCAACTAAAGGATGCCAAGAATACAAGCCACCTAGCTTCTTGAAGACCTCATAATCAAGTGCTCAATGGTGTTGTATTCATTTATCATAGTTAGTTGTAGTTTAGTTTTTATTTTGAGTCATGTTAGTGTTTTGGAGGCCAAATAAACCTTTAAGGCCGCGTTTTCAGTTGTTATTTCGAGTCTAGGATGAGCAGGGGGTAAAAGACTGAAGAAATCGAAGGAGGCAAAGGTCGTGGAAAGCACAGCCTGGCCGTGCTTAAGTTACACGGCCGTGTTCGAATCTTTCATCGCGAACACGGCCTGGCCGTGCTTCTGGGCACGACCGTGTGGGAAGAAGAGCATCGTGGGTTCGTGGAAAGCACGACCTAGCCGTGCTTGGGAACACGGCCGTGTTCGGAAAATCCTTCCCGAACACGGCCCAGCCGTGCTTCCTAGCACTGCCATGTGGGGGCTGGCATCCGGGCGACGTGCGAAACATGGCCTAGCCGTGTTTCTCTGGCACGGGCGTGCTTTTTACCGAATTTTTGAAATTTTCATGTTTTTGTTTCCTTTTCTATTTTAAAGTTGTTTTCTTGGTAGGTTAGGGTTTGGACCCTTTATAAGGGTGAACAGTTGTTATTTTTCAATCAGTTATCAATACAATTAAACTTTTACTCTCAAATTAAGTGTTTCTCCAAGTGCTTCAAGATTTACGTTTCTTGTTGCAATTATCGACTTATCAGGCAATAATCCATAATTGCTTGTGGCGTCTTCGCATACCGAGGTTCTTGCTTCGCTAAGCAACGGGTCGAGGTTTTTCCACCAAATTAACCAAACTAGTGAAGATTTTGGGTTAACAACATATTGTTGTTGGGTCGTATGCACAGTTGTTGTTGCGGTTCACATCACAATGCGTCCGCAAAATGAATATTGATATGGATTTTCGAAGATTTCCAGAAATTTTGACAATTGTGTAACCAATTTCTTCTTCCGGAGTCTTTGCGAGAATGGAACCAAAACTTCCAACTTCGGCCCTTGGGGACAAAAGTGATTTTTGGTTGCTCATCTCGTTCTTTTTGTACTGTCTCAGTTGATATCTTCAGGCCCTCATATTCTGCACCACTCCTCAGATGAATGGCATTGCATTGCTCCATTGGGTTTATTTTTATATTGCTTGGGAATTTGCCTTTTTGATGTTTTCATCCCACCGCTGTTGCGATTTGAGCCACTTGTGTCTCCAAAAATTTCAACCTCGCATTCACATTTGTATTCAATTGTGTAACCAGTTCCTCAATTCTATTTATTTTAGCCTCATCTTTATTTAGTCTAGCTCTCGTCTCTCCAATAAATGAGGCTACCATCTCCTCCAAAGATGGTTTCTTCTCACTCGACTCTGCTCTACCTTGATTCCCCACATTAAAGCGGGGAGGTGGCTGCAGAATGTTTCTATTGTTAGCATAAGAAAATTTTTCGTGGTTTCGCAGCCCCGGATGATAATGTGTGGGTGCTTGATTGTTTCTGTAATTGTTATTAAAGTTCTCTCTGAGTCTCTTGCTGGATCACGTTCAGTTTCATACTTAGCACGGACACTTGCTCGGTTAGTATGGCAGTTTTATCCTCATCCTGAACCTCTGCAACTCGTTTGACATTAGATCTATCGGATGGCCATTGATAGCTATTATTTGTCATCTCCGCTAGTAATTCCAGCGCGTCATCTAGATATTTCCCTAATAATGCACCTCCAAATGCAGCATCTATAATAGTTCTTGTGTTTCCACTTTAACCATTATAAAAATACTGCAACTGTTGGTAATCAAGATATCCATACTGGGGGAACTTTCTCAGTAGTTCCTTAAATATGTCACATGCTTCATACAATGGCTCTCAATCAAACTGCCTAAACTGAGCGATCTAGTTTTTCAACTGCAGTGTCTTGCTTGAGAGAAAGTACTTAGCTAGAAATTTCTGACTCAATTCTGTCTAATCCGCAACAAGTGTGTCAATGAAGATAACCATCCCTTGGCCTTATCGCATAGAGAGAATGCGAAAAGATGACAATGAATGGCATCCTCAGAATCACCATTCTTTTTTATCGTGTCACAAATTTCTAAGAATTGCGCCAGATGCGCATTCGGGTCTTCAACAGCTCGTCCCCCAAACTCGTTATGTGACACCATCTGGATTAATGTCGGTTTCAGTTCAAAGTTATTTGCGTTGATCGGCTGACGTGACACTCCCCCATGTCTAAGATTAACTTCCAGCAGGAAGTAATCTCTTATGGCCCTTCTCACAGGCCTTTCCTCTATCAGATTATGTCCATTAGCCCTAGGTGGTACCAACGGATGCTCCTCATTGTTCCTGTTGTTCACACCATTGCCACCGTTTCCATCTGTCATTGCTTTTGACTATTTTCTCAAATGCTTAGTTGTTCTTTCGATTTCCAAGTCAATGGGTATCG
The DNA here is from genome assembly GCA_016081115.2 of Rehmannia glutinosa. Classification (NCBI taxonomy): domain Eukaryota; kingdom Viridiplantae; phylum Streptophyta; class Magnoliopsida; order Lamiales; family Orobanchaceae; genus Rehmannia; species Rehmannia glutinosa. Next base: position 37,877,488 of record CM071931.1, on the reverse strand, counting down.
GCTCAACTGATCGGGAACGTGTGATCATGTACTATCTACACTCAACAAAAATAATCTTAAAAACAAAATAAAATAAATTGTCCTTCAATTGAGATTGAATTATTTATTACTATATTTATGTTGGATCTTTCAATCCTAAGCAACAACGCCAAAATTTTGATCGTGAAAATCGTAAACCGCAAATGTACGGTGTAGCTTATAGATAATGACGAGCAAGGACATATTTCTCAGGGATTGAATCCAAAACACATAAAGTATAGTAAATATCATACTCCAATTTTATTGAAGCGATTGAAAGACCAAAAGTGATATCTAAATTAACCCTAAAATTATCAAAATTAAAATATCTAATTATTATAAATTCCCAAACATCACAAAAACTCAAACAATCACAAAAAGCAATCCTAGGACTATGATCTTAACATGCTTCATCAATATTAGTTCCGATTAATATTTCATCGAAACCAGTTTCTGTGTATCTATAGGTTCAATTCCTAAGATAGTTTATTCCCTCTCTCGAGTGCAAACAAACTATTGATTAATAAGAATTGCTAGTATCCATAATCAAAAATTAATATCAACTCCCAAAAGAATATAGAATTGAAGTAAGCCCCCACAAACGTTATAAGCCTCCCGACTTTATACCCGTTTATGTTATGAATTCGTTTATCACAAGTTAGAACTCATCTCCCAAATTTTGATCAAACAAATAAGACAAGCAAATTATTGGCTAGATAATCTACAAGAAATACGCACACGAATTCATAATAGAATACAAGAAACCTATTAAAAAACAATTAAATTAGAATTAACATGAATCCACAGTTTCAATCATATCTTAGGATCAAGAGATTTAGCCTAACATATTTGATTGCAAATTCATAGATAAATCTAAAAACAAATAATTAAACATGGTTTTAAACACAGAACGTAAGCCCTAGACTATGATGATAGAACTCTCTTGTGTAGATGGATCCGTCTTCACAATCTTGAACTTTCGCGCCTTCATAGTTGAAAGAGGTCTTGTGTTGTTCTTTATTGTATTGTGTCTTTTCTCTCTTTGATGTGTGTTTTCTCTCTAAAATTATGTGTCTCCAACTTTAGGGTTTAGTCTTCCTTTTAAAGTTGCCTTGAGAGATCCCTTGTAGAGTCCCGTCGAAATTAGGAAACAAATTCTACCCTAGAACAAATCGTACAATCATGTCATTTCACACAGCCAGACTGTGTGAATGGTTTTTGTCTTTGTTTGGCTCTGTGCATTTTCAACAACCGTGTATAATTACATGGGTAGACTGTGTAAAATGTCTCTAAAAATCATTCCCTCAAACAAGCCGCATGGGCATGTAAACTGGCACGGAACAATCCACACGATGGTTTAAATTCATACGGGCAGTCCATGTGGTTTGTACTTCATCGTTTTCTTCGCGTATTTGATTGTCCCTTGGCTTTCGGCATTCTTGTCCGAGTCGTTCCACTGATATCTTTCATAATAAACTCTGTTTCCTACAAAAGTATAGAAGAATACACAGTATCACACCCAACAAAGGAAACTAACCTAAACACACTAAATATCCATGCAAATGTATCAAATATGTACTCAAATGAACCTCTAAATCCACGAATATTTCACACTTATCACCTAACATAATTCTTTGCAAATCCTTAGACAAACTTGTAAACAAAACGTTAAACATGGAATTAAGAACAGAAGAAAAGCTCTAGACTTTAATGATGAAACCCTCTTGAGTAGATTGATCCATCTTCACAATCTCGAACCGTCGTGCCTTCGTGGTTGGTAGAGCTCTCGTGTTGTTCTTCGTGTAGTCGTTTCTTTTCTCTCTAAAGTGTTTTATTTTCCCCCAAGTGTGTTATCTCTGACTTTAGGGTTAAGTCTTCCTTTTATAGTTGCTTTTCGGGATCCCTGTTAGAGTTCTCATGAAATAAGGAAATAAATTCTGTAGCGCGTAGCAAACCACACAACTGTGTGCTTTACACACGGCCAGGTCGTGTGAACTAAATCTCCTCGTTTTCCTCGCGTCTTTGTTCATCCCTCGGCTTTCAACATTCCTATTCGGGTCATTCTACTGATATCCTTGCAAATATAGCTATGTTTCCTACAAAAATACATAAGAATACGCAGTATCACGCTCAACAAGAGAAACTAACCTAAACACACTTAATATCCAAGCAAATGTATCAATTTTATGCCCAAATATACCTCTAAATGCATGCATATTTCACACTTATCAAATTCCCCCAAACTTAAACCATTGCTCGTCCTCGAAGAAAATAAAAAGAATAATAGTATGCAATGGAGTAGGTTACACAACACGAGAACACCACAAATGCAAAATCTCATTTAGATCCATACCTTAGCAAACATGTTACTCATTCTCAAAAAGTTCTCAATTGCAAAATAGGCGTAATCAATACTCGTTCAGGCATTTGACATCGCGACTCACCAGATAAGTGTATCAGTCACACTCTCTAAGTAAATAAGGATGTGTATACTCTCAAATCAATTCAATATTGTAGAACTATCATGAGCTTGAAAATCATCTTACTTCTCTACCACTCAAGTGTGCACAATCTAAGAATCAAAAAGGACTTTCTCATTTGGTTGGAATGAATGCTCTTTAGTTAGGGTAAGAAAAATATGGTTTAAGCGACTCAACTTGAGCAAATAGAACAATACTACACTTCAAATCACAAATCCACTTCATCTAAGAAGTATTCACTTATTATTTCAATTTCACTTCATACTTCTTACTTCACCTTTTTTCTTCTTTTTCATTCTTTGGCCATTGTCTTCTTTCTTTTGCCCATTTTTCTCTTTTATTTTCATATGCTCGATTTTTTTCATTAAATTTTTTCGAGCTTCCTTCATTCACCTATTCACCTTTCCTCCCTCTAACTAATTGTCTTTTCAAAATTAAGCCACATTTTCCCTTAATGTTTACATCTCTATAAGCTCAAGTTTGGGACAAAGACATGTCAAGTTATGGCTCAAAATGTGGCTAACAATAAATTCAGGTTAAGGCTCAAGTTGGCTAACTAAAGAATCATATATTCATATGTAGGCTTTTAGACTACAGATGCCTAAACAAAAATGGCCTTAAATAATCTTTGTAGATCCCAAGTGGTGTTAGTGTTAAGCTGGAAGAGGGAGTTGAATAGACTTAACCAATTTTTCGATGTTTATCTTAAATCAGAGTTTTCACACAAGTAGCAGCTTAGTCCTTTAAGACAGCTTAGTTCAACTTCAATAGGAGAGTTAACCACTCAACAGACTCGACTGAGCTGTTGATAGAGTAACTCAGCTGAGTGAAGTGAGCTCTTTAAAAATTCAGCTAACTTGATTTTTACAGCGGAATACTTGCACCTTTTTTATCAAATGGTTTTACAACAATTGTTTTGATTTAGTTATTATCAGTTGAGTTAGGCAAATATATCTATCAGCAGAATAAAATGTGCAGAAACTAAAGTATTGTAAATAAAAAGACACAAGGCAATTTATAGTGGTTCAAGAATGGAGTAATTCATCTACTCCACTCTTCTCCAACTTCTGGAGGTAATCTACTAACACAACATTTGTTACAAGATGGATATAACAGTCAAAGTAGGCCTTGATCATACAGTTGGCTCTACTCCTGGGACTCAGCTTCTTTGCAAGACAGTTGTCTCACTACTTCATCTCCTTCAATCCCTTGGAATCGATCACGAAGCCCTCCAACCGATTCAAAGATGGTTCTAACTTGAACCACACTGCACTTCCTTCACTTCATAGATGTACAGACCCCTTTGTTATTTAAAACAACTTCCTCTTCAACTTGTTGAAGCTTTTCTTCCCTCACAGTGTGTGTTGGATAGATACACTTCGAATGTAGGCTTTGAGGATTTAGAATGTATTGCTTGGAGTGTTTTTGCTTGCTTTCCTCAGATTGCTTGAATGTGAGTCTTGTTTCTCTCACAAAAGTTCCTCAGCCTTTTATAGTGACAGTTTGAAAAAGAGTCCGTTGAAGAGATAAACATTTTTCAAACTTCACTTCTTGATTGTTGGCTTGTCTTGTTGTGCAACAAATGATGTTGACCTAACCTTAATTTAATGCCCTGCAGGTTGCCTGAAACTATGTAGGTGTTCTGAGAATATCTAATTGGTTCCCAGCCTCTTGCACTCTTTCAGCAAGACAGCTTTAAGGTTGTAGTCTGTCTCCTAACCATTTTGGGTAAGTTCTTGACTTTTCATACCAACGGGCTTCTTCATCTTTCTTCGAGTCCTTAGGCTTCATTACCCATTTGTTAAGTCTTCTCCATTCATCTGGGAAAGACTCAGCTATTAGTCAGCTGATAAACATAGCTTTTCATACTTTATTGAATCTCTTTTTTGCCATTCAACTGCAAACAGTTGATTCTTCACTGCGTCCTTCAGTTAACGTCTACGATCTTCAACTTGGTTGCTTCGATACTCGGCTTATATATCATATCTATTACAAAGTTGAATTACAACAGAAAATGGGGTGCCAAATTTCTAATCTAAATTTTACATGCATCATCAAAATCTATACAAATAAATTTCCCAACAATTTCTCCTTTTTTGATGATGCCAAGACTTAAAATAAAAATTCAACATAGAAAATGCTAAGTAAAAGAATGATTGTATGAATGTATCATTTTATTGAATACATCATTTTGCATTTTACGTATACTTACAGTATTTTTTGTGTATTTACAAGAGTGTAAAAATACAACAAAATTTTGTGCAGTTGTCTTTATCTCCTCTGTTGCTTCTTCCTTCTTTCCTCATCTCCTTCTTGCATGCGGCGATCTTCATCGCCATTCCTCTTCTTCTCTTCAGCTTCTCTTTTCTTCCTCATTTCATAATTTTTCTTCAACTTCTCCTCTTCCGTCAGTCTTTCTTGGTACTCTTTGTCATGCCTACCATTTTCTTCTTCATATTTGCGTATAAGCTCTTCATTGCGACGGGCAACTTCCTTGTTCTGAAGTTCTCTGTAGCCCATCCAGTACAGCTGATCCTTTTTCTTAGGATATATGTACATAACCTTTTTAGGTCTTCTTAGCGGAGAACTTCTGCCTCTTTCACTAGACCTAGAGTCTCTTCCTCTTCCCCTACTGGGGTCAGCTCCCCTGGGAGTTTGACTAGGTTGAGCCCTTAAAATCTTCTAACTCTTTGAAGATTGAGTTTGTTGCTTCTTGACCAAATTTACAACTTCTAGTCCTTTTTCCCAGTACAAATCCCAAGCATTTTTCAGATCCATCCCCTTAAAATATCATTCACACTTGAGAGTTTCATACTCTTCAAGTGACCTTTCCACTAAGTCAGCTGAGGGAGTGGATTCTTCAGTTTATTTAGGGAGAATTCCTGCTGGCGGACCACAAAACTGGGCTTTCAAATTCTCAATCCTACCATGTTGTCTTCTTTCAAGTTCTTCTATATCAACTTGTTGTTTCTTGAAGGCAAGCTCAGCTTTCTTTTCAGCTGATAGATCTTGTGGCAGCTTAGATAGGAGAGAACTGGTAGATGAATCCTTGGGAGTTTTGAATATGATTTTCATGGGGGTCTTATCAGCTCATTCTTCCCCCTAACTACTTTTCCCCTTTTTTGGCATCTCCACCTTTTACGAGAGAGAGAGAGAGAGAGAGAGATGAAGTCAACTGGAGAAGGGAGTTGAGTTTCTTATGAGTGATGGAGTCTGCTGTTCTTTGCTCGGTACGGAGAGTATGCAGCTCTACCTTCATATCCAGCATTTCAGCTTGCTGAGAATTTCTATATGTTGTATATCATTTTTGAACTGTAGCTTGAGCAGCTCCATGTCTGTCATGTGTGTTCTTTCCAGCCTGTCGATGTTGTCCCACTGTCTCTGCTGAAATTGAGCTTGTTCGTCACACCAGAACACACGTTTGGAGAAAAGTGACCTGAAGTAGCCAACTTGCTCTCTGCGAAGTGTTTTTGTCTGTGTAGTCCATTCCCTGATCCGTGACATAGCTCCTCTGATATCTCCCAAAATCATAGCATCATGGTTGTCTATCCTTTGGTTGAGAGCAGCAAGTTCATGTTCCATAGACACTATTTCTTCGTACATAGCTCGGAAGGCTTTTCTAAAGTCAGCTGCCTCAGGAGATGAATCCTCTAGAAGAAGGGATTCAAAGTCGTGACCAAAGGGAACAATTCGCATGTCATCTAGAGCTTAGAAGCCTGCTCGACTTATATCAACGTGATAGCGTGCAACTTCCTCCGCAGTATCAACTTCTAAAAGGACTTCATCGACGTATGGAAAATCTGTTTCAAAAAGGCCAATAGGCACTGAAGAAGGTCCCACTCCTCCTTCGGGAGCACTTCCCTTATTGCCTTGGCTACCAGCTCTTTGTACCTCGGTTGTTTGAGCTTCATTGGCATTCGCAGTTGTGGAAGCCTATTGAGCTGACTGGGCCTCAGTTGTTTTAACAGCTTCATTCGCACCAGCATTATCATCCTTTTGAGGTACATGTGCCTCAGATGCTTTAGCAACATCACGGGCTGGTGATGGCACCATGGGAGGTGCTCCATCAACCAAAATAAACTTTGAATAGGCAATTTTTGAGCGAGACTCTTTCATCTTGGCCTCCAATTCCCTTTCCTCTGGATCGGACTCAGCTTCATTTGCAGAATCAATGAAATCCAGGGTTTTGTCATCTGAGTCATGTAATGCATCAATCTATATAAAGTCAGCTCACTCAGAATCTGGCAAATTTGGAAGGGCCTCAGGAACATTCACATTTCCCCTAGAAGTCTCAAACTCCTTGGGGTCTTCAGCTACCTTGGCAGCAGTCTCAACTGCTGCAAGTCCTTCAGCAGTACCTTTTGCAGACTCAGCTACATTAGGGTTTTCTTTATTGGCATCCTTCGAGGTCTCAACCTCTGGGATTGCACTTTCAATACCAACAGTTTCAACTGCCATGGTCGTCCTCAGTCCATCTTGTGCCTCAGTTACATTAGTAACTTCATTGGGCTGTAGTGCAGTTGGTTCCTCAGTTGAGATAGTCTTAACCGTCAAAGCGTCATTAGTCCCAACTTGCTCTTCTTTTGGAGTCTCACCATCATCTCCTAACTTCAAGTTTTCATTGTCTCATGCAGCCTCCTCCAGCCTGGTTGCAGTGTGATCAGCTTCCCCCTCTGGATTCATTAGCAACGGGGTCAGCTGTCACTAGAGACTTGGTTGTTACCTTTGAGTGTACAGCCAAATGAGCAGTTGTCTCAACAACATAAATAGGGTGTGGCTCAGTTGGGTTTCTCTCTTCTGCTTCTTTCCCAACTTCATTGCCATCCTCCCTAGTTTGTTTAATACCCAAACCTCAAACTGCTTGTCTGGCCAATATAGTCCTTACATTATATGTTTGTTATCTGGGAAGAGCATTAAAATGATGCTGCATGATTCATCTCATTTTATAGGGTATCTTGATCATCAGACGTTATTAGCACTCACACTATATTAGTTATCAAACATCTTACTTAAGTGCTCGATTATATGAGATAATAACAAATTTAGAATTAAGTTACCAAATATATAAACGTGTTATAAAAGTAAAATATTAGTGTGGTAATGTATATTCACATATTTGTATTTATATATATGTGTGTGTCCCTTATACCTTTACTTTTATATATATGTGTGTATGTGGATCCGACAATTGTAATTAATAAATATATCCTTCGAAGGAAAATCACAGTAAATGAATTAATACTCATCACCTAAGAAACAACAAATAATTCCTATATATGTATGAGACACTTGAGTCATGAACTCACACGCTATATTCAACCAATCAAATGGAGATTCTATGCACTGAAGAAAACACTTAATGCTTGTGAGTAAGGCGGCTTAATAATATTATCATATTATAACTAAGTTGCTTTAACTTATAAGATTATAAATTTGGTTGAACCTCTGGTAATCATTTATACAAATATATAATATAACCCACCTTATATATATATAATAATATATAACCTCTATATATCGATATATAGGTGGCTGATATTTTTTTTAAAGATATATATGTGTGTGTGACTATTATAAAACAAATGCAGTAAACATTCACACATTAATATAATATATATCTATGTAGAAAACTCCACCGCCTTATTTGCCCAAAGGATAAGTTCAATATATAGTACCACTTAAACATAAACTCACATACTGACGGGTAAAGGGAAGAAAAATGAAAAGGAAAAAGGAGCTCACATGTATATAACAGAAAATAAAGAAGAGAAACGCACAAAAGAAAAAGGAAAGAGGGAGAAAGGAGACTCGATAGTTCGGAGAAAAGGTAAAAGTCATTGTCCCCTGTTATACCCATACTAACACACGGTCATGTTTTTTATGAATTCCTAATAAGAATTATTTGATGTATGTAGAATAATTTGAAGAAATTGAACTGGAAATTAATTAAGATATTATAATCAGGATTGTGTAATTTTGTAGTTAATCTTTGAATTGTTCTGTTTTCTATTTTTCGCTGGTAAAAGATTTCATTGTGATTATATAAATATTTATAAAGATTTGGCATATTTATAAAATATATATATACACACATATATCAATCCTGAAGAGTCTTAGTGGGCAGCTTATATAATCTTTTCTTTCTTGTCAGGTTGGTTTAGTTGCAAGAGTACAGAAATTTTAAGTTATCTCTATATAGAACAAAGTAGCCCACTATTGCATTGAGTTTGAATCTTCAAATATTCGTGAACGTGAATCAATTAGAAAATCCACATAGTTGTCGATAGTGGCCACTTAAAGCAAGAACATATTGGTGTTTACTGTGAAAAGTGGGATAATGATTATAATATAGAAAGTTTTGGAGATTCTTAGAGTTTTAATTAAAAAAAATATAATAATAATATGCTTTTTATTTCTTAATGTGAGTTTGTCCCTGCTCAGACCCTTGCTACCTTATATGTGAGTTAATTGTTGAGTCTTTTAAGTGATGGATAGGATATATTGAAGATGGAAACTTAATATATTAAGGAGAATTATTAGATTGAGGTCAGGAGAACCAGAACATAATGGTAACTTAGTTAAACTTGAATAAGAGGTACTTTATGATAACAAGTATACTAAACTTATTGATTGAATAATAAGAACTAATACCTTGAATCATTATAGACTATTCACATTTGGGGTTCGAGAGTTACACTAAACAACCAGTGAGTAAGAAATGATCAGTTCAAGGTAAGTGAAAATTCATCTGCAACTATAATGCATGAACATAGTATTTTCTGCTTTATTTATACTGAACGTGGTCCTTGTACATTGATGGATGTATTATAGTATATTGTCATGTATATGTTGCTTAAATGATATTGGAACATGATGATTGTTGTTTCATTGAGCATGGCATTCATTACCATTTGCATATACATGCATAATATATGAGAGTTGTTGAGATGATGCATGCACAATATGACTTTTTTTTTAGAGAAAAGATTTTTGTTGGCCACTGCTAGTGCACCGAGGCGTGCTTTATGATATGTTTTGGGGCTCAATGGATGATACTTCTCAGAGGATCATAGAGGTAGACAGGGGGTGTGCCTCTGATGGTCATGAGGGGGCGGACCACTTGACTGTGCCCTTATTGACACGTCAGGGGGAAGACTCCTAAAGGATCATTAGGGAAGACAAGGAGTGGACCTCAGGTGGTCCCAGAAGATGGCCCTAGGCTGTGTCAATTTGATTATGGCCATGTGATTAATGTTATTGTGTTGAGCTCTTTCCGGTGCATAGCAAGTGGGCCAAGGGCCCAGTGAAAGGAAATGATTTAAATAAAGTGCTTTGGTGCATGAGCATGGGTTCATTGCGTAACACATTGGAATGCATTACATTTATATTATATGGTTCTTTCAGCATACATGATTCTCACTTACTGGGTATCAGCTCATGTGGTTCATGCATTGTAGGTGAACTTGGTGGTGCTTGATGTCTTGACTTACTAGATAGGCTGCTACAACTCCTACAAGTTACTGAGGACAGTGTACATGGATGATGACCTGTTGGGCTAGGGTTTTACTTGACTTTGCTTTTAGTGTCTACTATGTTCTATTTTGAATTCATACTGTATGTCACTTTTGAAATTTATAATGTAAATATACGAGTAAATGTCTTGAGGTATGGGCTATGAGCTTGTATATATTATTATTATGTTAACATATAGACAGGATGGGTTACCCCTTAGCTTGTGGATGTTGCTTGTCCTTTCCTAATGTGTTACAACGATAATTTGTGTAGGTTATTTATTGCTTATTAAAATGCTACAGGGACGGAAAAAAATACATATGGGTATAATTAGAGTCCATGCAGTCGAATTGCATAATTTTACTTAGTCGAATAGTAGTTGTAGAAGTGGGTGTCACAGTTTGTCCCTCTAAGTGAGCTGGTGATATGGTGGCATCAATGGTCCTCGCCAAGTCAAGGATTGCAGGGGTTGGAGAGATGGAGATAGATAATTCTCCAACACCCTTGAGCATAGATTGCTCATGCAGCTTATGGGACTCATGCAACGCTTGCTTCGGTTGAGCCTTCTCAGTGTCAACTCATTTAATGACTTCTGCGTTGCTGTTACTTCCACTGTTGAAAGCTTCATGTGGAATATTTGGATCGGAAAATGGACAAATGTGAGGCTCGAGAGCCTTAGCTTTCTCCAATGCCTTAGCCTTCTCCTTATCCTTCTTTTCATAAATGATCGTGGTGAAGTACATTGCATAAAGACCAAGACGGACAATAGCATTGTCCAAAAATTCAAGGAGATATTTCTCCTCATCGATCATGTCAGGCCTTATAAACTGGATCGGCTGGCACTCAAATTCCAAAGCCTCCATGCGCGCAGCCGTTCTTCAATCTCTGGGTAGGCTGGGGACTCTTGGCGTTCATCAACAATAGGGTTTGGCATAATCTCTTCAACGTCAGCCTTCTTGGACCCGTCATCGTATCAACCATTTTGCCCTGATGGTCAACAACTGAGCTATTTTGAGCTTCTTCAACATCAGCTCTTTCAGCTATTGTTGTGGGGGCAGCTGCTGAATTATCTTGAGTTTCTTCAGCAGTTCTTTGTTCACCATTGCCATCTTTTGATGCTGGTTGGACAACGATGGCAATTGTTTCGGTCTCAGTTGTGGTTGCTGCACCAAACTTCTTTACAAGTCGTCTCTTGGAGCGCCTCTCCAAGGTGACTTCTTCCTCCACGTGCTTAGGTTCTTCAGCCGCAATGTCTGACTCTGTTGTGGGTTGGGTCTTCTTCTTCTTGACAGTTGGCTTACGAGGAGTAGATGTCTTCTCTTCTTTGTCACTTTGGGAGTGACAGCAGCAGGTTGAGGGGAGGGGAGTGGAACGGAGGCAGTTGCATCCTCGGGGACGTGATCAGTTGATTCCCCCTCAGAAGTGGCAGTCTTCTTTGCATGTTCCCTCTACTGGGTAGCTGAGAGGTTTGCCTTGAACATCCTCTTGTTTGCATGGAAAGGCTTTCGCCTGCGAAGAGGTACTCCTTTCTTCTCCATCAAATAGCCTAAGATCAGGCCATAACCCAAGGAATGCAAAAGCTCCCCATAAACCACCTTCATGTTATGAACGTTATGGCACAGCTTCTCAAAGATGAACTCGCTCTAGTTCACCTCAACCTCCTCCATGATTGCAGCCATAACAATAAGCTTAGTTTGGGACAACTGATTGAATGACCCAAACTTTATATCCACGCACTTGGCCACCACATCCATCAGCTTGTGGTAGTCATCTTTGATAGCCTTCTTAAGCACAGAGTAGTTCACTTTGTCAGCTAACTCTGGTTTAGCAATATCTTTCCAGGCTTTCACCAGGTCGAACTCTTTCCCAGTTAGTTCCTTTAGTCCGCTGGATGGAAGGTGCAGGTACTTCGCCAAGTCAGCCGCAGCCAACTTAATCTCTTTTCCATTTACAAAAGAAAGGATCCCATCATCGTGAACAACAGCGTTCACATAGAACATAGCAACCTCCTCTTGGAAGGTTTGAGTCTTCTCCAGAGAGAGAAACCTTTCAGCCCAGATTTCTCCAAAATGACGAGCAATCTTCTCAGCCAAAACTTTGTCCTTAGACTGCTTGACGAGGCCTTCAAAATCACCAGGGGAACTAGTGTAGATCTTCTCAACAAGTTTTCCAAAATCAACAGCAGCTTGTTTTGGGGCCATTTCGAATTTTTGAGCAAAGAACTAGGGTTTGGTTGCAGAGAGAATTTTTGAGAGTTTGGAAGTCTGAAAGTGTTAGTGAAGAGAGAGAAAATGAAATTTTTGAGTATATATGTGACTTGAAGAGATTGCTTTGAAATATCAAAGGTTTGAAAGTTGATTAACGGTTGGAATCAAATATTTCAAAATGCACTATTTACTTCGCATTAAATGCGGCAGTATTTATATCAAATCATAAGAAAACCGTCGCAGATTTTACTGACATCATTTAATGATGTTGACGTCAAGTATAAAACATTTCCGCTTAAATGCAAACATCCTCATTTTGTCACTTAGTACATAAATGAGTCAGATTTCTTCATTTATGGCTTGATTCAGCTTCTCTCTTCCTTCGATTTGACTGAATGATACTCGGTAGTCCAGCTAATTCGATTCAGCCGAATAGCCATAAGAGCTGTTTCACTTGGCTGAATAAGTGAAACTCTTCTGATATGTAATTTTCCCATCTTTAACTCTGCTGAATGAGTCTTCTGAGCATTTTAACATAGCTCTATCAGTCCAGGCTCATTCTTAAGTTCTTCAGATCTTGATTCACATAAGGGCTTTGTGAATATATCAGCTAATTGCTTCTCAGTTGATATGTATTCCAATGTGATACCTTTCTTTCCAACATGATCTCTTATGAAATGATATATGACATCAATGTGCTTGGTTCTTGAGTGCAGTACAGGATTCTGAGTTATTGCAATGGCACTTGTGTTATCACACATAATTGGAATTTCCTTTCTTCTATGTTATAATCCCTCAGTTGTTGCCTCATCCATAATACTTGGGCACAACAGTTGTCTGCAACAATGTACTCTGCTTCAGCTGTGGATGTAGTTATTGAGTTTTGTTTCTTGCTGAACCAAGAAACTAATTTGTTTCCAAGCATTTGACAGGTACCAAATGTACTCTTCTTGTCAACTCTACATCTAGCATAATCTGAGTCTGAGTATCCAATCAGCTTAAATCCACCTTCTTTTGGATACCATAAGCCAATGTCTTGGCTTTCCTTCAAATATCTCAGGATTCTCTTAGCTGCGGTATTTGACTTTCTTTTGGAGCAAATAGAAATCTGCCACATACACCTACATCTAAGGTGATATCCGGTTTTCTTGCAGTCAAGTAGAGAAATGATCCAATGAGTGCTCTATATCTTGTTTAATCAACTGATTTTCCTTATGCATCCATATCCATCTTCACAGAAGTATTCATGGGAATTTTCATAGATAATTTTTCTTCCATACCAAATTTCTTTATTAAATCTCTGGTGCATTTGGTTTGACTTATGAAGGTTTCATCCTTCATTTGCTTGATTTGAAGACCTAGGAAGAAAATTAGCTCTCTCATCATGCTCATCTCAAACTTCCTTTGCATAAGGTTTGAGAATTTGTCACACAACTCTTTGTTTATGGATCCAAAGATGATATCATCCACATAAAATTAAACAAGCAGTATACTCTTCATCTTGAATTCTGAAGAGTGTTATGTCAACTTTGCCTTTGGTGAATCCATTTTCTATAAGAAACTGACACAATGTATCATATCATGCTCTTGGTGCTTGCTTCAAACCATTCAATGCTTTCTTGAGCTTGTAGATTTTGTCTCCAATAGTTTTTTGCTCAAAACCTGGAGATTGTTCCACAGAAACTTCTTGTTCTAAAAGTCCATTCAAATATGCACTCTTCACATCCATTTAATAGATTGTGAAGTTCTTGTGTGCTGCATAAGCAAGTAATATCCCTATTGCTTCCAATCGTGCAACAAGAGCAAAGCTTTCATCAAAATATATTCCTTCTTCTTGGCAATACCATTTGGCTACCAACCTTGCTCTGTTTCTCACAACAGATCCTTCATCATTCATCTTTTTTTTGATACCCACTTAGTACCAATAACATTTTGGTGGGTAGGCCTTGAACCAATTCCCAAACTTTATTCCTTTCAAACTGATTCAGTTGTTCCTGCATATCTAGAATCCAATTAGTGTCATCCAATACTTGTGACACATCCTTTGGCTCAATTTGAGAAATAAAACAAGTAAACATGGCTTCATGTTGAGTCCTGGATCTGGTTCTCACTCCTTATCTAATATCTCTAATGACTACTCAGGTGGATGGTCTCTGAGCCATCTCACATCTCGTTGGAGTAAGTCTGTTGGGTTGAGTCTTTTTGCAGCTAAGTTGTCTTGAACAGCTTCTTCTTGATCTTCATCATTCAGATGCAAGCCTTCCAGTTGTCTTTGAGATTCAGTTATCTCATCTTCATAAGGGTCGAGTCTTCTGATACTTGCTTCAACATAGGGACTCTTCTGAATAGTTAGTTGATATCTCTTTTCAGCTAACTGATCAATGTCTTCTCTATTTACATTAGGTTCATCAAAAACCACATGGATAGACTCTTCGATGACCATAGTCCTCTTATTCAGCACTCTGGAAGCTTTACTCTCAGCTGAGTAATGTAAGAAGATGCCTTCATCAGCTTTAGCATCAAAAGCTTTCAAGTTATCCTTTTCATTGTTATGAATGAAACATTTGCTACCAAAGATATGAAAATATCCCACATTAGCCTTTCTTCATGTCCAAATTTCATAGGGAGTTTTGGACAGTTGCCTATTTATCACACACCTATTCTAAGTGTAACAAGCAGTGTTATTGGCTTCAGCCTAAAATCTCTTAGGAATCCATCTTCAGCTAACATGGTCCTTGCAGCTTCCTTGAGGGTTTTGTTCCTTCTTTCAGCTACTACATTCTGTTGTGGAGTCCTTGCACCTGATAATTCATGACCAATACCATTCTCTGTGCAATACTGTTATAATCCCATTGACAAACTCAGTTCCTCTGTTAGACCTTATCTTGATATTGGTTTGGCTCACTTCATTTGATTCAGTAACTTTGATTTGGCAAACACCCATGTTGAGTCCTACATTGTAGCATTTATCATGGAGTTGGTTGTGTAGGTCCCAAGGGGTGTGAGTAAGGTTTAGAAGGGGGGGTTGAATAAACCTTACCATCTTTTTAAATTTTAGTCCTTTTAAAATATTATAGAGTTAAGTACACAGCTAAGTCCTTGAGGGACAGCTAAGTTAGTTAACGAGCAGAGTTAGCCACTCAACAGACTCAATTAAGCTGTTGATAGAATAACTCAGCTGTCTAGTCTAACCCTTAACTTGGCTGTGTTGAGATTTTCAGCGGAAGACTTAACACCCTTGAATTTGGTTTAAGCTTGTTTTAACACTTGATTTTAGCACTTTGTTAATTATCAGTTGGAATGCAAATTATCAGCAGACATAAAGTAATATGCAAAAAGTAAATGCTGAAATGTAAATGACACAATAATTTTTATAGAGGCTCGAAGATGGGGTAATTCTTTTACTCCTCTCTTCTCCAACTCCTGGAGGAATCCACTAAGTATTGATAAGAGTACAAAGTGGTTATCAGTCCAGATACAAGTCTTGATCACACAGCTGACTTGATCCTTTGGGACTCAGTATGGAGATGCCTTGGTCACACAGTTGGCTTCTCGTACGACTCAGCTTCTTCACAGGGCAGTTGCCTTGCTACTACAACTCACTTGCTCAAGCTTCTTGGATTTGATCACGAAGCCCTCCAATAACTTGATACTGGTTCGACCTTGAACATTTGTACAATCCTCCTTGGAATGTAGACCCCTTTTGATTCTTCAAAAGTTTCCTCATCAACAGTTTGAAGTTGTCTTTCCTTCACAGCTTGGAGTTGGATTGATTTCCTTCGAAATTTAGGCTTGAGGACTTGCTTGAAATATTTTTGCAGGTTATAGCTCGAATGATGACTTGAATGTTCATGGTTCAGGTAACCTTTTCTCTAAGTGATTCCTCAGCTTTTTATAGTGAACTTTCAAAAATCTGCCCGTTGTAGAGATAGGCTGATTTCAAAAGTCACTTGTATTCGTTGGCTTGTCTTGTTGCAGTCCTTGATCTTGACATTTCCTCGTATTAATGAACATTCAGCTTTTCAGAGTCTGACACAAGGTGCGTGCTTCCCATTGGTTTATTTCTTTTGCACGCTTTCGGGATCGAGCACTTTAAGACATGGCGGCATGGAAGTATTACTTGTTTAGGTAATATTCTTGACTTCTGTGCAATGGATTCTTTTCAGTTGTCTTGACTTGACTGCCTTTCCTTAACTTCCCCAGGTGACTTCGAGTCAGCTCCCAATCATTGGATGACTCATCTGTCACTTTAACTTGAGACTTGGCTATCCTGAGTTGACTTGACTGACACTTCACACAGCTGTATCATAGCCGCTACTTCTTCAATCGAGTTCTTGTCTTCTTTTCCTTTCTATACTCAGCTGCTTCACAGCGGAGTCTTCAACCAAGTCTTCCGTTGACTTCTTGTATATCCAGGCATAGCCGACTTAACTTAGCTCGTACATCCCTATCTATTACAATGCAAATAACAAGGAAAATGGGGTGCCAACTTTCTAGTCTAAGTTTTACATGGCATTCATCAAAATCTAATAAACAAATTTTCCAATAATTTCCCCCTTTTTGATGGTGCCAAAACTTAAAACATACATTCAAAATGTAAATAGCAAAGATACATACAGACAATGTAGAAACAGAGAATGTATGCGTAGAATCGATCTTTTTATTGATCATAACATTCTTGCCCTTTACACAGCTGTTTACAAAGTGTATCAGAGCAAACATGGCATTCTATATCTACGCAAAAATATAGAAATTCTAGATTCTTATTCAATGTACAGAAGACTTACATACATGTGCATTTACAATAGTAAAATACATGAAGGGGTGGACAACAACACTTCATCGTCTTCGCTGCCTCCTACTTTCCTCTTCAGCTCTATCGTCTTCTGATCTTTTTCTCTTCTTTTCTTCTTCAGCTGCTTTCTTTTTCTCATAGGCTCTTCTGGCAGCTTCGTCTTTTCTCTTTCTTTCTTGTCTTTCTTCCAACAGCTGAGTTTGTCTTTTATTTTCTTCTTCGATTCTCTTTACATATTCAGCATTGTTCCTGGCCACTTGCATGTTGGCTACTTCGTCATACCCAGCCCAATAGATCCCTCCTTTCTTCCCTGGATCTATGTATTCGATGTTTTTGGGTAGAGGTCTAGGTTTGAAACCTCTTCCTCCACTGCTTCTACCTCTTCCGGGTGGTGTGTATTGTATTGGGGCCTTTTTCTTTCCAGTAGAGTGACCAGCAGAGCGACTGCTCGGAGTCTGCTGCTTATCAGCTTATTCGCACAACTTGAGCCCTTTTTCCCAATACAAGTCCCTCGGATGTGAGCGTTTTGAATTCATCAATTGATCTAGGCTCGGTTCCGACGTCTGAAATGGCATTTGTGTCTCTTCCTGCCGGAATGCCTCCGTACTGTTTCAGTATGTCCATCGCACGGGCATGCATTTTTCTTTCGATCTCCTTCATCTCTGCTTCTACTATTTTCCTCTTCTCAGACATTGGCACAACAGAGTGTTGGAGCGCGAGTCTTTGGAAGTTTTTGATTATGTCAGCTGTGACAAGTCCTTGTTGAGGGGTTCTAGCAACCATTAAAGTCATGTCTTTCGAACCTTCCCCTCAACTGATTTTCCCTTTTCTTTCTTCTGCTCTTCAGATGTCTTCTCCTTCACAGTTGCGTCCTTCTTCTCAGCTGCGGACCCTTTCAACGTCTTTAGGTATTCATCTTCCCCCTTTTTGGCATCATCAAAGAAGAGACGAACCCCTGGAAACATGCCAGCAAGCATGAAGTCTAGGCGGGTGATAGCTGAGTTTTGTTTGGACTCTGCTGCGGAGTATGCTGCTCGAAATTCTGAGCGAGTGGTTTTTGATTCGGCTGTCACCAACTTCATTTCAGCCATAAGAAGGCTGAATTTTTCATTCATAGTCTCCTCTATGCGCAGAAGTTCTTTTCGATGAAATTCGCGCAGTAGTTCCATTTCTGTTGTATGAGAGGCATGCATCCTATCAATATATTTATTTTAAATTAGAAAACACATTATTTAATTCACTAATTAAAAATAAAAGATGATGGTTGAGGGGAGCATGCATAGAGTTGACTTCGGATAATGAAATCAAAACCCAAATTATATATCTACGGAGGAAGTGAATGTCAATCAATGCCCCCAAAAAATAAAATAAGAATAAAAATAATGGAAGAAATTTATTATACTCTACCAAGTTTTTTGGTAGAGTATTATTTAATT
This sequence comes from Rehmannia glutinosa, assembly GCA_016081115.2. NCBI lineage: Eukaryota > Viridiplantae > Streptophyta > Magnoliopsida > Lamiales > Orobanchaceae > Rehmannia > Rehmannia glutinosa. The sequence goes on along the minus strand of CM071931.1, from coordinate 37,859,040 downwards.
TGTTAGCAACTTGGCCTTTGAAAACTAATTGAAGTTCGTTACGACAAAACTAAATGAACATTGAACATGTTATTTTTGGAGAGATACACGAGGTGTAATATTTATAATATATGCATATTGTCTGTGATCGTGTATAAATTTATGTATATCCACAAGAAATCTAAATCAGTTATCCACATAAAATAAACGTGTTTTCATCTAAGATTGTTGGACCGAACATCGTGGAGTTAACACATGAAATTGCAAATATAAATCAAGTAAACCACTGTAAATGGCTTCCTAGAGGGTCACCCATCATATAATTACCTCAAGTCAAGCACGCTTAACTATAGAGTTTTTATGTGATGAGTACCAGAAAAAAAAAAATGCACCTTGTTGGCATGAGTAGTACATATCCAATCCTTTAACCTCTGCTTTTAACTGTGCAACCCAAGATTGATTCATGTACAACACCACCTACAATTCACAACGGCAGCGCAAAGCCCCACACTAAGTCGTGGGCGAACATGAGGGGCTTCTCAAGAATCCTTATGGATCCTAGCAAATTGGACCGACATAGCCTCAATGTAGCAGTAAACATATAGTGAATCATAAGAGTGATCGTTGGGACCCCATAATCCCAACAATCTCCTCCCACCCGGCAGCACCCGGGCGGATTCGACCCCGCGACCTCGCTCTGATAGCAGTTGTTGTCTTGTTGGACCGAAAGCGCTTACTGGATTTGAAGACTGTCCCCACAAACCAACATGAGTATTTTTTAGCGTGTTTTGTCCTCACTCACACACTCAATGGCTTCTCAAGGAGTCATCCATCATATAATTACCCCCACAAATCAATACGATTTTTTTCTACTACGTTTTGTCCTCACTCGCATACTCCCTGGAAATGGCTTCCCAGGGGGCCACCCATCATATAATTACTCTAAGTCAAGCACGCTTAACTATAGAGATTTTAAGTGATGAGTACCAGAAAAGAAGATGCATCTTGTTGGTATGGTAGTACATATCTAATCTTTTAAGAAGATGCACATTGTTCCACACGCATTGTCTGCTGCTGTTGCCACCATTCCCTGATTGTGACCACTATTCCACGCAGATCGGCTGTAAGATTTGCATCTCTGTTATCCAACCGCATATCCAATGAGGCCTGGTGCCTTTCCATCTTTTCTATCTCTGCAAAAATCACCTTGAAGACTTCTCAAACCTCAGTTGTTACCTCTGTCCGGTGGCTGGCAAAGATCAAATCAAAATCAAAGTTTGCTGGGACGATGGTATTTGTGGGAATGACCGGATCAGGTTTGTGAAAATGTCTTTGATCTCTAGCTGATTCTTCATCAAGATCAGGCAGCTCTAGTGAGAAGGGGAACGTTTGTTCAAACGCATCATCACGGACATAGGGAATATGTTCAATAGTGACTTGTGGCCGTGATGTGCCCGGTTGAGTCGAATTTGCTGCAGTGTTGGGAGCCTGCGCAGTTGACTGTGATTCAGCTGGGGTCTTTTGTAATATGGACCCAGCTAGCTGAGCCTCAGCTATCTCAACAGCTTCGTCGGTCTTAGCTGGTTTTTCCATTTGAGTTATCTGTTCCTCGGCCGTATCAGTAGTGTCATCAGAAGATGATGAGATTTCAAGCGGTGGCTCATCATCGAAAGTGAATGTTTGACGAGTAGCCTTGAGATCTGACTTACTCGTGCTTGGGAGAACATCCTCAGCTGTGTCTTTTGGATTCGCAATGGGGGATGACTCAGCTTCATCTTCACCTTCTGATCCCAGAAAGGTTACATCAGGGTTATCCTGGGAATCATGAAGTGCACTTATCTCCTTCTTAGATGCATCGATGATAACAGGAGGGATGTTTTGTGCTTCTGCCTCTTTACCTCGGGAAGTCTCAACCTCCCGTAGGACTTCAGTACCTCCTGCAGTCTCAACTGTAGCAAGGCCTTGGACATTCCCTTCGACAGACTCAGCTGCCTTAGGGTCTTCTATGGTGGCATCCACAGGAGTCTCAACTCTGTGGATTGCACATTCATTGCCCATAGTGTTAACTCCCGGGCGAGATCCATCACGTGCCTCGATCGCATCGCAGTGTCCTCGACTGCAGAGCGATTGGCACTTCAGTGAGAGTCTCAATCGTCCGAGCCGTCAAGGACAACAACTTCTTTGTGTTTGTTTGTTTTTTCTTCTCCACTTCGCCTCCTAGATTCTTTATGGAGTCATCTGCAGTAACCTCCGACCTAGCTGCAGTGGATGGAGTTTTCCCCTCAGCTGGCACACCAGCTGAGTGACTTGGATTGGGGTCACTCTTCTCCAAACTCCCGGCTGTTTCCTGTGAGTGTTCAACCATTGGGGCAGGTGGTAAGACACCTTCAGTAGGGGTTGGCTCGACTTGGGTCCTCAAGTTCCCAGTTTCATCGCCATGTCCCCTAGATCCATTCTCTTAGTGAGCTGGGAAAGTGGTTGCAGAAATAACAGTAGCAATTTCGTGCACCACTCCCAATGGATCAATTTCCAGCTGAGATTTAGAAGACTCTCCAGGTCCTTCCATCAGCTGTTGCTCATGCATCATTCTGGATTCCCGCATGGCTTGCTGCGTTTCTAGTTCTTCTGTCGCAGCAGCAGGGTCCAGATCCTCATCACTTTCTGAAAGTATGTCAAGATGTGGATGAGTATGATCAGTAGTTCCAGTTAGAGGACAAACACTGGCTTTCGCACGAGCTTATGCTTCCTCTACTGCCCTAGCCTATTCGTTTTCCTTTCGTATTTGCAGCATGTTGATGCAGTTATCCTCATCAAGGGCTTGCAAAGATCAGATGTATCAACTTCAAGGAACCTGAAGAGTTCCTCTTCCTCCTCAATAAACTCTGGGTGTTCAAACTGCACCCTAGAGTGACTCAACTTCCACTTTCTCCATTCTCACAGACGATTTTGGATGTCTGGATATGGTGGAGATAGCATAATCACATCATCGTCATCATCTTCCTGCGGTACCTCTTTCTCAGGAATGGAGGGTAGCAGAGCTTGCTGCTCTTGTTTGCCTTATTTTTAGCTTCACCGCAAGTGTACGGTGTAGTTTATAGAATAGGGTAAGCAAGGTCGTATCCACGGAGACTAATAAATTAGTGCGCTAAGTATTGAACCAAAATAGTTTTATTTTTATTTAGACGATCGTAATTTGATGATTGTTGTGGAGGTAAAGACAAGAATAACCACAAGAATACAAGATACTAAGAATAATGGAATTATCAAGAGAATGAAATGGATTCCCGGATTATGGTTTCAATTAATAATTCTCTTGTTGTCCGATTTAATCAAATCTAAAGTTATTATCAATACGCCTATAAGACGATCACAACGGTATTTTATCCTCCCTCTCGAGATGTATATAAAGTGTAGATTGAAATATCTATGCTAGTATTTCTACTCAACATAAGATACACAACTCCCAAATGCACAAAAGATCAAATATCCTCACAAATATTCACAAACCTCTCGATTATGCAAATATTCATGTCAAGTACTCAAGATGTAATATTGAAGCTCATCTCTCGAATTATGAATCAATATATCAAACAAGTTAAATCATTATCCAAGTGATAAAACAAGAATAAGAACAAAGTACTCAAATAGGCTTCAAGATAATAACTTCAACCAAGATTAAAACATTCAACAAGAGTTCAATTAATCTACTACCAAAACCCGGAAATCACAAGATGTTTAGCTACTCATTACAAATAAACAACTCATAGACAAATTGTTCATATTCATGACAAGCTAAAATGAAGGATTAAAGCACAAAGAATGAGAAAATTTAGGGAAATGGATAATCTCTCGATTTATCTTCAATCCTCAAGCTCCGATTCGACCCGATTCTTCTCTTGATTCTTCCTTGATGAAGTTGAGCTATTTCTTGTGTTCTTGGGTCTTTTCCAGACCTTTCCTCCCCTGGTGTGCACCCCAAAGAAGTGGTATTTATACCCTTTTTGAAGTCTAGGTCAATTTGCTGTCATTTTTAGAGTTTTCTGCAAGAACGCACGGGTCGTGCGCCCACGCACGGGTTACCCGTGCTCAAATCCGTAAGAAAATCAATTCTCAGCGACCCACGCATGGGTTACCCGTGCTCCCACGCACGGGTTACCCGTGCGTGAAGCCGTAGGCATGCTCAAAACCTTCAGGTGCCTTCAGGTGCGCACGGGTTGCCTGTGCGCCACCCAAACGTCCGAATTTGCTCTCGGGGTCTTCATAAGAATTGTAGCCCTTTCTCTTAGCTTTCAATAGCCACTTGAATCACCTTAATATAAATTTTGTGGAGAGAGTTATGGCCAAATTACTAAACCCTACCAGTGCTGGAAATTCCATACGCGTTTGGATGTTCCTTGAGATAAATCTCCTTGTTGTTTGATCATTCATGCTTCTTTTGACACACGACTCATCACTAAGACTCTAGAATCTATATAGTTGGCTTCCAATTGGGTGTAATCGCTCGATTCTTGATGATTCTAGGTCGCAATGCTCGTATTTGTCACAAAATCACTCCAAATATCGTTAAATTCCTACAAAACGAGCAAAGCGTAATATCTTTCCCACAAAGAGTGAATACAAACCATTTCATATGAGTTTATGCATGTCTAATCACCATTTTAGTCATATTTATACCTCAAAATACATGCAAAACTCACACCTATCAAAATCCCCCAAACTTAAACTGTTGGCCGTCCCGGTCAACGCTTTTAAAAACTAGACAAAACATGATTGGGAATAATGAAAAGTAGAACGCACAACAACTCCATAAAATTCGCATTGTTTATCGTAGGTGTCAAGCAACGAATCAACCAAGCCTCAAACATCTAACATAGAGCACACATCAAAGAAACCATGGTAAATGCTAAGAATTACGCCTCACAAAGATCAAGTGTATACTCTCATCTCAAATAAATATAGGACGTGTTTACGCTCAAATCAATTCAATGTTGTAGAATTACCATATGCTTGCAAATCGTCTCATCTCTCCGCCACTAGAATGTATGCAATTTGTGAATCAAAAAGGACTTTCTCATTTGGTTGTAATGAAGGCTCTTTGGTTAGGGTAGGAAATTTTGGATAAAGTGACTCAAACTCGAGCATATAGACCGGTGAGCATATCAATCATCTACATTACAATCCCATATGCTACTCCAATCATCCCTTATTTTCATCAACTTTACTCATCTGCATCTTCTTTCTTTCCTTTGAGAATCACTTCAAATTACAATCCTTAGCCCCCAAGTTCATTTAAATGAAACTCATTCATAAAGTTGTTTTTTTTTTTTTTGTCTGTTTTGTGAGTTTTCAACATTCTTTTCTTCTCATTTTCTTACCCTTTTGTTCCCATCAACCAATTTTTTAACACCACCTTCTAAAATTTTGATTTCACTCATTCACCCTGATTCATTCCCTTTACTCAATACTATACGCTCGAGTATAGGGTAACATATATATATCAATGATAAGGCTTGAATTTTGGCTATCACAAAAGATTAGGCAATAGGCTCAAATTGGCTAACTAAGGATTTCAACATCATTAGGTAAGCAAAAGGCTTGAAGGGCTAACAAAAAAATGGCCTTTAATCATTTTCACAATTCGCATACAACATATGACTTTGATAGAGATACCAGAGCAAGTTCTAGAATTCTAACAACATGAATGTTACACTCAAATCACAAACAAGACTGCTTATGATGAAGCAGTAAAGGCTCAAAAGCTCACAGGCTTGTAAATATGTAATTCAAAGCATCAAACCAAGTTTTCCACATCAACATGCTCAATGTTATCTATTCATGGCTCAATCAACTCATGCTCAACACCCAACCCAAACAATACAAAATTTTCAAAATCAAGCATAAGTTACAATCAAGAGATCAACTCACTCCCTAAAATCTATGAAAGCAATAAACGTGCTAAAACAATAAACGTGTTTCTTATGCAAATGCAACCTAAAATGTTCTACATGCAACTATATGAAAACACACAAAATTAATGCATTTTTTTTTAATCCACACATTTCATATCAAAATAACTATCTCTCCCCCCAAACTTAAATGAAATTATATCACACATAAGAGAAGATAGAATTTCAATATAAAATTGTGTGGATTTACCTGATTCACTGTGCGGGTGGTGGTGGATAATGGCCCTCCTTGGCATCTCCTCCTATCGCTAGGACTTTTTCTTTCAACCTTCACTTCAAGTTTTGTACCTTAATAATGTCTCAGTTGAAGGACACACGGGTCGTGCGACTTGCGCATGGGCTACCCGTGCTTCATGCCGAAGCCACATTATTCCTCCCTCCAGGCACGCACGGGCGTGCACCTAGCGCACGGGTCACCCGTGCGTGATGTCGTACAACAACACTCAGTTTTTTTTTTTTCAAAAAAAAAACAAACAAAAACAAAAATCACACCACAAACCGTTGGGTTGCCTCCCAACAAGCGCTATATTTAACGTCTTTAGCTTGACGCCTATTAATTTCGATTCGTACCACCTTTGAACGCGTATATTAACTGCTTTGGATCGTGGTCAAGAACCGTTTTCCCATTGTTTGCATCTAGTAATGCATAATTGAGATTTCCAAGCAAGTATTGGAGTCCTGATGTTGGAACACTTTGATTTGAATTATGCTCATGTTGTCCATGCGCATACGCATAGTCTGTGCTTGTCTCATTCTGGAACAACTTTCTTATGATATCTCGCACGAACTGCTCATTCGTACACGCATGAGTTGTGTGTTCCTTGTCCTGTTTTTGTTCCTTTTCGGCACCACACACTATTTGACCATACATAGACACATAATCTGTGTGTGGTTCCGAACTTTCTTGCTCTTCCAGGATCTTCGACTCCTCGTATTCGGTACCATTCCTTAGATGAATGGCACTATATTGTTCCTTTGAGTTGACTTCGATGGTGCTCAAAAAATAGCTCTTTTGTTGTTGTTCACCAATAATCGTATCTAATAGGCCCACTTGAGTCTCAAGATTTTTTATCGAACTGGCCATTTTGTGTCAATTGCAACTCCATCATGTCCATCCTAGCCTCTTGTGCATCGAACTGGTTCTTTGTCTCACTTATAAATGAAGTCGTTTGATTCATGAATGAAATGAGGGCGTCTTCCAAAGATGGCTTATTTGCTTCATCGCGAGTAAAGCGGTCCCTCGACTCGCTCCTGAACAAACTTGTTTGAATCCTTAACGAGGTGAGGGCTTCTTCTAAAGATGGTTTTGCCTCTGCATTTGTAAACCCATTCATTACATTGGAGCTTGATGGTGGTGGAATCACATTCTCCGTGCTAGCGTATGAAAAATATTCGTAATTCCCCCAATCTGGGTAATAGCACATAGGAGTAGGATTATTCCAATAACTGTAAGAATTCCAGTTATTGAAATAATTGACTTCCTCCATTCAAGCGGGTGCACCTATACCAATTCAAAGAAACAAATCAAAACATTGTAGAAGTAGAATTTACAAAAGAAATATGAAATAAAAATAAATGTCTAAATTAAGAATAATTCTATCTATCGCAATATTAGCACCAAAAATTATATTAGTCCCCGACAACGGTGCCAAAAACTTGTTCGCCTTATTTTTAGCTTCACCGCAAGTGTACGGTGTAGTTTATAGAATAGGATAAGCAAGGTCGTATCCACGGAAACTAATAAATTAGTGCGCTAAGTATTGAACCAAAATAGTTTTATTTTTATTTAGACGATCGTAATTTGATGATTGTTGTGGAGGTAAAGACAAGAATAACCACAAGAATACAAGATACTAAGAATAATGGAATTATCAAGAGAATGAAATGGATTCCCGGATTATGGTTTCAATTAATATTTCTCTTGTTGTCCGATTTAATCAAATCCAAAGTTATTATCAATACGCCTATAAGACGATCACAACGGTATTTTATCCTCCCTCTCGAGATGTATATAAAGTGTAGATTGAAATATATATGCTAGCATTTCTACTCAACATAAGATACACAACTCCCAAATGCACAAAAGATCAAATATCCTCACAAATATTCACAAACCTCTCGATTATGCAAATATTCATGTCAAGTACTCAAGATCTAATATTGAAGCTCATCTCTCGAATTAGGAATCAATATATCAAACAAGTTAAATCATTGGCCAAGTGATAAAACAAGAATAAGAACAAAGTACTCAAATAGGCTTCAAGATAATAACTTCAACCAAGATTAAAACATTCAACAAGAGTTCAATTAATCTACTACCAAAACCCGGAAATCACAAGATGTTTAGCTACTCATTACAAATAAACAACTCATAGACAAATTGTTCATATTCATGACAAGCTAAAATGAAAGATTAAAGCACAAAGAATGAGAAAACTTAGGGAAATGAATAATCTCTCGATTTATCTTCAATCCTCAAGCTCCGATTCGACCCGATTCTTCTCTTGATTCTTCCTTGATGAAGTTGAGCTATTTCTTGTGTTCTTGGGTCTTTTCCAGACCTTTCCTCCCCTGGTGTGCGCCCCAAGAAGTGGTATTTATACCCTTTTTGAAGTCTAGGTCAACTTGCTGTCATTTTTGGAGTTTTCTGCAAGAACGCACGGGTCGTGCGCCCACGCACGGGTTACCCATGCTCAAATCCGTAAGAAAATCAATTCTCAGCGACCCACACATGGGTTACCCATGCTCCCACGCACGGGTTACCCGTGCGTGAAGCCGTAGGCATGCTCAAAACCTTCAGGTGCCTTCACGTGCGCACGGGTCATGCGTCCACGCACGGGTTGCCCGTGCGCCACCCAAACGTCCGAATTTGCTCTCGGGGTCTTCATAATAATTGTAGCCCTTTCTCTTAGTTTTCCATAGCCACTTAAATCACCTTAATATCAATTTCTTAGAGAGAGTTATGGCCAAAATACTAAACCCTACCAGTGCTGGAAATTCCATACGCGTTTGGATGTTCCTTGAGATAAATCTCCTTGTTGTTTGATCATCCATTGCTTCTTTTGACACACGACTCATCACTAAAACTCTAGAATCTATATAATTGGCTTCCAATTGGGTGTAATCGCTCGATTCTTGATGATTCTAGGCCGCAATGCTCGTATTTGTCACAAAATCACTCCAAATATCGTTAAATTCCTACAAAACGAGCAAAGCGTAATATCTTTCCACAAAGAGTGAATACAAACCATTTCATATGAGTTTATGCATGTCTAATCACCATTTTAGTCATATTTATACCTCAAAAATACATGCAAAACTCACACCTATCAGCTTTTCAACCTCAGCAGCGTCTGTCGCAGGAGACTTAGTTGTCTCAGCTGTAACTTGCTCCTCAGCTGTTTTATCCACAGCTGGGTCTTCGACTTGTCTCTATTGATCGGCCTCAGCAAACTTGGCGGTTTCATCAATTATCTCTGGAGACTCTACTTCTCCAGCTGTTTCAGCAATTTGTTCCAGTTGAGTGGCAGACTCAGCTGTTTTCTCAAGCTCTGAACTCTTAAAGAGTCTTCTTCTTTTGGTCCTCACCAGAGGAATTTCTGGTTCGGATTCGGTTTCCTCAGAATCCTGGGCGGTGGGGGCCGGTGCCACTTTCTTGGTTTGAGGAGCTGGCTTTCTTGGCTTGTCAGTCCTCTTCTTTTTGACAACTGGAGAAGGTATTTGAGGTTCCTTCTCTGCTGCGGCTGCGCAGGGCAGCGGAGAGACACGGGCTGCGGGGGTAGGTGACTCGCAGCTGGGCAGTGCGATTGTTTTCTTTACGCAGGGGCGTCTTCTTCTTTGCAACAAGGGAGCAGCTTTCTTCTTTGGAGAGGAGGAGACAGTTGTTTCTTCTAGGTCAGCTGATTCCCCCTCACTTGATCGGAACATTTTCTTATTGACATGGAACGACTTTCCATGTCGGAGTGGAACTCCTTTCACTTCCATCAACCAGCCAATCACAAGGCCATACCCTAAGGATCCTCCGAACGACCCGTCTTTCTTGAAAGACTTATTTCCAACATTTTGGCAGAGTCTGTTGTATACAAACTCAGCCCAGTTTACCTTCTTCTCCTCCATGATCGCAGCCATCACGATCAGCTTAGTTTTGGACAACTGATTAAAGCTTCCAAACTTTATGTCTACACATTTGGCAACAATATCCAGCAGCATATGGTAATCTTCCTTCAGCAACTTCTTGTCTGATGTGTAGACAACTTTAGCAGCACTCTCTGGTTTGCCCACTTCCTTCCATGCAGCAGCCAAGTTTACATCGGCTTCAAGTATTTCTGGCACTCCTTCCGACGGCAGCAAACAATGCTACGCTAGGTCTTCAGCAGTTATTGTAAACTCCTTTCCGTGAACAGACGACTTGATGCCCTCATCGTGAACTTCAGCATTCACGTAGAACTGGGCGACCTCTTCCACATACATCATCTGAAACTCCATCGTGAGAAAGGGTTTCAGTCCAGATTTCTCCATTTTCTCAACTATCTTTTTCACAAGGGTTTCATCGGACCCCTGTTTGATCATCCCTTCGAAATCCACGGTAGAACCAGTGTGGATTTGTTTTCCCAACTTAGTGAAATCATAAGTAGTTGCCATTTCAGTGATTTTTACCGAACGATCTTGAGAAACTTGCTTTGAAGATTGATAGGGTTTCGAGAGAAAAATGATGTCTTTGCTTTTGGAGAGATGAACAGTTTTGGTGTAGTGTGAGAGAGAAAACGGACGAAATGGTATATGTATGGGTTATGAAAGGACGTGCATACAGTTTTTGAAATTTGATCAAGATCAACGGCTCAGATTTAGCACGCCGATTAGCATTTAATTTCTCGCATTTAATGCGATAGCATTTATATCCAATCATATGCTTTGTCGTGCAGCTTTTGATTGTACCAGTCATTATTATGCTGACGTCATCCTTAAAACATTCCCGCTTATTAAAAATGACTGCGTTTTTGTCACTTAGCTCATAAATAACTCAGCTTACTCCTTAGCTGATTCACCTCTTCTCTCTTTTTACATAGGTACTCAGCTGTCAGCTAACTTGATGCAGCTGATTTTCCGATACGGCTAATTCACTTAGCTGATTCACGAGCCCAGATCTATTTTCATTTTTTGTTTATTTCATCTCTTCTCCTTGAGTCTTCTGAGTGTCAACTCAGCTCAATTAACCCTAGCTCATGCTTGAGTTCTTCAAATCTTGATTCACATAATGGCTTTGTGAATATGTCAGCTAACTGTTTGTCAGTTGAGATGTATTCCAAAGTGATGTCATTCTTTTCAACATGGTCTCGTATGAAATGATATCTGACATCAATGTGCTTTGTTCTAGAGTGAAACACAGGATTTTGAGTGATTGCAATAGCACTTGTGTTATCATACATAATTGGAATCTCTTTTTCTTCAACATCATAATCTCTCAACTATTGTCTCATCCATAAGACTTGGGCACAACTTTTGCCCTGACTATGTACTGTACGGCTTGACTATGGATGTGGCTATTGAGCTTTTTTGCTAAACCAGAAACCAATCTGTTTCAAGCATTTGACATGTGCTGAAGTGCTCTTCTGTCAACTCTACATCCAAAGATAGTCGAGTCTGAGTAACCAATAAGTTTGAATCCACCTTCCTTTGGATACCATAAGCCGACTTCCTGGCATCCCTTCAAATATCTTAGGATTCTCTTAGCTGCAGTCATATGGCTTTCTTTTGGTGCGCATTGAAATCTTGCACATACACCTACTGCAAAAGTGATGTCTGGCCTGCTTGTTGTGAGATAGAGCAGTGATCCAATGAGTGCTCTGTATCTAGTTTGATCCACAGGCTTACCATCTGCATCCATATCCATCATGACTGATGTATTCATTGGTATTTTCGCAGAAGACTTCTCTTCCATACCAAATTTCTTCATTAGATCTCTGGTGTACTTTGTTTGACTTAAGAAGGTTCCATCCTTCAGCTGTTTAACTTGAAGTCCTAGAAAGAATGTCAGCTCTCCCATCATGCTCATTTCAAATTTCCCTTGCATGAGGTTTGAGAATTTATCACACTGCTCTTTGTTTATGGATCCAAAAATAATGTCATCCACATATATTTGAACAAGCAGTATACTCTCTCCATCTTGAATTCTGAAAAGTGTTCTGTCCACTTTGCCTTTGGTGAATCCATTATCTGTTAGAAATTGAGATAATGTATCATACAATGCTCTTGGTCCCTGTTTCAATCCATATAGGGCTTTCTTGAGCTTGTACACCTTATCTCCAAGAGTCTTCTGCTCAAATCCTGGAGGTTGTTCAACATAGACTTCTTCTTCTAATAGTTCATTCAAAAATGCACTCTTTACATCCATTTGGTATACAATGAAGTTCTTGTGTGCAGCATAGGCAAGAAACATCCTTATTGCTTCTAATCTTGCAACAGGGGCAAAGGTTTCATCAAAATCTATCCCTTCTTCTTGGCAATACCCTTTGGCTACCAATCTTGTTTCTTAAAAATCCATTTTGTGCCAATAAAATTTGATGAGTTCGTCTTTGAACCAATTCCCAAACTTTGTTTCTTTCAAGCTGATTCAGCTCTTCTTGCATGGCCTGAATCCAATGTGTGTCGTCCAATGCTTGGGACACATCTTTTGGTTCTATTTGGGAGATAAAATAAGTGAACATTGCTTCTGGTTGAGCTCTGGATCTGGTTCTTACACCATCTCTTACGTCTCCAATGACTAGCTCTGGTGGATGGTCTCTCAGCCATCTCACATCAGGTTGGAGTAAGTCGGTGGGTTCGATCGTCTTGCGGTTGTGTTATCTTGAGCGACTCTCTCATCATCACTTAGCCGCAGATTTTCCATTGTCTTTGAGATTCGAAATCTCATCTTCACCTTGATTAATTGCTCCAGCTTCAGCTTCAACATAGGGACTCTTCTGCATAGTCGGCTAATTTAGCTTATCAGCTAACTCTTCAATGTCTTCTCCATTTACATTAGGTTTATCAAACACTACATGGATGGACTCTTCTGTGACCATAGTCCTTTTGTTCAGCACTCTATAGGCTTTGCTTTCAGCTGAGTATCCCAAGAAGATACCTTCATCAGCTTTAGCATCAAAAGCCTTTAGATTATCCTTCCCATTGTTGTGGATGAAGCATTTACATCCAAATATTTTAAAGTATGCAATATTCGGCTTTCTCCCTGTCCAAATCTCATAGGGAGTCTTTGTCAGCTGTCTATTTATCATGCATCTATTTTGAGTATAACATGCATTGTTTATTGCTTCAGCCCAAAATCTTTTAGGTAACCCTGATTCAGCTAACATGGTTCTTGCTGCTTCCTTGAGGGTTCTATTCCTTCTTTCTGCAACTCCATTCTCTTTGTGGAGTCCTTGTTGCAGAGATAATTCATGAGCAATACCATTTTCACACAACATCGAGTTATTATTCCATTGACAAACTCGGTTCCTCTATCGATCTTATCTTTATAATGGTTTGACTCTTCTCATTTTGAACTCTCTTCATCGATTGAGGTAATTTTCGCAAGGTTTCCTTCTTTTTACACATGAAGATTGTCCATGTATATCTTGAATAATCATCCACCACTACTAGAGTGTATTTCTTTCCACTTATGCTATTTGGCTCAATGGGCCAAATAGTCCATATGCAATGATGCAATATCCTTGTTGAAGATGGACTTGACTTCTCTTTGAATGATGATTTGATCTCGCTTTCCTATATCGGCATGCATCACAAACACTTTCCTTCTTGTACATCGAGTCCGGGCAAGTCCTTGTATAAGATTACTACTTGCAAGCTTGTTAATTGTCTTGAAATTCGGGTGACTAAATTTTCTTGTGCCACAACCAACTTGATTTATTTGTACTCTTTGCTAACAAACAAGTGCTTGGTGTGGCGATCGACCAATCTACCACATACATGTTCTTTTGTCTGGATCCTTGCAACACTACTTCATTTGATTCAGTGTCTTTGATTTGGCACACTCCCATATTGAATCCAACATTATAGCCCTTGTCACAGAGTTGATTGATGCTTAGTAAGTTGAAATTGAGTCCTTCAACGTATGCAACATCCGTGATTTCTAATCCATTTTTCCGATGGATCCAAAGACCTCTTATTTCCCCCGAGCTTCATTTCCTCCAAATATGACTTTTGCACCTCTAATCTCCTTGAACTTTGACAGATTTTTCTTGTTTCCTATCATGTGTCTGGAACAGCCACTATCCATGTACCAGGTTCCTTGGCACTCAGTTGTTCCTTGAACCTGCAATCAAGGAAATTAGTTTTTAGGTACCCATACTTGCTTGGGTCCTGAGGGGTTAGTGTTGTAAGATGATCCAACCAACCTATAGCCAAATGATCTGACTCTAAGAGGTTGCCATCATCGTGCCATAATCATAATTCACTTTGGCAAATTACTTGGGGGCTTTAGGTTCATACATCTGTCTATTTAGTCTGTATGCCTGTGTGTGTGTTTTAGCAATTGCCTTCTTTGGGTAGTTGTGATATTTTTGAGTGTAGTGCTTGGGTGCATATGTGTGCTGATGATAGCTCTTTTGCCTTTGGAATGACCTTTGCTGAGGTCTAGGTCTTTGCCATTTTGGCATATATTCCATAGGTCTTTGCTGATATTTCATATTATTCCAATGAGCTTGGCTTGGGTAATTTCTACCATTCCCATCATATGTGTTCCTTTGATAGAACTTTTGGGGCTTCTGGTAGCTCTGTTTCTTCTTCACAGAGTACTTTCTATTTGGAGTTTGCTGAGGAACTCTGCTGAATTTCTTCTCAGTTGTCCTCTCAGCATACTCAACTGGCTGTTTTCCTTTTTCTTTATATCCAAGGCCAGTTTGTTTGTGGTTGTGCTTTGGAGTGAATGTGGGTGCAACATTTGGTGTCTTGGGTCTTTGAAATGCTTCATTACTTGAAGATCCTTTTTTCCAATATCACTCTGGGTGTTTGACTGTGCACAAAGGAATTGAATCCCATGCCTGTCTTATCTCCACACTCTTTTTGGCTCATAATAAGGTCATCCAATGATTTAGATGCCTTTGTGAATAAAGCAATCACATTTTTGAGATCATTCTCTCTCTTTTCTATAGCAGCTATCTCTGCTATTAGTTTAGCATTCTCAGCCATCACCTCTTTGTTCTCATCAGCTATGTGACTTAGAGTACTCAGCTCCTTAGTCAGCTGTGAGTTTTGACTTTTGAGCTGGATGTTTTCCTCATTTAATAGTGTGTGTGAGGATTTAATGTGATCAAAATCTTTCATCATTTTGCCTAATGAATCATAAAGATCCGTGGGTGATGAAGTGTGCGTGTGTCACAATCACTATCACTAGAAACTCAGTGAGATGACTTAGAGTGTACCTCATTTTCTTGGTCAGGTTGATCTTGTTCTTTGGCCATTAGACAGATTAATGCCTCTTCTTCAGAGTCACTTGAGTAGTCAGCTTCACTACTCTCTCGAAGTCCGCGCTTCTTTTGACTTAGTCAGACGCTAGTCTCGGCAGCCCAACATTGCTCTTTTCTTTTTTTGCCTTCTTTCTCTGAAGACTTTTCTTTTTCTTCATACCTCTATTTATTGACTACAGGATATGGACAGTCAATGGCAAAGTGTCCTGGTTGTCTGCAATTCCAACACAGGTTTTCAACTTTTTGATCAGCTCTCTCATTTCTTGGGTTGTCAGCTCTTTGATATTCGACCTTTTGATAGTCAGCTCTCTTTGTTGGCCTATCTTCCCTTGACTTGGAGGGAGCTGAATGCCTTCTGGAGGATTCACCTTTGTTTATTTTGTAGTTCTTGTTGAAGAACTTGTTGAATCTTTTAACCATCAAGGCAATCTCCTCCTGGTTAATGACTTCTTTGGTCTAGCTCTTTTCCCTTCCTTGACTACGAGTGTAGCTGTTTTGGGTACATCTATCTCCTCTTGATCCTTTCTTCTCAGCTCAAATTCATAATCTTTGAGGTCTGAGAATAGTTCATGATTCGATGTTTTTGATAGGTCCATCGAGTGCCTTAGAGCCATGGTCTTCATTTCCCACTCAGCTGGGAGGCTCCTTAGTATCTTCATACACAACTCCTTTTGTGTGTAATCTTTCCCAAGTGCTGAGAGCTCATTTGTAATTTCAGTGAATCTAGCATCCAGCTGGTCCATTGTTTCACCTGCAAACATTTTAAAGTTTTCAAATTTTTGAGCAACAACAGATAATTTGTTTTCCTTAATTTGCTCAGATCCTTCACAAATTAAGGTTAATTTATCCCAGATTTCTTTGGTTGTTTTGCAAGATTTGACTTTGTTGAACATGGCTTTGTCTAAAGTCTTGTAAAGTATATCCTTGGCCACATTGTCAAGGTTGTATCTTTTTCTATCATCATTGTCCATTCAGCTCTTGGTTTTTCAACCAAAGTGGTCTCAGAGGAGCGACCTCCTCTTCCTCACCGCAGCACTCTCCTTGCAATTTGTGTTCACCTTCATTATTTGCAGTGGCCCATCCTCTATCACTATCCACATTTCATCATGTAAAGCTGATAGATGAGCCTGCATATGTATTTTCCAGTCATCAAATTCCTCAATGGTGAACATAGGATGCGTGTCAAATTTGCTTACATGATAATAACTTTGCTGGTTTTTTTTAAAAAAAAAAACTTTTGAAAGAGCAAGTGCTAAAAACTCTTTGAAAGATTGGAGATCTAGTTCAGTAACCAGTGCGGAAGGCTCAATGAGCCAACCGCTCTGATACCACTTGTAGGTCCCAGGGGGTGTGAGTAAGGTTTAGAAGGTGGGGGTGAATAAACCTTACCAACTTTTTAAATTTTAGTCCTTTTAAAATAATACAGAATTAAGTAGACAACTAAGTCCTTGAGGGACATCTAAGTTAGTTAACCAGCAGAGTTAGCCACTCAACAGACTCGATTAAACTGTTGATAGAATAACTCAGCTGTCTAGTCTAAACCTTAACTTGGTTGTGTTGAGATTTTCAGCGGAAGACTTAACACCCTTGAATTTGGTTTAAGCTTGTTTTAACACTTGATTTTAGCACTTTGTTAATTATCAGTTGGAATGCAAATTATCAGCAGACATAAAGTAATATGCAGAAAGTAAATGCTGAAATGTAAATGACACAATAATTTTTATAGAGGTTCGAAGATGGGTTAATTCTTCTACTCCTCTCTTCTCCAACTCCTGGAGGAATCCACTATGTATTGATCAGAGTACAAAGTGGTTATCAGTCCAGATACAAGTCTTGATCACACAGCTGACTTGATCCTTTGGGACTCACTCTGGAGATGCCTTGGTCACACAGGTGGCTTCTCGTCACGACTCGGCTCTTCTTCAGGCAGGCGGTTGCCTTTACTACTCTGACTCACTTGCTCAAGCTTCTTGGATTTGATCACGAAGACCTCCAATAACTTGAGACTGGTTCGACCTTGAACCTTTCTACAATCCTCCTTGGAATGTAGTGTTAGATAAATGTTTTTATCAAGATTTTGATGATTTTGTTTTAATAAGTTTTTATACCAAAACAATGTTTTTATATGTTGTCCAAATACTCCTAAATGATTTAAAATTTTTTTACTAATTTTTGGAGTATCTCTTAGAGTTTTTAATTTGATAAAAATTGGACAACACTTTTGATGGTTTTGTTTAAATTGGTTTTTACACCAAAACTATGTTTATAAATGTTGTCTAAATACTCCCAAATGATTTAAAATGTTTTTACTAATTTTTTGGAGTATTTCTTGAAGCTTATTTTTGAAAGAAAATCGGACAACATTTCAAAGGGGAGGTCGACCGGTCGCCCAAATGGTCGACCTGTACCTGAAGATAAGAAAACACGAAACAGAACTTACGGACTTGAAAAATGGAGCAGGGGACCGGTCCAGGGGAGGGCCAATCGGTCGCACCCCTGGGCGACCGGTCGACCCCCCCTCCGACCGGTCGCACCCCCCTGCAACCCCTACCTGGATCGCACTATTTTTTTCAAACGGTCGAAATCTTCAACAGGGCAACCGGTCGCCCTATGTTATTTTTTGACAGCAAAATTCCAACCGTTGTAACTGTGATGAAGCAAGATTTGCTTTTCAATTTTGTACAATATTTCTACATCTTGTGATCTTCTTTTTGTAGACAAAAGTGAAGATAGAGGAGCCTATGTTGGGAGCCTATGTTGGTAAAGACTTCCCTATAAATAGAGGATGAATTGAAGACACAAGACAACACAACACAAGCAAATTCACAACAAGAAATCTGCAAATTTCCAAGCTTTCATATTCAACACTCTTGTTGTATTTATAGCCTAAGGATTTCACTTTCACATCTTGAGGTCTAGGCTTTATTTCTTGATTACACTTGCACTCAAATTGTAATATTCATTATTGAGTTGTAATCTTGATTTTTGTCATCATTCAACACAAGACATCCTTGTGAGTATTCTTGTGGAAAGAATACACTTGGGTGATCTAGGTGATAGGTGTTTCAAGAGTGTGGTTCTCTTGAGGTGTTGAAGAATTTGGTATTCTTCAAGATTGAAGATTGTGGTAATCTTCAAAGGTGCGTTGAAGGAAGATTGTGGTAATCTTCAAAGGGAGATTGTGGTAATCTCCAAAGGTGGTGTTGAAGAAGAGTGTGGTGCTCTTCAAGGTGTTGTAAGTTGAATTTGTATTAATTGTGGTAATTAATAAAATTCTTTTTCTTTTTGAAATCCATCCCGGATATCTTTGGGGTGGTAGAGGATTAGGCCCTAGGTGGGTTGAACCTCTTTAAATCGACACGTGTTGTTTACTTCCCGCACCTTTATTATTGTCTTGGCGTATTTGTTTCGAAAAAGAGGGCATAATCGAAAAGATGGAGATAATCTATTCACCCCCCCTCAAGATTATCGTAGTCGCTTGGACTTACATGTAGACCCCTTTTGATTCTTCAAAAGTTTCCTCTTCAACAGTTTGAAGTTGTCTTTCCTTCATAGCTTGGTGTTGGATTGATTTCCTTCGAAATTTAGGCTTGAGGATTTGCTTGAATAACTTGAGAATTTTTTTGCAGGTTATAGCTCGATTGATGACTTGAATGTTCGTGGTTCAGGTAACCTTTTCTCTAAGTGATTCCTCAGCCTTTTATAGTGAACTTTCAAAAATTTGCCCGTTGAAGAGATAGGTTGATTTCAAAAGTCACTTGTATTCGTTGGCTTGTCTTGTTGCAGTCCTTGATCTTGACATTTCCTCGTATTAAATGAATATTGACTTTTCGTAGTCGACACAAGGTGCAGTGCTTCCCATTGGTTTATTCCTTTTGCACTCTTCGGGGATCGAGCACTTTAAGACATGGCGGCACATGGGAAGTATTACTTGTTTAGGTAATATTCTTGACTTCGTAACGGATTCTTTTGATTGTCTTGACTTGCCTCGCCTTTCCTTAACTTCCCCAGGTGACTTGAGTCGCTCCCAATCATTGGATGACTCATCGTCACTTCAACTTGAGACTTGGCTATCCCGAGTTGACTTGATCGACACTTCACACACAATTTGTATCATAGTCGCTACTTCTTCGGATCGAGTTCTTGTCTTCTTTTCCTTGCTATACTCAAACCGCTTCACGTGAGTCTTCAACTTGATCTTGATTGACTTCTTGTATATCCAGGCATAGCCGACTTAACTCAGTTCGTACAGCCCTATCTATTACAATGCAAATTACAAGGAAAATGGGGTGCGAACTTTCTAGTCTAAGTTTTACATGGCATTCATCAAAATCTAATAAACAAATTTCCCAACAGGCTGATACTTAGAAGATTGAAATTCAGCCCTTCAACATAGGCTACATCTGTGATTTCCAATCCATTTTTCTTTATGTATCCAATGCCTCTGATTTCCCCTGAAGCTTCATTTCCTCCAAATATAACTTTTGCTCATTTTGACTCCTTGAAGTTGGATAAATTTTTCTTATTACCAGTCATGTATTTGGAACAACCACTATCCATGTAGTTCATTGGAACTCAGCAGTTCCCTAAACCTCTAATTAAGGAAATCATGTTTTAGGTACCCAAACCTGTCTGGGTCCTAAGGGGTTAGCACTATAAAGTGATCCAACCAATCTATAGCCAAATGATCTGACTCTAAGAGGCTGCCACCTATCAGTTCCATAATCATAATGAATCTTAGCAAATCTCTTAGGAGCTTTAGGAACATACAACTTTCTTTTTTGTTTGTATGCCTGTGAGTATGCTGGTGCATTTGCTTTCTTTGGATAATCTGGAAACTTTTGTACATTATAGGCATTGTGCTTGGGTGCATAAGTGTGTTGATATTAATCCATTTACCTTGGGAATGACCTATATTGAGTCTGAGGTGTTTGCCAGTTGGGCTTGTATCCTATAGGACTTGGCTGATGTTTCATTTGATGGTTCCAATGAGTCTGAGTAGGGTAGTTTCTACCATTCCCTTCATATGGTTTTCTTTGCTGAAACCTCTAGCGCCTTTGGTAGTTTTGCTTTGATTTTACAGAATATTTTCTATTTGGAGTCTGTTGACGGACTCTTCTGAATTTAGTTTCAGCATTCCTCTCAACAAACTCAGTTGGCCTTTTACCTTTGCCTTTATAACCTAGGCCAGAATGTGTGTGTTGGTGATTGTGGGTGGGTGCAACATATGGTGCTTTTGGCTTTTGGATTCCCCCATTGCTAGAGGATCATTTTTCCAAAGTTACTCTGGGAGTTTGAGCATTGACAAAGGAATTAAATCCTAAGCCTGTCTTATCTCAAATCTCTTTCTATATCATCATCAATTCATCCAATTTTTAAATGATTTGCTGACTGATGCAATCACATTCTTTAATTCTTTTTCCCTCTTTTCTCTTCCAGATAAGTCTGCTTTGACTTTAGCTATCTCAGCCTTTAGCTCTTTATTCTCATCAGCTATGTGACCATGAGTACTTAGCTCCTCAGTCAACTGTGATTTTGGCATTTGAGCTGGCTGTTTTTCTCATTTAAAAGTGTGTGTGAGGATTTTATGTGCTCAAAATCTTTCATCATTTTACCTAATTAATCATAAATATCTGTGGGTGATGAAAAGTGTGTGTCACTATCACTATCATCAGAATACGAGCCAGATGAGTTAGAATTTACCTCATCTTCCTATTCTTTTGCCATGAGACATGTCAATAACTCTTCTTCTGTGTCTGAGGAGTAGTCTGTTTCACTGTTGTCTGACTCAGCTGTCTCTTTGCACTTAGCTGTGTCAGGTTCAGCAGCCACCATGGCTTTATTTCTCTCATGTCTTCTTTCCCTTAAGACTTTCGTTTCTTCTTCATTTTTATATTTGTTGACTGGTGGATAAGAACAGTCAACTGCAAAATGTCCTGGTTGTTTGCAGTTCCAGCATAGGTTTTCAGCTTTCTGATATTCAGGTCTCTGATTGTCAGCTCTCTTTGGGGTTCTTTATTCCTTTCTCTTGGAAGGTGCTGATTGTCTTCTGGAGATTTCACCCTTGTTCCTTTTGCAGATCTTGTTGAAGAACTTGTTGAATCTTTTAACCCTTAGAGCTATTTTCTCTTGATCAATGGTGTCCTTGGATTCAGCTTTCTTTGATTCCCCAGCCAATAAAGCAGTTGTCTTAAGTACAGCTATGTCTTCGTGCTCCTTTCTTCCGAGCTCAAATTCATAGGCTTCTAAGTCTGAGAATAACTCATGGTTGGAGGTTCTTTTCAAGTCCATTGGATGCCTAAGATCCATCACCTTCATTTCCCACTCAGCTGGGAGCGACCTTAAAATTTTCATACATATTTTCTTTTGTGTATATTCTTTTCCCAGAGCCGAAAGATCATTAGTAATCTCGGTGAATCTGGCATCCAGCTGATCCTTCACAGATTAGAGTCAGCTTTTCCCATATCTCACGATCAGTCCTGCAGGATTTGACTTTATCAAATTTAGCTTTATCAAGAGTTTTATACAAAATGTCCTTGGCCACATTGTCCAAGTTGTATCTCTTTCTATCCTCATTGGTCCATTCACTCCTTGATTTTTCAACCATAGCAGGCCTTTTAGCTGTAGTCGCACCTTCTTCAGTAGCAACTCTCACAGCTGTATTCACTTTTGTGATTTGTATGGGTCCATCTTCTGTGGAAAACCACATTTCATCGTGCAATGTTGAGAGATATGCCTGCATACGAATTTTTCAATCATCAAACTCTTCAACAGTGAACATGGGAATGCGAGATAGATTTGTTTCTATGATAATAACTTTTTGAAAGAGACTTTAAAAGTAGTCAAGTGTTGATCTTTGAAAATATTGAGATCTAGTTCAGTAACCAGTGCGGAAGGTTCTTTGAACCAACTGCTCTGATACCACTTGTACGTCCCAAGGGGTGTTAGTGTTAAGTCTACAGGGGGTTGAATATATTTAACCAATTTTTGGATTTTTATCTTAAATCAGAGTTTTTACACATGTAGCAGCTTAGTCCTTTAAGACAACTTAGTTCAACCTCAACAGGAGAGTTAACCACTCAACAAACTCGACTGAGAAATTGATAGAGTAACTCAGCTGAGTGAAGTGAGCTCTTTAAAAATTCAGCTAACTTGATTTTTACAGCGAAAGACTTACACCCTTTTTGTTAAATGGTTTTGCAACACTAGTTTTAATTTAGTTATTATCAGTTGAGTCAGGCAAATATATCTATCAGCAAAATAAAATGTGCAGAAATTAAAGTGTTGTAAATAAAAAGACACAAGGACATTTATAGTGGTTCGAGGATGGGGTAATTTCTCTACTTCACTCTTCTCCAACTCCTGGAAGTAATCCACTAATGCAACAGCTGTTACAAGATGGATACAACAGTCCAAGTAGGATTTGATCACACAACTGGCTCTACTTCTGGGACTCAGCTTCTTCACAAAACAGTTGTCTCACTACTTCAGCTCCTTCAAACCCTTGGAATTGATCACGAAGCCCTCCAATGGATTCAAAGCTGGATCTAACTTGAACCTCACTGCACTTTCTTCACTTCTTGGATGCGCACACCCATTTGTTCTATAAAACAACTTTTCCTCTTCAACTTGTTGAAGCTTTTCTTCCCTCACAGTGTGTGTTGTATAGATACACTTTAATGTAGGCTTTGAGGATTTAGAATGTTTTGCTTGAGAGTGTCTTTGCTTGCTTTGCTCGGATTGCTTGAGTGTATGTCTTGTTTTCTCTCACAAAAGTTCCTCAACCTTTTATAGTGACAGTTTAAAAAGGGTCCATTGAAGAGAGGGACATTTTTCAAACTTCACTTCTTGATCGTTGGCTTGTCTTATTGGACAGCAAATGATGTTGACCCAACCTTAATTTAATGCCCTGCAGGTGTTCTGCGAATATCTCATTGGTTCCCAGTCTCTTGCACTCTTACAGCAAGATAACTTTAAGGTTACAGTATGTCCCTTTACCATTTTGGGTAAGTTCTTGACTTTTCATGCCAACAAATTTCTTCAGCTTTCTTCAATTCCTTAGGCTGCTTTACCCCTTTGTTAAGTCTTCTCCATTCATCTGGGAAAGACTCAGTTGTTAGTCTGCTAACAAACATAACTTTTTGTACTTGATTGAATCTCTTTTTCAACACCCAGCTACAACACAGTTGATTCTTCACTGCGTCCTTCAGTCAACTTCGGCGATCTTCAATTTGGCTGCTTCGATACCAGCTTATATATTCTATCTATTACAAAGTTGAATTACAATAGAAAATGGGGTGCCAACTTTCTAACAATGTTGTAAAAATCGGTCTATGCGCCAACCAGGCGCTAGGCGCCCCTAGGCCGATCCAATTTTGCTAAAATCGCCCAAAAAAATCATTCATGCAAAAATCGGGCTAGGCAGCCAGAAATTGGGCCTAGGCACCTACCTAGGCGGCCAAAAAATCGGGCCTAGGCGGAAAAATCAGCCAAAAATGGTAAAAAAACAAAAAAAAAGAGAAAAACAATGCTATTTCTAGGCGCCTAGGGATTTCGGCAACCTTGCTTTCTAATCTAAGTTTTACATGCATCATCAAAAATTGCACACACATATGGTTTCAATGAAGATACCAATGCAAGTTCTAGAGTTCAAACAATATGAATGACACATTTAGCAAAAATAAGATTGCATATGATAAAAGCAGTAATAGGCACAAAAGTTCATAGGCTTATTTTTCGCATCATGCTCAAATACCTAACTTTCTTAATCAATACCCCATAAACAAAAGAAATTTTTTCTCGAATTCAATTGCATGCTCACCAAGTATATATCCTCATAAAATCCAGTATTTGTAGTTAAAACACATAAAATACACTCTCTTCTTATTCCATGACTCTATTAAATCACACAAAAGCAATAAACGAGCTAAAGCAATAAATGTGCCTACTAAACTAAAAAAATTATGCAAATTTATATGAATCTACATGGAACCTATATGATATGCAAAAATGCAAAAGTATGCTATCGCGCATTCTTGACAACCCCTCCCCCCAAACATAAATTATTTTACGTCCCGAAAAATACAAGGAAGTTATAAAAAAAAAAGTGCGATAAGTACTTACATCGATTACTGTCGTGGAGGTGGTGGAGGATAGTGGCCTTGTTGTATGTGTCACTGATCCATACGAGAAATCATATCGTACATTTGATGTTGGCGTTGGGTGATATCGCCAAAGTTTTGCAAGTACTCTGAATGATTTTTGTCAACCATTGCAGACAATTGGTACGTGTCATCCGCCAAAGATCCCACCTGGGTCTCCAACTACTCAATTATGTCGCTCATATCCTCCTTGGACCAACCTCCTCGCCGGGAGATTTTCGTTCTATCAGTTGCAACTTGCGGCTCATCCCCTGCCTATTCTTCTGGAGTAGCTAAAGCTGGACGCCAGAAGCATAAGCCAATTAACACGATCTCTAATTATGGTGGCAGCCGAGTTGGGAAGTTTAAACCGAGTACGATCTGCATGTTGCAACCAATAATGACGTACATCAAATTGTATCAGCTTCATAGTTGGGAAGCATAAGCCACATATTTCACCCTTTTGCTGATTCTTAACCCTCTCGAATTGTCGTGCTATAAAAGGCCCAGCATTGGGCACCACCTCAGTACCCGAAACCATATACCATAATATGAAAAGCTCATAAGTTTGGAGCACCCATTTGCTATCACCCCTAGCAAAAATAGTCTCAGCTAATGTGCGTTACATATATTGGAATACCGGATTTCTAATGAGTGAGGCTTTAGAAGACCCACTCATAAAAACACGGTGTCAGATGATATCCCTCTAGAAATCAAATATCTCAAAATCTTCATGTTCATCTACCCATAAACTGGTGTTTGGTATATTTAATTCAATTGATCCAAAGTTTGCTCCCTCAACACATTCACCATCCGGAATTTTAATACCTAATAACATCCTCTTTCTCTTAACCAATTCAAAAAGTGCTCAAAAATTTGAGCGTTTATACCAGATACGTAGGCCAGTTACCATTTAACATTATATCCCAATCAACTCTACCACGTAATGCTCGGAAATCATCTAATAAGCCCAAAGTGATAAGATAGTGATTATATGGGTACCTTGTGGCGACTATGTCGCAGAGATAGAGATATTCCCAACGAGTTCGATGTATCTCCCCCATAAGGTTGACGTTAGAGAATTCTGGCATATTCATAAAAATTTCCGGGGATGGCTCCGGAGTTAGATCTCTCCTTCTTCTCATGTTCCTTCGAGCACCACCACCTCGGGAAGACATGATTCCAATGAATTAAGATTGAGAGATATCAAGAATTTGGAAAATCACCTCCCAACTTTGAAGATGAAGAAATAAAGGTGGGGATTTTGAAGAATTGTCTTGTGAATTGCTTGAGGAGAGGG
Organism: Rehmannia glutinosa; assembly: GCA_016081115.2. Taxonomy (NCBI): domain Eukaryota; kingdom Viridiplantae; phylum Streptophyta; class Magnoliopsida; order Lamiales; family Orobanchaceae; genus Rehmannia; species Rehmannia glutinosa. Next base: position 37,833,194 of record CM071931.1, on the reverse strand, counting down.
TAAGTGATGTACACTAGCTTGAGAATGGAAGAATAGATTTGAGAAATTATGGAGTGAGGAAAGGGTTTTATAGGGGGATTTTTTGTGCCTAGGGTTAGACAGGTGAGATGTGGTGTAATTTTGGAGTGTTTGGGTTTAAAAAGGGGAAGAAATCTGATCTCGTCACTGCACACACGAGCTTTGTGAATGGTCGCACAAAATTTCCTTCAAAATTCTATCTCTGCGGGGTCGATTTACACGACCATGTGAATTTCAAACGACTTGGTTATGTGAATGGTTCTATGTTTCCGTGATTTTGGTACATTCACACGACCATGTGATTTGCATTCCGAATTTTATTTTTTTTTAATAATTTGAAGTCTGTCGTGACGCCTCCTACACAACAACTCACAGAAACAAACAAAACTAAAAATTAAGAATGAAAACAAAAATCAAATGAACAACGACGATTGAAAATTGGGTTGAATCCCAAAAAGCACTAAGTTTTACGGACGCCTAATTTTCTTAAGGCTCAATCAAGAATATGGTCGACACTTTCTGCTTCTTTTCTTGCTCGTAGTAATGCTTAACTCGCTACCCATTAACAATGAAAAAGCGCCCATCCTTCGTTATCAGCTCAATGGCCCCTGGCGGTAATACCTTTTCAATAATAAATAGGCATGACCACCTTGATTTGAGCTTACCCCAAAAAAGGTTTAAACGAGAGTTGTACAAAAGCACCACTTATCCGAGCAAGAACTCTCGTCTCAAAATTCTTTTATCATGCCATATCTTCATGCGATCTTTGTAAATTTGGGGGTTCTTATAAGCGTCTTGGTGGGACTCTTCTAATTCAATGATTAGCAACTTTTTTTCTTGCCCATGGTAGACATATCAAAATTCATCGTTTTCACCTCCCAAAATGCTTTATGTTCTAACTCTACCAGAAGGTGGCATGGCTTTCCAAAGACTAATTGATATGGTGACATATCTAAGGGTGTTTTGTATGACATACGATAAGCTCATAAAGCATCATCAAGCTTCAAAGCCCAATCTTTTCGATTTGTACTGACCGTCTTCTCCGATATCTGTTTAATCCTCTATTCGAAACTTCGGCCAGACCATTCAATTGTGGGTGATAAGTTACAGTGACTTGTGCCTCACTCCATATTATTTTCATAAGATTATTGAGCAGCTTATTACAAAAGTGAGAGCTCCCATCACTAACTAAAGCTCGTGGAGTTCCAAATTGTGTGAAGATGTTCTTTTGCAAGAACTTCAACACAATCAGTGCATCATTTGTTTTTGTTGGGATCGCATGTACCCACTTGGATACATAATACATCGCAAGAAGAATGTACATGTACCCACATGAAGAAGGAAACGGCCCCATGAAGTATATGCCCCATATATCAAATAATTCCACTTCCATCATGTTAGACAGTGGCATCTCGTGTCGCATAGAAACTGTCTCAATTCTTTGACACCTATCGCACTTTAACACAAACTTGTAGAAATCTTCAAAACTTGAAGGCCAAAAGAAACCAGACGGTAATACCTTTTTCGTGGTACGCATTATCCCAAAGAGACCCCCGTTTGGCGATGAAAGGCATTGTTCCAATATGCTTGCCCATTCTTCTTGAGGCACATACCACCCAAGAACCGAAAATTAACATCTTTTAAATAATAGAGGTTCATCCCACATAAAATATCTCACATCATGAAGGAATTTCTTCCTTTGATAATATATGATATCCGGTAGTAAAACCCCACTTACTAAATAATTCACAATATCGGCGTACCATGGAATATTTATCTTTTCCATCCGGATTAATTCGTCCACAAATGTTTCTTTGATAGTTATACCAAACATTTCCTCATTGGTCGTATGCTCTAGTCGTGAGAGATGGTCTGCCACCACATTCTCACTACCCTTTCGATCCCAAATCTCAATGTCAAACTCTTACAACAAAGGTATTCATCAAATGAGCCTAGGTTTTGCATTCTTCTTTGCAAAAAGATACTTAATTGTTGTGGACTATCGTCTTTGTCCCTATCAAATATCCCTGGATTTATCGAAGGCAAACACCACTGCAGGTAACTCATTTTCTATTGTGGTGTAGTTATGCTGATCGATTCAAGTGTTCGACTCGCATAGTAGATCATTCGAAATAGTTTATCGCGTTTCTGACCCAATGTTGCCCCCAAAGCAAAGTCACTTGCATCATACATAATCTCGAACGGCTGACTCCAGTGGGGTGTTATCAAAACTGGTGCTTACCAGAGCCTTCTTCAACAACTCGAATTTCTGCATACAATCAAGGGTAAAAGCAAAAGGCACATGTTGTTCAAGTAAATGGGATAGGGGTTTAGTTATTTTTGAAAAGTCATGAATAAATATCCTATAAAACCTCGCATGCCCCAAAAAAACTCCTTATTTCTTTCTCATTCAGCGGTGGGGTAAGCTTCTCAATCGCCACCACTGTTGGTCGATCAACATCCAAACCTGCAGAAGCAACATGGTGACCGAGTACTATACCATCTCGTGCCATAAAATGGCACTTTACCCAATTTAACACTAAGTTTGTTTCCTCACACCTCTGCAAAATAATGGTTAGATTATGCAAGTAATGATCAAACAAACTACCAAAGACTGAGAACTCATCATGCAGATGTTTTCTACATGCCGTGAAATATCGCCATCATGCACCTTTGAAAAGTTGTTGAGCATTATATAATTAAAAAGGTAATCTACAGAATCCGAAAATACCGTAAGGACATGTAAATGTCATTTTCTCTTGGTCCTCGGGGGTAATCACAATCTGGTTATACCCTGAGTAACCATCTAAGAAACAATAATATGTGTATCCTGCAAGACGATCTAACATTTGATCCATGAAGGAGAGGGGAAAATGATCTTTACGAGTTGTTGCATTCAATTTTCTATAATCAATGCAAATACGACAACCCGTAACAAACCTAATAGCTATGATTTCATCATTTTTGCTTTTAACTATGGCCATCCCCCCTTTATTAGGTACTACATGCACCGGACTAACCCAATTGTTGTCAGATATAGCAAATATAATCCCATTATCTAACCATTTCAACACTTCTTTTTTAACAACCTCTTGCATGATTGGGTTCAGTCTAGGTTGGTGTTGCACAGAGGGTTTACGTCATCCTCCATCCTAATTTTATGCATGCAAATCGATGGGCTTATACCTTTAAGATCAGAGATTGCCCAACCAATAGCAGGTTTATGTTCCCTCAAGACTCTAAGACATTTATCCAATTGAACCGAAGTAAGGTAAGCATAAACTATTACTGGATAGGTCTCGTTTTCGCCCAAGAATGCATATTGAAAGTGGTTTGCAAGAGGTTTATGTTCCAGTGAAGTAGGGAGTTCATCCGTCGAATCCGTGCTTGGCGGAGCATTTCACACAACTGGGTCGTGTGTTCGCCAAAAATATTTTTGGTTCATACAACTGCAAGTGTACAGTGTAGTTTATAGGATAATAGCGAGCAAGGTCGTATTCCTCAGGGATTGAAGCTCGAAACACTTAGGCTATAATAACATTGTATTCCAATTTTATTGAAGCGACCAAAAATCAAGTATTTTATTCTAAGGAAAAAATTGAAAATAAAGAAAATAAATAAAATAAATTTGTGAACCCCACAAGTATTTTCAACATCATTAGGAGCAATCTTAGGCACATAATCTCAACATGCTTCTTCAATATTAAATACGAACAAAGTTTTAAAAACCAATTCATGCAATTCTATGGGTTCGAATTCCTAAATTCATTTACTCCCCTGGACAGGTGGTGCGTAAACAGTTGATTAATAACAATTGTAGTCTGGTCAGAACGTTACAATTCTTATTAACTCCAAAAAGATTTGTGAATTGAATGATTCCCCACAAACACGCCTATCACACATGTTTCATGTATGAATTCGATTTCTGTTTTTGTTAAAACTCATCGTCCTAAATTTTGTAATAACAAATCTGACATTCAATTTATTGGCCAAATAAAAAGCAATTATAAATAAGCACTCGATTTCATAAAATCGAAAGCATGAAGCAATTAAGAAAATAAGTAATCATATTTAATATAAATCCACATTTTCAATTATGCCCCTAAGATCCAAAAAATATGTCAAACATTGATTACAAACTCATAGACAAATCTCAATCAATATTATGACATCATATAAGCACAGACAAGAGTTCTTAGACATAGAAAGAAAACCCCTTCTTGTCGGGATGGATTCTCTCTCCAAGCCTTCGAAGCTCTTGTGCTCCCTAGATGCGAAAGCCTTGTGGTGTTCTTCGCGACCTAGCCTTTTGCTCTCAGAAGCTCTTCGATTCTTCGGTTCCTGTGTTATTTGATGTTTTTTCTATGTATGAAGTGATGATTTTTCGTACAAGACTTGGTCCCCTTTTATAGATGCTTGGAGAGATCACTTGTAGAGTTGGAACGTGAAGCAATCTCTAAAAAATGCGCTAAAACTGACTCCCACATGGTCAGGCCGTGTGAGTCCACACGGGCGTGTGGGCTTGGGCTTAGCCCTTTGTCGCACGGGCAGGCTGGTCGCACGGGTAGGTGGTGCGGCTGATAACTTTGTCCACACGGTCGTGTGACTTCACACGGTCCATCCATGTGGACCTGCTCCATCCTCTGTTTTCTTCCTTTCTTCACACAACCGTGTGATTTTCACACCACCAGTCTACACGGTCGTGTGAGGCTACACGGTCCAGCCATGTGACTTACTTTTGTTTCCTTTTTCTATCGTTTTGATCTTCTCTTTGCATTCGGCAATCTTATTCGGGCATCCCTACTGACATTTCTTTATTTTAAGCTTTGTTTCCTGCAAGAATTACAAGAATACGCAGTATCATGCCCTGTAAAGAAAACCAAGTAAAAACATAGTAAATATTGTGCCAATGCATCAATTATATATCAATTTAAGCCCCAAAATGCACGTATATTTTACCTACATCATCGTGTAAATTCACACGCCCGTGTGAATCTTTGCTATCTTTAGAGTCCAATTATACTGACAGATCGTGTGAATTCACACGACCGTGTGCGTCATCGTGTAAATTCACACAATTGTCTGCCTTTGTACGGGTTCCTTTTTATGGTACATGTTCTTCCGCTAAATCTAAAGCAAGTACATATTCAAGTATATCATCGTTAGTAACATCGAAACACATACCTTCAGAACCTTGTGAATGAGTCAAACACCACTCCAATGCATTCTTCATCACAATCCTCTCGAACTGGGCTTATATGAATGGTGTTATGACATCTATTTACAGTGCTCGACGTTCTGGTGAAATTGCATCGCCTTATAGATCAAAAACAGTACATTCTCGTCATTTCTCTCAGTGTTAATTCCCCTTTCCTCACATCTATGAGTGCTCTGCCTGTAGCTAAAAATGGTCGTCCCAAAATCAATGGAACTTTGTTATCTTCTTCCATATCCAATACTATAAAATTTGCAGGAAAGATGAATTTATCCACTTTTACCAAAACATTCTCTATCACCCCCTTCGGATAAGTCACTAATCGATCCGCTAGTTGCAAGGTGACAGTCGTCGGCTTCACCTCGCCTAACCCTAATTTCTAAAATATCGATAATGGCATTAAATTTATACTTGCTCCCAAGTCGCACAGCGCTTTATTAAAGGTTGCACCCCCAATTGCACAAGAAATTGTGAAACTCCCTGGATCTTTAAGCTTTTGGGGTAACTACATTTGAATAATCGCATTACACTCTTCTGTTAGTTTTACCGTCTCATATGCCATAGTTTTTCTTTTCTTTGCCATTACATCTTTCAAAAACTTAGCATAGTTTGGCATTTGTTCCAAGGCATCCGCAAAAGGTATGTTGATTTTTCTTAAAGATTTCAAGAAATTTAGCGAATTGATCATCTAACTTCTTTTTCTGAAACCTTTGCATGAAGGGATTGGTATCTCTATTCTCGGGATTATCGGAGTAGTAATTGCCTTGGTATTTTCGATCAGTTTCGGCTCGGCCTCTACCACTTCTTCCTCCCTTCTTTCCACTGATTCCTCCTCAACATCATGCTCCTGCTCAACTGGCATCTTTGGACCCTCATATTCTGCACCACTCCTTTGACGAATGGTTTTGCACTGTTCCCTCATATTAACCTCTATGTCACTCGAGAATTTGCCTTTCTGGTGTTGGCCGCCCACTGTTGTGGCTATCTGCCCCACCTGTGTCTCCAATGATTTTAGTCTAGCATTTACAATAGTGTGTGACTTGATCCTCAATCATATCAACCTTAGCCTCATTATTATTTAATCTTGCTCTCATTTCTCCAATGATTGAGGCTAAGAATCTCTTCCAAAAATGGCTTTTTCTCGTCCGTCTCACTCCTACTTTGATTCCCCACATTAAAACTTGGGGGTGGCTGCAAAACATTTTTGTTGTTAGCATAAGAAAAGTTATCATGATTTCGCCGCCCCGGATAATAATGCATAGGCACCTAGTTATTCCTGTAGTTGTTGTTGAAACTTCGTTATCCCACAAAATTTACCTCTTCTTCAACTATTGTTGGTTCCCTCGGAGTCGCTTGCTGGATCGCATTCAGTTTCATACTTAGCACATAATTTTGCTCAGTTAGCATGGCAATTTTATCCTCATCATGTACCTAAGCCACTCTCTTGACATTAGATCTCTCGGATGGCCACTGATAACTATTATTTTTCATCTCCTCCAACAATTCCAACACCTCGTTCGGATATTTTCCTAAAAGTGCACCTCCAGATGCAGCATCTATAATAATCATTGCGTTTACGCTAAGACCATTATAGAAGTACTGCACCTGTTGGTTGTCTGGCTATTTTTAGTCAAAAATGTAATGACCTTTCAAAAAAAATTAGATATGAAATTTATTGACCACATAAACCCCTAAATATCGATATAATATGTTTTATTGTAACACACGGGCAAAAAAAAAGGTGTATTTAATTAGTTAGATAGCCCATTAGTGAATTATTATTATTATTGGATTGATTATCCAATTACATGACCCATGAGAAATCCTAAGGTGTTTAGGAAACTAGCTAGGGTAGGAGTCTTTTATTATTAGGGTTTTATTATACCACATTAGATATCACAAAAATAAAAAAACACGTTCCAGCTCTATTCTCTGCGCCACCACAACCCCATCGTCTACCATACAACCTCGACGAAGTTTCTCTTCAACGCCATGATCCCTCAATTGCCTTCCCTATTTCATTCTCAACTCCTTAGGCGACGAGGATGGCGTGTTCTGAAGTTCAATAGAGATATTGCACCAAATCATTCACTTTTTTTTCAAGCAAAGTTTCAAGGTGGGGATATTTCTATTCACTTATTATTTGTCATTTTTAAATACTTCATATATGTGTATTCATTTATGTGAAATGTGGAATAAAAGAAATCATGTTAGTCAGGGGCTGTAAGAAGGTCCGGGATCAAAAGCATCCTCGGGGCGAACCCGCAGTACTTAGTCAGGGGTGTAAGAAGGTATGGGATCAAAAGTATCCTCGGGGTGAACCCGCAGTACTATTGTAACACCCGAAATTTAATTACCTTAACCTTATTTTTTAATCATTAATATATATATATATATATTTATATTTATATTTTATTATCAATTTGTGGGCTAATTTTTAGTGCCACTTTTGGACATTTAACTTTATTCACATGCATTTTTGCCTTTTGAAATAAAGCTTTCAATTATTCCCAACTTTACACCACTTTCTCCCATCTTTCCAGCAAGTAAAGTTGTAAAAATAAAAATAAAAATCTCTTCCATGTTCAACAATATTTTGCAGAACCTCAAATTTTCCTAACACTTTCCTCCAAGTTCCTATCTCCTTCAACTATTAACTCCCAAATTCTCTTAGGTACAGTAAGAGTGCTAAAATTTCTCTCGGTTTTACTCATCTTCATTTTTCATTATTTGCAAAACATTCAAAACAAATATGCAAATTGAGAACAGTGTATGTAGTTGTGTGTACATATGCGCATCTCGAATTAAGTTCGATGCACCGGAGGGTTTTTGCCGCCGCCGGAGATAAAAGGGGAGGAATGGACGAACAAAAGCTATAGAAATTGCGGGACGAGTTGCCCGTTTTGTGTGTGGGTATGTGTGCGCATCTGTGTGTGTGTGAGACGATGTGTGTGTGTGTATGTATAACAGAGGATGTGTGTGTGTTGCTGGGTGTTTGTGTGTGTGTGTTTCATTTCTGTGTGCATGAGTGTGATTTGTGTGCGTGAGTAGTGTATTGTGTGTAAAGTGTGTGTGCGTGTGGTATTTGGTGTGTGTAAAGGGTGGGTTGATTTATGGGTTTTAGGAATGGGGTTTGTTTTTGAGAATTTGATTTAGATTTGGACCTAGTTGCAATATAGAGGTTTTCAATTTAACCCAAATTCCCAAATGATAATTTTTGAATTTTTCAGTTCGGACCACTGATGTTTCGATTAAGTCCTATCGTAAATCAATATTTCTGAAATTTTTCTATTTTAGTCCCAAACAAGTTTCAATTCAGTCCAGATTTTTATTTAAAATTTTTAGATTTTCAAATTAATTCTCTATAACTTATTTAGACTTTCTGGATTTTTAATTTTGACCCTACAAGTTTTGAATTTAGTCCAAAAACTAAAATTTACTTTTTAACTTGTTTCAATTTGACATCCAAACTTATATTTTTAGTCAATTATTACATACTAAAAGTCCTAGACTATTTTATAAATATAATCATTTCAATTCAATTGGAATTTACTACTTAATCTCTAGCCTAAATCATGTTAAATTTATATTGTAGGTGACGAAGAACCGAACAATTAGGACTTTTACATTCAAGCAATTTGTGCACCTATATTATTTGCTGGCTGAGGTAGGGATTCTTATCACATTTTATGTATATAATTTATTGTCTTTGTTAAATGCCTAAACTGTTCAATTATGTGAATTACGCATTTTAAATGTTTACATGATATGCATAATTATGTGAATTATATGCTTTCGATGTATTACATGATATGCATAATTATGTGAATTATACGTTTTTAATGTGCTACATGATATGATTAATTTTTATAAATGACATGTTTTTCATTACAATGTATGTTATGTATGTTTATGCAATTGAAAAGAAAAATATGGCATTCGTGCCACGGGAAAGGAAATTTTTGGCCACGTGCCACGGGAAAGGAAAATATGGCATTAGGCCACGTGAAAGGAAAGGAAATTTTTGGCCACGTGCCATGGGAAAGGAAAATATGGCATTCGTGCCACGGGAAAGGAAATTTTTGGCCACGTGCCATGGGAAAGGAAAATATGGCATTCGTGCCACGGGAAAGGAAAATTTTTGGCCACGTGCCATGGGAAAGGAAAATATGGCATTCGTGCCACGGGAAAGGAAAATTTTTGGCCACGTGCCACGGGAAAGGAAAAATATGGCATTCGTGCCACGGAAAAGGAAAATATGGCATTTGTGCCACGGGAAAGGAAAATTTTTGGCCACGTGCCACGGGAAAGGAAAAATATGGCATTCGTGCCACGGGAAAGGAAAATTTTTGGCCTCGTGCCACGGGAAAGGAAAATATGGCATTCGTGCCTATGGGAAAGGTTATGTGCTATCTGGCTTATGCCAACGGGAAAGGTTATGTGTTATTCGGCTTATGCCAACGGGAAAGGTTATGTGTTAATTTATGTAATTGTGCACTTTTCGTATTTAACTTGGACAATCTTTATCCCTACTGAGTATGTGATTACTCACCCACCTAAATTCAAATTCTTTTCAGATCATATGGACGGATGCGTTGCAGATATGGGGGAATAACCTATGATTTCACTTTTAATTGTTTGAATTTCAAGAACTATGAATTTATTTTAAATTTTGAGCAATTGTGATGTACATTTTTTTTATTTGTTTCAAAGTATTTTTAATTGGATTTTTAATTTTTGGCAAATACTCTAAAATTATTTCTTAAGACTTAAGGTTTCCTCATTACCGCTTCCGCTAAGCTTTTCATTTATCTATGTATTAAAAAAAATATATACGCATTTACTTAAAATTTTAGTAACGCTAAAAATGCACTTAAAAAATGGGGCGTTACAGTATGGTATCAGAGCAGGTCTACTTTCCTGTAGACTTGCAATTTTTAATTTTTTTCTTTCCTAAAAAAAAAAAAATGTGCTATCCCTCTCCATCACGCTCCGTCCAACCAGGTAACATTTATTTAATTTTCGCATCATTGGAAATTGGGAAAGTATGATATGCTATGTGAATTATGAAAGTTTATGTGAACTTTTATGTGACTTGTTAGAACTTACGAATGTGTTCTTTGATTCATTGCATGATTTTAAATTTCTTGCATGCCACTTTAGACATAGAGAACAACGTAAAATAGCGATTCATAATGAACCATAGAAAACATGTATTTTCTTTATAATATGTTATAGAGTTGAATGACTAATATGGTCAATTTTTGACTTTAGATTGACCCGCACATTTAAAAACACTAGAAAGTCTGACGCGTGTAGAATCATTCAACGATGAGAGTTAAACTTAGAGATTTTATTTTCTCGCGTAGAGATATTTCAAACTCGTCACTTTACTCAACCAAGGTCTATGGGATGTCGGCAATACACCTACTCTAGTGCTATTTGATATTGATATTAAGCATTCTTTTATTTATTTTGATTTCCGAGCTAAAATCCAACCCGTGAATTACACTGTTAGCGACACACTAGAAATGAGCCACACATCCAGAATAAACAATAAGTATTGATTTGGTGATTAATAATGTGGAGTTGGATTTTGACGGGAATGGTTTAGAAGCAGATTTGCATTTGATTAGGATGAAGGATTTTGATATCATCTTAGGAACAGACTGGTTGAATAAGTACAAGGCTAACATAAAATGTCATGAGAGAGAAATTATTTTGCGACCCTTAAGAGGAGATGAATTCACATTTTTTGGAGCGAGAGTAAGTGGTATGCCCGAATGATATCAGCAATGAAAATAGACAAGATATTGGAGAAAGGAAATTGTCAGGGGTATCTGATGAATGTGATGGCCACTCCGGTTGCCGAGAAAACCCTTATAAAGTCCCAGTTGTACATGAGTACGTTGACGTCTTTCCAGAAGATTTGTCGGGAGTACTTCCAATTCGATCAGTAGAGTTCACAATTGATTTGATTTAGGGAGATGTCCCTGTATCGAAAGCACCATATAGAATGTCACCCAAGGAGCTTCAGTAACTAAAAGTTCAGCTGCAAGAACTTCTGGATATTGGCTTCATCCGACCGAGTGTGTCGCCTTGGGGAGCGCCAGTTTTATTTGTAAAGAAGAAAGACGGGACAATGAGAATGTGTACAGACTACAGAGAGTTGAATAAGCTCACCGTAAGGAACAAATATCCTTTGCCAAGGATTGAGGATCTTTTTGATCAATTGAATGGAGCAAGTGTATTTTCTAAGATTGAACTGAGGTCTGGATATCATTAAATGAAGGTTAAGGAAGAAGATATACCCAATCCAGTTTTTAAGACCTGATATTGGCACTATGAGTTGCAATGATGCCCTTCGGACTTAGTAATACTCCGACAATATTTATGGATTTGATGAGTTGGGTTTTCCATCCGTACTTGGATCTATTTTGTGATTATATTCATAGATGATATATTGGTATACTCAAATAATATCTAACAATATGAGAAATACATCATCATAGTGTTGGAGACTCTCCGTAAAGAGAAATTGTATGTCAAATTCAAGAAGTGTGAGTTTTGGCTAGACAAGTAGTTTCTTTTTGGGACATGTATTACATTGAAAAGTACTGAAGTCAACGCCAACAATTGTTAGAGCTGTGGAAAAAGGGTTGGCTCCTACGAACGCCAATGAAGTGTGTATTTCTTAGGTCTTGTTGGATATTACCGAAGGTTTAACGAAAGATTTTCAAAGATTATCAGACCCAATGAGCCAACTCACAAGGAAAATGTGAGAAATTTATTTGGACTGAGAGGTGCGAGCAGAGTTTTCAGAACTCAAACGACGTCTAGTCTCAACATCGGTTTTAACAATTCCAAATACTATAGAGGGTTTTGTTATATACAGTGATGCATCGAATTAAGGATTATGGTATCTTGATGCCATAATGGTAAAGTGGTTGCCTACATTTCAAGACAACTGAAACGTCATAAGCTCAATTACCCTACACATGACTTTGAGTTGACAATAGTCATGCACGCCTTAAAGATATGGCGTCACTGTTCAAAAACAAAATGTGAAATTTACAATGATCACGAGATTTAGAAGTATATCTTCACACACGAAAAGAGCTGAACATGAGATTCAAATGAGATGGTTAGAACTTGTGAAAGATTTTTATTATAAGATCCATTATCATCCTAGTAAAGTTAATGACGTATCAGACAGGAAATGTGAAAGAATCATTCAAATCTTAGAAAAATTTACTGAGGGGTTGCATTTTGTATTTTGATGATAATTGGGAGAAATACTTGCCTCTTGAGGAATTCCCTTACCATAACAACTACCAGCCAACTATCGGAATGGCCTCTTATGAAGCCCTGTACAACATAAAGTGTAGATCCCTTATCTATTGGGACGAAGTTGGTGAGAAGAAAGTGTTAGGTCCTGAGCTAGTCGAGCTGATGGTCAAGGTTTTTGAGAAAGTTAGAGATGGAATAAAAATAGTCCAAGACTGACATAAATCCTATGGAGATTACATAATGAAAGACCTACAGTTTGAAAACAGGAGAGAAAGTTTTCTTAAAGGTTACACCGACCAAAGGAATAGTAAGAATTGGCAGGAAAAAAAAAACTGAGACTTAGGTTTATTGCACCATTCGAAATATTAGAGCGAGTTGGGGATGTAGCTTACAAAGAAAAAATTCGGTGGCTATCCTTACCAAGAAGATACACAAGTTGAGAAATAGAGACATCACCCCGGATAAGATTCAGTGGAATAAAAAAAAAAAAAAAAAAAGCAACGTGGGAGCATGAAACTGAGATTTGAACTCATTATCCCGAGTTATTCCATCAACAGAGTAAGCTTGAAAATTTCGAACACGAAATTTTTATTAAGAGAGGTAGAATGTAACACCCGAAATTTAATTACCTTAACCTTATTTTTTAATCATTAATATATATATATATATTTATATTTATATTTTATTATCAATTTGTGGGCTAATTTTTAGTGCCACTTTTGGACATTTAACTTTATTCACATGCATTTTTGCCTTTTGAAATAAAGCTTTCAATTATTCCCAACTCTACACCACTTTCTCCCATCTTTCCAGCAAGTAAAGTTGTAAAAATAAAAATAAAAATCTCTTCCATGTTCAACAATATTTTGCAGAACCTCAAATTTTCCTAACACTTTCCTCCAAGTTCCTACCTCCTTCAACTATTAACTCCCAAATTCTCTTAGGTACAGTAAGAGTGCTAAAATTTCTCTCGGTTTTACTCATCTTCATTTTTCATTATTTGCAAAACATTCAAAACAAATATGCAAATTGAGAACAGTGTATGTAGTTGTGTGTATATATGCGCATCTCGAATTAAGTTCGATGCACCGGAGGGTTTTTGCCGCCGCCGGAGATAAAAGGGGAGGAATGGACGAACAAAAGCTATAGAAATTACGGGACGGGTTGCCCGTTTTGTGTGTGGGTATGTGTGCGCATCTCTGTGTGTGTGTGAGACGATGTGTGTGTGTGTATGTATAACAGAGGATGTGTGTGTGTTGCTGGGTGTTTGTGTGTGTGTGTTTCATTTGTGTGTGCATGAGTGTGATTTGTGTGCGTGAGTAGTGTATTGTGTGTAAAGTGTGTGTGCGTGTGGTATTTGGTGTGTGTAAAGGGTGGGTTGATTTATGGGTTTTAGGAATGGGGTTTGTTTTTGAGAATTTGATTTAGATTTGGACCTAGTTGCAATATAGAGGTTTTCAATTTAACCCAAATTCCCAAATGATAATTTTTGAATTTTTCAGTTCGGACCACTGATGTTTCGATTAAGTCCTATCGTAAATCAATATTTCTGAAATTTTTCTATTTTAGTCCCAAACAAGTTTCAATTCAGTCCAGATTTTTATTTAAAATTTTTAGATTTTCAAATTAATTCTCTATAACTTATTTAGACTTTCTGGATTTTTAATTTTGACCCTACAAGTTTTGAATTTAGTCCAAAAACTAAAATTTACTTTTTAACTTGTTTCAATTTGACATACAAACTTATATTTTTAGTCAATTATTACATACTAAAAGTCCTAGACTATTTTATAAATATAATCATTTCAATTGGAGCTTACTACTTAATCTCTAGCCTAAATCATGTTAAATTTATATTGTAGGTGACGAAGAACCGAACAATTAGGACTTTTACATTCAAGCAATTTGTGCACCTATATTATTTGCTGGCTGAGGTAGGGATTCTTATCACATTTTATGTATATAATTTATTGTCTTTGTTAAATGCCTAAACTGTTCAATTATGTGAATTACGCATTTTAAATGTTTACATGATATGCATAATTATGTGAATTATATGCTTTCGATGTATTACATGATATGCATAATTATGTGATTATACGTTTTTAATGTGCTACATGATATGATTAATTTTTATAAATGACATGTTTTTCATTACAATGTATGTTATGTATGTTTATGCAATTGAAAAGAAAAATATGGCATTCGTGCCACGGGAAAGGAAATTTTTGGCCACGTGCCACGGGAAAGAAAAATATGGCATTCGTGCCACGGGAAAGGAAATTTTTGGCCACGTGCCATGGGAAAGAAAAATATGGCATTTGTGCCACGGGAAAGGAAAATTTTTGGCCACGTGCCATGGGAAAGGAAAATATGGCATTCGTGCCACGGGAAAGGAAAATTTTTGGCCACGTGCCACGGGAAAGGAAAAATATGGCATTCGTGCCACGGAAAAGGAAAATATGGCATTTGTGCCACGGGAAAGGAAAATTTTTGGCCACGTGCCACGGGAAAGGAAAAATATGGCATTCGTGCCACGGGAAAGGAAAATTTTTGGCCTCGTGCCACGGGAAAGGAAAATATGGCATTCGTGCCTATGGGAAAGGTTATGTGCTATCTGGCTTATGCCAACGGGAAAGGTTATGTGTTATTCGGCTTATGCCAACGGGAAAGGTTATGTGTTAATTTATGTAATTGTGCACTTTTCGTATTTAACTTGGACAATCTTTATCCCTACTGAGTATGTGATTACTCACCCCCTAAATTCAAATTCTTTTCAGATCATATGGACGGATGCGTTGCAGATATGGGGGAATAGCCTATGATTTCACTTTTAATTGTTTGAATTTCAAGAACTATGAATTTATTTTAAATTTTGAGCAATTGTGATGTACATTTTTTTATTTGTTTCAAAGTATTTTTAATTGGATTTTTAATTTTTGGCAAATACTCTAAAATTATTTCTTAAGACTTAAGGTTTCCTCATTACCGCTTCCGCTAAGCTTTTCATTTATCTATGTATTAAAAAAATATATATATACGCATTTACTTAAAATTTTAGTAACGCTAAAAATGCACTTAAAAAATGGGGCGTTACAACTATAAAGTAACTGGCCAGTCAAAATAAAAGTTAAAGTACATGTTGAATATTTATGACTATGCCTATTATTGTATTTAATTATGACAATGTGTCCCCATTGAGCGAGTTGAAAGCTCACCCCAACATATTTATTAACACTTTTCAGGTTGAGGAGTCTGAGTGAGAATTGGAGGCGGTGGATGCAAGTCAATAATTTTATTTATTTTACAACTTTAAGAATATTTTATTTTGTTAACGGATTTTTAGTTACTATTTTATTTTTGGATGACTGTTGTTTGGATTTGAATTAAAGTACTTTTGTTTATTTGGACACAAAATTTTATAATTATACTATATGTTATGAAATCAGAGTGGCGCAGCGGAGGAGTCATGAATTATTTGGGGTTTATTAATAAAATGGTTCCGCTTATTTTTGAGATGTGTCTTATTCATAAGCTTTTAAATACGCTTTCTTATTAAATTAAGTTACTCCTATATTTTGAAAACTGGGGCGTTACATTTATGTTATATGACCCCATATTAATTATTTTTAATTCAAATAAAAACCATAAAAATAAAATATTAGTTTTGTATAAATTTGAAAAAAGAAAACTATTTGAGTATTCTGAGCTATATTTCATTAGATCTGCATAAAATACTTAAAAATCAAGATATATAATAAGTTTTTAATATCGAGAGAAAAACAGAGAATTCATAACAAAAAAAAAACTATTTAAAAACGATATCGTCGAATTCGTATAAAAATACTTAGATCAAGAAACAAAAAATCAACGAACCTTCTATATTCGTCAAAACAATATTTTTCATCTATAATATTTTATATATTTACTAAATACAAATTTATGGAAGATATCGTAAGCACTAAAACAAAAACAAAATAAAAAATAGGGTTAATTACAAAAAGTACCCTTGAGGTTTGACCTAATTACAAAAAAAACCTAGCTATTTTTTGAAATTACAAAAAATACCCTTGAGGTTTTATTTTGTCTAACATTTAACCCCTTCATAAGCAAGAAAATTTCAAAATCCCCCTTCATATTTATAAAGTCATTGCAGTACACCCCTTAATTTTAACACTGAATCAAACCTCAGGGGTATTTTTGTAATTTTAAAAGTTAGCTGGGTTTTTTTGTAATTAGGTCAAACCTCAGTGGTACTTTTTGTAATTATCCCTAAAAAAATATGTAATGTTCTCTAATAAACCGGAAACTTTTGATTCAAACTCCAACTGTAAAATGTAGTGCAGAATTAAAAAAAAAATTAAAAGAAAAATGTGAAAAGTTACCTGGTTTTGGATAAAGATGAAGATAAATCATTATTTTCCTTTTTTTGAAAAACAAGATTATCATAGTTTTTTTATATTATTATTATTATTTTGGATGTGTATGTTTTTGTGTCACTGTGATTTTGTGTTTGTGTGTATGTGTGTGCTCAAGCGTGGGTGTGTGCGAGAATATTTTGGATTTGTGTGAGTTTTTATGTGTTTGAATGTGTCCACATATGTGTGTGCTTGCTTTTTGGTTGTGTGCGAATTTCCTTTTTTTGTATTGTGGGGTGTGTGTGTGAGGGAAAGTGAGGAGGTGGCAGATTAGGGTGTAATATAAATGTAGAGTTTGCATTGTTTTAATAAATATTTAAGTTGGGCTTCATATGAAAATATAATGGGTTTGGACAATTGTGAATCTTCTACCAGTTTGGGCCTTTTATCCAATCCAAATATAATGTATTTCATAAGTTTACATTATAAAATTGGGCTTTAACATCATATCCAACAATGGTCCTTTATCATTTTTATTTTGGGAAAAGGACATAAATGCCCCATTTTCCATACACAATTCCTGCACAATGTCCATTTTCCGTTGATTTTGGACAAAAATACCATTTTCCGCTGAATTTGGACAAAAATACCCATTTTCCGCTGATTTTGGACAAAAATACCCATTTTCCGCTGATTTTTTGCGTTGGTTTCTTTTTTGTTTCTTTGTTGTTTCAAACATGTTTGTTGTTTCTTTGTTGTTTTAATTGTTTCATTTATGTTTCTTATATGTTTCACTTAGCCAACTTTTCATTGAATTCACACGATTGCATAGAGAAAATCTCGATTGTGGTATGCCACAATGGACAATGGGAATAAAATGGGAGTATACCAACTTTGAAATAACAAGAATCGATTCAATGGATCGCACATTCAAAGACACCTAAACAAAATCTTGGAACAACAAATTCAATTCAGAAAATTTGAGCTTACTTGTCCATCATCGGCTACGAGAAATCGACACGACTCCACTGTCAGACCAAAAAATACTTTGTATTGACTTCCAACCTCGTAGAATTATTGAATGCGTCAACTGTAGCGAGGTAAGACTTACTAGTAACAACTTTGCTAGAGTACGTGAGATCTTTAGTTCAAGATTAGACATGCAGACATCGAAATGAAGCAAAGATCAACATTTACAAGGATGACAAAAAAAAAGCTGAAGAGTATATGGGGAAAACTACACTATTTCTCTAAATATAAAAGCAATTTATTACAAACTTTTATCACATGATCCCCTGTTTCACAATTGTTCTTACATGTTTCATTTATGTTTCCTACATGTTTCAACTGATTACATCATCATTAAGATTTACATAACAACAATTCTCTAAAATTATTAGGAAGTGGAGGTAGAAACTCAATGTCGTTGTCATCGTCATCACTATTTTGCAACTTCAACTTAACATGATTGTGAAGCAGATGATTGAGCCTTGCTTGTTCATTCTCTATCTCAAATGCTTCGACGTCCATAGCCTTCCCACCAATAAAGTGCTCGGCATAACAAGCAACAAAAAATCCCACATTCACTACAAAAAAAAATAAAAAAAGATACACAGTCAGATACATAACACAACAAATCAAAAATAAAAAAAAAGAACAAATAAATGGAAATACAGAAACATAAAAGAAACAACTTCGAAACAACATCGAAACAAACGAAAAACTTTAAATCACAAAATAATAAAAGAACAGAGAAAATTGGGTTTAACCTCTGAGTCTTCGCTCGACATTTCATCAAACAGTTGCAGAGCCTCACCCCGTCGGATGAAAACTCGAAATCAACCACAAAATCTTCACCCCAATCCTCGTCGCCCCGTTCCAAACATTCATCATCTTCTTCGACACGACCGCGATTCCTAATCTGTGCTTCTGAAACTTAACCTCAATTCCCACATGGCATACGCCTCCACCTCCGCCGCCATCGATCCAGATCTCGACCGCCGCTTCCAAGCCCTAAAGAAGCCTTTTTCAAATAAGTAAAGGGGTAGGTATATTTGGGAAGTTTAGGACCGGATGGGGTAGATTAGTGATAGGGTGGTATTTTTGTCTTTTTTTCAAAAATCAGGGTATTTTGTGGTATTTCCTCTTTTAATTTTGTAATAATGTAACATTTGGGCTTTAATTTTCTTGGCGTATAATTTATTTAATAAAATAAAAAAATATATGTATTTACATATGCAATTTTTAATTTGTTTGTTTGAATTTTTTGTAATATGTTTTATTTTTCAGGAAATGAATGTTTTCCAGAGGTCGTTCGTCTGAACGATATATTATTGAATCTTCTATGAAAAACATGTTACATCTATCAACCCTTTCACCTTTTTTGGATATTAAAAATGGGATAATGATTTTGACAACTAATTTAATTACATATTTATTATGATGTCCTCTATTATTATTTTTTATTTTCATTTATAGAGAACAAATCATTATGCATTTCAGGAAATTTCTATTTGCCACGATTCTCGTCATTTACTCAAATATATCTACGGTCATCGATTTAACACGAATGACAAAAAAAATTCCCTTAATGTTGTACTTAACAAGAAAAGGCAGTTAGATGAAAACTCATCTATACATCAATGCAATATTAATCAGCTTTTTGTCCTGGTTTTATTTTTTCTAGCATATTTAAATTTTTAATTACAATTATGGTTTGTAATTAAACCATATTTATCAAGTGTGCTCTTTATCATGTTATAATATTCTACGTTGTTGTTTTTTAAATTATAGTTAACAAGATTAGAAGTTATAATTCATATATAAATTGTTTTAATTATTGTATTATATAATTTTTATTTTTGTAATATATTCTTTAAAGTTCAATAAATTTTAGTTAATAAGATTAGAAGTTGTAATCCATATATATATATATATATATATATATATAGGGATGGGATCTCGTGTGACAACCTCTTACTGTGTGGTAGTGTGGATTGATCACATCCATCCACACCTTTAATTCAATGTTCCAGATTGCTATAACTGATTTAACAATTAATTAATAGGTGGAAAGGGCATAATAGTAACTAGCAAAATAATCACGCCCCCACAATCAAGGGATTGATTAATATCATGTTTGCATAACTGAAATTGTGCACCATTTTAATAGCTAAACTGTACACCATTTAATAACTGATTGTACACCAATTTATGTCTAACAGTGCATCATTGTATAACTAATTGTACATCATCTAAAGGAACTATAAAGACAAAATGGTGTAACCATCTTCCCATTTAATAACTTAACTGTGTACCATTTTATATCTAACAGTGCATCATTGTATAACTAATTGTACATCATCTAAAAACCCTATAAAGACAAATGGTGTAAGCACATTCCCATAATGATGCCTTACAATCATGGATGTGATAAGATCACGTTTCCATAACTAAATTATGCACTATTATAATAGATGAACTGTGCACCATTTAATAACTGATTGTGCACCATTTTATATCTAATAGTGTATCATTGTATAACTAATTCTACATCATTGTGAGTAAACCACAATTGAATGAAAAGTGGGAACAATTGTAAAATCAAATCCCATAAAAATCGTTAGGATTGAATGGTGCACAATTAGTTATACAATGATGAACTGTTAGATATAAAATAATGTATAGTCAGTTATTAAATGGTGTAAGTTCAACTATTAAAATGGTGCACAATTTAGTTATGGAAACGTGATTAATCAATCCCTTGATTGTAGGGGCGTGATTTGTGGCATTTTGCTAGTTACTATTATGCCCTTTCCACCTATTAATTAATTGATAAATCAGTTATTTTTAATAGCAATCTGGACCATTGAATAAAATGTATGGATGGATTGGATTAATACATACTGCCACATGGTAAGCCCCCTGCCACATTTGATCCGAACCTATATATATATATATATATATATATATTGATCTAATTCTTGCCTATATAATTTACATAGTAAATTTTAATATGTAATATATTCTTTAAACTTTAATAAATAATTCAATTAATATATAAATAGTACGATTTTAAAACTATAATTTTTTTGCAATTAAAATTGTATTATATATTCATAATATTCCCAATTTCTAAATTAATATATTTATTTGCATGTTATAAAATTAAACTATATTTGTAAAAAAAAAAAAATTTCTGAGGAATTGTAAAATTAATTTTTATTTATATGTATTTATGCAGCTAGCATCCATACTCTAGCATCTAAAAAATTAGGCAATAATTTGGATATTGAAGTTATATGTAATAGCGAAGGGAATATCATTGACATCAATCGATATGATATTTTAAAATTAAAAACTGCATTATTTATTTATTTTTTATATTGTAATATTGATTTTTTAAAGATTATCGGGATATTGCAGATCCAACATTCAGATGTAGTTTTTGTGGTGTTATGTTTTGGTATGAAAAGAAATTGTCTCGCCACTATAACACATGCATTTCCCAATACTATTTATGTTGTACACAAGGAAATATCCTGTTTCATACCTTAAACAAGCCCCTGAAGAATTGAAATATTTATTGTATGGAAATTCTGATAAGAGTAAGCACTTCCGCCAAGATATACAACCTACAACGTGTTTTGTTTTACTTCATTCGAGGGGGGATAGATTCCCATATAAATCAATATGGCTCTCCAGCTTTTAAGATGCATGGACAAAATTATCACTAAATTGGAAGTCTACTTCCATCAGTAGGTGCAACTCCTAAGTTTGCGCAATTGTATATTTACGACACTCAACTGTACTTTTGTTGTTAGGTAAATTATTTTAATATTACTATATTCATTAAATTTTGCATATAATCCAATTAATTTATCATCATTAGCTTTTAAATAATTTATTTTTTATTTACAGGCAATATCTTAATTGTATGATCTTCGTTCTGAAATTGTAACTGATTTGAAGTCAATGTTAGATAGAAATAATGTGTTGGTCAAATCTTTTCGCATGGTGAAGAACAAAATGATTGAAGATGGGAGATCAGATGTGAAATTGAAGCCGATATGCTAACGCAGTAGGGATGCAAGAAGATATCATCTTCCATAAGCATCTAAAGTTGCAGCTTTAGTGGTAGGCGATTTTGATCAAATGATGGTGATAGAGAAATTTTAGTTAAGACTCAATCGGGTCAGCATAAACAAATAGATGAGCTCAATGTTTCCTACCTTGGACTTTAATATCTCCTATTGTTTCCTTTTGGCGAAGATGGTTATAGAGAGGATATACCTTTTCTGGTTCATAATTTGGATGTGGAGGGCAAATGAAAGTGAGCATTAGAGAATTTTTCGAGTATATAATGCATGAAAGGGACGGCGAGGCTACGACAATTATGTCATCTAGAAGACTTTTCCAACAATTTTTTGTTGATGCATATACCATAATAGAATATGCACAATTGACCTATATTAAGTTGCATCAAAAGCAACTGCGTTGTGAAATATATAAAGGTCTTCATGATGCTTTGTTGCATAGGAAAACGGACGTTTCCACTCAAGGAAAAAGAATTGTACTTCTTTCGTCTTTTACTAGAGGGGCTAGATATATGATTCAAAACTATCAGGATTTCATGGTTATATGTAAAAGGATGGGTTATCCTAATTTGTTCATTACTTTTACATGTAGCCTCAAATGGCCAGAAATTGTACGATTTGTGGAAGAGTGTGGATTGAGTGTGTAGAGTATTCAAAGTGAAGTTAGACGAATTGATTCAAGATCTTCGCAAAAATAAATAATTTGGAAATGTCAAAACAGGTGCAATTTTTTTTTCTTTATGTAACTTATTTTGTCCAAAAATTATTGTGGTTATAAGTTATATTTTTTATGCCCAATTAGAACTAACAAAAATAATTATTTGTTTTGCAGTAATATATATTATAGATTCAAAAATGAGGACTGCCTCATGCTCACATTCTGCTTTTCCTTTGTAAAGAAGATAAATTCCCACTGCAAATGCCATCGACCATATTATTTCATTAGAGATTCTTGATGAACGAGATGACCCTGTTTATTTTCTGTAGTTAAGGACCTTATGATATATGCTCCATGTGGTGACGACAAAAGAAATTCTTCTCGCTAGGTGGATGGCCGTTGTTCGAAGCATTTCCCAGAAAGATTAATTGAAACAACTTTTGTTGCCGAAGATGGATATCATGTATACATACGAAGAGATAAAGGAAGGACAGTTCATAAAT
This sequence comes from Rehmannia glutinosa, assembly GCA_016081115.2. NCBI lineage: Eukaryota > Viridiplantae > Streptophyta > Magnoliopsida > Lamiales > Orobanchaceae > Rehmannia > Rehmannia glutinosa. Next base: position 37,810,056 of record CM071931.1, on the reverse strand, counting down.
ATTTGTTTCATTCGGACAATCGATGTGTTGTTCCTCATAAATGATATTTACTACTCTATCCGTCCCAAATATATATTCCAGTTTATTTTTCACACAGATTAAGAAAAGTATTGAAAAAGCAAATATAAACTTCCTATAATACCCTTATTTAGTGGGTATTGGGTAACTAAATTTATTGACTTAAATAAATTCACCACCACATGAAATTTCACACCATATAATTAAGTCACCACTTTAAATAAAAATTCAAAAAATAAATCAGACCCCTTGGTCACAAAGTGGCAATGGGTTTTCACGTAAAGTTCTAAATGAATATTTTAAAATGAAACTAATTCATGTTTTACGAAAGAAGACACCGCCAGTTTTTTGATTCATGCCAAAAATAGTTTTCAAATTTTTTTAGAGACATTATAAATATTGTAGGTCCCAAGGGGTGTGATGTAGGGTTTAGAAGGGGGGTTGAATAAACTTTACCAAATTTTTGATTTTAGTCCTTTTAAATAATTCAAAAGAGTTGACACAAATCAGTTGTGTCCTAGGGGGACAGCTAAGTTAGTTATTCAACTAAGTTACCCACTCAACAGATTCGATAGAGCTGTTGATAGTATAACCCGACTGCTTAAGCCAAATACTTAACTTGGATGATTTGGTTTTTAACAGCGGAAGACTTAACACCCTTTGATTTGATTTAAGCTTATTTTAAACACTTGATTTTTAGCACTTAGTTATTTGTCAGTTGGATAGCTAATAAATACTAGTAGCAGATATAAGTAAATATGCAGGAATGTAAATTGCTTAAAGTAAATGACACAAATATTTTATAGAGGTTTGAAGATGGGGTAATTCTTCTAATCCTCTCTTCTCCAACTCCTGGAGGAATCCACTATGTAACAGATCAATTTACAAAGCGGTTATCAGTCTGAAGACAACCTTGATCACACAGTTGGCTTCTCTTGTGACTCAGTTTCTTCACAGGGCAGCTGCCTTGCTACTTCATCTCACTTCTCAAGTTCTTGGATTTGATCACGAAGCCCTCCAACAATCTTGATAATGGTTCGACCTTGAACCTTTCTATAATCATGACTTGGAAAGTAAACCCCTTTGTTTCTTCAAAAAGTTTCCTCTTCAACTGGTTGAAGTTATCTCTCCTTCACAGCTTGTGTTGGATCGAGTTTCTTCGAGTTTAAGGCTTGAGGAATTGCTTGTAATGCTTTGAGAGATTTTTTCAGGTTACTTACTTGAATATTGCTTGTTCGTTCGTGGTCAGGTAATCAAGGTAACCTTTTCTCAATAGCTTCCTCAGCCTTTTATAATGCACATTTGAAATTTACCCGTTGAAGAGATAGGTTAGTTTCAAATGTGACTTTGTGTTTGTTGGCTTGTCTTTTCTTGGTTTGCAGCCTTGGTGATGTTGACCTTTCCTCATATTAAATGACATTCCAGCATTGCAGGTTTCTAACACAAGGTGCAGTGTTTCCCATTGGCTCATTCCTTTTGACAATTATGGGCCAAACACTTTAAGACCTGGCAGCTTGACATATTACTATATCGATTAATATTCTTGACTTTATTCAATAGATCTAAGTCAGTTGTATTGACTTGACTGCTGTCTTTACCCCAGGTGTCATGGGATTGACTCAACTATCACTTCAACTGATAGACTTGGCTTCTTGAGTTGACTTGACTGACACTTCTCACAGTTGTACCTCAGCTGACTCTCCTTCAGTCGAGTCCTTGACTTCCTTCTAGGCCATACTCACTGACACACATCAGTAGTCTTCATCCCAGTCCACAGTTGACTTTTTGTAATCTATGACATAACTGACTTAACTCCGCTTTTTCAGTCCTATCTATTACAATACAAATTACAAGGAAAATGGGGTGCTAACTTTCTAGTTTAAGTTTTACATGGTATCATCAAAATCTAACAAATAAATTTCCTAACAATTTCCCCCTTTTTGATGATGCCAAAACTTAAAACATTCAAAATAAGTAAACATCAATCATACAAGCAGTGCAGTAACAAAGAATGTATGCTTTGAATAATCATTTTATTGATCATAGCATTCTTGTCTTTACAAAGCTGTTTACAACAGGTATCAAAGCTTTATATATAAACATGACAAAACAATGTATATCTAAGCTAATACATATAGAGTGAAAATTACAGGAAAATTCACTGAGCTTATTACAGAAGAATTACACATGTGTATTTACAACAAAATACATGAAGGGGTTCACAGCACACTTCAACGCCTTCGCTGCTTCCTTCTTTTTTTTCTTCATCAGCTCTCTTTCTGTCATCCTCTGGCCTCCTCCTCTTCTTCTCTTCTTCTTCTCTTTTCTTCTTTTCGTATGCTCGCCGAATAGCAAGGTCATCCCTCCGCTTCCTCTCTTCCCATTCGCGAGCAGTCCTCTCATTCTCAGCTTCTTGTCTTCTAAGAGCTTCAGCGTTCTTTCTAGCAACTTCTAGGTTGGCAAGGTGATCATATCCAACTCAATATATAAGACCCTTCTTGTCTGGATCTACGTATGCTCTTTTGGTTTTGGTCGAGGTTGAGAGCCTCTTCCACCACCACGTCTTCCCCTTTCTGACTCAGCTCCCCTTCCTCTGGGAGTGTACTGTATTGGAGTCTTCGACTTTCCAGCTGAGTGACTGCTAGAAGTCTGCTGCTTATCAGTTGATTGACACAAATCCAATACCTTCTCCCAATACAAGTCCCAGGCTTGCGGCAGAGTCATCCCTTGAAAGTAGCCTTCTGATTCTAGAGTTTTCAACTCCTCCATTGATCTGGGCTCAGATCCATCATCAAGCATGGCAATGTCTCTCGGGGGTTTGATCGTAGGGTAGTCCTTTCCGGCTGGAGGACCACCATATTGCTTCATTATCTTCTGAACGCGAGCTTCTTGTTTCTCAGCTACCTCCTTAAATGCAGCTTCGATGGCCTTTCTTTTATCTGCCATGGACACCTCAGCTCTTTTAATATGTAGGTTCATGGGTAGCTTGCGGAGAATGGAGGCCGTGACTTCACCAAGCTGTGGGGTTTCAGCATACATCAATTTTAAAGGAAGATTTTTGGAACTTCCTTCCCCCTCAGCTTTGTCACCTCCTTTCTTCACTTATTCTCTCTTCAATCCCTTAGGGACCTCTTCTTCCCCCTTTTTGGCATCATCACCAAAGGAGAGAGGTATCCCAAGGAATAATCCACTTAGGATGAAATCCAGTCGGCTGTCGTCGAGTCTTGCTTGGAGTCTGCTGCGGAGTAGGCTTTGCGAAACTCTGAACGAGTAGCCTTTGACTCAGTTGTCATGATCTTTATCTCCGCCATCAGAAGACTAAAATTTTCATTCATATTGTTCTCTAGACGAGCGATCTCAGTCTTGTGAAAGTGTTGTAGCAACTCCATATCCAACTTATGGGAAGTTTCCATCCTCACTATATATTCCTTCATCCGCTACTGATACATAGAGTTGTTCGCACTCCAAACAAGCATTTTAGCAAAAATAGCTTTAAAGTAACGGACCTGCTCCGAACGCATGGCTGTCTGCTGGGCAGCCCATTACCTTATAAACACGATGATCCCTCTAAAATCGGCTGTGAGGGTAGTATCCCGATTGTCCAATTGCAAATCTAGATAGTCGTGGTGACGTTCCATCTTCTCAATCACTTCGCAGATCTTCTTGAAGGCTTTAGGAACTCAGCTGTAGGATTTGACTCAGATGTCGGTCACTCTGCATCAAAATTGAAGTCCACTGGCACAATCGTATTTGTAGGAATAACGGGCTCTTCTTGCACGGTATATTTCTTTAAGTCTGCAGCAGATTCATCCTCCATGTCGGGCAGATTAGCAGTGAATGGGAACATGTCTTCAAACACATCATCATGCACGAACGGTATCCCCGAAGCTTCACCTTGAGGGTCTTGACTTTGAGATGCCTGCGATGATTCAGCTCTTTGTGCCTCAGTTGCGGCAGCATCATCGGCAAACGTTGGTGCAGCTATAAAAGCCTGCGATTGAGCTGTAGGAGTCGTTACTGCTGCAGTTGTGGAAGCATGCGCAGCTGACTCTTTCGCAGCTGGAGCATTTGTAGATGTTTGCTCAGGTTACTGAGCCTCAGCTGTCTTAACAACGTCCTCGGTCTCAGTGTGTTTTTCCAATTGAGTAACCTGGTCCTCAGCTGTATCATCAGCGTCATCGGAAGATGATGAGGCCTTAGGAGTTTGCTCATCATCAAAATTAAACCTCATTCAAGACGTCTTATCACTGACTTGGCTCTGAGTTTTAAGAACCTCTTCAGCCTTGTCCATCAAAGGATCTTCATGGTGAGTAACTCGGCTTCATCCTCTGATCCCAGAAATGAAATATCAATGTGCTCTTGGGAATCGTGAAGGGCGCTGATCTCCTCTTCTACATCAGCTCTTTCAAGTTGAGGAATGTTTTGTTCTGTCTGCTCTTTACCTAGGGAAGTCTCAACCTCCCTTAAGCCTTCATTACCCCCAGCAGTCTCAACTGTTGCAGAGCCTTCTACATTCCCTTCGACAAACTCAGTTATCTTAGGGTCTTCTACATTAGCATCCATCGGAGTCTCAACTCTTTGGATTGCACTTTCATGACCCAGAGTCTCAACTCCCAGGGTCTCTCCATCCTTTGCCTTAGTTGCGGCAGCAGCTTCATCGACCTTCAAACTAGTGGACATCTCAACTGAGACAGACTCAATTGTCCGAGCGTCGTTAATGTCACTCTGTTGTTCAGTGTTGTTCTCACCTTCATCTCCAAACTGCAATGTTTGGTCTCCCACAACATCCTCCGACCTAGCTGTGGTGGAGAGAGTTTCCCCCTCAGCTAGCGCACCAGCTGAGTGAATGACAGTGGGGTCACTCTTCTCCTGAGATGCGGCTACTGTTCCCTCTGAGTATACGGCCGCAAGGACAGGTGTGTTAACACCTTCTTCAAGGGTAGGCTCGGCTTGGGGGCCCAAAGTCCCAGCTTCATTGCCAACTCCCTGAGAGCCATCAGTTGAGTGCACTAGGGACGTGGTTGCAGCAATATCCGTCGCAATCAGCAGCGCTACTCCCAAAGGATCAGTCCTAGGAGAGACTTTGGATGACTCTCCTGGACCCTCTAGAAGGCTCATTTCGTGCATGGCTCGGGATTCTTGTAAATCCTGCTGCATTTCTGACTTCTCTACTGCAGCAGCTGGATCCATATCTTCGTCACTGTCAGTAGACTCATGTATGTGCTCATAAGTTCCTGTCTGCTGACAAATTTTGGATTTCTCCAAGGCTCTTGCACGCTCCTCAGCTTTCTCCTTTTCTTCTTCCTTGATGAGGCGGAGGGTTTCCATACAGCTCTCTTTATCCCTAGAATATTGGACAGATGCATGTCCAAGGAACCTAAGAAACTCTTCCTCCTCCTCAATAAATTCAGGGCGAACAAACTGACGCCTGGAGTAATCCAACTTCCATGCCCTCCATTCCTTTAATCTTCTCTGAATGTCAGGATAGACTGGAGAATACATAATCAAGTCATCATCATCATCCTCTCCTGTCTCCTAAATGGGGGCTAATGGGGCTTTGTTCTCCTCAGACTCAGTTGCATCCGTCTGAGGAGGTGGGACAACTTGTTCTTGCAACGGCTCTGTTGTCTCAGCTGCTTTAGTTTCCACAGTTGTCTCTCGCACAGCTGGGTCTTCGGATTTCTGCTAATCGGCCTCAGCAGTCTTCTTAGTTTCATCTACGACTTCTGGAAACTGCTCCTCTTGAGCATCAGTAGTCTCTTCTTGTTGTTCCGACTGAGTACCGAATTCAGTCAGTCTTCTCCAAGGTAGACTGTTTGACTAGCCGTCTACGCTTGGTTGGAACTAAGGTAACCTCTGGTTCAACGTTCTCAGGCTCCTCAAAAGTGAGGGCCTTCGTTGCTGCCTTCCTTGCCTTGGCAGTGCGCTTTTTCTTCACGATAGGAGAAGGAATTCGAGGTTCCTTCTCTATCTCGGTTGCAGGGGCAGGTGTCTCGGCTGCTTGGGCTGGGGCTTTGGTTTTGGCTGCGGGGGCAGGTGCTTTCTTTGATTTGGCTGCTGGGGCAGGGGCAGACTTAGATGATGCAGCTCTCTCCTTAGATTTCAGCTCCGAGGAGAGAGCTGGGAGGTCTCAGCTGTATCTTCAGCAAAATCAGCTGATTCCCCCTCACTTGAATCAGTCTTTCGTGCATGAGCCTTCTTCTGGACACCAGAAAGATTCGCCTTGAACATCTTTTTATTTGCATGGAAGGGCTTGCCATGACGCAATGCAATGCCCTTCACCTCCATCAAATGGCCAATGACAAGGCCATATCCCAACGAGCAACCAAAGGTCCCATCCTCCTTGAAGGACCTGTTCATCACATTTTGACAGATTCGGCTGAAGACGAACTCAGCCCAATTCACCTTTTTCTCTTGCATGATCACAGCCATACGATCAGCCTGGTCTTGGACAGCTGATTAAAACTACCAAACTTCATATCCACGCACTTGGACACGATGTCTATCAGTTTGTGGTAATCATCCTTCAGAGACTCCTTCTTGGCTGTATATACAGTCTCCGTAGCAAACTCTGGCTTGGAAACTTCCTTCCAAGCTACAACATGGTTGACATCCTTCTCAGCGATGTCCTTCACTCCCTCAGCAGGCAGAAAGCAGTGCTCAGCAAGGTCCTTAGCAGTTATTTAGATGACCTTGTTGTGGACCGATGAATGGACTTCATCGTCCTGCACCTATGCGTTCACATAAAACATGGACACCTCCTCCAGGTAGGTGTGTGTGAACTGCATCATCAAAAAGTCCTTCAGGCCGGACTTTTCTATCTTCTCAGCTATCTTCTTCACAAGGGCATCATCCACGCCCTGTTTGATCATACCAGCGAAGTCCACTGAAGAACCGATGTGGATCTTCTCAGATAACAAAGTGAAATCATGATTTGCTGCCATTTCTAGAGTTTTTGACCGATTAAAACTTGAGAAACTTGAACTTGAATAACTAGGGTTTTGAACAAAGTTGCAGAGAGAATGAACTTTCTTTACTGAAGATGAATAGGTTTGCGTGAGGAGAGAGAAAGTGAAATTTCATATATAAGGGATGTGAAAGGACGGTTTTTGGAATTTGAAAATGTTGATCAAAATCAACGTAAGGATTAAGTTTTCAAATTGCATTAATTTACCCATATTAAATGCAGCAGCATTTATATCCAATCATATGGTTTACTGTGCAGCTTTTATGTTGACAGTCATAATTACACTGACGTCGTCCTTAAAAACAATCCCGCTCATTTAAAACGACTGCGTTTTTATCACTTAGCTCATAAATGATTTAGCTTTCTTCCAAAGTGACTCAACTCTACTTCTCTCTTCTCATGATGTAACTCAGTTTTTAACTAACTCGATACAGCTGACTTCTCAACTGGGCTGTTTCACTTGGCTGAAATGTGAAACTTGCTTATTTTCCATTTTCTCATCTTTTTTCTCTGCTGATTGATTCTTCTGAGTATCATAACTCAGCTCAATTAACCCTAGCTCATTATTGAGCTCTTCAAACCTTGATTCACATAATGGCTTCGTGAATATATCAGCTAACTGCTTATCAGTTGAGATGTATTCCAAGGTGATGTCTTTCTTTTCAACATGATCTCTTATAAAATGATATCTGACATCAATGTGCTTTGTTCTTGAATGCAACACTGGATTTTGAGTGATTGCAATAGCACTAGTGTTATCACACATAATTGGAATCTCTTTTTCTTCAATATCATAATCTCTCAGCTGTTGTTTCATCCATAAGACTTGGGCAAAAGCATTTGCCCTTGACTATGTACACTTTCGCTTGTTTGTGGATGTAGCTATTGAATTTTGTTTCTTACTGAACCAAGAAACCAATCTATTTCCAAGCATTTGACATGTACCTGAAGTACTCTTCCTGTCAACTCTACATCCAGCATAGTCTGAGTCTGAGTCCTACCAGCTTGAATCCTCCTTCCTTTGGATACCATAAGCCGACTTCCTGGCATCCCTTCAAATATCTTAGGATTCTCTTAGCTGCAGTCATGTGGCTCTCTTCTGGTGCAGATTGAAATCTACAACATACACCTACTGCAAAGGTGATGTCTGGCCTGCTTGCTGTTAAATAGAGCAATGATCCAATGAGAGCTCTATATCTGGTTTGATCAATAGTTTTGCCATCTGCATCCATGTCCATCTTGACTGATGCATTCATTGGAATCTTCACAGAAGACTTCTCTTATATACCAAATTTCTTCATTAAATCTCTGGTATACTTGGTTTAGCTTATGAATGTTCCATCCTTCAATTGCTTGACTTGAAGTCCTAGAAAGAAACTCAGCTCTCCCATCATGCTCATCTCAAATTTGCCTTGCATGAGGTTTGAGAACTTGTCACACAGCTCTTTATTTGTGGAACCAAAAATGATGTCATCCACATATATTTGAACAAGCATTATACTGTCTCCATCTTGAATTCTGAAGAGTGTTCTATCAACTTTGCCTTTTGGTGAATCCATTGTCAGTTAGAAATTGAGATAATGTATCATACCATGCTCCTGGTGCTTGTTTCCATCCATACAATGCCTTTCTTGAGCTTGTAGACCTTATCTCCAATAGTTTTCTGCTCAAAACCTGGAGGTTGTTCAACATAAACTTCTTCCTCTAATAGTCCATTTAGAAATGCACTTTTCACATCCATTTGATATGCAGTGAAGTTCTTGTGTGCAACATAGGGAATAAACATCCTTATTGCTTCCAATCTTGCAACAGGAGCAAAGGTTTCATCAAAATCTATACCCTCTTCTTGGCAATACCATTTGGCTACCAATCTTGCTTTGTTTCTTACAACAGATCCTTCCTCATTCATCTTGTTTCTGAAAACCCACTTAGTACCAATAACATTCTGGTGGGTTGGCCTTTGAACTAATTCCCATACTTTGTTTCTTTCAAATTGATACAGCTCTTCTTTCATAGCCTGAATCCAATGTGTGTCTTCCAATGCTTGAGACACATCTTTAGGCTCTATCTAGGAAATGAATCAAGTGACCATAGCTTCATGTTGTGCTCTGGATCTGGTTCTTATGCCATCTCTTACATTTCCAACGACTAACTCTGATGGATGATCTCTCAACCATCTCACATCAGGTTGGAGTAAGTCTGCTAGATTCAGCCATCTCACAACTAAGTTGTCTTGAACAGCTCTTTCATCTTCATTCAGCTGTAGACCTTCCAGCTGTCTTTGAGATTCAGCTATCTCATCTTCATCTGGGTTGAGTACTCTCACTTCAGCTTCAACATAAGGACTCTTTTGCATAGTTGGTTGATTCATCTTATCAGCTAACTCATCAATGTCTTCTCCATTCACATTAGGTTCATCAAAAACCACATGGATAGACTCTTTTGTAGCCATAGTCCTCTTGTTCAGCACTTTATAGGCTTTACTTTCAGCTGAGTATCCCAAAAAGATATCTTCATCAGCTTTGGCATCAAAAGCCTTCAAATTATCCTTGTCATTATTATGAATGAAGCATTTACATCCAAATATCCTGAAATATCCAACATTTGGCTTCCTCCCTGTCCAAATCTCATAGGTAGTCTTAGCCAATTGCCTGTTAATCATGCATCTATTTTGAGTATAGCATGTTGTATTTATGGCTTCAGCCTAAAATCTCTTAGGCAATGCATCTTCAGCTAACATAGTCCTTGCAGCTTCCTTGAGAGTTCAGTTCCTTCTTTCAGCTACTCTATTCTGCTGTGGAGTCCTTGTAGCTGATAACTCATGAGCAATACCATTTTCAACACAATACTGAGTTATAATCTCATTGACAAATTCAGTTCCTCTGTCAGATCTTATTTTTATAATGGTTTGACTCTTCTCATTTTGAACTCTTCTCATTAACTGAGGTAACTTCTGCAAAGTTTCTTCTTTTTACACATGAAAATTATCCATGTATATCTTGAATAATCATCCACCACTACAAGGGTGTATTTGTTTCCACTGATGCTAGCTGGTTCAACTGGGCCAAATAAATCCATATGCAACAGATGTAATATCCTTGTTAAAGAAAGACTAGGCTTATCCTTGAATTATGATTTGATTTATTTTCCCATCTGGCATGCATCACATACACTTTCTTTCTTGTACACTAAGTCTGGCAATCCTCGTACAAGATGACTCCTTGCAAGCTTGTTGATTGTCTTGAAGTTCAGATGACTAAGCTTCTTGTGCCACAACCAACTTGATTCGGCTGTGCTTTTTGCTAGCAGACATGTACTTGGCGTAGCAGTAGACCAATCTACCACATACATATTCTTTTGGCTTGAACCTTGCAGCACTATTTCATGGGATTCAGCATCTTTGATTTGGCATACTCCCATGATGAATCCTACATTGTAGACTTTGTCACAGAGTTGGCGATACTTAGCAGGTTGAAGTTGAGGCCTTCAACATAAGCAACATCTGTGATTTCCAATCCATTTTTCTTGATGGATCCTGTGCCTTTTCTCCCCTGGAGCTTCATTTCCTCCAAATATAACTTTAGCACCTCTAATCTCCTTGAATCTTGACAGATTTTTCTTATTTCCTATCATATGTCTGGAACACCATTATCCATGTACCAGGTTCCTTAGCACTCAGCTTGAACCTGCAATCAAGGAAATCGATTTTTAGGTACCCATACTTGTCTGGGTCCTGGGGGGGTTAGTGCTATAAGATGTTCCAACCAACCTATAGCCAAATGGTCTGACTCTAAGAGGTTTCCATGTATCAGTGCCATAATCATAGTGCACATTACCAAATTGCTTGGGGGTTTTAGGATTATACAGCTGTCTTTTTTGTTTGTATGCTTGTGTTTGTGTTTTAGCAATTGCTTTCTTGGGGTAGTTGTGGTATTTCTGAGTGTAGTGCTTGGGTGCATATGTGTGCTGATAAAAGCTCTTTTGCCTTTGGATTGACCTTTGCTGAGGTTTAGGTCTTTGCCATTTTGGCTTGTATTTCATAGGTGTTTGCTGATGTTTCACATTATTCCGATCAGCATAGTTTGGGTACTTTCTACCGTTCCAATCATATGTATGTCTCTGATGAAATTTTTGGGGTTTCTAGTAGCTCTATTTGCTTTTCATAGAGTTTTTCTGTTTGGAGTTTTTGAGGGACTAGGCTGAATTTCTTCTCAGATGTCCTTTTAGCATACTCAACTACCTTCTTTCCTTTCCCTTTATAAGCAAGGCCAATATGATTTTGATTGTGCTTTGGAATAGATGTGGATGCAACATTTGGTGTTTTGGGTTTTTGGAATGCTTCATTGCTTGAAGATCCCTTTTCCAAAATCACTCTTGGAGTTTGATTATGCACAAAGGAATTAAATATTATGCCTCTCTTGTCTCCACATTCCTTTTGACTCATAATAAGTTCATCCAATGATTTGGATGCTCTTGTAAATGAGGCAATCATATTTTTAAGATCTTTTTCCCTCTTTTCTGTAGCAGCTAACTCTGTTGTGATCTTGGCGTTTTCAGCCTTCAGCTTAGTGTTCTCATCAGCTATGTGACTCAGAGTACTCAGCTCTTCAGTCAGCTGTGAGTTTTGGCTTTTAAGCTGGTTGTTCTCCTCATTTAAGATTGTGTGTGAGGACTTTATGTGTTCAAAATCTTTCATCATTTTTCCTAATGAATCATAAAGATCTGTGGGTGATGAAGTGTGTGTATCACAGTCACTATCACTTGAATCAGAATGAGATGAGTTAGAGTGTACCTCATCTTCTTGATCTTGTTCTTTAGCCATGAGGGATATCATAGCCTCTTCCTCATAATCACTTGAGTAGTCAGCTTCACTACTATCTGAGTCTACTGCCTCTTTGCACTTGGCTGGCTCAACAGTCTCAGCAGCCAACATGGCTTTCTTCGTTTCCTGTCTTCTCTCCCTGAAGACTTTTCTTTCTTCGTCATTCCTATACTTGTTGACTGGTGGATAGGAACAGTCAACAGCAAAATGTCCTGGTTGTCTGCAATTCCAACATAGGTTCTCAGCCCTCTAATCAGCTCTGTCTTTTCTTTGATTATCAGCTCTCTTGGGTGGCCTATCTTCCCTTGCCTTGGAAGGTGTTGAATGTCTTCTGGAGGTTTCATCCTTGTTCCTTTTATAGTTCTTATTGAAGAACTTGTTGAATCTTTTAACCATCAGAGCAATCTCCTCTTGGTCTATGGCTTCCTTTGGCTCAGCTCTTTTCCCTTCACTGGCCAACAATACAGTTGTCTTGTACAGCTGTTTCCTCTTGCTCTTTCCTTCTCAGCTCAAACTCATAGGCTTTGAGGTCTGAGAATATCTCATGGTTAGATGTTCTTGAGAGGTCCCATTGAGTGTCTTAGTGCCATGACCTTCATTTCCCATTCAGCTGGGAGTGCTCTTAAAATCTTAATACACATTTTCTTCTGTGTATATTCTTTCCCAAGAGCTGAAAGCTCATTTGTAATCTCAGTAAATCTGGCATCCAGCTTATCCAGAGTTTCACCTGCAAGCATCTTAAAATTTTCAAATTTTTGAACAGCAACAGTTAATTTATTTTCCTTGAATTGTTCTCATCCTTCGCAAATTAAGATCAGCTTATCCCAAATTTCTTTTGCGGATCTGCAAAATTTGACTTTGTTGAACATGCTTTGTCCAACCTTTTGTAGAGAATATCCTTGGCCACATTGTCCAGGTTATATCTCTTTCTATCTTCATTTGTCCATTCAGTCCTTGGTTTATCAACCATGGTTGGTCTTACTTCAGCAGCAATTTCTTCTCCCTCTGCTGCAGCTGCTCTTCGTACAGTTGTGTTGACTTTGAGTATTTGCGGTGGCCCATCCTCTATCACAAGCCACATTTCATCATGTAATGCAGGTAGATGAGCCTGCATACGAATTTTCCAGTCATCAAATTCCTCTACTGTTAACATAGGAATGCGAGATAGATTTTCTTCCATGATAATAACTTTGCTTGAAAAATGAATGACTTTGAAAAACACAAGTGTTAAAACCTTTTGAAAAGATAGAGATCTAGTTCAGTAACCAGTGCAGAAGGCTTACTGAACCAACCGCTCGATACCACTTGTAGGTTCCAAGGGGTGTGATGTAAGGTTTAGAAGGGGGGATTGAATAAACCTTACCAAATTTTTGATTTTAGTCCTTTTTAAATAATTCAACAGAGTTAACTCAAATCAGCTGTGTCTAGAGTTGTCACAGTGACCGGGCCGAGCCAGCCCATCGGGCCAAGATGGGAAATCAGGCTAGGTCGGGCCAGCCCAAAATTTCTTCGGGCTACTATTTTGGGGAGCCCAGCCCAGTCCATGTTTTAAAAATACACTAAAAATGTTTTGGGCCAATCGGGCCGGCCCGATGTTTTGGGCCTAATGGACCGAGCCAAATAGGCCCGGATCTTTTTGGGACTACATATCGAAGCCAAATTTGACCCTATTCACAGGCGGCCCATCGGGTGGGCCATTTTTTACTGACTCTATTTGTGTCTAGGGGACGATTAAGTTGGCTATTCAGCTAAGTTACCCACTCAACAGACTCGATAGAGTTGTTGTTAGTATAACTCGACTGCTTAAGCTAAATACTTAACTTGGCTGATTTGGTTTTTAACAGCGGAAGACTTAACACCCTTTGATTTAACTTAAGCTTGTTTTAAATACTTTATTTTTAGCACTTATGTATTTATCAGTTAGATAGCTAATATATACTAGCAGCAGATATAAGTAAATATGCAGGAATGTAAATTGTTGAAAGTAAATGACACAAATATTTTATAGAGGTTCGAAGATGGGGTAATTCTTCTAATCCTCTCTTCTCCAACTCCTGGAGGAATCCACTATGTAACAGATCAGTTTACAAAGCGGTTATCAGTCTGGAGACAGCCTTGATCACACAGTTGGCTTCTCTTACGACTCAGTTTCTTCACAGGGCAACTGTCTTGCTACTTCAGCTCACTTCTCAAGTTCTTGGATTTGATCACGAAGCCCTCCAACAATCTTGATAATGGTTTGACCTTGAATCTTTCTACAATCCTGACTTGGAAGGTAGACCCCTTTGTTTCTTCAAAAAGTTTCCTCTTCAACTAGTTGAAGTTATCTCTCCTTCACAGCTTGTGTTGGATCGAGTTTCTTTGAGTTTAAGGCTTGAGGAATTGCTTGTAATGCTTTGATAAATTTTTTCAGGTTACTTGCTTGAATATTGCTTGTTCGTTCGTGATTCAGGTAATCAAGGTAACCTTTTCTCAATAGCTTCCTCAGCCTTTTATAGTGCACATTTGAAATTTGCCCGTTGAAGAGATAGGCTAGTTTCAAATGTCACTTTGTGTTCGTTGGCTTGTCTTTTCTTAGTCTGCAGCCTTGGTGATGTTGACCTTTCCTCGTATTAAATGACATTTCAGCATTGCAGGTTTCTGACACAAGGTGTAGTGTTTCCCATTGGCTCATTCCTTTTGCACAATTCTGGGCCAAACACTTTAAGACCTGTCAGCTTGACACATTACTATATCGAGTAATATTCTTGACTTTATTCAACGGATCTAAGTCAGTTGTCTTGACTTGACTGATGCCTTTACCCCAGGTGACTTGAGTCTGCTCCAATCATGGGATTCACTCAACTATCACTTCAACTGATAGACTTGGCTTCATGAGTTGACTTGACTGACACTTCTCACAGTTGTACCTTAGCTGACTCTCCTTCAGTCGAGTCATTGACTTCCTTCTAGGCCATACTCACTGACACACAGCAGAGTCTTCATCCCAGTCCGCAGTTGACTTCTTGTAATCTTTGACATAGTTGACTTAACTTAGCTCTTTCAGTCCTATTTATTACAATACAAATTACAAGAAAAATGGGGTGCCAACTTCCTAGTTTAAGTTTTACATGGTATCGTCAAAATCTAACAAATAAATTTCCTAACGAATATGAAACCATTTGCTAATTAAAGATGAATAGAGATGAATGGGAATAGATGAAATTGTCTGATACAATACTGAAAGAGTTGGAGTGCTTTTCAACTGAATTTATATTGAATTGAAAATTAACGGAATACTAAAGGCACAATAGCATGACGCAAAGTAGTTTGAAGTTGGTTTTGAGTAGTATTTAATGCTTCTTCTCATTATTCAAAGTTGTGGGTATTCAATGTTTACTGTATTCCGTAAAAGTTTATTTCCAAGATTTTTAGTTTTGAAGATCATATAGGGGTATATTAGTAAATGAAAGCAAAAAATACTATCAAATATAGAAACTGGACTATATATTTGGGACATCCCAAAAATAAATACTAGACTATATATTAAGGACGGAAGGGGTGATTCAATATGGAGCACATATGAATATCGAGTGGTGTAACCAGTCACGAGCCATCAAGTATTTATTCAAATACATAAATAAGGGGCACAATCATGTTACTGCATTATTCTATGAGAGCTCAAGTGATGACAATATGAAAAAGAGTATCGACAGGTTAATTTGTTCTAAGATTGTAGATACATTTCGTAGTGTGAAACTGCTTGGAGAATTTTGGGATTTGAAATCCAGTATAAAGACCCTTCAGTAGAGCGCCTCAATTTCCATCTTCCAAACCAACAAAATGTTATCTTCTCTGATTTTGATAGCATTGATACCCTTTTGGCTAGAGAAACCATTAATCAGAGTGTGTTTTTGCATGGATGGAAGCTAATAAAAAATATCATGAACCAAGAAAACTTACGTATGTTGAATTCCCTATGAAGTTTGTATGGAAATTAGACTATATAGAGTGGGCTCCAAGAAAAAGATGATTTGCTATTAGACGTATTTTCTATATTCCTCTTGGCTGCAATGATCTATACTATCTAAGAATTCTTCTAAACATAGTACGTGGTGCAACATGTTATGATGATATATATTTGATCAGTGGTGTGCAATACAGTTCTTTTCGGGATGTTTGCTTTGAGATAGGGTTGTTAAACAATGATAAAGAGTATATCAATTGGATAATTGAGGCACGTCAATGGACATCGACCCAATCAATGAGACTTCTCTTTGCTACACTTCTGTCATCTGGATCCATCAGCTGGCCATAAGTAGTTTGGGAGTCAATCAAGTTGGATTTATCTATCCGATGATATTTTATACAAACAGCGTAACATGTTTCAATATCAAGGTATGTATCAATTAGATTAAGCCCTGGTGGAAATTGATAAAATTTTACGAAGTTGGGGAAAAAGTTTATGTGATTTCCAATTAATGCCATTTCTAAATGAAATTTTTTTTGAGGTGTCGCGATCTAGATTAATACATGATGAAACCTACCATGATCGAATAAGATTGACTAAAGAACATAAAAGGTTTCTATTTGAATTGAACCTCGAGCAGCGTCATGTTTATGATACAATTGTTGACTATGGAATAATATTTTTCGTATACGGTTATGGAGGAACATGAAAACTTTTATTTGGAAGACATTATATATTGTGTTACATTCCAAGGGCGATATCGTATCAAATATTGCGTCCAGTGGTATAGCTTTGCTTCTGTTGCATTGGGGGGGAGAAGTGTTTATTCATGATTTGCAATTCCATTTAACCCAAATGAAGAATTCACATGAAATATAAAGCTAGGTTCCCCTCTTGCAAAACTAATTATGAAGGCAAAACTTATAATATGGGACGAGGCTCCTATGATGCATAAATTTTGTTTTGAAGCTTTTGATCGAACTATGAACGATATCATGAAAACAGTGGATCTTGTTAGAGAATATATTCCATTTGGAGGCAAGACTGTTATTTTTGGTGGAGATTTTCGTCAGATATTGTATGTCATTCCAAAAGGCACCAGATATGACATCGTTCATTCCACTATTAACTCATCGAATTTGTGGAGCCATTGCACTATGCTGAGATTGACCCAGATTATGAGATGACAAAGTATGAACTCTAGTGAAAATTATGAAGAGTTGAGTTGATTCACTTTTTGGATTGCTAAAATATGGGATAGAAAATTTGGGAAACTGAATGATGGGCTTGCTATAATTGAAATTCCTTATGAGTATTTGTTGAAAGAATTCGATGATCCAGTTGCAGCTATTGTCAAGAGCATATATCCGTTATTTAAAGTAATGATAACGACCCATCATATTTTGAATAGAGGGCTATATTGGCTCCTACATTAGAAGTCGTGCAATCAGTAAATGAATATATGGTTTCAATTAACAGATCAGAAGGGAGAATGTATTTGAGTTCTGACTCTTCATACTATTATGATAGAAATGTTCATTTGTTGAATAAGGTTCATACTCCTGGTTTTTTAAATCGAATGAAATGCTCTGGAGTTCCGAAACATGAGTTACATTTGAAGGTTGAAACTCTTGTTATGTTGCTCCGTAACACAGATCATTCTCTTGGATTATGTAGTGGTACTAGATTAATTATTACAAAACTTGGAAATCACATTTTGGAAGGACAAGTTCTTACCAGAGGCAACCTCGATCATAAGGTTCTTACTCCAAGAATGTTCTTGATGCCTTCACATCCAAGATCTCCATTCAAATTTCAATGACGATAATTTATGTCGATGGTGTCTTATGCAATGTTTATTAATAAGAGCCAGAGTCAGTCTTTGTCGAATGTATGGCTTCATTTTGAAAAATCCTATTTTTAGTCACCATCAATTGTGTGTTATTGTTTCTTGTGTTACTAACCCTAAAAGTCTTAGAATTTTGCTATGTGGTGATGATAGTGATAGTGGTCGTACAAGTTCAATGACCAATGTTTTAATTTTAAAGAAGTTTTACAAAACTTATAATCATTTTTCTATTATGTATTTATTATATCCATTCAATTTTTTTTTAATGTTGCATTATTATTCAATCATTTATTATTTAATCAATAGTTATTTCACTTTATAATTAAAAAACCTATTAAATTTAATTAATTAAAATAACCAAAATACTAAATTACCTTTACTTAATATATAATCCATGCATCGCACAGGTGGATCGCTAGTGAACATAGGGCGGGGAGGCAGGATATTAAAACAAGAGAAATTACCGAAAATACCTCAATTTTTGAAAAAATACCACCAAATACGCTCTTATCACTTTTGTACCTATTTTTTTCCTTGTTTACGCTCCTTCATATTTTTTTATTATTTTTATGTTTTTTTCATTTTTTTCTTGTTCATGTATTGTTTTTTACATTATTTCTATTGTTTCTGTCTTGTTCTATAATATTTTTAATATTGTTCGAATAAACTTTTTTGTTGTTTCCATGTAGTTTTCAATGTGTAGATACAATTTTTACCTACTTTTAAGCTATTTTTATTCATGTGGTGTTTTTAATATTTTTTTACGTTGTTTCTGGGTTGTTTTCATACCGTTTTTAATGTTGTTCTTATGTTTCTTTGTTGTTTCCACGTAGTTATCGATGTTTAAATATAATTTTAAGCTCTTTTTGCTCATATGGTGTTTTCAATATTGTTTCTAGTTTGTTTCTACATTGTTTCCTTGTTGTTTCGATGTTTTTATGTTTTCATGCATTAGATCAAAATTGAATTGTGTTTTTTTACTCATATTGTTTCTGTATTATTTTCAATTTGTTTGGTTTTAATATGTGTTGTTTTATGTGTATATTTCTTTTTTTTATAAGATTTTGAGTATAAAATGGATTATTTAACGGGGGCAAATTTTATTTTTTCACTGAAATTTGATTAGAAGAAACATGTTTGAAACAACAAAGAAACAACAACGTAAAAAAAGTCTGAAAAATTTGGCAGGAGCGTAAATTTGTCCGAAAAAAGGGCAGGAGCGTAATTTTGTCCAAAAATTACCGAGAAGCGTAAAAACCTGTCTTTTTTCTAGAAAAGTGGGGCCAAAGTGTCCATGATCCTTAAAACAAAGGTGACTACAGAGTACAGACTACTATACCTTGAACTCATAGTAACAAAATTCTCTGGATTTTCAAAATAATTAGAGTAACTCACAATATTTTCATGCAAAGTTCAAATCCTGCATATATCTATTAAGTAATATTGTGACAAAATCTATTCTCAATCTTTTTCTCTTTTTAATAGAATAATAATATCTTTATTTAATTTTTAATTTTATGGAATTAATAAAATAGATCTTAAGAACAATTCATTGAGTTTCCCACAAATATGTATTATTTCTACAAAATAATTAAATACTTATATCAGTATATATTCATGAAGTAATTACCACCCAAGAAAAAGAGGAAAGAGGACTAGGGATCAGCACCAATGGCTTCACCCCGCCTTGTTCCTTTTGTTTTTCTGCTACTTCTTGTTGGGTGCTCTGCAAGAGCCCTTTACCCACTCCCTAGCAGGAGAAATGACAGGAACAAATTGTTAGAGTAGTGCCCTATGAGCCAATTAGTGGCGGGCATTTTATACTCTTGTAAAGACAATCTTATTCATAATATTTATTAATAAAAGGCATTTATCTTTATCATTAATTATTTTATCAATTGGATAAAATCTCTAGATCACATTTAGCTACGGGACGTGGTTACGCATTTGATGGTAACGTCTCTATAGTTGTAGTTTTAAATTATATTCTGAGTCAAGGGTTCATTGAGATGGGACATTGATAAGCCCAGGAGACTTGCACATACGATGCATACTCGAAAGGAGAAATATCTCATTCCATAGATATTCGCATAGGGATACTAGTGCATGTATGTGGGTGCTTGTTGGAGAACAAGTACACTGAACTACCCAGTGGAAATTCTTAGTGGAATTGTATGTCGAATAAAGAATTTCCAAATTTAAGATAGTGCTTTAATTAGTCCTTAGATGCTGGGAAATTATTTTGTAGATTTTGATGAATGCCATGTAAAACTTAGAATAGGAAGTTGGCACCCCATTCTTGTTATAAATTGCATTGTAATAGACAGGGCTGGTAGAGCTGAGTCAAGTCGCCTATGCCTCGAACATGCAAGAAGACAAATGGAGACTAAAAGGAAGACTCCGCTGTGAGGCAGTTGAGTGTGGCAAAGAAGAGAAGACAGGAACTCGACTGAAGGTGCAGCTAAGATGCAGCTGAGTTAAGTATCAGTCAAGTCAACTCAAGATAGCCAAGTCTCAAGTTGAAGTGTGAAAGAGTCATCCAATGATTGGAAGTCGACTCTAAGTCACCTGGGGAAGGCAAGGAAATGCAATCAAGTCGAGATAATCGAAAGAGATCCGTCGCAGTAAATCAAGAGAATTACTTAAACAAGTAATACTTCCATACTACCTTTCTTGAAGTGCTCTGTCCCAGAAGCATGCAAAAGGAATAAACCAATGGGAAGCACTGCAACGTGTCAGAACTCTGAAAAGCTGAAGAATCGTTCATACAAGGAAACATAAATTCCAAGGACTGCAACAAGACAAGCCAACGACCACAAGTGACTTTCAAAAATAAGCCTATCTCTTCAACGGGCAGATTTTTGAAAGATCACTATAAAAGGCTGAGGAATCACTCTGAGAGAAGGTTACCGACCTGAACCACGAACATTCAAGCTAACATTTAAATTGTAACCAAGAATACTCTCAAGTCATTCAAGATCAATCCTCAAGCCTACATTACGAAGGAAATCAATCCAACACTCACCTGTGAAGGAAAGACAACTTCAATCAGTTGAAGAGGAAACATTTGAAGAATCAAGGGGTCTACATTCCACGAAGGATTGTAGAAAGGTTCAAGGTCGAACCAGGCTTAAGCTATTTGGAGGGCTTCGTGATCAAATCCAAGGAACTTAAGCAAGTGGGCTGTAGTAGCAAGGTAGCTGCCCTGTGAAGAAGCTGAGTCGTACGAGAAGCCATTTTGTGTGACCAAGGCATCTCGGCATCGAGTCCCAAAGGATCAAGTCGGGTTGTGTGATCAAGACTTGTATCCGGGATCGTTAACCACTCGTATATTGATCAGTACTTAGTGGATTCCTCCAGGAGTTGGAGAAGAGAGGAGTAGAAGAATTACCCCATCTTCGAACCTCTATAAAAACCTATTGTGTCATTTACATTTCAAAGACTTTAATTTCTCGCATCTTATTTTTATATCTCATTTGATAAATTTGCTATCCAATTGATAATCAATCGAGTGCAAAAACCAAGTATTAAAACAAACTTAACCAAATTCAAGGGTGTTAAGTCTTCCAATGAAAACATATCATCACGGTCAAGTTAAGTCTTTAGTCAAAATAGCTCAGTCGAGTCTGTTGAGTGACTAACTCTACTGATTAACTAACTTAGCTGTCCATCAAGGACTCAGCTATGAAGTATTAACTTTGAACATTTTTAAAAGGACTAAATCAAAAAGTTGGTAAGGTTTATTCAACCCCCCCCTTCTAAACCTTACACTCACACCCCTTGGGACCTACAAGTGGTATCAGAGCGGTTGGTTCATTGAGCCTTCCGTGATCGGTTCTTGAACTAGATCTCCAAATTTTTCAAAGCTTGTTTTAGTACTCAATCTTTCAAAACTCTTTTATTCAGAAAAGTTATTATCATGGAAGCAAATTTGACACGCATCCCTATGTTCACAATTGAAGAATTTGATGATTGGAAAATTCGTATGCAGGCTCATCTATCAGCATTACACGATGAGATGTGGATATTGATAGAGGATGGGCCACTCCAAACCTTAAAAGTGAACACAGTTGCAAGGAGAGCTGTAGCTGAAGGAGAAGAAGATGTTGCTCCCAGACCAGCGATGGTTCAAAAACCAAGAGCTGAATGGACAAATGATGACAGAAAAATATATAACTTGGACAATGTGGCCAATGACATTCTTTACAAAACTTTGGACAAAGCCATGTTCAACAAAGTCAAATCATGCAAAACGGCAAAAGAAATCTGGGACAAGCTAACCTTGATTTGCGAAGGCTCAGAGCAAATCAAAGAAAATAAACTATCTGTTGTTGTACAAAAATTTGAAAATTTTAAGATGCTTGCAGGAGAAACCTCGATCGGTGGATGCTCGATTCACGTAAATCACCAATGAAGGTCTCGCACTTGGAAATGAATATACACAGAAGGAAACGTGTATGGAGATTCTAATAAGTCTCCCAACTGAGTGGGATATGAAAGTCATGTCCATGAGACACTCCATGGACCTATCAAAAACATCCAACCATGAGTTATTCTCAGATCTCAAAGCCTATGAATTTGAGCTGAGAAGAAAAGACCAAGAGGAGACAATTTGTGCCCAAAACAAATTTGCTCTGATGTATAAGGATGGCAAGAGAGCTGAGGTCAAATAGGTCATTGACCAAGAGGAGATCGCATTGATGGTTAAAAGGTTCAAAAAGTTCTTCAATAAAAACTACAAAAGAAGCAAAGGTGAATCCTCCAGAAGACACTCAGCTCCCTCCAAGTCAAGGGAAGACAGACCACCCAAGAAGAGAGCGAGCATCAAAAAGTTGAATATCAAAGAGCCGACAATCCAAGGATGGAAAGAATCGATCAAAAAGTTGAAAATCTATCTTTGAACCGCAGCAACCTGGTCACTATGCCATTGAATGCCCATATCCGTAGTCAACAAATACAGGAATGAAGAGGAAAGAAAAGTCTTGAGAGAAAGAAGACAGAAAAGAGAAAGGCAATGTTGGTGTAGAGACTCGTTGATCGATCAAGTCAAAAGACACACGGTGACTCGAGAGAGTAGTGAAGCGACTACTCAAGTGACTCGATGAAGAAGCCTTGATGTGTCTAATGGCTAAAGAACAAAACCAACTCGACCAAGAAGATGAGGTACACTCTAACTCATCACACTCGAGATACTATGATAGTGATTGTGACACACACACTTCATCACCCACTCCGATCTTTATGATTCATTAGGCAAAATGATGAAAGATTTTGAATACATTAAATCCTCACACACACTACTAAATGAGGAGAACAGCCTACTTAAGAGCAAAACTCATGGTGACTAAGGAGCCGAGTACTCTAAGTCAAATAGCTTATGAGAATAAAAGTCTAAATTTGAAAATGCTAAGCTAATAAGCAGAGATAGTTTCTATAGAAAAGAGGAGAATGATCTCAAAAATGTGATAGCCTCATTCACTAAGGCATCCAAATCATTGGATGATCTTATTATGAGTCAAAGAGAATGTGGAGACAAGACAAAGCTTAGGATTTAATTCCTCTATGCTATGTCAAGTTCCAAATGTGATTTTGGAAAAGGGATCTTCAAGCAATGAAGTATCTCTAAAATCCAAAACTCCAAATGATGCACACACATTTATTCCAAAGCACAATCACAAGCAAACCGGCCTTGGTTATAAAGAAAAGGAAAAAAACGACCGATTGAGTATACCGAGAGGACAAATGAGAGAAGACATCTAGCAGAGTTCCTCAGCAAACTCCAAACAGGAGATACTCTGTAAAGAAGAAACAGAGCTACCAAAAACCCCAGAAATTCTATAAAAGAAACACATATGATGGGAATGGTAGAAAATACCCAAGCCAAGCTGATTGGAATAATGTGAACTATCACCAAAGACCTATGGAATATAAGCCTAAGTGGCAAAGGCCAGAACTCAAAGAAAGGCCATTCCAAAGGCATAAGAGCTTTCATCGGCACTCATATGCACCCAAGCACTACACTCGGAGATATCACAACTACCCAAAGAAGGCAATTGCTAAAACACATACAGGCATACGGACAAAAGAGACAGTTGTATGAACCTAGAACCCCAAGCAATTTGCCAAAATTAATTATGATTATGGCATCGATAGATGGCAACCCCTTAGAGTCAAATCATTTGGCTATAAAGTTGGTTGGATCATCTTACAATACTAACCCCTCGGGACCAGGCAAGTATGGGTACCTAAAACCTAACTTCCTTGATTGCGGGTTCGGGAGCGGTGAGTGCCAAGGAACCTGGTACATGGATAGTGGCATTCCGGACACATGACAGAAACAAGAAAAATCTATCAAAATTCAAGGAAGTCGAGGTGCAAAAGTCATATTTGGAGGGAATGAAGCTCCGGGAGAAATAAGAGGCATTGAATCTATCAAGAAAAATGGATTAGAAATCACGGATGTTGCATATGTTGAAGGACTCAACTTCAACTGCTAAGCATAAGTCAACTCGTGACAAAGGCTACAATGTTGGATTTAACATGGGTATATGCCAAATCAAAGACATCAATCCAATGAAGTTGTCGCAAGGATGCGGCACAAAAGAACATGTATGTGGTAGATTGGTCAATGCAACACCAAGCACTGTCATAGCTTAAAAGCACAAATTGAATCAAGTTGGATGTGGCAAAAGAAGCTGAGCCACCTGAACTTCAAAACAATTAACAAACTTGCCAGGAGTAATCTTGTAGAAGGACTTCCAGACTCAGTATACAAGAAGGAGAGTATATGTGATGCATGCCATATGGGAAAGCAAATCAAATCATCATTCAAAGAAAAGACATGTCCATCTTCAACAAGAATATTGCACTTGCTACATATGGATCTGTTTGGTCCAGTGGAACCAGCTAGCATAAGTGGGAAGAAATACACCTTGGTGGTAGTAGATGACTACTCAAGATATACATGGACAATATTCATGTGTAAAAAGAAAGAAACTCTGCAGAAACTACCACAGCTGATGAAGAGAATACAAAACGAGAAGAGTCAAACCATTATCAAAATAAGATCGTGAGGAACCGAGTTTGTCAACGGTATAATAACTCGATCGTATTGAAAATGGTATTGGTCATGAATTATCTGCAGCAAGGACTCCACAAAAAATGGAGTTGCGAGAAAGAAGGAATAGAACTCTCAAAGAAAGCAAGGACCATGTTAGTCAAGCGGGGTTGCCTAAAAGATTTTGGGTCAAGCAATAAACACAAAGATGCTATACTCAAAATAGATGCATGATAAACAAACAGCTGACAAAGACTCCCTATGAGATTTGGACAGGGAGAAAGCCAAATGTTGCATACTTCAAAATATTTGGATGCAAATGCTTCATCCATAACAATGGCAAAGATAATTTAAAAGCTTTTGATGCTAAAGCTGATGAAGGTATCTTCTTAGGATACTCAGCTGAAAGCAAAGTCTACAGAGTGCTCAACAAGAGGACAATGGTTACAGAAGAATCCATCCATGTGGTGTTTGATGAACCAAATGTAAATGGAGAAAACATTGAAGAGTCAGCTGATAAGCTGAATCAACCAACCATGCGAAGAGTCCCTATGTTGAAGTCGAAGTCGGAGTTATAAGTCCGGATGAAGATGAGATAGCCGAGTCTCAAACACAGCTGGAAAATCTGCAGCTAAGTGACGATGAGAGAGCTGATCAAAATAACACAGCTGCAAGACGACTGAATCCAACTAACTTACTCCAATCTGATGTAAGATGGCTGAGAGAACATCCACCAGAACTAATCATTGGAGATGTAAGAGAATGTGTAAAAACTAGATCCAGAACTCAACAAGAAGCAATGTTCACTTGCTTCATCTCACAAATAGAACCAAAAGATGTGTCACAAGCATTGGATGACACACATTGGATTCAAGCCATGCAAGAAGAGCTAAATCAGTTTGAAAGAAACAAAGTGTGGGAATTGGTTCAAAGGCCAACCCATCAAAATGTTATTGGCACTAAATGGGTGTTCAGAAACAAGATGAATGAGGAAGGCTCTGTGGTAAGAAACAAAGCAAGATTGGTAGCCAAAGGGTATTGCCAAGAAGAAGGAATAGATTTTGATGAAACTTTTGCCCCCGTGGCAAGATTGGAAGCCATAAGGATGTTTCTTGCCTATGCAGCTCACAAGAACTTTATTGTATATCAAATGGATGTAAATAGTGCATTTCTTAATGGTTTATTGGAAGAAGAAGTGTATGTTGAACAACCTCCAGGATTTGAGCAGAAGACTCTTGGAGATAAGGTATACAAACTCAAGAAGGCTTTATATGGATTGAAACAGGCACCCGAGCATGGTATGATACATTATCACAATTCCTAATCGAGAACGGATTCACAAAAGGCAAAGTGGATAGAACGCTCTTGAGAATTCAAGATGGGAAGAGTATCGCTTGTTCAAATATATGTGGATGACATCATCTTTGGATCCACAAACAAAGAGTGTGTGATAAATTCTCAAATCTCATGCAAAGCAAATTCGAAATGAGCATGATGGGAGAGCCGACATTCTTCCTTGGACTCCAATCAAACAGTGAAGGATGGAACCTTCATAAGTCAAACAAAATACACCGAGATTTAATGAAGAAATTTGGTATGGAAGAGAAGTCTTCTATGAAAATACCAATGAATACATCATCAAAAATGGACATGGATGCAGATGGCAAGCCTCAGATCAAACAAGATACTGAGCACTTATTGGATCATTGCTCTATCTCACAAAGAAGCGGGCCGGACATCACCTTTGATGTAGGTGTATGTGCAAGATTTCAATCTGCTCCAAAAGAAAGCCATATGAGATGCACAAGAGGATCTTGAGATATTTGAAAGGAAGCCAAGAAGTTGGCTTGTGGTATCCTAAGGAAGGTGGATTCAAGCTAATTGGTTATTCAGACTCGACTATCTTTGGATGTAGAGTTGACAGAAAAGCACCTAGGCACATGTCAAATGCTTGGAAATAAAGCTAATTTCTGGTTTAGCAAGAAGCAAAATTCAATAGCCACCTCTAAACGGAATACATAGTCGCATGGGATGTTTGCCCAAGTCTTATGGATGAGACAAAGAATTGAGAGACTATGAAGTTGAAGAAAAGGAAATTCCTATTATGTGTGACAATACAAGTGCAATTGCAATCACTCAAAATCTGTGTTGCACTCAAGAACAAAGCACATCGATGTCGATATCACTTCATAAGAGACCATGTTGAAAAGAAGGACATCACCTTGGAATATATCTCAACTGATAAGCAGTTAGCTAACATATTCACAAAACCATTATGTGAATCAAGATTTGAAGAACTCAAGCATGAGTTAGGGTTAATTGAGTTGAGTTAACACTCAGAAGACCCAAAGAAAAGAGATGAAACACGAAAAGAGGAAAAAGAGTTGAACTCTTAATTCAAAGCTAAGTGAATCACCAGATCGGAAAGTCGTTGATCGAATTAGTGACAAACAGTCACAATGAGAGAAGTGAGAAGAAGGATTGAATCAGCTAAGGAGTAAGCTAAGTTATTTATGAGCAAAGTGACAAAAACGCGGTCGTTTTTACTAAGCGGGAATGTTTTTAAGAATGATGTCAAGATAATTATGATGTGTACAAATCAAAAGTCGCACACCAAGCTTATGATTAGATATAAATGTCGCCGCATTAAATGCGAGAACTTAAATGCTAATCGGCGTGCAAGATCTAAGCCATTGATTTTGATCAAATTTCAAAAACCACCCGCACGTCCTTTCATAAACCATACTTATACCATTTCATCCGATTTTCTCTCACTTTACCAAAACTGTTCATCTCTCTCAAGGCAAAAGAAAGAAACTTTCTCTCAAAACCCTACAACTCCTTAAGATCATTTTCTAAGTATCGTTCGGTAAAACACTGAGAAATGGCACCTATTCATGATTTCGTCAAGCTAGGAAAGCAAATCCACACTGGGTCATCGTGGATTTCGATGGTATGGTTAAACAGGGGTCTGACGACACCCTCGTGAAGAAGATTGCTGAGCAATTGGAAACGTCTGGGCTGAAGCCGTTTTTGACATTGGAGTTTCCGATGACCTATGTAGAAGAGGTCGCATAGTTCTACGTGAACGCCGAAGTTCACGATGAGGGCATCAAATCCTCTGTTCACAGAAAGAGTTCACCATCACTGCCAAGGATTTGGCAGAACACTGCTTGTTGCCGGCGGAAGGAGTGCCAAAGATTCATGAAGCTGAGGTTGACCTGACTGCTGCTTGGAAGGAAGTAGCCAAGTCCGACTATGCTGCGAAAGTGGTCTACACAGCTAACAAGAGGTTGCTGAAAGAGGACTACCACAAATTACTGGACATTGTTGCCAAATGCATAGACATTAAATTTAGCAGCTTTGACCAGTTGTCCAAAGCTAAATTGATCGTAATGGCTGCGATCATTGAAGAAAAAAAGGTGAATTGGGCTAAGTTTGTATACAGCGGACTCTGCCAGAATATTGGGAACAAATCCCTCAAGGAGGATGGTACGTTTGGAGGTTCCCTGGGATACGGCCTGGTAATTGGTCGGATGATGGAAGTAAAAGGGGTACCTCTTCGACATGGAAAAGCGTTCCATGTAAACAAGAGGATGTTTCGATCAAACCTCTTTGGCACACGTAAGAGAGCTTACGCCAAGAGGGTCGATGAGTGAGGGGGAATCGGTGACCAAGATTCACCGCCTCCTCACCTCCCAAGAAGATCAAGCATTAAGAAAATGCACGCCCCAAAGAAAGAAAGAAAAATAAATCCGCACTGCCCCCGCAGCCCGAGTCACTAACAGCCGTGTCTCCTGCCCCTGCAGCCGCAGTGGAGAAGGAACCATTAATCCCTTCTCCAGTGATCAAGAAGAAGAGGACTGCCACAACAAGGAAGGCAGTTGCCTCTAAGACAACTACGAAGGCATTTACCTTCAACGAACCAGAGGAAGTGGAACCAGATGTTCCTTTGGTAAAAACAAAAAGAAGAAGAAGAATTTCCAAGCTCTCCGAGCTTGAGAAGACGGCTGAGTCTGCCACTCAGCTGGAAAAGATACCTGAGACTGCTGGAGAAGTAGAGTCTCCGGAAGTTATCGATGAAACGGCTAAGTCTGCTGAGGCCGATCAGCAGAGGCAACTCAAAGACCCAGCTGAAGAACAAGGAATAGCTGAGACAACCGAATCACCTATTGATAGGGTTGTGTCTCCACTTTGTAATGAAGTCTCATCAAGATGTCGAGCAAAGAAAGTTTGCTACCCTCAATCCCCGAGCTCGAGGGACAAAGCAGGGAGATGATGACAAGGATAATGATGTGATGATCATATCCCCACCATACCCAGACATTCAAAATCGTCTGCAAGAATGGAAGAAATGGAAGCTGAGTCGATCCAGGGAATAGTTCCAAAGACCGGAATTCATTACAGAAGAAGACGAACTGATGAACTTCCTCGGATTGACCAATGTGGTGCAAGCTCTTGATGAAGAAAACTGTTTGGACATTCTAAATATCTTTAAAGAGAAGGAGAAAGAAAGATTGGCGAAGAAGTTTGAGGCACGTGAGAAGGCCAAAGATCTCGCCTCTCTCACTGGCACCACATAACAAACACATCCTCGCCTCGACATTCTATCGAAAGTGTGATGAGGATCTCGGACCACTATTCGCCACGTAAGAGTTATAAATGCAGCAAGCAATGCAAGAATCCAGAATCCTACATGGGCAAAGAATGATGCAGGGACCAGGAGTCATCCAAATCACACCGGAGATAGATCCTATGGGTGTGGAAAAGATATTGCCATTGTTGTCGATGCCACCACTTCCCCTGACTCATTCGGAGAAGGGTATTAAGGGAATTGGCAATAAACTGGGATTGTGTCTTACCACCGTCCCAACGGCTGAATACTCAATGGGAACAAATGAGTCCGGAGACGAGTGACCCCATTCTAAGTCACTCGGTGGTGTGCCACCGGTGGGGAAACTCCCTCCACCGCAGGCAAGGTCGGAGGATCTTTGCGGTGACTCCACAACGAATCTCGGAGGCGAAGTGGAGAGGGAACAACAACAAAATACACGGCAAGTTGTCATCAACGAGGCTCAGGCGATTGAGACGTCTCACCGAGGTGCCAATCGCTTCTCCAGAAAGGCCAATGACATTGTTGATGCAATGAGGCATAGGAAGAAACCGCCCGGGAGTTAACACTGGGCAATGAAAGTGCAATCCACGGAGTTGAGACTCCGGTGGATGCCACCTCGAAGACCCCAAGACAGTGACACTGTCGAAGGGACCGTCCAAGGCCTCACTGCAGTTGAGACTGCAGGAGGTAATGAAGGCCAACGGGAGGTTGAGACTTCCGGGGTAAAGCGATCAAGCACATAACATCCCTCCCGCTATCATTGATCCATCGTAAAAGGAGATAAGTGCTCTTCACGATTCCCAAGATAATCCCGATGTAACTTTTCTGGGATCCGAAGGTGAAGATGAAGCTGAGTCATCCCATATTGCAGATCCAAAAGACTCAGCTGAGGATGTTCCAACCACGAGTAAGTCTGACCTCAAGACTACTCGAAAAACATTCAACTTTGATGATGAGCCACCCATGGAAATCTCATCATCGTCCGATGATGCTTCTGATATGGCCGAGGACCAGTCAACTCATTTGGAAAAACCAGCTGAGACCGACGAAGTTGTTAAGACAGTGAGGCTCAAAGAAGTCGGGTCGACTTCACAATGCACCACAATCAAAACAGTCCAGCTGCGCAGCTCCCCAAGCCGCAGCAGCAGTTCGACTCCACAGGGGACTTCACGAGCACCAATTATCATTAAACAGATTCCAGTTGCCCGTGATGATCTTTTTGTAGAATCATTTCCCTTCTCTCTGGAGGTACCTGACCTCCATGAAGAATCAGCTAGAGATCGTGAGCGCTTCCACAGACTGATCCCGTTATTCCATCGACACCATTGTTCCAAATTGACTATGACTTTGACATCTTTGCTTGGCCGTCAATTTGAAACAGAGGTGACAAATTAAGTTCGGGAAGTCTTCAAAGCCTTATTTACCAAGATATAAAAGATGGAGAGGCACCAGGCCTCTTTGGACATGAGGTTGATAATGAGACGCCAACCTTACTACCGATTTGCGAGGCATAATAGTCGGGATCAGGGAATGGTGGCAACAAAGAAAGAGACAATGCGTGTGGAACAAGCTCGATATTTCAGGACATTGTTCAACAAGTTGCTAGTCTGGCGGGCTGAGAATGCTGATGCAAAGATAAAATTGCAAGAGCACATCGAACAAATGCATGAATCTCACACCTCAGAGATAAAGCTGCTGCGTGAACATAATAGGAATGAGCTCCTGCGCGTGGAAGAGAACATGGATCGAAAATTCAGTATTCTCATGGTTGAGATGAAGTTGGTAGCAGCTGAATCCAACGCCACCCGCTCTGAGTTCCATGCAGCATACTCCGCAGCAGATTCGAAGCAGAACTCGGCTATCAGCAGACTAGACTTCTTGCATGCTAGCTTGTTTCCAGAGGTTCCTCTATCCTTTGATGATGCCAAAAAGGGGAAAGAGGAATATCTAAAGGCGCTGAAGGCATCTGAAACTGAGAAGGAGGACGCAGTTGTGAAGGGAAAGACAGCTGAGGAAATAATAAGAGAGAAGAAAGGAAAATCTGTTGAGGGGGAAGGTTCGAAAGATGTGACCTTGATGATTGCTAAAACCCCCCAACAAGGTCTTGTCACAGCTGATATCATAAGCAAACTCCCAGTGACTCTGCCACTCCAACACTCTGCAGTACCTATGCCTGAAAAGAGAAAGGCAGTTGAAGCAGGGATGAAGGAAGTGGAAGGAAAGATGAATGCTCGAGTTATGGATATTCTGAAACAACATGGAGGCATTCCAACAGACAGAGACACCTATGCCATTTCAGATGCCAGAACCGAGCCAAGATCTGTTGATGAATTCAAGACGCTCGCATCTGAAGGTTACTTCGCAAACATGTCCATGGCTCAAGACTAGGATTTGTACTGGGAAAAGGGTCTCAAACTATGTGAAGAAGGCGACAGCAAAGAGACCATCGGCAATCACTCCGCTAGTCACTCACCGGGAAAAAAAGACCCCAAGATAATACACGCCCTGCAGGCGAGAAGAAGAAGCGATGGTGGAGGAAGAGGTTTCAGACCCAGATCTCGCCCAAAAACATTGAGTATATAGATCTAGGAAAGAAATGAGGGATCTATCCGGATTTGACGAAATAGCCAACCTGCAAGTGGTTAAGAATAATGTTGAGTATGTGAAGAGAATTGAAGAGGAAAATAAGAGACAAACTCAGCTATGGGAGGAAAGACAAGAAAGACTGAGAAGAGATGAAGTTGCCCGGAAGGCGTATGAGAAAAAGAAGGCAGCTGAAGATGAGAAGAAGAGAAAGAGGTCAGAAGATGACAGAGCTGAAGGAGATGAAAGAAGGAGGCAGCAAAGGAGATGAAGTGTTGTTGTCCACCCCTTCATGTATTTTACTATGTAAATACATTCTATGTAAGTCTTCTGTACATCGAATAAAATTGTACAATTTCTATACTTGTGTAGATATAGAACAACATGGTTACTTTAAGTTCCATTTAAGCTCTGATACATTTCTTTTGGTTCAAGCTCTGATACACTTTGTAAACAGCTATGTAAAGAATAAGAATGTTATGATCAATAAAAGATCGAATCTAAGCATACATTCTGTGATTCTACATATGTCTGTATGTATCTTTGTTGTTTAATTATTGTATGAATGTTTTAAGTTTTGGCATCATCAAAAATGGGGAGATTGTTGGGAAATTATTTTGTAGATTTTGATGAATGCCATGTAAAACTTAGAATAGGAGTTGGCACCCCATTCTTGTTATAAATTGCATTGTAATAGATAAATTTGGTAGGTAGATCCGAGTCAAGTCATCTATGCCTCGAACATGCAAGAAGACAACCGGAGACTAAAGGAAGACTCATTTGTGAGGTGAGTGTGGCAAAGAAGAGAAGACAGAACTCGATCAAGGTGCAGCTAAGATGCGGTGAGTGAAGTATCGGTCAAGTCAACTCAAGATAGCCAAGTCTCAAGTTGAAGTGATGAAGAGTCATCCATGATTGGAAGTCGACTCTAAGTCACCTAGGGAAGGCAAGGAAATGCAATCAAGTCGAGATAATTGAAAGAGATCATTTGTACGTAAATCAAGAGAATTACTTAAACAAGTAATACTTCCATACTACCTTTGTTGAAGTGCTTTCCCGAGAAGCATGCAAAAGGAATAAACCAATGGGAAGCACTCGCACCGTGTCGAACTCGAAAAGGTGAAGAATCGTTCATACGAGGAAACGTAAATTCCAAGGATCGCAACAAGACAAGCCAACGACCACAAGTGACTTTCAAAAATAAGCCTATCTCTTCAACGGGCGAGTTTTGAAAGATCACTATAAAAGGCCGAGAATCACTCGAGAGAAGGTTACAACTCGAACCACGAACATTCAAGCTAACATTTGAATCAGTAACCAAGAATACTCTCAAGTCATTCAAGATCAATCCTCAAGCCTACATTACATCAATCCAACACTCACCGTGAAGGAAAGACAACTTCAATCAGTTGAAAAGGAAACATTTGAAGAATCAAGGGATCTACATTCCACGAAGGATTGTAGAAAGGTTCAAGGTCGAACCGTGCTTAAGCTATTTGGAGGGCTTCGTGATCAAATCCAAGGAACTTAAGCAAGTGGGTCTGTAGTAGCAAGGCAGCTTGCCCTGTGAAGAAGTTTCGAGTCGCACGAGAAGCCACTGTGTGTGACCAAAGCATCTCCGATCGAGTCCCAAAGGATCAAGTCATTTTGTGTGATCAAGCTTGTATTCGACCGTTAACCACTCGTATATTGATCAATACTTAGTGGATTCCTCCAGGAGTTGGAGAAGAGAGGAGGAGAAGAATTACCCCATCTTCGAACCTCTATAAAAACTTATTGTGTCATTTACATTTCAAAGACTTTAATTTATGCATCTTATTTTTATATCTCATTGATAAATTTGCTATCCAATTGATAATCAATCGAGTGCTAAAACCAAGTATTAAAACAAACTTAACCAAATTCAAGGGTGTTAAGTCTTCCAATAAAACATATCACAATCAAGTTAAGTCTTTAGTCAAAATAGTGAGTTATTCTATCAACAACTTTCAGTCGAGTCCGTTGAGTGACTAACTATTGATTAACTAACTTAGTTGTCCATCAAGGACTCAGCTGTGAAGTATTAACTCTGAACATTTTTAAAAGGACTAAATCGAAAAGTTGGTAAGGTTTATTCAACCCCCCCTTCTAAACCTTACACTCACACCCCTTGGGACCTACATTAGACTTGAGGGACCATAGTAGTCTT
This sequence comes from Rehmannia glutinosa, assembly GCA_016081115.2. Classification (NCBI taxonomy): domain Eukaryota; kingdom Viridiplantae; phylum Streptophyta; class Magnoliopsida; order Lamiales; family Orobanchaceae; genus Rehmannia; species Rehmannia glutinosa. Next base: position 37,776,008 of record CM071931.1, on the reverse strand, counting down.
GTGCATAACACTATGCATTTTAATGTATTTCCTGTGCTTGACAATCGTAAGGAGTTTACGTTGGTTCCTAGTCTTTATGTATGGGGACTAATGAGTCGCCGATAAAGAATCTGTCACCTATGGACTAGGTGAATCTTTTATGTTTTCATAGTCGTTGATCCAAACAAGACCTTGGCCAGGGCAATGATGAATAGTGATTCATGAAAGGATCAAAGTGACTTGAAATGAGATCATGATTATTAAGTCTACAAAGGGTTTCGACTTTTACCATACCCTTGACTTAACCGGGAGATTAGATGACAGAGGGACTGTATCTGCATGGCATTCGTATATTGAATAGGTTTGCTCGCTATTCACCTAAGACTAGGTAATCAAGATGCACTTGCTAGGTGCTTCCTTGATTTTAGAGGTTCTTGAAATTAAAGAGTTAATTTCAAGCGGATTAATTAATTGGAATAATTAGTCGTAACATATATGATATTTATACGTTGCAAATGTTGCAAGCCCACTGCTATTTTAGTTGTGAACCTAGAGGGTCACACACAAAAGACGAGATGGAACTTTTCTAATCTTGGATTGATTCAAAGAGTTGAATCGGTTTAATTAATAGAGATTAATAAATGGGGTTTTAATTTAATTCACTTGATGGATTAAATATTTAACTAAATAATAAGATTATTTAATGAACCAAATAAATGTTAGGAAACCCAAGTTGGAGTGAAATAGTTAATTATAAAAAATCTAAATTAATTTAATAGTTGAATTAATTTATTCAATTAAATAATGGATTACTTAATGGGCTTGATGGAATTAATGATGGAGATCAATTAAATTAAATGGGCTAAATTAATTAATTAGAGAATTAATTAATGGACCTTTAATTAAAATTAAATGGTCTAGCGCATTTGATAAGCTCGCGAGAGCGCCCATCAAGCAATTGGATAATGTAGAAGTTTCCTAATCGATTAGGAAATTAACCTATGGAAGAGTTAGACTCCTACCATATCTTGTATTACTTTGTTGGCAAGAAAAAGGGTTTCCAAGTTGGAATAGATTCGAATTAAACTCTAAATTACCAAGTATAAATACAAGAGCTTGGGAATAATTTTGAACACACAATCTCACACAAAAGGACGCCAATTGTCGCCCATCTCTCTCTCTCTCTCACTTGGTCAAAAATTTTGTGTTCAAAATTGTGAAGTCTTTTCATTCCGTGTGAATCCCATGGGTTATGTTTCTTCTACATCAATCCATAAACACTCCATACAACAAGATTAGAAGATCAAGTAGGATTGCTAGCGAAATTCAACTTGAAGGTTTCATCCGTTGGTGTGGACTATCTTTGGAGGGAAGACGCTTGGATTCCTGAGGCGAGCCCGTTCGTATGATCGAGGCGTTGAAGGAAGATTGCGAGGATTCACCCTGCTGGTAGGAAATCGGATTCCTTCTAACCCGCGCTACATGAGAAAAGGAGTTTTTGAAAAATGTATGATTTCGCAACTTTAGTTTTATTAAAGGGTAATTCGAAACGCCATCCAAAAATTCGCATTGAATAGCGGGATTAGATATAAGTTGTTATATGCATGTTTAATTTTATGTAAAAAATTTAATTTCTGCTGCGTTTGCCCATCCCGGATTCGCGAAACCCAACACAGAAAACCAACCCAAACATTTCGCCCATATAACATTGCTCATCGTGGTTCAAATGGAGAAATTCCTGAAGAAACCACTGTTGCATATATGAGAGCTATAGAAGAAGGTGTTGATTTCATAGAGTCAGATATTTTAGCCTCCAAAGACGGGGTTCTGATATGCTTCCATGATGTAACCCTTGATGATACTACTGATATAGCTAATTACAAGGAATTTTCCAACCGAAAGAGGACCTATGAGGTTCAAGGGTACAATATCACCGGCTATTTCATAGTTGACTTCACACTAGAAGAGTTAAAGTCACTGAGAGTGAAGCAGAGATATCCTTTTGTGATCAAAGAAGACAATGGAAAGTTTTCTATTATAACATTTGAAGAGTTTATTTCAATTGCACCCAAGTCGTTGGAATATATCCAGAGATAAAGAATCCATTGTTTATCAATCAACATGTAAAATGGACGGGTGGTAAGAAATTCGAGGATAAATTTGTTGAAACACTCGAGAAGTATGGGTACAAAGGTTCTTATATGTCAAAGCAATGGTCAAGCAACCTCGCTTTTATTCATCATTTGCCCCAACATCTCTTACCTACATATCAAAAATGCATGACATACCCAAGATTTTTTTAATTGATGACACGACTATACCAACTCAAGACACAAATCAGTCATTTTGGGAGATCACTTGTATAAATATCTTGGGAAATTTATTATTTAGATTTTGATGAATGCCATGTAAAACTTAGATCGAAAGTTGGCACCCCATTTTCTTTGTAAATTGCATTGAAATAGATAGGGTTATACGAGCCGAGTCGAGTCGCCTATGCCTGGATATGCAAGAAGTCAACTAAAGGCTAAAATGAAGACTACTTTGGAAGCAAATTTGAGTATGGCAAGAATGAGAAGTCAAGAACTCGATGAAGGAGTATCACTGGATACATACTGCGTGTGAAGTGTCACCAAGTCAACTCAAAGAGCAAGTCAAGTTGAAGTGACAGATGAGTCTTTCAATCATTGGAGCGACTCAAGTCACCTGGGGAAAAAGGCAAATCAAGTCAAGACAATCGAAAAGAATCATTTGTACGTAAGTCAAGAATATTACCTAAACAAGTAATACTTCCATGTTGCCATGTCTTAAAGTGCTCACCCCAAAAGCGTGCAAAAGGAATAAACCAATGGGAAGCATCGCACCTGTGTCGAACCAGAAGGCCGCAAGACATTTAATCCGAGGAAATGTCAACATCTAGGAATGCAACAAGACAAGCCAACGAACACAAGTGACTTTTGAAAATCAGCATATCTCTTCAACGGGCAGATTTTTGAAAGTTCACTATAAAAGGCTGAGGAATCACTTTTAGAGAAGGTTACCTGAACCACGAACATTCAAGCTATTATTCGAGCTGTAACCTACAAAAATATTCTCAAGTTATTCCAGCAAATCCTCAAGCCTAAACTACGAAGGAAATCGATCCAACACCAAGCTGTGAAGGAAAGACAACTTCAAATTGTTGAAGAGGAAACTTTTGAAGAATCAAAAAGGGTCTACATTCCAAGGAGGATTGTAGAAAGGTTCAAGGTCGAACCAGTTTCAAGTTATTGGAGGGCTTTGTGATCAAATCCAAGAAGCTTGAGCAAGTGAGCTGAAGTAGCAAGGCAGCCGCCCTGTGAAGAAGCTGAGTCGGACGAGAAGCCAGTTGTGTGACCAAGGCATCTCCAGATCGAGTCCCAAAGGATCAAGTCACCGTGGTGATCAAGACTTGTATCTGGACTGATAACCACTTTGTACTCTGATCAATACTTAGTGGATTCCTCCAGGAGTTGGAGAAGAGAGGATTAGAAGAATTACCCCATCTTCGAACCTCTATAAAATTTATTGTGTCATTTACATTTCAGCATTTTATTTCTGCATATTACTTTATATCTGTTGATAATTTGCATTCCAACTAATAATTAACAAAGTGCTAAAACCAAGTGTTAAAACAAACTTAAACCAAATTCAAGGGTGTTAAGTCTTCCGCTGAAAAACTCAACACAGTCCAGTTAAGGTTTAGATTAGACAGCTGAGTTATTCTATCAACAGCTCAATCGAGTCTGTTGAGTGGCTAACTCTGCTGGTTAACTAACTTAGCTGTCCCTCAAAGACTTAGCTGTGTATTTAACTCTGTATTATATTAAAAGGACTAAAATTGAAAAGTTGGTAAGGTTTATTCAACCCCCCCTTCTAAACCTTACTCACACCCCTTGGGACCTACAATATCTCGACTATATCAAAGAATATGTTGTGGGAATTGGACACTGGAAGGATACCCTGGTTACTGCAACAAACAACTATCTACAAGCGCCCACCGATCTTATAGCCGAGTGCATGCTCATAACCTTCGTGTGCATCCATACACCTTCCGTAACGAGAATAAATATTTGCACTTCAACTTCAGATCAGACCCGTATAAGGATCACGATTATGGATAAACAAAATGGGAGTCGATTTAACTCTTTACTGACTTCACAGGAGTCTCCATCAAGATCGGGAATGGACAGCCCTTTTTCATCCTGGAGAGGAAGATGCATTTATCTTTTGATACGATTGTTGCCATGATCTCTAAGTTCAAGCACAACTAATTTAATTCTTTGGTTAGGGGCTAGGTTTATCCAGCCATCGTGTTTCGAATGATGACGCCGAGCCGAGCCGAAGAAATTAATCCACGCCATCGCCCTAGCACACATCCGAGTGGAGGGCCTACAGTGTGACGATGAATGGTGCGCGGTGACACGCCATGAATTAGGCTCGACCGCCACGAGCCCAACCACAAAGATTGATCGCGAGCCCCGACCCCGAGCCCAAATTTGGTGGGAACATGCGCGATGTATTCATAAAAATAACCATTTGCCCATGCTTAATACTTTATTGGTATTAAACCGCCACATGTTAGAAAGTTATAGAGATGAGTCACCAAGTGGCAAGAGTTGGCTGACATTCACGATTAGAGAGGGACATGTGTCCTTTTTTAATTATTTTACTGATTAGTGATTGATTAGTGCAAAGATGACTGTTGAAAACCCACTTACTCGAGGGGTATAAAGATCCTCATTTTAAGAGAAAAGGAGAGAGAGAGAAAAAAGACAAAGAAAAAAGACCTGTAAACGCGAGATTGTAAGAAAGATCGACCCCAATAATTCGGCTCGGCATTATGCAAAAAAGGCAGAATTAGCCATAAATAAATGCATATTACGCACACTTATATTTCCACGTGTTAAATTTCTTATATATTTTGTTTGTTGACCAAAACGCACGCCAACAAATCGCTAGAAGCGAGGGGCCCGTATTGGTCCATCGAGTTCCGGCAAAAGCAAGTTAAGTGAAAACCAGGTAAAGTTCAACGTTTATCCTTTTCGTAATAGATAAAATGAGTCAACAGTCGAGAAATGCTCGTTTGACTGAAGAACAACACCCTAACAACCAAACTGGCCAGACTACTAATGGTCAAAATATGCTCCAGACGGAAGCAGGGAGCACTACTTTATTTCCTTTCGCTCAGCTAATTGCTAACCCAACTTTTGTACAGCAAATGAACCAACTCATATCACAAACTCTTGCTACCACAAACTCTCAAGTACCTCCTCCACTCCTTGTAAACACTAACCCACTCAACCCACAACTAAATGTTAATATCAATCCTCAAGTCCCCGGGCTTCCTCATAATGAAGCCCAAGAAGCCAGTTCAGGTAATGAACAGCGTGTCCGTCGTGATAGAAGGCGGCCGCGAGAAGATGAGGAGGGGCAAAGTCGTAGTGAGTCACTACCGAGCCAACACGACATCGCCATGTCCACTCGGTGTTCGCCGGCGACCGAGTTGATCCTTTCGCCCACTGACGATAAGTTCCCGACTCCGGTTTCCGGATGAGCGGAGCCACTTAGGTCAATCAGTCCAAGGCCCTAGCCTATGGCAGAACGGATGTAGAAATACACCGCCTTCGCCGTCGTTTGAATGAATTAGAAGGCGGTCAGAAGGCGCAGCAGCCTGAGGCCGCCCCAAGCAATGAACCAACCCTGTTATGTCGCCATTTTCCCCGGAATCGGGCGACCTGCGTTACCGCCAAAGTTGAATATCCCCGTGCCGGTCTCTACAACGGGAAACCGACCCGACCACTCACGTCCACAAGTACTAACATGGATGGAACTATACACCCTAGTGATGCCATCCTCTCGTAGGGCCTTCCCGCTGACTCGGGCGACCGAGCCCACCGTTGGTTTAGGACCCTACCACAGGGGTTTATTCGGGCATGGGGGATCTGGCCTCAGCCTTTACGACGCATTTCTTAACTTCCAAAGTCCAAGCCGCACCTAAGGATTCCCTCGTGAACATCAAACAAGGGAAGGACGAGCCCCTGAAAAGCTATATCTCTCGGTTCAATAAGCAAGTTCGAGAGATGGAACCGGTGTCGGGTGACGCCATTTTAATTGCAGCCATGGCTGGCCTTGCCCCCGAAACTTGGTTTAACTACTCCATCCATGAATCAGGGGCGACCTCGTACCAAGAACTTCTGGTCCACGCGGAACGCCATATTTGCGCGGAAGAAGCCATGGCAAGTAACCGCCCCGAACACCGGCCAGGGGGCGTGAGAAAGGATGGAAGGAAGGAATCAGCAGTTGGGCCGGGGTTGGGATTTAGACCATTCTCGGAAAACCCGACCATCGGATTTAGGGCTCGCCAGAAGACGAGCCGGGTTACCGCATTAAGGAGTACTTTGACCCACACTCCATCGCCCATATGGAATGAAGTACAGGTCTAAATTTGTTACATCCGCTCGGCCTTTGAAGGTCGAGCCGACAAAATTAGATTCACGTCGATATTGTGCCTATCATAAATCAATAGGTCACGATACCGATGAGTGCCGAAATCTAATCAGAGAAATTATGCGTATTGTTCGGCAAGGCGGTCTCAAAAGATACGTTCATGAACTACCGCCTCCTCCGGCACTGACTCAAGGTGTTAACCCGGAGCGCATAACCAATCCAGCTCTCCTGCCGCCACCACCGGCCGAGAATCAGGGTATGGAGATCCTCATGATGTCGAGTGTGAATCGAATCAACACTAACACAGCCGAAGATAGCCACTCCAACAGAAAAGAAAGGCCGATGTCGACAGCCGCCCACGGAAAGGCAAGTCCGGTGGCGAAAATCAAGGAAGGCCAACCCACCGCCATTTTGTGTTCTCGATGTGGATGCCGACCAGGTGGTCCACCTCATTCTCGACCCCCGGTCATTACCGCACCAATTTTGGGGTATTCCAGGTTCATAGAATTTTGATCGACTGGCGCCTACTCATCGGTCATTTACGTCCGAGCCTTTCAAGATTGAACGTGGACGATAGCTATATCCGTCCATGCAACGACATCATTATGGGGTTTGGAGGAGGAAGAATAGTCCCGCTTTGAGAAGTTGACTTGCCCATCCAAATGGGACAAGGGTTGCATAAGCGGACCGTCATGACAATATTTAAAATAATCAACGCCGATTCGGAGTATAATGCTATCATTGGGAGGCCATTGCTTTATCATATAAAAGCAAATGATCGTTTCAATATATCATTTTTGTATAAAATTCCCAACATCCGATGGCGAGGCCATACATAAGGGGAATCAAAGGAGTCACGAGAATGCTCTCTCAAACTCCGACCGTGGAGATTAACGTGATGGAACGAGGAGAAACCGGTGGGACCACGCAAGGCGATCCCACCAAAAGAAGAGCATGAGCGGAAAGTGGTGATTGTTCAAAAGGATAATCAGTGTCGCCGACTCGGGAAGGAACCGATGATGGAAGAAGGCGAGCGGCTAACAAGAACGAGCCGCCATCGAAGATGAGTTGCCCTCGCAATCAAAGAGGGGCAGAGCAAGAAAAGAAAACGGGCGAACAAGATGAGAACATATTGATACAATCAATGTCACAAGGCCAAGCGAGGGGCGCCAATTACATATTGGTCATGACCTCCCAGAACCATATCGAACCGAGCTGGTTGAGTTTTTGGGAAATAATCTTGACGCCTTCACATGGACTCATGCGGACATGCCCGAATTGACCCTAAGCATGCATGCCACCGCTTTAATATTGATCTAATGTTCCACCCGCTATCCGAAAAGGTGCAAACTCGGCCCCCGACAGACAAGCAAAGACTCGAGGCCGAGGTTAACAAGTTGCTAGATAATCAATTTATTCGAAGCTCTCTATCCTCGACGGGTTGCCAATCCCGCTTTTGGTAAAGAAAAGCAATGGCCAATGGCGCCCAGGCGTGGATTTCATTGACCAATAAAGCATGCCCTAAGTGACGCTTATCCATTACCAAACATTGACTATATGGTAGATGCCACGGACACGAGTTGATGAGCTTCATCGATGCATACGGGTTACAACCAAATACGAATGCACCGTGATGATTTAAGAAAATACATCATTCTTCTCTCGTCGTGGAATTTATCACATAGATGATGCCCTTCGGTTGAAGAACAACGCTGTGCGACCTACCAAAGGTTAGTAAATAAGATGTTTGAGAAAATGATAGGTCGTACTATGGAAGTCTATGTAGATGACATGTTGGTGAAATCAATGTATATATCCGATCATCTAAAAACGATCTTAATAAAATGTTTCTTTGTTTTGAGAGAGTACAAGATGATGTTAAACCCAAGAAAGTGTACGTTTAGGGTCGGCTCGGGTAAATTTTTGGGGTATATGGTCACCAAAGGGGAATCAAGCTAACCTGCACAAAATAAAAGCCATCATCGATCTAGAACCCCGAACTCGTAAAAAGGGTACAAAGCCTAACAGCCGATTGGCCGCCCTTAACCGATTTATTTCGCGATCCACGACAAGTGTAAACCTTTCTTCGAAATTATAAAAAAGAACAAAAATTTTGAGTGGACCGAGCAAGCACAGTCGCTTTGAATCCCTCAAACAAGACCTTTCTTCAATTCCTATATTGCAAAAACCTACCCAAGGGAGGACTTGTATTTGTACCTAGCGCAGATCGAATACGCCATCAGCCGGTGTTAATCGTGCTAGATGGTTCTATTCAACATCCGGCCTATTACACCACCAAGCGTTACATGACGCCGAGCCCGCTATCCGCCAATGGAAAAGTGGGCTTATTCATTAATCATCATGCGCGCGGAAACTCCGTCCATATTTTCTAGAGCACAAGATTATAGTCTTGATTTAACTACCCATCAAGTAGGTACTACACCGACCCGATACTTCGGGTCGAATGATCAAGTGGGCCGTCGAGCTCACCGTTTGATATTCTATATGAACCACGACAAAGAATAAAAGGATGTGCTTTAGCCGACTTTGTGGTCAATTCACACCTTCCATACGATCGAAGTTATGGAAAACCAAGAATGGAAATTGTTCGCGTTGACGCTCCTCCACCGCAGCCGAGCAGGGGCGGAATCGTGATAATCGATCCAAATCATAATGCATCGCTTCGGCCGTGCGATTTAGTTCCCCGCAATGGACAACGGCTTCGGATACGAGGCACTTCGGGCAGCCTAGATATGGCGCTTCTATGGGCCTAAAACAATGTTGGTACACAAAGTGATTCTCACCGGGTCGCTCATCAAATCAACGGTGAGTACGGCTTTAAAGAGCAAAAATCGCACAATATTTGGACTTGGTCAAGAAGAGATTGTTACATGTAAGACAAAAGTCTTGCATGTGCCCCGAGCCGAGAATATGCAGCAGATGCCTTAGCTCGCCTCGGTGCCCACCAGGGACTGATGCCATCGCGGATGTCACTGCCACACAAATCCCGCGCCTGGTCACTTGGTGCAAAGAAGATATATGCAACTGAAACCGCCGAACAAACATGGATGACCCCAATCATTCAGTATTTAGAAAAAGGAGTTCAACCTAAAAACAAAGCTGAAGCCATAACACTACGAACTCAAGCGGCTCGGTTTACACTAGTAGACGGCGTCCTATACAAACGAGGATACTCCGTCCCACTTCTGCGGTGCCTTTCCGAGACAGATGCGGATTATGCACTTCGAGAGGTTCACGAGGGAATATGCGGAAACCACGCCGGGGGCCAGACATTAGCCTATAAATTAATACGGCAAGGATACTACTGGTCATCCCTAAGAAAGGATGCAACCGATCTCGCCAAAAGATGCGAGAGGTGCCAAAGATTCGCGCCGCAGTCGATATCATCCCCGAGCAACTTACCTCCGTATTTAGCCCATGGTCGCTTGCCAAATGGGGAATGGACTCTTATCTGACCACTCCCCACCGGGCAAAGGGGGCGTCAAATATGCCATTGTGGGCGTGGATTATTTCACAAAATGGGCCGCGCGATTTCTCCGCGAGAATAGATGAGGAAAAGATTGTGAGTTTTGTATGGAAGTCCATTATCCGTAGATTCGGATACCGCATTCGATTGTTAAGGCATAATGGGAAACAATTCGATAACCGGAGGTTTCAAATTTTTGTGAGGGTTTCACATTAAAACCACTTCTCGACCCATACCATCCCCAATCGAATGGACAAGTTGAGGCCGTTAATAAAATACTCAAGTATACCTTGAAGGCGAGATTGAGGAGTCTAAAGGTAATTGGCCGGAGGAATTACCCGGTGCCGTGGGTCATACGTAACGACGATCGAGTGGCCACCGGAGAAACACCTTTTTCTTTGGCTTATGGAACCGAGGCGGTGATTCCTATTGAGATTGGAGCCCCTACCTTTAGAATTGCAAATTTTTTTCAAGACGGCAATGAGGTTGCGCTCCGAGCCGAGCTAGATCCGCTTCAAGAAAAAAGGCAGCGATCTTGAGATGAAAAACGCCGTGTATAAACAAAGGAGCGAGAGGTACTACAATTCAAAAGTAAAGGAAAGGAGATTTCCGTGTCGGCGATCTTGTGTTGAAAAAGATAACGGTGTTGAACCACCATTGAAGCCAACCCGGGAGGGCCCATTTTCGGTCACCACGCCCTATCTCGGGGGGGCGACAGCTAGAATATTTGAGTGGAGAAAATTTATGCATCCATGGAATGTAACATACCCGACTATCAATAAAGATCTCGGTTCATGATCCGATAAGATTCCAGGGAATTATCCTTTCATCCGATATTTCGTGAGCTCTCTAAAGGGGGACGAAATTTTTACTCACCTCTACCATGCTGCAAGGACAAAAAAATCGCTCGGTGAAGAAGCCGAATGCCGACGAGTCATCTTGCACGCCCTCGCACGCTGAAAAAAGGGCAACTCGCCACAAGGCGGATCTATCCTTAAAAACAAAGACTCGATGTACACACCGAGCACAAAATAAAGACTTGGTCACGCACCAAGCACAAAACAAAGACTTGGTCACGCACCGAGCACAAAACAAAGACTTGGTTACGCACTGCAAGCACAAAACAAAGACTCTGTGTACACACCGAGCACAAAATAAAGACTCGATGTACACACCGAGCACAAAACAAAGACTTGGTTACGTTCAAGCACAAAACAAAGACTTGGTCACACATCGAGCACAAAACAAAGACTTGGTTACGCACCAAGCACAAAACAAAGACTTGGTCACGCACCGAGCACAAAACAAAGACTTGGTTACGCACCGAGCACAAAACAAAGACTTGGTTACGCACAAGCACAAAAACAAAGACTTGGTTACGCACCGAGCACAAAACAACGACTTAGTTACGCACCAAGCACAAAACAAAGACTTGGTCATGCACCGAGCACAAAACAAAAACTTGGTTACGCACCGAGCACAAAACAAAGACTCGGTGTACATACCGGGCACAAAATGAAGACTTGGTTTATACACCAAGTACCAAATACAAAATAAAGATCAGGTTCATATACCGAGTACGAGAGTCAATTAAAGCGGGTAAAGTCCCTTATTCAGGAGCACTGGGAACCGAGCCCCATACTTGGGAGTATAAAAGGAAAAAGAAGACAGGCAATAATCTTACAAAAAGGAGAAGAGCCAAGCATATACAAAAAGCTTAAAACACATACACATGTGAGAGAAAGAAAAGTTTATTTCTACTTCAAAATTATTTACACAGGGGGGGCCAGAGCCCATTACATTCTAAGGCACGAAGCCAAGTAATCTACCTACAAAATCATGAAAAAGTTTATGAAAAAGGGGCAAACAGCACCAAGATTAAGACGGAGGCGGAATTTCAACAGCACCACTGGAGGCAACTTCTTTTGCGTCCGGAGGGGGTGAGCCCTGAACATTGGGGGCCTCGGCAAAGTTCGGATGGAGAGCATCGAGATCAGCCTCCAAAAGGGCCAAATCTTCTTCAAGTTGAGCAACAGTCCGCCAGGCCTTAACCGAATCAAGAATTTCTTTGAGGCTGGTCGCGTGGCTGCAGGTTAACATAAATGCATACTCCTCAGAGTCTTTATAAACTTCAACGGCTTGTGTACGAGCTTCCTCAACTTGCCGATGAGCAGCCTCTTCGGCCTCTCTACGCACATCGGCTAGACGCCTTTCTATTTTCACTCACCGGCAACGGCAAAGACGTCCACTTGGCAACCTTAGCCCTAAGCTCCTCTTCACTCGCGGCCCGATCTCGCTCGCCTCTGCCCCGCAATGCCTTTCTTTCTCGAGTTGGTCCGGGCCGTAGCTTCATCCGCCGAGTCTTTAACGATTCTTGTACCCCCTTGAAGGGTAGCATAGCCTCCCGCAGTCGCCGTGCCGCCTTTCCAGATCGGGCGTATTTTTTCTCCTCGCGAGTTCCCCAATTGCATGCCATAGAGCCCAATGATTCCCCAGACATTCCCATGGCGCATCGAATTTGTTCCACAAAGCCGCCTCCGAGCAGAATTGCTCGATGCCTTTGTCCAGGCACGAGCCGGGACACTCATTTGCCCGACCCGCCTCCGGTAAAACTCTCGATCGCTTCCTCCATTGGTGTGGCACATCGAACAAACTCCACAAACCATTGAGGGCGTATTCCAACCATTCCTCGCAGCATTCGCCCCTCACCCGACTTGGAGGGATGAAGTGACCCTCCTGGCCGAGGTCGTCCGAGAAGGTTCGCGGACCTCCCCTTCCTCGGGGCCTGCTCAGATTCTCCGGCCGCCCCGACCAGCTCCTTCTGGCCCGCCTGCTCTTCGATCACAATCCCTCCTCTTCTCCTTTGAAGAGAGGTTCCACCGCCTCCGCACTCCATCGGTGGGACGTTTGCCGACCCGGATATCTACTCTCCGAGCCGCCCGCATCTGGGTTGGTCGGTCAGTCGCCCGAGTCCGACGCGCCGTGTTCCTCACGCTCGCGAAGGCGTGCACGCAAATCCAAGCCACGCCCTACAAAAAGCAACCACCGTTAAAAGATTAAAGGAAACGAAGAACATTTGAAAAAGGAAGAGTGTAACAAATACTATGTTTACCTCGAACGGCAGCCGCACTCAGCGGCTCGAGTCCGCGTTGCCCAATGGGCATGACGATCGCCACGGATCGCCGCCGCAGAGACGGCGCAGCTCGCTCTGTTCGAGCCGGCTGCTCCCCCGGAGAGTGGGGCCGTACTTCATTTCCGGGAGGATTCTGCTGAGTGCCTCTCTCCAGCCCCCTCCCGCCGCCGCCTCATCCCGAGCCGCCCCTCGAGGCCTCGAGGTCGGGCGGGCAGCAGCCCTCAAGCCGGCCGTTGCAAGTTGGCCTCATGGCCAATCTCTCAATCCGCCCGTCTCGATGCCCGGCCCGGATGTTTGAGCCTTCGAATAAAGGTGGCCGACAGAGGCCCCTTTGATGCCCGGTTCTCTATAAAGATAAAAAGACGAAAAAAGAAGCAAAGTCAATCACAAAAGGAAACAATAAACAGCAAAAGCAGAGAAAGGAGAAAAGATAGACTTATCAGAACTAAAAACAAAATTTGTTGGAGGATGAAGAACAGCTTTCTCGCTGCTCCATCCTCCACGCGAGCTTGCCACTCGCCGCTCACCCAGAGCCACTTATCTTTCCACTCCTTCAAAGATGAAGGGAGACCTTCCACTAGGCCGTCCGGATACCCTTGCCGGGTCTCAGACATAATACCACCGGACGGTGACCCCGAGATGAAGGAGTCGCCGCCGATAAAAAGCTCGTTCATCTCTTTGAATTTGGGGCGAGGATATTTTTCTGTGTGGAACATCACCAGGAGGCCGATGATCCTACCCCAAGAAATAGGTGCACTGGGTGGGATGCATACCCCACTTGCAAAACCACCGCGTGAGGAAAGCGGCGATGGAAATCGCAACCCATATAGGAGGTCGGGCGACAAATATGGCCAAGCAACCCGCCGGGTGGGTACCGAGGAACCTCTGTGCCATCCCACCCAAAAATTGATGCCACTTGAATACGATACCTCCGAGCTCTTCCACCTCCCGGATCATCAAGATGCTAGGGATATCGTTTATATCACACGGCGTCCACCGAGGCTCGACACGACGGCGAGGGCCTCCTCCATGCCGGTTGTCGCCATTACGATGGCCCATGGGCACTTGAGGCCTCTTCCGCCTCGAATCTCCGGGAGGGTTCGCTCTACCCGCTCCACGTTATCACGCTCCGGCCCGATGGGTCCATATTCTCTTCTTCCCGCCGATATCGCTTAAGATCAAAGACTCGGGGATCCTTCGCTGAACTCTCTCGTGCAGGGCCTGGCCGATACACGATTCTTTTCTAAAAACGGCCATCGGGCGCCGATCAAAAATAGTATGCGTCCGCTCTAAAGACGTTCCACCTCGAGAAGAACTGAGAAGATATCCGAATGATGCTCGGACTATAGGCGGAGATGGCCATGCTTGGTGAGAAATAAACAGAAAGTTCGAGGGGGAATCTTCGATTTCAACCTCTACGCTATAACTACGACTCCTACTATCCTCAAAAGAAGACATTTTATAGGTAAAAGGAGGGTATTTCAAAAATACCTAAGTTTGAAGTCTCGAACTTTGGAAGCCGACCAAATTTCGCTTCTCGGTTTCAATCGCCTAGCTCAAAGGATAATGGATGCGAAAATGAATAATGGAGGGAAAAAGGGTATTTATAGATGGAGTTCCCTCGATAAACGAAATGTTCATTCGAAAAGACGCGCTTTTCAAACTCAAAAGCCGTCGAAAATGTCGAAAAACGCCACGCCCCCACGCACACCCGACGTAACCGATATGCCTTTTCAATTCCAACGTGGTCCAACCACAAGATGCCACGTGTCTGTCATTATGGCACCACAATTAATGCGCCGCTATGTGCATTAATCAATACGCGACATGTCGTGAATGAACAAAACCTTTGAGAATTCCGTTTCCCCATTAAATGTTTATCATTAAGATTTAAGTTTAACTCCGACTTAGTAAATTCTTCTCTTGGAATTAAACTTGGGGGCCTTTGATGACGCCCGAGCCGAGTGGAAGAAATTAATCCACGCCATCACCCAAAGACACATCCGAGTGGAGGGCCACAGTGACAAGCGAACGGAAGTCGCGATGTGACACGCCGCGAATTAGTTCGCCCGCACCGAGCCCAACCACAAAGACATCGCCGAGCCCCGACCCCGAGCCCAAATTTCGGCGGAAACGCATGCGCGACGATGATTCATAAAAATAACCATTTGCCCATACTTGCCCATGCTTAGTTCTTTATCAGATTTAAACCGCCACATGTCGAAAGTTATAGAGAGAGAGTCACCAAGTGGCAAGAGTTGGCCGACACGCACGATTAGAGAGGGACATGTGTTATTTTTTAATTATTTTACGGATTAGTGATTGATTAGTGCAAAAGATGATCGTTGAAAACCCACTTACTCGAGGGGATATAAAGATCCTCATTTTAAGAAAAGGAAGAGAGAGAGAGAGAAAAAAAGACATAAAGAAAAAAGACTCGTAAACGCGAGATTGTAAGAAAAATCACCCCAATAATTCAAATTTCGGCATTATGCAAAAAAGCGCGTAATTAGCTATAAATAAACGCGATTACGCACACTTATATTTCCACGTGTTAAATTTCTTATATATTTTGTTTGTTGACCAAAACGCACGTCAACACGAGAAAATTGGCCATTCTTGTAAATTTTCAGTTTTACTCCCAGAGATGTTCTTTCATGGGGGCAAAAAAGAGCAGTGAAACTCCAAAAAAATCTGATGAAATGGGAACTAATAATTTGGGATAGAATAATTAAAGACAAACTGTAAAGAATGGGGAGTATAGTACCATCCAAAGACTTTCCATGTGGATCTGAGATCTTGGTGTATATAAAGCTTCCGTAGTATAAAAAAATAAAAAACAAAAAAAATTATCATGAAGTAATTACATATAGAAATTATCCTTTTATCAAATTATCCTAAATAATGACGAAATTATAAATTTTAAGAGCTAACGATTGTTCCTAAATGACGTTTGTTACTATGCTTGAATTAATAGTCATTCAAATTCGTACGTCAAGTTATATTTTTAAATGAACATAAGTTTGACAAGTAAATTGTTAATTAATAATAAAATATTAAAGGGAAAATGGGGATACAATTGCATCGGTTGAGTAATAAATTTAACTATCGGAATCTCTCGAGTGGATTCCAAATCAATTGAATATCAGTCAAATCAAATTCCTTATCTGGATAATAAAAAAAGAAAACAGATGGATAAAGATACCCTCCAACAAAATATAACAATTGAAAGGCCATAAATAATATTAAAATCTTGGCCGAAAAGGTAGTTGGCAAAATCAATTTTTAGCCGCGAATAGCGTTAACGTGTGGAAAGCTCATTTAACAATCACTAATTGTATATTGAGCAAGAAACCGTTCAACTGTAATGTAAATGGACCACCAGCCCCTATGAACCAACTTTCCTTGCAAACAATAAATAATGGGCAGAAGATACATTAGTAGACGGCACATGCCACAGTTCTGTGCAGCTGGTAATTGAATGACAGCCAGCTAAAGATGAGAGAGAGGTACTTACAATGACTTAAAACTGATTGTCTCTTTATCAAAAGGAATTAAAAAATTAATAAAAATCGGAAAAAGAAAAAAAGAAAAACATAAATTAAGACTGGATATTACATAGGATTGATTAACAAAATAAGAAAAGATGGATGAGCACAAGCAGTATTCAAGCAGACAGCAACAAAGAGTACCTTCCTCCACACTCCATCAGTGAAGAAGAAAGACAAATGGCACTAAGCATTTTCTGGTGGGAGCTGTCCCAAGCTCCCAATCATGTCGACGTATTTGGGCCTCCACAGAGTTCTACCCTTCACAATTTCACCACCACCCTCCAATCAAGCAAATGCTGACACTCAACGAAACCATTTGTTGCCAAATCGCCAACACCCTTGTTCACAACAGAAGTGAGGGACTGCAGCACACTGTCCCTCATGCACTCCCTCCTATACTCCAGAGTCATACCGGCAAGCTCATGAGTCTCCAAGATTGGTAATGGAGCACTCTGCAAGAAAAATTTGTCACAGTAAATGGAAATCACCTCGAACCACATGACAAAAACAACAGCTTAGTCCTATAACTCTTAGGGGTTGGCAATCTTAGTCCTGTAATTTCTTGATGTGGCAGTTTTGGTCCTTGACAATTTTATATTTTGTCAAAATAGCAATTCGGTCCTGTAACTTTTAACGTTCATAGTATTTTGGGTATTTTGGACCAAAATTGCACAAAATCATAACTTGTAGGACCAAAACTGCACAAATTAAAACTTATGGGATCCAAATTGCACGGAATCAAAATTTTATGGAATCAAAATTTGCTATGTAAAATATTTATAGGACCAAAATTGCTATGACCCTGTAATTGGGACCAGTCTTGCAATTAAACCCAAAAGTAACACAATATAGTATCATTTCAGATGAAAAATAACTGAAACATTTTCGTTTTCAAGAATATTATTTATTATTATGCTCAATACCGTAATCCAAATGAAATAGCAATCTTAAGGGTCTGATTCATTCTAAATAAAAAACCCAGTTAAATCTACTCTATACCGCCTTATAATTACTTTCAACTCGTGTGGCTAAAATTCTTCTCGAAGCAGAGCTAAAGCAACACGGGAATTCAGACTTCTATGCCAGTCGTCAACAAGTTCAAGAAACTGTGACCTCCAATGTACAGTCCAATAGAAACCATGACATACTTGTGGGTGGAAAAAGCACTTCTTAAGAAAGTTTTATAGACAATGACGCAAAACAGCATTAAAAATTCATCCCAAGTTGTTGGACTTTGGGCAAAGCTCAAATGGTGGCGCACTGAAATACATGTGACTGTCTGTATCCGAATGGATAGTTGAAAGAAACCTGTTGACTTACTGAAGCTCAACTATCATGCAGCTCATTTTGTCTACATAAAATCCAGTCTTCTAGGTTTGCGTAAGTAGAAGGTAAGTAACAATCATTGTCTATTAGGTTTACGTAAGTATAAGGTAAGTAGCAACCATTATCTATTATGTTTTGGTAGGTACCCAAAATTATCTGGTAAAGAGGAAGAAGAAATTCACAGTTATCAAAATTTTATTGCAGAGAACTAGGAAGTAGGATCAAGGAACCAGAAAGGGCAGTAGGCTTTCAAGTGGCAATTGCATGGACTTCTTACATCCCTGCAACTTTTCTCATTTTATAGAAAGCAAGTTTTACAAATACAAAGTAAAAGGATGGATCAAGAGACAACCAGATAAAACACTCGCAAGTCTTCAATGATATTAAACATTTACTTGTCTCTTGACCAAACAAATAATTAAAGATGTGCCCCATTGACACTGCATATTCAGATTGCATAAAAATATGTGGATTACTGCTTCTTCATTAACAATTTTATGTATTCCATTCATGCAGGTATTTTACACCTCAGTATCCCCAGAAGCAAACCAAACTCACAACATACTAGCCAACTGACAAAATGCACCTCTGGAATTGTTTAAAATAAATTCTACCCTATTTACATTTATCTAAAAGTTTAAAAATGAAATAGAACTTACCTATTAGTAATTTGAAATTGATGACAATTAGAAAGAACTGTAAAAGACAAAACATACTCCCCATGTTCATGGACATGCGGTTATATGCCTATGCAAAAAAAAATATATGAAACACTGACTTGTCGCACAGAGTTTGCGCCAAATTAGAATCTTCTATGATGAAGCCAGTAACATATAACAATGATTATTCATCCCAACATGGATAAGATCTTCATTGAGAACATCATCAAGTCTGATAAAATCTTTCATACTTGATGGCTTCTGAGAATTAAACATTATCACGACCTAAACAAAAATTTATTTTCAAGCATTTAACGGGTAAAGAGCAAGAGGTCATATCCTACATAAATTAGTTTCAAGCACTTGAAATAACAAAAATCAGTAACACTTTACAAAGTAAAAGGAAGGGGCAATGAAAGTGTTTACCTCAAGAATCCAACCAACATATTTCACGTTATTCACATGTTGATTTACATCTAAATCACTCCATCTAGGCTGCATGCAAAGAACATGTCTGTTGAGAATGCAAAAATAAATGGAACATGACATAATTGTGGGATACTGAAATAACTTTTTAATATATGGTAGCATGCTGCTTACAGTCAAGCCAGTATGGATATAATCTGCAGTGTTATCATCAAGTTTCGCAGCTTCCTGGTATCATCATCCACAATAGGAGGAGAATCCACAAAATAGCCACCTATTTCTTCTCGGACCTCATCTGGAATTTTAGATAATCTTCTCGTCTCTTTATTCATCATCACCCATAGACTACCGGTAGTCCAAAACAACCAAGATAACAGATTCTTCAGTTAGTTAAACTGGAACTCACAATCTATAAAAAAAAATACAGTTGAAAATCATATCTAGAAGATTGACGCTGGGAAGAGAAATCAAGCATCAGTTTCCACTCTTCTTCACTCTCAAAAATTTAATCTAATTTCTCAGAAGGAAAGAACCGGCTTTATCGAGTAACAATCCATTAATTAATATAAATGCTACTGCAGGTCTACTGACAGAGAATAAAAGTGTTACCATTGAAAAATATGTTACCTTGAACCAATTGAACATTTACTAACCTTGAAGCTCTAGTTAATACGTCACCCGTATTGCTATCACGCACAAGCCAATCTCGACGCATACCGTTCTTCCCAGACGCAGCTACCCAAGTATCTACCTGAACAACATCACCCCTGCAAGACAAACATCTCAGGCCATCAAATTTGAACTAATCACATAACAGGTTCAAGTTTCCAACCACATGATAGTAAGATCAAGTTTGCAAAGTGTATCAAGAACTAACCATGTAGGATAACGATCCACAAGAACCTGCATTTTAGTAACTACCCAAATCAAATTTCGTTTGCACATCTCTGGTGTTGAACCAAAGCCGTCAGCAAGCAGTCCAGCATTTTTTACGTGGTTCAGGGCCGTTTCCTGTAAAAAGATTAAGCAAGTTCATAAAAAAGAAGAGAGCAAATTTTTTTACAAAGTCATGATTCCAGGGGAAAAATACATCATGCATTTTATAGTGAGTTCCAGCATGTACCTGCAAATGATTCATCAATGTCTCCACCGAAGCAGTCCGATCAGCCCCTATTTCATATGACCTAATACTGAAATTTTGGCGAAATACCATACCATCCTGCACAATCCGCCCCAAACCAAAAAGGATCAACAAGCATATCTGGCCGTTTTGGTTTCAATCAAGCATCATCCATTGCTTTTCTGCTGCCAAAAATATTGTTGTAATGGCAGCAAGGAGCATGCTCCAGTCAGGCAATTGGTTGATAAATGTCCTTGGGGGAGGTGACAATGTCACCTCATCTTCAGTCTTAAGACCATCCATAGTTCCGACCTTAGTTCCATTAACCTTGGGAAGGGCTTGTGCACTGGCCTTAACTTGTAATTTTCCTGAAGATTTGGATTTTGATTTAGCGCTTGTACCACGGGCATCAACACTTGCAGGGATGCCTCCTATGATCTTTCCTGGTGTTTTTCCAGAGGAATCTGAAGCTGGAGAAGCTATTGGGAGAAATGCAGCAACTGCAGCAGTGGCTACCATGATATAATATTGCGATGTACCGCGACAGTCTATAAAAGAAAGAGATTCAAGTGAAACCAAGTTTTGACAATATTTTAAAAAAATCAACCAACAGGTGTATGCAACACCAACTAGATCAAATATCACAAAAATTGTTCGAGAGTGACATGTCCTCTCTACATATCAGTGTAATGTACAAATCAGAATACATTTACTGACATTTTCTACATAGTGTGAATCATTTTGTTAAAATTAATCAATCCATTCAAAAGGAAAAAGGTTTCCTAACACTGTACGTATACAAGGAACTTGTATCAGTGTGAATGCTTCATCATGAATCTGTGAGTTGACATGATAAAATGCCAAGAAAAATGGAAACCATTTACCCATAAAATTGAAATGATTTTAAGCCATTTTTTCCCCACAGGCCCTGTTTGCAGACATGAATCCAGAGATATGACACAACGATATATAGGCATCAAGAAGTAAATGAATTCCACCAGTTACAAAAGTTCTTTGCTCAGCTAAAAGCAATTCAATAGAAAGACATGATTTTGAATTATGTAACTCTTATGCACAAACAAACAAACACCATTATGTCAATATAAAATCAGACCCCAAAATTAACAACACGCACACATCAAAACAACTAAATAACTGGAAAATTCCAGCCGACACCACCAAGGCCAATAAATACCAAAAGCAGATCTGAGCATTCAACCACAAAAACGACGAACCTAATCACACGACGTTGCAATTCAAATTCCAAAGCAAAAAAAACCAAACCTTCTTCCCCTTTTACCCTCCTTTCTTGTCCCAAACAAATGGCAAACCGAACCATATCAATCTTGTAGATCGAAAGAAAATGGGAAAAACGAAATGTATTCAAAAGTGTGAAATTGGAATAAAGAAAAGAGACGCACCTGTATAACGGTCAGAAAATGTTTCTATGTAAAAATTATAATCAACGCCAATCAAATAAGGGAAATTATCAATGTCTGATCGGCAAACCCGTCAGAGTAGAGTCGCGTGACTTCTAGGGTTTGCGATCGTTTGAGGTGTTTCCCTTGTTTTCGAATTTCAAAAAATTTCTACCTTCTTTTTTCTTTTATTTTTTTTTTTTGGCAGTTTCTATACTAATTTTGTTTTCTGGAGGTTTTTGGAGCTGTACGAAAATTCTCGAAGAGAGAGAGAGAGAGAGAGAGAGACCAACAGAGGACAGCGCATTTGTTGGTGGTAGACATTTTGCGTCCAGGAACACCTTTTTATACTATGAATAACAAATAACAATTTTACAATTGCCTGCCTGGGCCTCCCGCCTCTCGCTCAACTCCCTTATTAAACACCTCCATTTTTCGACCGATATACCCAATTTGCCCCCTCCTTACTGTCTTTAGTGCGGATCATGATTAATTGTTGTTACGGCGCCTTCCAATTTTTATTGGGATAATTATAAAAATTACCGGTTTAGCCTAATTTTTTTAGAAAAAAACACTACATTTTTTCAAACAAAAACTACATTTATGTTTCAAAATTACAAATATCTCCTTAAAATATTACAAACAATCCATTAGGTTTGTAATTTGTAATTTTGAAAAATAACTGGAGATTTTTTATAATTAGACTAAATTTCAGGATAATTTTTGTAATTAACTTTTATCAACCCTATATACTAAAAAGCCTCATTATTTGAGACACGTGGCAACTCATCATTCTCCTAAATATTTATCCATATATAATCTAAAATATAAAAAAAAATAACATAAAATGCAAAAATAACCAAAACAATCTATCTATATCAACCTTATATACTAAAAACAACATCATTAAGAGTGTAAAATTCTCACAACTTTATCTATATATATAATAATTTTGATTGTGGGATGGAGGTCGGGGTCAAATCTCCATCAAACTTCGGGGTTCATATCCTTCTCCATCAAATTGCTCCCAGGGCATATATGTGAAGATTTGGTGGGAATCATATATATATAATAAACATAATTGTTCTCTTTCACTTATAAATAGTAGTGAAAATTTTTTCAAAAAAAAAAAAAATAACCAAGTCACTTATAAATAGTAGTGAAAAAATTTTCCCGCCTAAAACACCATTCTAGAATTAGTAAAATATAATTATAACAAGTAATATTAATTTTGGTAATTACTAAATTAATTATGGAAAATCAATATGTATATATAATAACAAAGCAGTATATAAAAATAAGCTTCCAATTCTGTGTGTATACTGCATTAATTATTATATTTGTCTTTTTGTTTTTATTTTGTAGAATTTAACAAATGTTTATACATTTTTTATCCCTTTTTGACGTATAATATATCAAAGTAATTGTCTTTTTACGATCATCAATTTGACACCCACATTTCATATATAAATTAAAAATAAGCATAAAAAACAAAAATATATAAGATATATTTACTAAAAATCTTGTAATGGGCTATAATAATTATAGATTTTGGCTGTTGGACATCAATTTGTAAATTCATGTATTTTGATATTTGTTATATATGTATAGTTGTTATTTCTTCATAATTATATAGAAATGTATTTAAGTTTATTAAATTCAATTAAAAGATACTTATTTTAATTGAAGAAAATGTATCATAATATGTATCCAAATATTATATATATTACATATATACATACATAGCATTACATATATTTATGTATAATAATTAAATTTGTATTTCAAATAAAAACATATTCATAAAAGTGTTATATATATAGAAAATTATTTTTAATATTTATTAACGTACTTTTCATGTTAATATAAATTATTTTTATATGTATCAACGTATTTTGATTTTCAACTTTCAAAGTTGTATATTTGGACTATTATATATGAATTTGTTGTTTGATATTTTTTGATATAAATATGTGTGTGTGTGTGTGTATATATATAGGGATGAGATCTCGTGTGATGTACTCTTCAGGTGTGGCGAAGTGTGGATTGATCCCATCCATCCACACTTTTTATTCAATGGTTGATTGCTATTAAAAATAACGATTTATCAATTAATTAATAGGTGGAAAGGGCATAATAGTAACTAGCAAAATACCATAAATCACGCCCCTACAATTAAGGGATTGATTAATATCACGTTTCCATAACTGAAATTGTACACCATTTTAATAGATGAATTGTACACCATTTAATAGCGGCTATACATCATTCTATATCTAACAAAGTGCATCATTGTATAACTCATTGTACACCATTCAATCCCAACGATATTTATGGGATTTGATTATACGATTGTTTCCGGACCAGTGGCATTTTTGTAATATTAGGGGCCTTTAAAAGTATCAGTTCCCCTGAAAAGTATTAGTATTACATTTGAAAAGTATTAGTAGTACATTTGAAAAGTATTAGTAATCTCCTTGAACAATATTTTTAATTGTCCTCATGAAAAATATTGATTTTTTGTCTCAAAAGTATTAGCAATCCACCTAAAAATGTGTTAAATGTCCCCTTGAAAAGTATTAAGCAGTGACATAATATTAGGCAACCATAAAAAGTATTAGTTTCCCTTGAAAAGTATTAGCAATTCCTTAGAAATGTATTAGTAATCCACTCGAAAAATATTAGTAACCCCTTGAGCAATTTTTTTAGTAATCCTCATGAAAAATATTATTTTTTTCCGCAAAAGTATTAGTATTTCCCAAAACGTATTAGTAATCTTATTGAAAAGTATTAGGTTTTTCCATTAAAGGTATTTTAGTATTTCTAAAAGTATTAGTAGTCCTCCAAAAAAAGTATTATATTCCTCTTAAAAAGTATTAGCAGCGGGCAACAGATATGGTTGTGGTGGTGTTAGTGGTTGTGCGGGTCAATAGGCAGATTGACCGTGGGTCGGGTATTTGAATCGTCTAACTGGTTAGATCCAATAAAATAAAATTAATGATATTTTCATTTTTGATACGTTTTTGGCATATAATATATCAAAATAATCATTTATTTACGTTCTTCAGTTTGACACTTATATTGCATATATAAATTAAAAATTATATAATAAATGTTTACCACTTTTTTTTTGTAATTTGTAATGGGCTTTAGAAATTATGAATTCGGTTTATTGGATATCAATTTATATATTCATGTATTTTGGTTATTTGTGATATATGTATAGTTGTTATTTGGGTTTAGTTGATTTTTATATATTAATATACTTTTCGTTTAATAGAAATTATTTTTTATATTTATCAACATATTTTGATATTCAAGTTTCAAAGTTCTATATTTGGAATTAGGTATGAATTTGTCTGCTTTTGATAATTTTTTATTATATGTGATATATATAAAAAATAAAATAATTTTTGCCTTTTGAAATGTTTCATTTCCTTAAAATTGGTTGTTAAGTATAAAGTATGATTTTTGTTTAATTTCTTTAATAAATTTTACAATTGTTCAATTTTCTAAACCCCCAAAAAATTAAAATTTGAAATGACTTTATTATTGATTGTATTAAAAATATAATGTATTAAATATTCAAAGACATTGGGATAGTAAAAAAATTTAACATTGGGCGGTTAAAACGCTTTTCAAACTTTTACTTTCCTATAAATAAATATGTTCCATAACTAGATACAATTCATATTCACACAACCAAATATTTCGTATTTAAAGATATTTTTATAGATTATAATAATTTATTTTTATTGTTCAATCGTATGATTTATAATCAAATTAATTATCTTTATATTATTATTTTTGTTTTAAAATTTTAAATCTTTTGCGATCACTATTTTTTTAAACATAGAAAAACATAAATCCAAAATTTGTAAAATAAAGAATGAGAATAAGTAAAATTGTAAAGATTTATGAGTCTAATTTTTAGAATTAATAAAATAAAAATTTATAAAGAGAATAAATACTAATATTAGGTAAATACAATATATATATATATATATATATATATATATATATATATATATTAAAGGAAGTGGGGAAGGCAATGGAGAATCCCCTTTTTATCTAATCATAATAGAAAGTGGGACGAAAATATAAATATCATCAATGTCTCATCCCCAATTCTAGAGAAACGGATAATCCTTTTCCACGCTCTCATCCTCGAATTAACCGAGGCTTTCCTATCCCATTCAATTCGGATACCAATGGGAATGGTTCCCCACGGGATGTTGCCATCCCTAAATTCGTAGGAGATATAATTCATAAGAATTATTAAAAAAATATACATGTAACAATACAAAACAGATGTCTAACAGATATTCATCCCGTGCATCGCACAGGTAAAAGACTAGTAATTATCCATGTGACATTCCTATCAACAAATTAAAGGTGAATTCATAATATATTTTTTGAATTTAAAAGATTATAAAAGATAATAACAAATTTAAGAGATAAAAAGTAATCTAAATATCAAGGATTTATCTACACTATCATTTAAAAATATTATCTTTCAAAAATATATTTGGTTTATCTTTTAATATCCGATTTGTGCTAACTCCAACGTATGTTTCAAATTACTTTTATAAATTATGTTTTGAACCATTAACCAATTATATTCACAATTATAAATAATTCAAACCAAACTAAATAAGCTCATCATAGATATAAATGAGCCTATCACAACAATTAAAGTTAAAATAATTCAATCTATTCAATTATCGATCCGAGGTCGAATAATGATTATACCATAGGATCCTATCAAATAACCACTATATATGTTTCTCAACAAATTCGAGAAATACATCAAGGAATCTAACAACCAATAGAAATTGGGGTTTGACATACATTTAAAATTATTATCTATCAAAAATATATTTGGTTTATATGCATCTTTTTAGTTTCAGATTTTTTGTTACTACAGGATTTAAATCTATCCTATATACTAAACGAAAAAATAAGTTGACAAATGTTATTACCTCATTCTTCTTAGACATTTGTCAACTTATCATCCTCCCAATTCCACATGGCAGCTTCACACTTATCTATGTGGCAATTTTATGTACAAAATTAAAATATGAAAAATTGAAAAAGTAACAAATTTAATCACGATTATGAAAGATAAAATATAATCCAAAAAATAAAGGATTTTTTCACAATTAGTTTGGAAAAGATCAAATCTATCCGAAGATTTTTTTTTTTTTTTGAGAAATATTTTGTTAGTTCAAAATATATATTTTGAGTTTAAAAGATGACAAATTTAAGAGATAAAAAATAATCTAAACATCAAGATTCTATCTAAACTATCTTTTAAATTTGTTATCTTTTAAATTTGTGACACTAAAATTTTATCTTTGGACAAATCCCATGTAACACACGGGCGGGTGTTATTCTAGTATAATATAAATAAGTAAACTATTCTAAAAAGATGGAAGATATATTATTGGATATTTTTTATTAATAAAATTAGCACAATTAACTAAGTGGCTATTTAAACGTTAAAACACAACGACGGTATACTTTGATATTTTATTGAATATAGTTTACAAATTCTTTTTCTAGATTTTTGAAGTGAACGATTTATATGATAGTATTCCAAGATTTGAATTTTAGTATTTTGGATCTCCTATAACTATCACAAATAAATTTGCAACACTAAAACCTTTTTTTTTTTTTTTTTTTTTTTTTTGACAAATTCCATATAAGACGCGAGTATTAGTTTTAATTCTAATTATTGATATGCACATGCATACAAGCCCAAAATTGATGTACACGCTCGAGAAATTTTGCACTTTACCATATTTTTGAAGAAAAAAATCAATTCAAAGCAAAATTAACTTTAAATAATTACTTTTCACATGAGAAATATGTAATTAACACATATAGTGCATGCCTAGTAAAAGACTATTTTGTAAAACAATGAATTGGAGAAATAGAAGTTGTCAAGAAAAAAGTTTGTCAGGAAAAAAGCTGCCCAATATTATAATTAAGAATTTTATTAATTACCAATTTATAGTTTTGCTCGGCTTTAAAAAGTTTGAAGAAAAATATATTATCTTATGCAATTTAAGGGTTACTTTAGGACATTGGTCCGAATTCAAACTGTAAAGTTTTTTATTATTTAAATTATTGGGGACAAAAATGGTATTTCATTAATTAATATATAATTAAATTTATATATATTTATTTAATATTGATTGTTCTAATGGGCTCTTAATAAATAAACCGGCCCAATTGTGTCCGGGACTGGCCCATTGGCGGGTTTCTCCTACGCGGACTGGCCCATAGGCCGAATCCTCTTACACGGCCCATGGGGCCTATCTCCCAGGTATAAAAAGGTCTCTCCTATTATCTGTAAGTTAATAAATTGATAATTTTCCTACGCATTAAATTCAGTATTCAATTACTGTTTTATTCTCTCGTTCACCATGCTGACTTGAGCGTTGGAGAGGCCTCCCTGGGGCAACCTCTAGGGACCCCTCTAACGTTTGCGTATGTGTGCAGGCAAGTTCCCAATTGAAGGATTTTCCAACTTCCGTAGAAGAAGACTTAAGATTTCTCCTCGGGAAGAGGATTTTAGTCAAGAGTTGACTTGGAATGATCTCGCCCCTAAAAAGAAAGATCATAACAATAATAATAACTTATCTAGCATTCATTTATTAAAATTTTAATATTGAATATGGTATGAAAATATTTAATCACAAAATTTTGGGATATTCGCACAAATCTAGAAAATTGAATAAGATGATAGTTAATGTTTTAATGGGTTTTTCCTTTTTCCTTTTTTCTTTTTGGAAAGGAATGTTTTAATGTGTTAGTTGCAATAGTAACTTAACTACAAGTAACGTTATATGTAAATATATAAGTTGCCTTTTAACTTGAAAACATATTCATACATTAGGTGTGTTAGGAAAATATTTAATAACAAAATTTGGAGATATTCACACAAATCAAGAAATTGGAATAAAATGAATAGTTAATGTTTTAATCTGTTAGTTGCAATAGTAACTTAACCACGAGTAATATTTAGTGTAAATATTTAAGTTGCCTTTGAACTTTGAAAATATATTCCTAGAGTAGATGTAACATGATGTTAAAAGTTATGTGGTCAATCTATTTCTTAAACTTTATATTAGCTTATTGATTGATGTAGATGAGTGATTACCTCCGGGTCTTGGATTTTCGGTAATCAGGTTCGAAATAAGAAATCCTGAAAAGTACACACGTTAGGTTAGCTAGAAGTGGTCCTGGCTAAGACCCTTCGATACCTAAGTCAGATCGAGCTCAAAGGAGTATATAGAGAATTGACAATGAAAGTAGAAGGTAAAAGTGAGAAAATAAATAATTACCATTGCCAAACATGTGAGGATTCAGGTTGCGCCAAGTTTAACTATCTGGAAGGTATACTTGTCTACCAGGACGATCAACAGTTATCCTATCGTGTTGGGTTCCTTTCGCCGTGCTGGTCAGTTCATAAGCCCATGGCCCAAGAAAGAAACCATGTTGTATTTTAGTGAAACAATACCTCATTGCCTTATCATTATTCCCCCGGTTCTTGAGGTCGTGATTTTTTGGGATCGATTTATTAACCTATTGAACTATGTTACTACAAATATGACCAAAATTTATTATATATATATATATATATGAATAGCAAAGAGTCGCGCTTCTTCATATTTTACACCCTGTCACATCAATGCCATCTGACCTTTGATCGGTCACCTAGGTAACAGGTAACCCTAACCCTTATAAATAGGGTGAAACCACCGTAGAAAAAATTCACTCTTTTCTTTCTCTAAAAAAATAAGGTCATTTGTGACCTTTCGATCTAGCTCTGAACTTTTCTCCAAGACCTTCATTATCGTGGTTCGATCAAAAAAAGAAAGAAGGACCTCCCGACCTCGAGCCCTTTCTAGAAAATCGTACCTACTCCACGTAATCTGTAGTTCTTTAGATAGCTCTTATCTCTTCCTAAATTCTCTTCTTTTTTTGTATACATTCTTTTCGAAATAAATAGATCCTAGGACTAGTTTGAACCGGTCCCAAAGTGAACAAATAAATGTAGTTTCGAGCTCTACAAGCTCCAACTTTGTATCAAGTTCAAGTTCTTCTAGCGGTGATGTCACTAGCCCATATCTCCGGGTCAAGATTTACCGAGACCTCACCCAATAAGTTCTATCCCCGCACCTAATGCCATTATCACTAGGGCTAGCAATGCTTAGTCTAGCTTCGAGCAAACTCCTTGACCTTCCAATGCGGGACTCATGGGAAATCATTCAATCTAAGGTACGTCGCGCAAGCTTCTCATATTAGGCATCGTTATTTCCTTCCCCCAAAATATAATATTATTATCCCGGGCGCCGAGGATCGTATGAATAATCCCCTTCTAATTGCTTTGCTTTTTCACATTGCGTCCCTTGATGCTAGGTTATACTTTCCTCTACCCTCAACATAGCGGAGATTCTTGTTCGCCTAGGTGTCCGCTTCACCTAGTTCGCTCGAATGCCGGAGAAGACATATTCTCGGTTTCATTATCTTCGTGAAGTATTTCAAGGTCAAACCATCCGTAGCTCACTTTTTGGTCCTTGTACTCTATTACCACCTCAAAAAGACAAACGATCGGGGTTTCTTTACTTAATGCTAGAGCTAATTGTAAATTCCTCACCTACCTACCTTCTTCGGGTAATTGGCGCGAGAGATTTGTTTTCATTGAAGCTCCCTCTGATCATCCTTGGAAATTTCCCAAGAGGTGGTGGTTCTCCAAGCCTCGGGTCCGTACCTCCTCTTTAGAAGAGTGTACTTGGGGGGAAGACTTTGTTTCAAAAAAGCTTACTACTTGATAAGTGTCATTTTGTACATATTTTGTATTATTAATTCAATAGTTTTTGAATTGTTTTGTTAGAAAAATCATAGTTTCTCAAGTATTTGTAGCATTTCATCGTGTGATGTGTTTAACATTATAGGTGGAGCAATTTGGAGCAATGTGAAGCCAATATTAATTGAAAAAAGGCAAGAAAATCACTCAACATGACTTGGGGTGTCAAGTAACATGGCCATGTTCAAAAAAGAAGAAATAAATTGGATAAAAATTGGAAAAAGGGTCCAAAACGGCCAAACCGTGTCACCGAACACGGCCATGTTGAAGGGGATCAAAGAGGAGGAAAAACCGCACAAAACAGGCCCGAACACGACTGGCGTGTCGTACAATAACACGGCCGTGTCGCATAACACGGCCTGGCCGTGTTGTCAACACGGCCGTGTCGGGTGTGTCTTCAAACAAATTTACAAAGCACGACTTGGCCGTCGCTTTAACACGGGCGTGTCCGGACCTCTTTTTGCAACTTTTCTTTGTGGAATTTGGGGAAAACTCACCAACCAACCCATTTTGGCCACTTTTGTACACTTTTAACACCCTATTTTCTTGAAACATGTCTCCATGTCCCCTCCTCATCACTTGAATACAAGAATTCACCAACCAACAAGGAAAATGGGGGTGATTGTTTAATAAAGAGAGTACTATCAATGTATTGGTTGCCTATAAAAGCCAAAGGTTGAGATTGGGAGATTCATTCATTAGATACTCAGGGAAATATTCATTGTATTCACTTCATTAAGTAGAATTGGAATCAAGAGGTCTTGGAGAAGAAAGCTTGGGGCAATATTGGAGAAGAAGACTTGGAGCAACATCATCAATCAAGGAAGAAGTCCATTAAGATTTTGAGAAAGATAAGTACACCATGTCTACAATACTTAAATCTTCTTGTGTAATTTACTCTTTTGTCAAAATCATGAGTAGCTAAAACCTTAGTGTTTGAGTGTAGTGAACTCTAGAATGGATTTGTGATTGAGGTTTGTATGTTTTTAATAAAATTATCATGTCTTGTGTGATTCACTTATATCATGCTTATCTCATTTGAGTTAATATTTCCTAGTATATTAATTTGATATCTTTTCTTCATCGGGTAATCGAAAGATTTATGGTGAAAAAGAAATTGTATAAGTGAAAAGAGTTGCATGCAATCCTAGATATATGACGACATAAATCTTCCGGATTAGGGTCAAACCTAATATGGGAATTCATAAATCGTTATAATGCGATCTTGGGGGTTTTAACTAGAAAGAGATTTCAGTTAATCAACTTGAGATTAGGAGTTTTTCGCCTTGAGAAAGGGATTAACTTAAATCGGGGAATTTCTACGGTCCACATAACATGGGATTTTATTAAAAGAGGTTGGCTTTTGCTTAAGGGCTTATGGTTGAATTTTTAACTTGTCAAATCACAAAAACATTCTAGAGGGATTTACATTCAAACACACTTATATCTCTTGATTTCTTATTCTACAAATTTTACTTCATTTTTACACTTTGATAATTTAGATTCTTTATTATTTTTTTCATCAAACAAAAACTACGAAAATTGTTAGATTAAATAACAAAAAAGACGGTAATTATTAGTACTTACAATCCTCGTGAGAATGATACTCGGTACTCAATAATCTATACTATAAAGCGATAGGTGCACTTGCCTACGGTTTTAAAGGTAGCTTTTGAGCCATCAAGTTTTGGCGCCGTTGCGGGATTGTAATATTAAGAACACCTTATTTTTGTTAATTTAATCATTTTTTTTTATTTTCATCAATTGTCTTTATAGGTATCTATCTTTGTAAGTCTTGGATTATACTAATCCTCCTTGTTTACCACGAGTGCAGATGCCTACTCGTCGCCGAATTTGGGCGCGAAACCTTGGCCGTAGCAACACGAGAGGAAAGTATTAGTACGGACCACGAGGAGGATACTAACGAAAGCAAGGATCCCGATATGGCGGATGAACAACAAAGAACCATGTGCGACTACGCCAAGCCATCTATGGACGATGCGTCGTCTAGTATCGTAAGGCCCATTTGTTGCGACCAATAATTTGAAATCAAACCGAATGTCATTCAAATGGTGCAACAATTTGTTCAATTAAATGAGCCCTCTGGGACGAAGATCCAAATAATCATATCGCGAATTTCCTCGAAATTTGCGATACTTTCAAAATAAATGGAGTCTCGACGATGCCATCCGTTACGCTTGTTCCCATTTACTCTTGGGGACGGGCTAAACAATGGCTAAACACTTTACCAAAGGGGACAATCACAACATGGAACATTATGGCGGAAAAATTCCTTCTAAAGTATTTTCCACCCGCTAAAACGCATACGATTGAGGAATGAGATCTCTTCATTCACTCAAGAGGACGATGAAACCTTGTACGACACTTGGGAGAGATTCAAAGAATTCTTTGCGAAAATGCCCACATCATGGTCTTCCCATTTGGATGCAAGTCCAAACATTTTACAATGGGTTGCTCTCATCGACAAAGGCGAGATGATTGATGCGGCGGCGGGGGGACATTGAACAATAAAACACCCGAAGCCGCCCAAGATCTCATAGAAGGAATGGCCATGAATGGCTATCAATGGCAATCCGTACGAGGAAAGACCAACAGGTCAGTGGGAGTATATAATGCGGACGCGGTGGTGACACTAGCCGCACAGGTCGAAGCTCTAACTCAGAAAATCGACGGGTTGGCAGCTCCAAAACCACCACCACAACAAGCCTTCTCATGCGAGACTTGTGGAGGATCGCACAACCACCAAGATTGCCCTCACGCGATACCGCCGCATGAACAAGTGGATTATCTAGGTAATCAATCTCGACCCTTTCAAAATAATCCTTTCAGTAACACTTATAATCCAGGTTGGCGTCAACACCCGAACTTTAGTTGGGGAAATCAAGGTCATGAAGCCTAATCAAACGCACTCCCCAATTAAATGCACCTCCGGTTTCAACGCGAAAACCAAGTTTGGAGGACTTTTTTGTCCAAATTCGTCAAACAACGGAAACCCATTTCACGGCCACGAAACATCCTTAAGGAACCAAGAAGCATCCATTCGCAACTTGGAAAATCAAATTGGTCAAATTGCCAAAATGATCTCGAAAGGCCACAAGGGAGCTTACCTAGCAACACCGAGCCAAATCCAAGAGAAAGGTAAAAACAAATTACTCTAAGGAGTGGAACAAAGCTAAACGAAATACGGATGCCGGAGGGCGAACCCACGCCCATACAAAGAAAAAGACGATGACAGTATCCAAGGAAACAAAGAAAATGGTACGGAATTCCAACCACCTATTCCGTATCAAGTCGATTGCGTAAGGACAAACATGACGACCAATTTGGTAAGTTCTTGGATTTATTTAAACAATTGCACATCAATATTCCTTTTGTTGAAGCCCTTTCACGGATGCCAAAATATGCCAAGTTCTAAAAGATCTTCTTTCAAATAAGAAGAAGCTTGAAGAAATATCCATGGTGCAATTAAATGAGGAATGCTCGGCAATTTTGCAAAACAAGTTACCTCGAGAAAATCAAAGATCCAGGGAGTTTCACTATTCCTTGTCATGTCGGTAATTTGACTATTGATCGGGCATTGGCGATCTAGGGGCTAGCATTAATTTGATGCCTTATGATTTATTCAAACAAATGGGTCAGGGGAGCCAAAACCAACTATGATGAGCTGCAATTAGGTAGACGGATCTATTAAATATCCTAGAGGCATTGTTGAAGATGTTTTGGTCAAAGTCGATAAGTTTATATTTCTGTCGATTTTGTAATTCTTGATATGCATACGGATGTCAAAGTCCCATTGATCTAGGGCGTCCATTTTTAGCTACCGCTAAGGCAATCATTGTGCGTGCATGATGTCAAACTAATTTTAAGAGTCGAAGATGAACAAGTCATTTTAAAATCGCTACATCAATGAAAAATACGATAGATAAAGATGACTCTGTTTTGCTATTGATCTTATCGATATGGAGATAACCAACTCTCTACCAAGCATGATTTCTAACGAATTCTTGGAGACTTGTATTGTTCAAAGTGCGGGTATATCGGATGAAAACCCCTTTCTTAGGGAATCAGCACTCGCATTGGAGGAAAAGCGAACCAAGCAGCGAAAGAGTTCGAAAAAAATGAAAACTCAGGTGGGGCATATCAAACCATCCATTGAGGATCCACCTTTGTTGGAGTGAAGGAGTTACCGAACACTTGGAATATGCATTTCTAGCCGAGAACGCCAAACTTCCGTAATTATTTCCTCCAATTTATCTTCTCATCAAAAGGATAGATTGTTGGCAATATTACGGGGAACATAAAAGGCCATCGCTTGGAAAATCTCGACATTCGAGGGATCAATCCTTCCTTTTGCACTCACAAGATTCGATGGAGGAAAATTTCAAGCCGGTTGTTCTACCTCGGCGTCGCTTAAATCCAAACATGAAAGAGGTAGTTAAAGCGGAGGTAATCAAACTACTAGATCTTTGGGCTCATCTATCCAATCTCGACGATGGTGGGTAAGTCGGTTCAAGTGGTCCCAAAGAAAGGTGGGATGACGGTGGTACCAAATGAAAAGAATGAACTTATTCCGATGCGAACGGTAACAGGTTGGCGAGTTTGCATCGATTACCGATGACTTAACGATGCTACTCGCAAGGACCATTTTCCCTTACCTTTCATTGATCAAATGCTTGAACGTTTATCTGGTCACCTCTATTATTGCTTCCTTGATGGCATATCAGGTTATTTTCAGATCCCGATAGCACCGGAGGACCAAGAGAAAACCACTTTCACTTGTCCCTACGGTACTTTCGCCTATAGACGCATGCCTTTTGGGTTGTGCAACGCACCGGCAACTTTTCAACGCTGTATGCTTGCCATCTTCGACGAGCTCGTAGAAGAAATCATGGAAGTCTTCATGGATGACTTTTCGGTTTTTGGGGATTCATTTGATCTTTGTCTTGCAAATCTTAAAAAAGTCCTTGTTCGTTGCGAAGAGACTAACCTGGTACTTAACTGGGAAAAATGCCACTTCATGGTACAAGAAGGAATTGTTTTGGGGCATAAAATTTCTTGCAGGGGAATTGAAGTTGACAAAGCGAAAGTTGATACAATTTCCAAATTGCCACCACCCGCCTCGGTGAAGGCTATCCGAAGCTTTCTGGGGCACGCCGGGTTTTATAGGCGCTTTATCAAAGATTTTTCAAAAATCGCCCGGCCGCTTACTCGCCTTTTAGAAAAGGATGCAGTTTTTGATATCAACGATGAATGTCTCCAAGCATTCAACACTTTGAAAGAAAAACTCACCACTTCTCCCATCATGGTGGCTCCGGATTGGTCTCAACCGTTCGAACTCATGTGTGATGCTAGTGACTATGCGGTAGGAGCGGTACTTGGGCAACGAAAAGATAAACATTTCCGGCCAATTTACTATGCAAGTAAGACTTTGAATCCTGCTCAATCCCACTATACAACTACCGAAAAGGAACTACTTGCAGTGGTTTTCGCCTTTGACAAATTTCGCTCATACTTGATTCTATCCAAAGTCATTGTTTATACGGATCACTCGCTTTCGCTATTTGCTCGACAAAAATGACGCAAAACCACAACTAATTCGATGGGTTCTCTTACTCCAAGAATTCGATGTGGAGATCAAAGATAAGCGAGTGCGAAAATCTTGCCGCCGACCACCTATCTCGGCTTGAGCACTCCGGCACCGATGAGCAACACAATGGACATATCAACGATTCTTTCCCAGATGAGCAACTCTTTGCCCTCAACTCAATTTCAATTGATATTCCTTGGTTTGCAGATTTCGCTAATTATCTTGCGAGGGGAAAAGTTCTCCCAAAAGGGATGACCCATCAACAAAAGAAGAAATTCTTTTCGGACCTCAAGTATTATATTTGGGACGATCCCCACCTCTTCCGAGTTTGTGCGGATCAAATCATACGAAGGTGTGTTGCACTTCCCTGAAACAATTTCCATTTTGAATCATTGTCACAAAGGACCCATTGGTGGACATTATCAAGCAAATACTACGGCACGCAAGGTCCTTGAGTCGGGCTTGTATTGGCCTACACTTTTCAATGACGCAAAACGGTATGTTGAAACTTGTGATAATTGTCAACGAACAGGGAATATTTCTCGAAAAAATGAAATGCCCCAAAACGGTATACTTGTTTGTGAAATTTTTGATGTTTGGGGTATTGATTTTATGGGACCTTTTCCTTCGTCGTTTGGTACAGATATATTTTGGTGGCCGTTGACTACGTGTCTAAGTGGGTAGAGGCTCAAGCTTTACCTAAAAATGATGCTCGAGTGGTGGTGCATTTTTCTCAAAAACTTTTTACCCGGTTTGGTACACCACGAGCCATCATTAGCGATAGAGGCACTCACTTTTGTAATAATCAATTTGACAAGGTTTTAAAGCGTTATGGTGTCACACACCGAGTCGCGACCGCTTATCATCCCCAAACTAGTGGTCAAGTCGAAGTGTCCAACCGCGAATTAAAACGAATTTTGGAAAAAACGGTTGGGTACTCTCGCAAGGATTGGTCCATCAAACTCGATGATGCCCTTTGGGCTTATAGAACGGCTTTCAAAACGCCAATTGGGACTACCCCATATCGACTCGTCTATGGTAAGGCATGTCATTTGCGGTTGAGCTTGAACATAAAGCCTTTTGGGCTATTAAAATGCTTAATTATGATTTGTCAAGTGCGAGAAATAACCGTTTATTGCATTAACGAACTCGAAGAATGGCGAAATTCGGCATACGAGAATTCGAAAATTTACAAAGAACGAGCGAAACAATGGCATGACAAGCACATTAAGCACACGAGGAATTCCAACCAGGTGATCAAGTGTTACTATTCAATTCCCTACTTCGCCTATTCAGGTAAGTTAAAATCCAGGTGGTCCGCCCATTCACTATTACTCAAGTGTTTCCTTACGGGACTATCGAAATTACGCGCACAAGGAAATGGGCACCTTTAAGGTAAACGGACACCGTCTTAAGCTTTATTTTGGGGCACCATCGATGATAATTATAGAGATTCCCTCAAGCTTGAGGATCCCCAAATACATCACACAATTAGAGGTGAAAGCTTGATCCGGCTATACGACACTAAAGCGCTACCCGGAGGCAACCCAATGATTTTTTGTCAATTTGTTTCCAATTTTTACTTAGGATTCATTTTTACTCGGAATGATATAAAAAAAAAAAAATTCAGCCGGAACACGGCATGGCCGTGTCTCCCGACATGGCCGTGTCGCAAATTCCCCATTTTTCTTTTTTTAAAAAAAAAAATCGAAAATTGCCCGAACACGGCGGGCCGTGTCGCCCGACACGTTCGTGTTCGGCCCAAAATTTTTATTCACCAAACAGCCGGAACACGGCCTGGCCGTGTCGTCGACACGGCCGTGTCCGGCTGTAAAGGGGGTCGAATTTGGGGCATTTTTTTCGAAATTTTTCATCCCCAAACCCTAAAAACCCCCTTCTTCACTCACCAAAATTTCCCCAAATTCACCTCACTCTTCCATCTAAACTTAAATTCTTCCACAAAAATACCATCTTGCCTTCATTACAAACACTTCTACCGATTAATTTCTCAAAAATTGGGTGTTTTGTGAGTTTTCAACATCTATCTTGTGGGTCTCCAATAAAAGGTATGGGTTTCATTTTTTTTTGAGTGATTCAATTTTATCTTCCTCTTTTTAATTGTGTTCTTTTAAATTTTTTTTTAGGAAATTTGTTTTGTTTTGTTTTTGAGATTATTTGCAATTTTTAGGGGTGTTTATGTTTAAGTGTTGGAAGCATGAATTCTTGAGATGATACTTTGGACTACATGAATTTATCTTGATAAAATCATATGAATTCACTTGTTGGCATCCTCTTGTTCAAAAATTGATGACATAGGAATATTATGAATTGCTAGAGGAATTGTTATTATTACATGATAAGTCTTATTACCATGTTGGTTTGTTGGTGTTTGCTTAATAAAATCAAATAATGATCATGAATTGACGACATACCTTAGTGTGGTTTTGCTTGCCATCGTGATAATTTACATTGAGCCATGGAGAATTTTTGGTTGTTGCATTCGAACATATACTATATGAGTTTCATAGACTTATTTGAGGTACTTGTTTCTCTGTTGTGGCTATTATTGGTGTATACTCGGTTGTTATCAAAGTTCCTTTTTCAGGACTACCATGTCAAAACGAAGCCGAGTTACCGCTTCTTCCGGGTCTGGGGGACCCTCTGGTTCTCGCCGCCCCTCCCGGGCTAATCCACCAAGGAATCGTCACGGCATTCTATTAGGGATGACGAGCAAGCAACCCGATATCAACAATTGTTGAGTAAACCATTGCACAACACCAGGTATCGGACGCCATGACATTAGAGACCCTTGGGCTACAAGAAGATATTAATTGGATGTTCGAGCAAGTTGGTTGGGAACAATTCATGGGTGCGAAATCACCAACCTATGAGCGCGTCACTTTGGAATTCCTTAGCTCATTTAACGCCGAAATTCTCACGGGAACTCATGCTCGGGATGGCCTCATCTCTTTCCGCTTGTTCAATCAAGAATATACATTGACTCTTGCCGACTTCAACCAAATATATGGTCTTCCAATTGGCGGTGACAGACGCTTTCCTAACGACTTTAATGCCCAGCGTTTTGGAATGAAATAGCCCTTCTGTCGGTATGTTGCTTCCCATGCTAAAGTATCACGCGTAATAAATCCCTGTTTTTCGTTATATGCATCGTGTGATGGCCGGCCACTGTTTATTCGGTAGGGGGCAAAGTGACGGGAATTTGAGGAAGGACGAACTATTGTTTTTGTGGGCTATGGTCTACGGCAAACACCTCGACACGGGGGTCTCACTTAGCATGCCATTTTCGGAAAGTCGGGCGGGGCGAATGTAGTAAAATTCTTGTTGGAGGCCTCATTACCCCAATTGATCTTCACTTTGAGTATGACTTAACGGATTTACAACAGCGCGAGGAAGCACGCGTATTGATCTCGAGGTATGTCTTGCTATAAAATTAATTGAAAGAGTCAATGATCAATTTTGCTTGCTTTTTCGACATACACCCCAACGCCTATTACTTCCCCGGCCAGCACGAACTATAATTCTTAATCGTGACAATTGGTTGATGGGTATGCGCCACAATCCGGAGGCTGCAGTCGCCTCACTCTACCGCCCATAGAGGATGATGCTCCCGAACCGCCATCCCCTCAAGGGGTTCACCACCCCATACTCCTCCATCTCACCCACCACCACCACCACCGCATGAACAAGTTAATTTTCAAGCTATTCTACAGGAGCAACAACACCAAAGAGACATGTTATCATATCAACAAGCGATGCTCGAACGCAGTGAGAATATGCTTGATCGCCAACAACAAATGATGGAGCGGCAATTTGGCGTCATTCGGGACATTCGAGAGGAGCAACAACAACAAAATGCCCTTTTCTCCCAACTCCACCAATGGCACCTCTCTCAAGGACACTTCCCGCCACCGTCATAAGGTCGTATTTGTCTTTGTCTTAGTTCTCGTTTCTTTTGCTCCATTTTGTATCACATCCCTTCTTCACATTGGGGACAATGTGACCCTTGAAGTTGGGGGTGGTGAGATTTGTTAGAACGCTTGGATTTGAACTAATTCCTTTAGCTTTGCGTATTTTAGCTATCTTTGTGGATATTTCGTTTTCTTTTTATGCATTTCATCAATTTCTTGCAAACAAAAATGAGGTAAATTTTTTTTTACAATTAGATAAGTTGGTTGTAGATTGGTTATGATCATTTTTATCCTGAAAAAGTCATCCTTTTGAAAACTCAAATTGCCAAAATGTTTTTAAACTGCGTGACTCTAGTAAAAGGATGAATTTGGCCAAAAGAGTTTATTGTCATGAAGTTAGCTTGGACACTTTGCTTAAATCTAGATACTTTGTGTCATGATCACTAGAGAAACCATAACTCGGGTTTAAAAAAAAATGTGCTAATACTGTTATATAAAGGGACAAATCGAGGTTATATTCCTCTGTTTGTTGTTGCTTAGTAACTAGGAGCATTCATGAGCCCCATGTTTGTCTCTTACGTAAAACGGCGACACAAATATGAATATGGGACACCACCCTAGGAGTTTTTGAAAAGACATTCAAAATTTAAACCTAGTGGAAGTTTGCCTCAAAAATGTCCACGATTTTATAATTATATTTGCTAAAAAAAAAAATTGAAACGACCGAGTTTTGGACTTCTCCTTTTATCATTACATTTTTGTATTTGATCTAAGCATATGAATGACAAATTTTTCGTGATATGACAACTGTGATGTTTTGAACGATTCCAATTATTGAAGTCACTCTCTTTTTAACAAATTGGTTGATTTGAAAAAAACGGATGGATTGGCTTAATTGGGAAGGAAAAGGTTAGCAGTTCACTTCAATCATGTCGAAATTGTGAAAATAGATATCTCTTTTTGTTTTCAACCCATCTCTTTGTTTTAAAAATTGCTTGAGGACAAGCAAAATTTCCAAGTTGGAGGCGGTTTGATAAATGTCATTTTGTACATATTTTGTATTATTAATTCAATAGTTTTTGAATTGTTTTGTTAGAAAAATCATAGTTTCTCAAGTATTTCGTAGCATTTCATCGTGTGATGTGTTTAACATTATAGGTGGAGCAATTTGGAGCAATGTGAAGCCAATATTAATTGAAAAAGGCAAGAAAATCACTCAACATGACTTGGGGTGTCAAGTAACATGGCCATGTTCAAAAAGAAGGAAATAAATTGGATAAAAATTGGAAAAAGGGTCAACGGCCAAACCGTCACCGAACACGGCCATGTTGAAGGGGATCAAAGAGGAGGAAAAACCGCACAAAACAGGCCCGAACACGACTGGCCGTGTCGCATAACACACGGCCTGGCCGTGTTGTGCTGTCCAACCGTGTCGGGCGTGTCTTGACAAATTTATTGCAGCACGGCTGGCCGTCTTTGCCAACTGGGCGTGTCAGGACCTCTTTTTGCAACTTTTCTTTGCGGAATTTGGGAAAACTCACCAACCAACCCATTTTGGCCACTTTTGTACACTTTTAACACCCTATTTTTTGAAACATGTCTCCATGTCCCCTCCTCATCACTTGAATACAAGAATTCACCAACCAACAAGGAAAATGGGGGTGATTGTTTAATAAAAGAGAGTACTATCAATGTATTGGTTGCCTATAAAAGCCAAAGGTTGAGATTGGGAGATTCATTCATTAGATACTCAGGAAATATTCATTGTATTCACTTCATTAAGTAGAATTGGAATCAAGAGGTCTTGGAGAAGAAAGCTTGGGGCAATATTGGAGAAGAAGACTTGGAGCAACATCATCAATCAAGGAAGAAGTCCATTAAGATTTTGAGAAAGATAAGTACACCATGTCTACAATACTTAAATCTTCTTGTGTAATTTACTCTTTTGTCAAAATCATGAGTAGCTAAAACCTTAGTGTTTGAGTGTAATGAACTCTAGAATGGATTTGTGATTGAGGTTTGTATGTTTTTAATAAAATTATCATGTCTTGTGTGATTCACTTATATCATGCTTATCTCATTTGAGTTAATATTTCCGGTATATTAATTTGATATCTTTTCTTCATCGGGTAATCGAAAGATTTATGGTGAAAAAGAAATTGTATAAGTGAAAAGAGTTGCATGCAATCCTAGATATAGGGCGACATAAATCTTCCGGATTAGGGTCAAACCTAATATGGGAATTCATAAATCGTTATAATGCAATCTTGGGGTTTTAACTAGAAAGAGATTTCAGTTAATCAACTTGAAATTAGGAGTTTTCGCCTTGAGAAAGGGATTAACTTAAATCGGGAATTTCTACGGTCCACATAACATGGGATTTTATTAAAAGAGGTTGGCTTTTGCTTAAGGGCTTATGGTTGAATTTTTAACTTGTCAAATCACAAAAACATTCTAGAGGGATTTACATTCAAACACACTTCTATCTCTTGATTTCTTATTCTACAAATTTTACTTCATTTTTACACTTTGATAATTTAGATTCTTTATTTATTTTTTTTTTCATCAAACAAAAACTCTGAAAATTGTTAGATTAAATAACAAAAAGACGGTAATTATTAGTACTTACAATCCTCGTGGGAATGACACTCGGTACTCAATAATTTATACTATAAAACGATAGGTGCACTTGCCTATGGTTTTAAAAGTAGCTTTTGAGCCATCACTACTCAAGGGAGCTCATTAAAGAAAATATCTTATCTTTGGTGGACCTTAGCCCTGCTGTCGTTCCACAGATCTAGACACTTGGCAATTTGTATCCTTTATCTCTCGTTTAACTGCTACACTTGTTTTTCTTATTTATTTTAATTCTCAGGTATGGTCTCTTGTCGCCAAGGTCATCAAGGAGAGAAAATAAAAACTTATTGCTGCAGCCAGGTCATCAAGGAGAGAAGATAAAAACTTATTGCTGGAACATAGGGGTCTGAGCCTCCCAACATTCCTTCATCTCCTTCCATTCAATCCAGTGACCCTAGCCTTAGTGCCCTTCTCGCGATCCCATCAGGTGGAACATAGGGGTCTGAGCCTCCCTGCGAGGTCAAGTCCTCTCCTCAAGATCCTAGGCCCTTGTCTTCTGAAAATCCCCCCTGTGCTCACCATTGAAGTTGGGGGTGTTTCCGACCCCAAGAACAAAGGCAAGAGCAAAAACAAAAAGAATAAAAGTCGGAGTCACAGCATGAGCAAGAGCAAGAGTAAAGTCTCGGGGGGTAGTAAATAGAAGAAGAAGGCTCACGTTGATTAGGATAAGCCTAGTGAGGAACATATTTCTATGGCTCTTAATGAGATCACATATCGCTAAAGAAGATTGTCCGAAGCTCGCGAATAGGTACACGTTGAGACCTCCCGACCCCATAGGGAATTCTCCAGTACTCATATCATTCCGCGTTGGAATATCTCCCCTGAGAGTTCTATTATGAAGACCCGTGCGGGTGAGGACTCACTGGAACTCTATCAGGCTTGCCTCCGGCCCCTGGATCAGTTTGCTTTGGGGTCGATGTAGGACACCAAGTTGGGGGACATCGCGACCCATGACCTCATGAGGGTAATCACTTTTCCCTAAAACTCACTCACAACTTGACGCTCTGAAGCCACCACTAGCGGGTATGTTTTCTGTATGCGAAAGCCAAATTAAAGCGTCTTGAGAGGGAAACAATCATAATCGAAGTCAAGACCAAGTCTAAGTATGAATCTCACATCAAACTGGTGGAGGCCAAGTTGTTAGCCCAAGTGGCTACGATAATCTAGAGGGGGGTGAATAAATTATGCCGATTTTTGAATTATGCCCTTTTTTCGAATGAATAAGCAATGACAAGAATGTAAGTGCGGGAAATAAATAACACACGTCGATTTATAGAGGTTCAACCCAACTAGGGCCTAATCCTCTACCACCCCAGTATCTCTGGGATGGATTTCAAAAAGAAATTTTTTTTTATTAATTACCACAATTAATACAACATCACCTTACAACACCTCTTTGGAGATTACCACAATCTCTCTTGAATATTACCACAATCTTCTACGGCACCTTATGAAGATTACCACAATCTTCAACCTTGAAGAACACCAAATTCTTCAACACCTCAAAGAGCACCAAACTCTTCAATAAGAAGATTACCACAATCTTCTTGCACCTAACACCTAGATCACCCAAGTGTGTTCTTACCATAAGAATAATCACAAGGATATCTTGTATTGAATGATGAACCCAAAAATTCAAGATTACAACTCGATAATGAATAATATAATTTTGAGTGCAAGTGTAATCAAGAAATAAGCCTAGACCTCAAAATGTGACAAGTGAAATACTTGGCTATAAATACAACAAGAGTGTTGAATATGAAAGCTTAGAAATTTGCAGATTTTCTTGTTGTGTTGTTGTTGTTATGTGTCTTCAAAAACATCTTCTATTTATAGGAGAGTCTTCACAAATATAGGCTCCTCCTTCTTCACTTTTGTCTACAAAAAGAAGAT
The DNA here is from genome assembly GCA_016081115.2 of Rehmannia glutinosa. Lineage (NCBI taxonomy): Eukaryota > Viridiplantae > Streptophyta > Magnoliopsida > Lamiales > Orobanchaceae > Rehmannia > Rehmannia glutinosa. The sequence continues at coordinate 37,731,496 of CM071931.1, read as the reverse complement.
CACAAGATGTAGAAATAATGTACAAAATTGATAAAGTAAATCTTCTTTGTAATGGATGTTCAACGGTTTGAATTGTCTGTCAAAAAAATCATAGCGACCGGTCGATATGTTGAAAATTCGAATGTTATAAAGTAGATCGTGAGATGCAGACACAGGATGATGGGGAGGCGTCGGTCCAGGGGGTCCAACTGTCGCCAAAAAGAGGTCGACCTGTCGGCGTTACAGGTTCGACTAGTCCCCCCCTCCTTTTTTTGTTTCAGTGTGTTCTGTTTCAGTTTTACGTTCTTCAGATACCCGTCGACCTCTTGTTTGACGAGTCGACCTCAAAACAGAAGTGTTGTCCAATTTTTGTCAAAAAACAAATTTCAAGAAATACTCCAAAAAATTAGTAAAAACATTTTAAATCAATTGGGAGTATTCGGACAACATTTATAAACATTGTTTTGGTGTAAAAACTCATTTAAACAAAATCATCAAAATCATGATAAATTTTTCTAACAAACTCCCCCTTTTTGATGATTACAAACCAAAACAATTTTTAAGAGATCGATTTTAAAACAAAACACATTTTTCCGGTCTAAAACATTAATCCATTACAAGCAACATTTATCATACGTAATAACACAAGGATAGGAGCAAAGATTTTTCAAAAATATTTTGCACAAGCTCCCCCTATCAACATGCACATCAAGAGCAAGTATAGAAGCAAACAACTAAAAGCTGAAAGCTTAGCTTTTACAAAATAAGCTTGAATTATATGAGCTTAGAAGCTCCCTCTGTCAAAGAGACATGATTAGATAAGCATAAAGTCCATAATACAACAATTGGACTTAGAATCATTCACAGCTTTTGGCTTTTAAGAGCCATAGCTTATAGCTTTTCTTGCGAGCTTATTTTTGCTTCTTTTGGCGTATGAGCGTTTTTCCTATTTCTCCTCCTTTGGAATCATCAAAAAGAATGTTAGCACGATAAAAACATCATATAATCATATCAAAGTGTGCAATTTAATCGATTTATCGAACGTTTTGAATAATGAAGCTTAAATTCCAAATAAAAGGGATAAGTTGATCATTTGGCTAGCAAAAGCTCATTTGATTCATAAAACATGATCTTTATAAACTTATAAGACTTTTGAGATCGAGAGAATCATGTAGGTGATGAATTTTTCTTAGAAACATTTTGTCGAACACTTGGCGTGCGTCGAATAAAACAAGAGATATATAACGCCTTTGTAATTCAATTAAGCCAAAAAATTTCATCACCAAATGTAATTCTATAAATATCATTCATCAACAATCATCATTCACAACAAAATTATACAAGAATTCCATCAAAAATCAATACATAAGCATTTTCTCAAGGGTTCAACCCAATTGAGATTAAAAGAGGAACTAAACTTACAAATCAATCGGATGAGTCGAGTAATACAGATGATATACTCATACTATAAACCCAAAAATACAGAATATACAAGAAAGAAATTATTTTGGGTGAGTTGGGTTTGACCGGTCGACATCAAGGTCGACAGGTCGACCTTCTTGGTTGACTGAGCCTGTGCATTTGATCAGTTTCTGTTTGATTTGATTTCAAAATGCGATTTTTCACCCCTAAGTTTAAAAAGCATAAAATGCAATAATAGCCCTCAATCAATATACATTATGCCTAAACAAGCTCTAATTGAGGTAAAAGACTCAGCGCTTAATAGCTTAAAAAATCCGCGAGTTAATCTTGAGACGGAATTAAACACATCTCAAATTTCCGTTAAGAAACGCAATCCCAAGAAAAATGTCAAATCAAAATATATTTAGTTCGGTTATGAAGAACTGTATTTTTTAGAAATATTTTATACCGGACTTGTTATCCCAAAAGAAATAGGAACGATTTAAAACATTGGATAAGACAAGCCATAAGAGAGAGTGTCTTTCAAATATTGAAGAATTCTTTTAATGGCACGTATATGAGATTGTTTGAGATTGTTTTGAAATTGAGTACATAGGCATAAGGTATGAAGAATATCGAGTCTATAAAAGTAAGATAATGTTGATGAACATACCTCGATTTTATTTATCAACCGTTATGCCTTTCGCAAACTTGACACATTATGACGTAGATGGTTACGGATAAGTCTACGATCATTTGTTCCTTAATAACAAAATATTTCCTGCAAAAACTTGACAAAATATCTTGCATAAGAGCATAGTAATATCGAATAATATAGACAACAACATAGAAGTTGGACAAGTAGCACATACTATGCTATTTAAGGGATCAACAAAAGTTTGATAAAACAAGTGCTTATTGAAAATCCATTTAAGGTCTATTTTGAAATTTAAAATCCGAGAGTATAAAATTGAGACCTCATTTTTAGGAAACATTTTTATAAAGAATTTTGACAATCAATACAAAAATTGAAGACATGAAAATGTGCAATAATTATAAAAGACAATATGAAATGCATACTTCAAGAAGAGGATAAGAGTTACCAATTTCGCCATTTCAAAGGGTTGTGTCTTTCCCTTTGTTGATTATACCTTCTTCTTGAAAAATACTTTTTGTTGATAATATCTCCTTGTTCGATCATATGGCGCGATCAATTGTTGTCTATATGACAATTTAAAATTCCTTTGATTTTTGTTGCGCCGAGTACCTAACATAAAATTTTCTTGTGGTACCCTCAAGTGTTTGGGTCCTTTGGAATTAGCATTGAGACTTTTAGGTCTCCAATAATAATTAGAACTATTTTTAACCCGACAAGTATTAGTCGTGTGACCAATTTTACCGCAATAGAAACATGTAATAGTTCTAGAAACATAATGACCAATATGCATAGAGACTTGGTTCTTTGTCTTATCATTTATACCATTAGGCTTATAACCGAGTCCTAGTTTCAAATAATCACAACGTTGAACATCAAAAATTTTGGTCATTTTATCGGTACTCAAATTAAATTTCATCATATCCTTTTTCATGCAATCAATATTTTTAACATGAGTACTATTTTCTTCTTCAAGAATTCTAACCTTATCAAGTATAACATTATGAGCACTAGTAAGAGATTCATAAGAAGCATGTAAACTATCATTTTCATTTTTCATGGTGTTGAATTCCTTTTTCAAATTTTTGTATTTAAAGAGCAAGCTTTGGAATTCATTTTGAAGCTCATCAAAATCATTTTGCAATTCATCATAATCATCATGCAATTCATTACTAAAAGAAGAAGAAGGGTTAGAGCGTACCTCATTGTCTTCTTCGATTCCCATTAGACATTGATCGGCTTCTTCATCGTCGGACGTTGCAAGAAACTCATCCCAAGTTGTTATAATATCCGTTGAGAAGTGGATGCTTTTGAATTACTCCTTTTATTTGCATATGCTTCATAGATGATAAGATTTCCAATAAGCTCATCAAAATTTAGAGTTTCTAAATTTTGAGCTTCCATGATAGCCGTCACCTTTTCGGACCAAGAACTGTGAAGAGCATTTAAAACTTTGGTAGCTTTGTCTTCTTCCGAAATGACTTTTCCGAGTGCCCATAATGAATTAACGATGTTGTCTAGTCTTTCTACCATTTTTGAAATCCCTTCACCCTCGAGCATTGTGAAATTTTCGAAATCTTTAACTCACTCACAACTTGACGCTCTGAAGCCACCACTAGCGGGTACATTTTCTCGATGCGAAAGCCAAAGTAAAGCGTCTTGAGAGGGAAACAATCATAATCGAAGTCAAGACCAAGTCTAAGTATGAATCTCACATCAAACTGGTGGAGGCCAAGTCCAAGTCTAAGTATGAATCTCACATCAAACTGGTGGAGGCCAAGTTGTTAGTCCAAGTGGCTACGATAATCTAGAGGGGGGTGAATAGATTATGCCAATTTTTAAATTATGCCCTCTTTTTTGAATGAATAAGCAATGACAAGAATGTAGGTGCGAGAAATAAACAACACACGTCGATTTATAGAGGTTCAACCCACCTAGGGTCTAATCCTCTACCACCCCAGTATCTCCGGGATGGATTTCAAAAAAAAAGATTTTATTAATTACCACAATTAATACAACATCACCTTACAACACCTCTTTGGAGATTACCACAATCTCCCTTGAAGATTACCACAATCTTCTACGGCACCTTATGAAGATTACCACAATCTTCAACCTTGAAGAACACCAAATTCTTCAACACCTCAAAGAGCACCAAACTCTTTAATAAGAAGATTACCACAATCTTCTTGCACCTAACACCTAGATCACCCAAGTGTGTTCTTACCACAAGAACACTCACAAGGATATCTTGTGTTGAATGATGAACCCAAAAATTCAAGATTACAACTCGATAATGAATAATACAATTTTGAGTGCAAGTGTAATCAAGAAATAAGCCTAGACCTCAAAATGTGACAGTGAAATACTTAGGCTATAAATACAACAAGAGTGTTGAATATGAAAGCTTAGAAATTTGCAGATTTTCTTGTTGTGTTGTTGTTGTTATGTGTCTTCAAAAACATCTTCTATTTATAGGAGAGTCTTCACAAATATAGGCTCCTCCTTCTTCACTTTTGTCTACAAAAAGAAGATCACAAGATGTAGAAATAATGTACAAAATTGATAAAGTAAATCTTGCTGTAATGGATGTTCAACGGTTTGAATTGTCTGTCAAAAAAATCATAGCGCGACCGGTCGATATGTAGAAAATTCGAATGTTATAAAGTAGATCGTGAGATGCAGACACAGGATGATGGGGAGGGCGATCGGTCCAGGAGGGGTCCAACCAGTCGCCAAAGGGGTCGACCGGTCGGCCCTGGGTTGGACTGGTCCCCCTCCCTCTTTTTTTGTTTGTGTGTTGTTTCAGTTTTACGCTCTTCAGATACTCGTCGACCTCTTGTTTGACGAGTCGACCTCAAAACAGAAGTGTTGTCCAATTTTTGTCAAAAAAAAAAATCTTCAAGAAATACTCCAAAAAATTAGTAAAAATATTCTAAATCAATTGGGAGTATTTGGACAACATTTATAAACCTTGTTTTGGTGTAAAAACTCATTTAAACAAAATTATCAAAATCATGATAAAAATATTTTTCTAACACAAGTTAGCTGAATTCGAGCTTCGGACCAAGAACTCAGAAGTGTCTCTTAAGGTGGCCTATGACGAGGTAGTTCGTCTAACTCGTGAATACAAGAGAGATTCATTGCAGGCCAAGAAGCTGGGAAATGGGAAGCGTTTAACTCTCTTGAATATTTGAACCACCTTCGAGAAGCTCGACTAGGAGGGGCGAAAGACTTTAAAAATTCACCCGTGTTCATTTGTTCAATAGGCTCATTTGTGGAGAAGGCTGTTGAGTTCGAGTCTTGGGTTTCTATAAGTTCCAGTCTCAACTCCAGAAATTTGGGGGTTTAAAACTGACTTTGACCCGAGCAAATTAGATCCGAAGTTGGATGGGCATGGTAAGAAGACAACACTTGAAGAAGAGGAAGAAGAGAACATCTAAGGGCATCCTAGAGAGCATGTTCCTGGGAAGGAGGAAGAAGATGATATGCTCGATGTCTCCTCCATTTTAAGCTCCGCTTCCTAAGATTTTTCATATGTTTGAGGTTTAATTAGTCTCTCTTGTGTTTCAGGGTTATTTTGTAAAGGATGATTACCCCCTACGCTGCTTAGAAACAATTTTTGTGATGCTTGTACTTAAAATTATCATCTTTTGTTCGCTACAAGTATTTTTCACTTCCGCAACTTATTTTCTGTAGTTTACTCGCTTTTATTTTTAGTTCTTGTTCTTGGGGTTTTAGACCCTTGGGGATCCTCAAATGTCCCTAGGATCTTTAGACTCGAGGTCTCTAGGAGAGACCTTTGGATTCAACAAGTCTCAAGGTCCTTTGGACTTGAGATCTTGCGGTCTTTAAGACCTTTGGATTCTTTGCAAAGTCTCGAGGTCTCTATGACCTTTGGACTTGAGGTCGTGAGGACTTTAAGACCTTTGGATTCTTTGATAAGTCTCGAGGTCTCTAGGACCTCGGGACTTGGGATTCGAGGTCTCTAGGACCTTTGAACTTTTTCTCAAGTCTCGAGGTGTCTAGGACCATTGAACTTTTTCTCAAGTCTCGAGATCTCTAGGACCTTTGGGCTTTTCGTGAGTTTGGGAGCCTTTGGGACCTTCGGACTTAAAAAGTCATGAGGTCTCTGTGGCCTTTTGGGGTCTTTCAAACTCCTTTTTTACTTAATAAATCATAAAGAGATATAATGTGCCCAATATATTTACCATAATTGGATACATGATTCACATTATGATAAATGGAATCATATATTTGATCTCCATTACTTAACAAAATATGGGGTTAAAACGATGATCCAGTAATCATGTGCTTACTCCCTACCTCTAATCTTTAAACAAAAAGTGCCCATATTGAGCTATAACATATCGGGTCATATGTTCTTAACCTCTGCTAACACAAAACATGGGGTTGTAATTGTCAGTAATTATACGTCTACTCCCTACCTCTAATTTTTATAAACAAAAAGCAAAAAAGGTTATCCGCCTTAGGCATAAAACTTTCGCATGTTTTGAGACTCAAACCACCTTGTACGGACCCTCCCAGTTGGGGTCCAACTTTTCTACATGTTTGGACACCTCCAACTTTTTCAGGACTAGGTCCCTTACCTGAAAATTTCTTCTCTTGACTCTTTTATTATATTCTTTCACCATTCTTGCTTTTGCCATCAGGATTCTCCCATAAGCGGGCTCTCTCTTCTCCTCATTGATCTCCAAATCCATCTCTGTAGTTTTATGGTTTTTTTCTACCTCGTACCCTTCAATCCTGTGAGTGGGTTCTCCGATCTCTGCGGGTATCACCTCTTCGGACCCGTATACCAAGCAAAAAGGGGTTTCTCATGTAGAGGTCTTTGGAGTTGTTCTATAGGCCCATAACACCCTTGGAAGCTCATCCACCCAATATGTATTTGCTCCTTCAAGCCGTGTCTTGAGGTGTTGAAGAATAATCCGATTAGCGACTTTGGTTTGTCCGTTACTTGTGGATTTCCAACTGAGGTGAAGTTTTGTTGTATCTTCATTTCCTTGCACCATGCCACTATCTTCTTCCCTGAAAATGGGTTCCGTTGTCCAAACTTAGGACACGCGGGACCCCAAACCTATACCCAATGTTTTTCCACAAAACAATCATGCCCTCCTATTCTGTGATCTTGGCTAGGGCTTCGGCCTCTATCCATTTAGAAAAATATTCCACTGCCATGATAATAAACTTCTTTTGTGCTTTGGCCAGCGGGAAAGGCCCCAAGATATCGATTCCCCATTGATCAAATGGGCAAGTTACGGGGATCGAGGTCATATAGGTCGCAGGTTGGTGCAATAGATTCAAGTATAATTGGTATCTCTCGCATCTTTTGACATACTCCATGGTGTCTCTAGCCAAAGTTGGCCATAAAAATCCTTGACGCACAACTTTTAAAGCTAGCGACCTCCCTCTTGAATGATTCCCGCAATTTCCTTCATGGATCTCTTGCATCACGCAAACGACTCTTTCAGGAGACAACATTTAAGCAAGATTCCAGCCACTGGTTTCTTGTAAAGGTCCCTTCATAGAGACAAAAACGGGATGCTCTAACACGCAAATGCCTTGCCTCCACTGGGTCACTGGGCAGACATCCCTCTACTAGGTAACCCCTGATGTCTTCCATCCAACTTCCGGAGTTTGAGGTTGAAAGGACCAAACCTGCTTTTGGACACAAGTCAATTGGGTCTTTCTCAGATCTAATCTCAGGGCATTCTGACGTTTAAACAACTACTTTCCTCAAAGTCACTCCTGACACACTACTTGCGAACCTAGCCAGCATATCCGCTCACTCATTCTCTGATCTTAGGACCTGATTGAGCTGGCATTGTTCAAAACTCCCAACCAACTACTTGACTCGGTTCAAATAGGCCACCATGGCTTTTTCATTAACCTCATAGCCTCCTTGAACCTGCATCGCTACAACTGCGAATATGTATAAGCCACTAGCTTCTTCACTTGGCATTTCAAGGCCAACTTTATACCGGCTATCAGAGCCTTGTACTCTGCCTCATTATTGGTGACGTCAAATCCTAATTCCAGCACTATCTCTAACTCCAGGTTATTTGGTCCCTGGAGTAGGATTCTAACCGCTCCTTTAGATGCCACTATGGATCTGTTCACTTGGAGCATCCATGTTTCTAATATTGGCTCTATCGAATTAGCCATTTATATCAGGAAATCAGCCAAGACCTGCGGTTTTATGGTTGTTCTTGCCCGATATTTGATGTTAAATTCACCGAGTTCTACTGACCATTTGACCAAATGACCTGACAGGTGTAGTGTTCCCAAGATCTGTTTAAGGGGCTGATTGGTCAAAACTATGACCTCGTGTGACTGAAAATATGATTGTAGCTTCCTAGCTGAAATCATCAAAGCCAATGCTAATTTCTCGACCTCCGAATACCGTTCCTTAGCACCTTGAAGGACCTTGCTTACATAGTATACTGATTAATGAGCACCTCCATTTTGTTTAACCAAAATGGAGCTCACAGCGCAAGGTGACACTGCGAGGTATAGATAAAGAGGCTCACCCTTAATTGGCTTCCTGAGTAGAGGAGGGGAGGTCAGGTACTGCTTGAGATCTTGGAAGGATTTTTCGCACTGCTCTGTCCATTCAAAGTTTTTCACATTTTTGAGTGTGCTGAAGAATGGAAGGCTATGATCTCTCGACTTGAAATGAACTGGTTTTGCAATGCCACCATTCTTGTCAACTTCTGGACCTCCTTGATGCTCTCTGGTGCTGACATCTGAAGTACCGTATTGATTTTTTTGGGGTTCACTTATATCCCTTGCTCGTTGACTAAATAACTGAGAAACTTTTTGCCTCTGACTCCAAACGTGCATTTCGCCGGGTTAAGTTTCATCATGCACCTCCTCAACACGGAAAAGGATTCTGCAAGATGGCTGAGGTGATTGTAACGACCCAATTTTATGACATTAAAGTATTCTAAAAATATTATTAAGAAAACACAAATTTATAAATTAAAGTGATCCCAATAATTATCAAAAAAATTGATTGAGATTTTTTAATTCTTAAGGAAAAATATAACAATAATAATAATAGTAATAATAATAATAATAATAATAGTAATAGTAATATTACATCTTCCAAATTAAATATCCAACAATTGTTCCAATGATAAACCGGAAATATTAAAGATATAAATCTAAAATTTAGTTCGATCATAATTATTTAAAATATAAACATAGCATGATTTATTCCACCATCCACAACATCATATCTTCAAAGTAGGATTCCTTAACTTGAAAGTCATGATGATAATAGGGTGAGCTTCATCTCGCTCATTAGGGATATATCTATCAATATTTAATATAACATGAAAAGCATTCATATAATTACAAATAAATTCATTTTATTTCTTCTTTTTCCTCTCGATCGCGTTCTCGCATATAGCATTGCGGGTTCACCCGAAGATACGTTTGATCTCGGACCCTTTTCATGGCCCTAGCTTATATGAATTTATTTCCTCTTGGCATATATTACAATCAATGAAGTACAATCATGAAACATTAAATAAAGATAAATAATATGGAAATCCCTACCTTAATAATCGCAGATATTCGATGTAGAAAAATGAACAGTAAAAGTCCTAATCCTCGACCCCTTTGTTTTCTACATTAAATAAAATTGTAATTAATATGTAATTTTAATAAATTAAACTAATTAATGAAAGAATTTGTGAAAATATTGAAAGAGGCTTGTGAATTGTGAAATATATATATATATATATATATATATATATGAAACATGAATAATAAGTAGAGAAAAGATATCATTACCTTAATTATTTGAAATTTGGGTGTAAAACTATGTATGAAATTACACATATTTATACTAATTAATTCTAACCCCTAAACATCTGACCTAAATTAGCCCCTATATATATAACCCCTAATCCCCTAAAATAACCCCTAAGTAACCCCTACTTTAAATAGTGGTTATCACAGTGATACTCTTCGCATTCACTTTTTACTAGCATATTATCCATGTATACCTCCATAGTCGTTCCAGTTAGGTCTTTGAACATCATATTAACAAGTCTTTGGTAAGTTACACCCGCATTCTTGAGACCAAAAGGCATGACTCTATAGCAACATACTCATGTATCCGTTATGAAGGAAATTTTCTCTCTATCTTCTTCAGCCATTGAAATTTGATGATACCCCTGATATGCGTCCATCATGCTATCCGACTGTTGAATCCACCAACAAATCAATCCAAGGGAGTGGATAGGGGTCTTTGGGATAGGCCTTATTTAAATCTGTGAAGTCCGTACACATCCTACACTTCCTTTCTGTCTTTGGTACTATGACGACATTAGAGAGCCAATCCATGAATTGTACCTCAACAATGTGCCCTGCACGGAGCAACTTATTGACCTCACCTTCTATTATTTTATTCCTTTCCACACCGAAGTTCCACTTCTTTTGTTGCACCGATTTTACTGCTGGGTCTATGTTGAGTCGGTGGAATATGACCCTATGATCTATTCCTTCTAGATCCACCGGCTCCCATGCAAAAACGTCATAATTCAGTTTCATAAATTCAATTATCATTAATTCTTGCGATGGGGTCATTTGCGATCTGATTTTTGTGGTATTGGACAGGTTACTCGGGTCAAGTTGGATTATTCGATATTCCTCCACGGCTCTATCCTCGAGTCTTCCGCCCGAGGCTTCTTACTTGAGCTAGCCTCTGCGGTGTGACATAGGGTCCTAGGTGATCTTCTTTGCTTCACTATTTTTCAAAGATAAGTTATAACACTCCCTGGCCATCCTTTGGTTCCCTTGGACCTCACCTACTCCAAATTTAGTAGGAAACTTCATTTTTAAATGATACGTAGATACCACCGCTTGGAATAGGTTTAGTCTGAGTCTTCCCAATATCATATTATATGCAAAAAGTGCTTCCACCACCAAATATTTGACCATGAAGGTTTTCATACATGGGTCTTGTAGCACCCTTTCTAGCTTACTTGAATTTTAATGCGACAAATAAATAATTAAAATAGGAATACTTTAATAGACTTCTAAATATACAGAATAATAAAAATCTTACTTCGTTTGAAAACTTTGCAGCGGAATTAAATACTAATAACTAAAATAATTACTTGTCCAAAAAATATTCATACTGAAAATAAAACAACATTCGACATTTAGTAAACTAAAAAGTTAAAACTTTGAAAATATTAAAAATTGAAAGACCTGGGTTCTCGAGTCACTGCACCCCACCATGTCCTTTCTCTCAAGCATTCTCATCTGAAAAATTTAACATTCGTAGAATGAGCTAAAGGAGCTCAACAAGTAATCTCATGCATGAATGCATGTGCAATAGTTTACGTTTATACCTTGAAAGACTTCACATTTAATTTACTTAAAAACCTTTAACATTCATACTTAAAACATTGTCTTTCTTTTCATAAAACGTTCTTAGGATGCGAGCTCACTTGATGACACATTATTCTAATCAGGGTCGTAGTTGGAACCCGGTTAACATTTTGCCCGAAGGCCCATTTTCTTTCTTTTTGCCCGAAGGCCCATTTCCTTGAATATTAACATTATCCGCAAGTGGCACATTGTCGGAACAAAACACAACATTCAACTGATTAGGGAAAACCCTACATTCAATTAAATAGGGATAACCCTACATTCAGTTAGTTAAGGAAAACTCTATATCCAATTAGTTAGGGGAAAACCCTACATTCAATAAGTTAGGGGAAAACCCTAAATTCAATTAGCCAGGGGGGAATCGTATATCCAATTAGTTAGGAAAAATCCTACATTTAATTAATTAGGGATGAACCCTATGTTCAATTAATTGGGGATAACCCTACATTCAATTAGTCAGGGGAAAATCCTATATCCAATTAGTTAAGAAAAAAACTACATGCAATTAATTAGGGATAAACCTTATATTCAACTAATTGGGGATAACCCTACATTCAGTTAGCTAAGAAAAAAATCCTATATCCAATTAGTTAAGGAAAAACCCTATATCCAATTAGTTATGGAAAAACCATATATGATCCACTAATCATATTAATGACCTCGATGAAATCACTTTTAAGCATTTAAACCCAAACGGATAAATTTTTCATTCCTAAACTTACATTGAACCTAACCAATCGTTGGAATGCGTATTCGGTTCATGACTCAATAATTAGAACAAGATCAACCATATAATTCAGTTGAAACATGGATACAAATTAAATATTCCTTCCACATACTTTATATGTATATGTAGGAATCTAACCAATTATATTAAATTATAAAAATGGGTTAGGCCACATGCTTGCATGTACAAAATAATTAATTTGTAAGCATTTTCTATTAAATTCAAAGATAGTATAATGATGTCAAGTAACAATATGCAATCAACACGAGTTCCAATACATGTAGATTAATTGACATCAGATAATCAAATTCTTCAATTTAACCGTGTTGCTTACATGTGATAAGCAAGGTAACAAATTGAAACTCACCCTTCGACATAACCACATATAGAATCATTAATATTGCACACATAATTCTAAAACTACATGAACTAATGAGATTACTTGCATGTTCAACTTAGGGGCAGTAAAATCCTTTGCAGGCCTCTTTCAAATCAATCGCGTTGGGGAAGTTACCTCTCTTTCTTCATTTTTCTCTTTTCTTTTTCAGTTTTCCTCTCTGGTCGATTCCTCTTGCTCTAACTATTGTGTGGTTTGTGTGTTCTGTATGTGTATGTTTTATGTGTCTTATATCTGTGTTTTAACCTAATCTTAATAAGACTAGGTTTTACATATATGGGCATATTATTAATTTACAAACAATATGGGCCTAATTAATACTCTAATCCAATTAGGGGCCCAAAATGTTTTAAAAAAACCTAATAAAATAAAATAAATTCATTATTTTCCATTATTATTTGATTAAATAAACTAATAATATAATTAATAACATTCTTATTAAGGTATAAGATTCGGGTCGTTACATTCTCCTCCTCTTATAAAAAGTTTCATCCTCGAAACTTATCAAATATAAATGAATAAAAGAATATGAAGGCATACCCACAAGTCTCGTATTAAAAGCTCAATTCATATCGAATAGTCGCGGCTATATAAATATATATATATATCATCAATAAAGATGATGACGAACTAATCAAGGTAAACAGAAAAAAGCTAGATTCATGATATCCCTTGAGGGAGTCGATATACTGAAGTGAGTGTTCGGCAAAGAGAGATAATTGGATATGTTCTTAGCAAAATTGTATATCACGAAAGAGTTTGAAGCTCCAGAATCAATTAGGACATAAGTAAATATACCACAAACGTTCAAAGGTCCTTTGAAGTAATTGCACACTTAAAACATGAATTCATAAATTAAAAGGGATGAGTTAGATGGATACTAGCCACCACGTTTGTTGCTTCCTCTGCTTCGACTCGTGCCATAGTGAACACCCGAGTCTGCGCCGACTTCTTCTTATCTGGGAAATATCGTGAGATGTGTCCAGGCTTCTTATAATAGAAACAAGCTCCCGAACCTTGTAAACATTCACCTAAATGTGTCTTGCCACATTTCGCACAAATAGTCATCGGTTGTTTGTTCTGTGAGGCACCCTTCGGGACCTGCACTTGCTTTCTCTTCTAACCATTATTATTCATTGTATTTGGGTTCTCAGACTTGAACTTATGTTCTCCTTGTTGAATCCTCATCTCCCCTCATGATTGCCTGGGCCCTCTCCACCAACATAGCCTTGTTGATGACTTCACGGTACGTTGTAAGTTCAAATGGTGCCACTGCAAGCTTTATCTGGGACTGCAATCCTTCCTCGAACCGCGTATGGCCATTCGCTTCTCAATAGCAACCAAGTCGAGAGCGAACTTGGACAACTTGGCAAATTCAGCTTCATATTCAGCTACTGTACGGATCCCTGCTCTAGTTGTATGAACTCTCTTTCCTTCTATTGGCAGACACCCCTGGGAAGGTACTTATCATTGAAGACTTCCGTAAACCTCTCCTAGGTAAACGGGCGAGTGTCACCCTCAATCTGACATTGCACAATTCTACACCAATCATATGCTTCACCTTGCAGTACAAATGTCGCGTAGTTAACTTGCTCCTCATTAGTGCAATCAATAACATAAAATATTTTTCGCATTTTCGTAAGCCATCCTTCAGCTTCAATAAGATTAGTGGTGCCCGCAAAAGACGGTGGGGATAATCTAAGGAAGTCCGATAGCCGGTTCTTTTCAGGGGCCTCAGCTTGTCTGGTCTGGTTAATCTGGCCATAAGTAGCCAATGCTTGGACAAGGGCCACGACAGTTAAATGGGTCCCTTAAGCATTGTTGTTGTTGTTGGCACCGTTGCCATCATTGTGTGCAGCGCGAATATTGTGACTCATGATTGGTTAGCTGTTATAGGTTCACTAGGTTCGTTAACTAATCACAGTCATAACTATATTCTATTATGGTATTGATCTATCGAAGCATAACACAATACAATATAAAGTAAACCGATATCTTATGAAGTTCCGTTATCATCATTCAATCCAAGCACTCAAACATTCACATAAGTAGGCATTTCATATAGACATAAACTTACAATTTCATATTGGCAAAAATATGAAGCTTACCACATTACGGAGGGAGATGCTCGAAGCGCGACATGGAACCCATGACTTGTTGACTTTAAACTTTGTAAATTAAATAGTTTTAAAGTCTACAGACCGATCTGAAAAGCCCGGGCTCTGATACCACTAAATGTAGTACCCTTTCTAGCTTACTTGAATTTTAATGCGACAAATAAGAAATTAAAATAGGAATACATTAATAGACTGCTAAAAATACGAAATAATAAAAATCTTTCTTCGTTTGAAAACTTCGCAGCGGAATTAAATGCTAATAGCTGAAATAATTACTAGTCCAAAAATATTCTTACTGAAAATGAAACAACATTCGACATTTAGTAAACTAAAAAAGTCAAAACTTTGAAAATAATAAAAAGTGAAGGACATGGGTTCTCGAGTCATTTCATTTGGAATGACCCGAATGAAATCACTTTTAAGCATTTAAACCCAGACGGATAAATTTTTCATTCCTAAACTAACATTGAACCAGACCAATCATTGAAATATGCATCCGGTTCATGACTCAATATTAAAACAAGATCAACCATATAATTCAATTAAAACATGGAAACAAATAAAAATTCCTTCCACAAATTTTAGATGTATATGTAGGAATCTAATCAATTATATTAATTTATAAAAATGGGTTAGGCCACATGCTTGCATGTACAGAACAATTGATTTGTAAGCATTTTCTATTAAATTCAAAGATAGTATATCGATGTCAAGTAATAGTATCCAATCAACACGAGTTCCAATACATGTAGATTAATTGTCATCAGATAATCAAATTCTTCAATTTAACCATGTTGCTTACATGCGATATGCAAGGTAACAAATCAGAACTCACCCTTCGACATAACCACGTATAGAATTATTAATATTGCACACATAATTCTAAATCTACATGAACTAAGGATAATACTTGCCTGTTCAAAGGGTAAAATCATTTGCAGGCCTTTTTCGAATCAATCGCGTTGGGGAAGTCCTCTTTCTTCTCTTTTTCTCTTTTCTTCTTCTCTTCTTCTCTATGGCTGATTACTCTTTCTCTAACTATCATTTGTTTTGTGTGTTCTATATGT
Source organism: Rehmannia glutinosa (assembly GCA_016081115.2). Lineage (NCBI taxonomy): Eukaryota > Viridiplantae > Streptophyta > Magnoliopsida > Lamiales > Orobanchaceae > Rehmannia > Rehmannia glutinosa. Next base: position 37,715,724 of record CM071931.1, on the reverse strand, counting down.
GTGTGTTTTACGTGTCTTATATCTGTGCTTTAATCTACTCTCCGTAAGACTAGGTTTTATTTATATGGGTTTATCATTAACTTACTAACAATATGGGCCTAATTAATATTCTAATCTAATCAGGGGCCCAAAGTGTTTTATAAAACCCAATAAAATTAAATAAATTCATTATTCTCCATTATTATTCGATGAAATAAACTAACATAATTAATAACATTCTTATTAAGGCATAAGAATTCGGGTCGTTACAGGTTTTCTCCCAAAGAAGTGGGTAAGTCAATTGTTCCTAACAGCACTATCTCGTTGCCCTTAAATCCTGTTAGAGGAGTTCCAACTGGTTTTATCACCACCACCCTAACATCCATCTTACGCAACACTCTAATGATATTACATCCACAGAGTTTCCACTATCAACTAGGACCTTATGTACCGCAAAGTTTGCCACATCCATTGTGATGACCATTGGGTCATTGTGTTCCAGATCGAGGCCCTGCAGATCTGCATCATCAAATATGATGACCGAGTTCTGAATCATGGCTACTTGATGGCCTATTCCCTCTTCTGGTTTACAGGATCTTGCATACCTCTGTTGTGCTCTTTGTGAATCTCCATTGGTTGGACCTCCAACTATCATCTGTATCACCCCTCTTCAAGGTAAGTTATCCTAGGCTCGGGGATGAGCTGGTACCATTGGTCTTTTGCCTTTATCAGGCCCTTGCCTATCACACTCCTATGACCTGCTGCAGGATCTTTGCTCCACGTGTTGCTTTTACGTTGGCTTACCTTGAGCCCCCTGCTGAAGAAGTCATTAGATCTCATCTTTTAATCGGTAACAATAATCTGTATCGTGCCTTTGGTCCTTGTGGAAGTAAAAATACTTATCCGAGTTCCTTCTATTTGGTGTAGACCTCATCCTTTTTGGCCATCTGACCATTCGAGAGTTCTCGATGGCCATTAAAGTGTGCGACCTTGGACCATTCAAGGGGTGTAATTTTAAAACTTCCCAGCTTCAACTCTTGGCGGATCCATGCCTCAATCTTTCTCAGATCTTAAGCGACCCGACTCCTTGACTTCTTTCTTATATCGGGTTCTTGCATTTTGATACTACTCATGACCCTTTAGCGAGTTCATCTCTTCTTCATGTATATACCTCTGCGCCATCTCCATCAAGCTTTCGACACCATAAGGAGGGTCTCTGCTAATGCCGATGCGAAAGGTCCTTTCCTAAGAGCAGGTATCATTATACTAATCATCATATCAATTCTTAACTCGTCAGAACCTCATTATTGAATTGGTTAATGAAATCTTGGAGGGGGTGCCGAATAGTGAAAAGGTAAGTAGCCGACCTCTTAGCTTTTTTCTTGCTGGAAAAATGGAAAAGGATTTTTCTAACCAACTGCTCATAAGACACCACTGTCCCCAGAAGTAAGCTTGTGAACCACTCTTGTGCGCGACCTGCTAGAGTGGTTATAAAGATTCTAGAGTTAATAGCGTCAGATTGTCTGTATAGCTGCATCATATGTTCCAACGCGGTCAGGTATTCATGTGGGTCCTTACTTCCATCATAGTGAGGCAAATTTGGAGATCGAAGTTAGGGGTCACAACTTATAGATATCATCACAGAAAGGAGATCCTCTCTTTTGCAGAGTTGAAGTCACTGTTCCCCTCATCTTCTTTTCCTCCAACTTCTTATTGGCATGTTCGATTTGCTCACTGAGTTCTTGCAAGTTATCACCCAATGGAAAATGTACCGGGATAGCCCCTACCTCTTCAACCCACAATCCCTCTATCACAGGAGACATGAGCCTAGGTGGCGGTGTCCTACTTTCAGCTTCATCCTCTCATTAAACATTAATCGGGCCGCACTTTGTGCTGCTTGATAAAACTGTCATCCTCCCCCCGACCAGGGGTGGGGAATGTGAAGCCCATTCCCCTTCTCGTTTTCTCTAGCTAACTGCAAGCTCTTCTCCATTACCAATTTTTCAAAGTCATCATTTCTCATTGAGGTCATCTGGTCGAGATCCTAGCGATCTGCCTCTGGTGGATAAGGCCCAGATCGAGAAGAGGAGAACTCAAGGTACGACACCTCTTTGCTTTTCTTGGGGGTCTCCAACACCCCTTTCTGCACAAGTTTCTTCGGGGTCTCCATACCTCTATAACTATTCCTTAAAAAGACAACAAGAGTTTTCCACAAACGACGCCAACTGAAGTAGATCATTGATTACCTTTGCGTCTTAGACTTTCGGGTAATTGGGTTTGAGATAGAGATCCAGAAAAGACTAACACATGTTAGGCTAGCTCGAAGGGGTCCCGACTAAGACCCTCTGATGCCTAAGTCAGTTCGAACTCAAAGGGGTATAGATAGAATAGACAGTGAAAGTAGAAGGTAAAAGTGAGAAAATGAATAGTTACCATTTGACTATTGTAGCAAGGTATTTATAGATTTTTCTGGCACATGTGAGGATTTTGGTTACGTCAAGTGTAACCATCTGGAAGGTGTAATGGTACTTGCCTGTCAGGAAGATCAACGATTCTCCTATCATGTTAGGTCCCTTTCATTGTGTGGGTCGGTTCATAAGTCCATGGACCAAGAAAAAAATCCTGTTGTATTTTAGTGAAACAAGACCTTGCTACCTTATCACTTATAGACCAATACACACTCATAATTCAAATCACATGATATTGATATATAATATACATACTCTACTAATATTATTGTTGTATATTTAATTATATTATAAATATGTATTAATACATGTTTATTTACATGTTTGGAATATTTTTTCCACATGATGATTTGTTTTTGATATGTCATAATTTTAGAAAAATATTGCACAAATATTTTTATGTATCACAAATAAACGTGGTAGGAACTAGATCCCCCGAAGTTCCTATTTGATAGAAATTATGTAAGGACGTGAACTTGTCGTAAAAACACATAATTGTTGAGATGATAGTGAGTTGACCAATGAAATAAAACAAGGATTGTTAAGTTGATCGAAAGAAAGAAGAAATTGTCAAATTATGTTGAAAACCGCAGAGTGGTGATGGTTGTTGATCAGAGTTGAGTACATAATAGTTTATGTCAGTAGAAGTGATTAGTTGAGCAGGACACATAAATGATGAAGAAAATTATTAGGGGAAGTAAATAAGAGTAGTAAAATTTAGGTGGGAGCTAGACTTAATGCAGAATAAAAAGCAGCAATGCAGAGCAGAAAAAAGTTAAAAGAAGAACCATTGAAGAAAACAAAACTGAATAATCACTATTGAGTTGAGTAACTGCATGGTACAAAGACAAAACAAAGACACGTTAGATGTAAGATAACAAATACTTTCAGGAGACAAAAGGTAACCAGTACACACAAAGATTGCATTAATTTAAACTGGACCAATGAGAAAATTGGAAATCAACCTATCTCGGATAGAAGGTATGATAACTATCACATGACTAAGATGGTGACATATAATAGAAGTGGTATGTGAGAAAGGACGAAAAGTACAACTACAAGTCAAAATATCGAAAGAGTTAAAACATATATTGTCTCTAACAAATATATTCAACTTTTAGGTACACAAGAGATATGAGAGGATTGAGACACGGTTGCCAATTATGAACAACATTAGTTAATATTTTTGAGATTAAACAAGCTGAAACACAAACGATCATCTAGTTTCAGAAAAGTCCCTTCATGTATAACTCGGCAATTTGGAGCTTAACTGCAATAGGTTGCAAGCTGTATTTTAAGCCGAAGTGTCTCATATAAGGTTGACATATTTTCTTGGCATGTTATACTTGAATTTTTCCGAGCTTCCAGGCATTTCAATCTTGGAGTACATTTATTATAACTTACTTTTTGCAACATCAATGTTTGTTTCTCCCTCTTTTGATTTTCTCTTTACATGAGAGCATGACTTTGAAAGAGGATTTCAAACTCCTTTCTCATTTTTGTGAGTGATTCAAAGAATTTTTGCATGTCAATGTCACTTTCATCAATACTTGACTTAGAATCTGAAAGGTGAGACTAAGCAGCTGACTGAAAAACTGAGTGTCGTTAATACTAAAGCAGTTTGATCAATATTACTGCATCTGATATCAATGAAAATGCAAAGAGTATGTTACAACAATCAAAGAATTTCACAACATCAAAATCATTGTTACTTTGATAAGTATTCTTAAAGGCTTGAGGAACATAAAAGTATGAAAAACTGTATGGAGATAAGTATGGTTTGGGGTTTGATCCTATCTTTAATCTTTTAGGGCCATCAAAAACAAACAAGGGTCCCTTGATTAATAAGGAAGATCCATTGGTAAGCTATTTAAGATTAATGCAGCAGCAAAAACATCAGTCATGAGCTATCCGCATTATGGACACCACAACAAAATGGAGTTGAACTAGTTGTTGGACCGCAAACGCTTACCCCTAAAAAAAGAATTTTTTGATGGAAGGATGTAACTTTAATTTAATTCTATGTAGCAGCTCAACACCACATGTCAAATAGTAGGCCACATCTCACGCCTCTTTAAGCCAATATCAACAGGTTACTGGGGCCAGACCAACAAATACATGTATCTAACCCACAAAACCAATAAACCATCCTTCCAAATTACATTTTCATCGATTAAATTCATTTACATACTGATTATCTCACTTCTAAGTATCAAATCATTAGGACAAAGAATCCATCGATAGTAAAGGGCAATAGACAAGCTATTGAAGAACTAGAACCTAAAAACCCAAGGAAATTTTAACCGGATTTGAAGCTCCATTCCCCATTTTCACACCTAATAAGTGTGGGCGGTATGTTTCACTCCCCAATCGGGGGTTCAATGCGCCTCAATCCCTTGACTTTGTACGTCGACAAAGTTTGAACATTAAAGATCATACATTGTCGCATTGTGCAAAAATTGGATGGATGAAATTTATTAATTTGAATGTTGGTGCATATGAAGTATGAACAACTCACCCTCGAGTTACATACAACTTTAAAGTTTAGGGACTTGGGTTTGAACGACTTCACTTGTCGGTTAAAGGAGAAGGAGTATGAGGTTACGTAGACAATGCGACAGGTTTTTGGGTTACCTACGAGTGGCATTTATGAGGTTTCTACGAGCTTTGATATCGTGTCAATTTGGAAAAAATTGACATGGCAATAGAATTATAAGACCATTGGTAGAGCTGTCAATTTTGACCCAGCCCGAAATTTTTACTGGGCTGGGCTGTAATATTCCAGGCATGGAAAATATTGGGCCTCAAATGCCCGGCCCGACAGACCCAACAAACCATGCCGGCCCAGTCGGCTGGGGTTTTTAATGTATTTTTAATGCTCTGGGCTGGGCTGGGCTCTGAAATTAGAGACCCAATTACTGTTTGATTCGATCCAACCCGACCCAATTTCATCATTTGGCCCGATGGACCGGTCCAACTCGACCCATTTGACACCCCTAACCATTAGCACTTCAAATACATATATTTGAGAGCATGATTTAGTGAGTTTAAACAAGTTTTTATCCCACATGCAGCTTGGAAAGAGCGAGAGTAATAAGGTGAAAAACAAAGACTTGTTTTTCTTGTGGTGCTTGAAAAAAGATACGAAACTTTGCTCCCCTACATTCATATATCATACCATGAACTATGTCATTTGCCATTCGCGGGCTAGTTGTAGGGCACATTGTGTTAGAACAAAGTTATTTTTGATTTTGATGATTTCATATTTCACTTTAACCAAAACCAACAATATTATCAAATGTTATCAAAATTCTATTTAGAGTGCCTAAAGTACTTTCATCATTTTAATCGACATCTATGTTTTATAACTTGATTTTTTTTTTTTTTGTCAAAATTTGGAGAACTCTCTGCCTTGAAGTTGATTGGTCATCATAAAGAACAACCAGTAGTTGAAAGTTTTACAAAGTTTTCAAAAAACAGAGAAATCACTGCATTGACAGTGACTGGTCGCTATCAAGGGCACCAGTACCTATGTGTTCTTCAAAGTTTTTCTAAATAGAGGACTTTTTTGAAGGGACGGCAATCAATTGCTATAGAAGGCGACCGATGCCTGTGTTTTTGCTCAAAATCCATTTTTCTTCTCTATATTGACAACAACCAGTCTCTATCCACAACAACTGGTCTCTATGGTATAGCATCCAGTCGCCCTCTATAGAGACTAGTCACCCTTGATAGCAACTTGTGCCAAATCTTAATATAATGGTTTAAACATTTGAATTTTACTCATAGTGACCAGTCGTTATACATGTTATATAACAACTTCTATCTATTTGAAATTCCATTATGTTTGAAGGAGAAAATATTTCAAAGATGGTAGAAAAGCTTGATGATATCGTCAATCTTCTGATGGCACTCAGAAAAATTATTTCCGAAGAAGATAAGGTTACCAAAGTGCTCAATGCTCTTCCCACTACTTGGTCGGAGAAAGACGGCTATTACAGAATCTCAAAATCTAGAAACTCTCAATATTGATGAGCTTATTGGAAATCTTCTAATTTATGAAATCTATCTAAAATAAAGGAAGAATTCCAAAGCATCTATCTCTCAACCAGGTATGTAATCAACTCAAACAATGTTTATTATCCAAGCGGTGAGGAAGACGAGAAAAAAGTCGCTCTTGTTAGAAAATTTGCCAAATTTGTGAATAAGAATAAGGCAAGAAAAGCAAGTGACAACTCATGCTCTAAATATGGAACACCTGCGCACTTTGTAGCTGATTGTCCCAAGATATAGGTATAACAAAAAAGAAAAATTTTCTTTACCAAAAAGAAGGCCTTAAATGCCGAAGCAAAGACGTGGGATGAGCTTCTTGCAATATTTGACGATGAGAAAACCGAATACGGTCTAATGGCTATTGATGATGAAGCCAACGAGGTACGCTCTTCGTCATCTAACTTCTTTAATTGATGAATTGCAAGATCAGGATGGTTTGCAAAATGAAATTTAAAATATGATTGTTAAATACAAAATTTGAAAAAGGATTTAAGAGTATGAAACTTGAAATGGACAAGTTATTTTCCCCTTATGAATCTCTACATCATGCTCATACTATTACTATTACTAAGGTTAGAAGTCTTATATCCAAAAAACAATTCTTGCTAAGGAAATTGAAAACTTGAAAAATGATGTACAACAATTTAGAGCACCGATAAAGTCACTAAAATTCGTGGTGCACAACATAGTGAACATTTGGAGATGCAGCTCTCTTCTTGGATGTCTTCTTGGGAGAGAGAGCTGGGGAGGTCTCAGCTGTGTCTTCAGTAGGGTCAACTGATTCCTCCTCACTCGTATCAACCTTTCATGCATGAGCCTTCTTCTGGGCTCTAGAAAGATTCGCCTTAAACATCTTCTTATTGGCATGGAAGGGCTTGCCATGGCGGAGTGGAATGCCCTTCATCTCCATCAGATGGACAATTACGAGGCCATATCCCAGTGAACAGCAAAAGGTCCCATCCTCCTTGAAGGATCTGTTCATCACATTTTGACAAATTCGGCTGAAGACAAACTCAGCCCAATTCACCTTTTTCTCTTGAATGATTGCAGCCATCACGATCAGCTTGGTCTTGGACAGCTGATTGAAGCTTCCAAACTTTATTTCCATGCACTTGGACACGATGTCCATCAGTTTGTGGTAATCCTCCTTCAGAGACTCTTTATTGGCTGTATACACAGCCTTTGCAGCGAACTCCGGCTTGGCAATTTCCTTCCAAGCTGCAGCTAGGTTGACATCCTTCTCAGCGATGTCCTTAAAACTCTCAGCGAGCATAAAGCAGTGCTCAGCAAGGTCCTTAGCAGAATTAGGACTTGGTCCTAAACCCGTACAAACCAATATTAAGAAAAAGAATCAAGTTCCCACTTTTTTTGTGCTAGTAGCTCTAAAATTATTACATATTTTTATTATGGTAAAAAAGGTCATTTGACTAGTACCTGTCAAATTAAAAATAGTGTTAATTATTATTGGAGACCCAAAGGTCTCAATGCCAACACCCATGGACTCAACACTTAAGGGTACCTCAAAATAATTTTATTTTAGGTACTTGGCGCCATAACGGTCAAAGAGGATTCCATAAAGGTACTTGGCGCCATAAAGGTATTCTTCTTTAATTGATGCATTGGAAGAAGATCATAATGATTAGGGATGGCAATGGGCGTGGGTGATGATTACGGATGGCAATGGGCCCGGGTCTTACCCAGACCCGAACTAGGCCAATCTAATTTGACGCATGTAGGGGATCAATAAATGGGTACGGGTTAAGTAACAAGTGTTATTTTTAGACCGGAATGGGTATGGATCGGGTAACAGGTATAGTAGGACCCGACCCATATAATTATTTTTTTAGTTTATATATAGAATGTATATATTATTGTTCAAGAACTCTTATTTTATATATGTTGTTGGTGTTTATTTCATAATTCATATAATATCTCACAAAATTATATAAGTATCACATTTGACATAAGTTTTGAGTACATTATTTTGAAAAAAAATCATATAAATTTGGCCGAATATATAAAGTTGACGGGTCTAACGGGTCTTACCGCTAGACACGGGTATGGGTCGAGACGGGTATGGATCTAATTAAGAAAAGGCGGGTTAGGGCGGGTATGGATATTATGTTTTCTTGACGGGTCAGGTCTTTGGTCTCGGTGGACCCGACCCACTAACATCCCTAATGATGATTTGCAAAATGAGTTTAAAAATATGATTGTTAAATACAAAAATTTGAAAAAAGATTTTAAGTGTATGAAACTTGAAAAAGACAATTTATTTACCTCCTATAAATCTCCAGACCATGCTCATACTATTACTATTGCTATGGTTAGAAGTCTTGAATTCGAAAAAGAAATGCTTGCTAAATAAATTGAAAACTTTAAAAAGGATGTACTACAATTTAATTTGAACACCGATAAAGTCACTAAAATTCTTGATGCACAGTAGTGAACATTTGAAATTAGGACTTGGTTATAAACCGTACAAACTAATATTAAGAGGGTGTTTGGCTGAGCTTATAAGCTCCTTAAGACAACTTATAAGCTCTCAAAATTTGTTTGGTAAAATTCCTCTTATGGAGCTTATAAGATGTAAAAAAAAAGTTGTCTAACATCTTATAAGCTCCTAAAAAAGTACATCCACCCCAACTTTTTTTTTACCCATCTTATAAGCTACTTATTTTTTTATATCAAAAGGACAAAGACAACCTCAACAATTTTATTATATTTCAAATATACCCTTCCCTAATACCCTTCCATACCCTACGTTAATTCCCAAACCACACCCCATTCTACTTAAAGAAGTCATCATCGTCTTCACAACTCCTTGGCTTTCCAGATCGTCTCTTCTTCTCATTGATTCATCTATTCTAAAGTAAGTTCTACACTTATCTTTTTTCAATTGTTATGCGATTGTTGTTCAGAAAAAAAATAGGTTTTTGGAGATATTGATTTTGGTTATCAGATTTTTGTTATTATATGATATATTGAGTTGGGATACCAGCAATCCTTAATTCCCATGGGTAATTTCAGATAAGCATTAGGGTGGGGCTCCAAAAGTTTTTTTTTTAAATAGACAAAATGGGCTTTTCTGTTTGTGAGACAGAGTTGACAGAGAGAAAAGGGCACTGTATATCACCATGGTTAAGACTAAATAATTGAAAGAAAAATGTTGTTTATAACAAAGCTGGAGTATAAAATCACATCATTTGGTTCAAGTGAAAGCTCATGTATACCCATCATGATAATTACATCCTTGTTCTTTGATTTTTCTATGTTATTAATTGAAGTTTTGTTGGTGTTGTTAATTTGCTTTGTGTGATATAAGTACAATTTAGTTGTTTAGAAACACTAATTTGGTGTGTAGCTCTTACTGAATAAAATACAATGCAATTATCTCTTAACTGAAGCACGTTCAAATTGGTATCCATTGGAATTTTTATATTTTTTTAAGTAATAAAATACTAGAAAGTAATAGATAACTTGTTCACTTGTTCTCATGGGGAATGTCTTTGTATGAGGAAGTGGAGATATTTTTGATGACTTGCGCTCATGGTGTAGATAATAGGTCATTGCAAGAGATATTTAATCATTCAGTTGAGACTATCTCAAAACATTTTCATAGAGTTTTGAAAGTTGTTAATAAACTAGCTGATAATATAATTAAACCACATCCAGAGTATAACGAGGGTTAAGGATACCACAAAGTTCAACATCAATGATACAAACCATTTTTTGATGTAAGTGACTTTTTTCCCCTAAATGCTTGTATTGAGCTTCTTAAATAAATGCAAATATTTACATATTTTTTTGTCTTTATGATTTTATATGATTGTAGTGGAGCAATTGATGGCACACATGTTAAGGCTCGATTACAAGAAGGAAAAGCAATTCCTTATATTAGACCAAATGTTATGCTACTCAAAATATTATTGCAGTTGTTGATTTCAACATGTGTTTTACATTTGTTTGGGCTGGATGAGAAGGAGTTTCTCATGATAATAAGATATTTGGAGAAACTATTCGTAATCTAGATCTCAACTTTCCTATTCCAAAAAGAAAAAAAATATTACTTGGTTGACGCCGGATACTCGCATATGCTAGGATACATGGGCCCTTATAGAGGTGAGAATGTAAGATATCATCTTGATGACTTTCATCGATGTAGGTCTCAAGGGGTGTAAGTAAGGTTTAGAAGGGGGGGTTGAATAAACCTTACCAACTTTTCGATTTTAGTCCTTTTAAAATATTACAGAGTTAATACACATCTAAGTCCTTGAGGGACAACTAAGTTAGTTAATCAGCAGAGTTAGCCACTCAACAGACTCGATAGAGCTGTTGATAGAATAACTCAGCTGTTTAGTCTAAACCTTAACTTGGCTGTGATGAGTTTTTTAGTGGAAGACTTAACACCCTTTATTTTAACACTTGACTTTAGCACTTAGTAATTTATCAGTTGGATAGCAAATTATCAGCAAATATAAGATATGTGTGCAAGAATGTAAATATGCTGAAATGTAAATGACACAAGTAAATTTTGTAGAGGTTCGAAAATGGGGTAATTCTTCTACTCCTCTCTTCTCCAACTCCTGGAGGAATCCACTAAGTAATGATCGGTTCTGAGTGGTTATCGTCTAGAGACAAGTCTTGATCACGCGGTGACTTGCTCCTTGGACTCGATCCGGAGATGCCTTGGTCACACGGTGGCTTCTCGTCCGACTAAACTTCTTCAGCGCATTTTAATTGCCTTGCTACTTCAGCTCACTTTCTCAAGCTTTTTGGATTTGATCACGAAGCCCTCCAATATCTTGAGATTGGTTCTACCTTGAACCTTCCTACAATCCTCCTTGGAAAGTAGACCCCTTTTGATCTTCAAAAGTTTTCTCTTCAACAGTTTGAAGTTGTCTTTCCTTCACAGCTTGGTGTTGGATTGATTTCCTTCGAGATTTAGGCTTGAGGATTTTGCTTGAATAACTTGAGAATATTTTAAGGTTACAGTTTTTGAATGTTGCTTGCTCGTTCGTGGTTCAGGTATTCAAGGTAACCTTTTCTCAATGTGATTCCTCAGCCTTTTATAGTGAACTTTCAAAAATGCCGTTGAAGAGATAGGCTGATTTTCAAAAGTCACTTGTGTTCGTTAGTTTTGTCTTGTTGCGATCCTTGATGTTGACATTTCCTCGTATTTAATGTCTTGCAAAGCATTGCGTATCGGCCGATTGGTGCGAGTCTTCCCATTGGTTTGTTCCTTTTGCACACAATGGAACTAACACTTATATCTCGACAACTTTAACAGGTTACTATTCTCGAGTAATATTCTTGACTTTCATCAACGGATCTCGTTGAGGTTGTCTTGACTTGACTTGCAATCTTTTATTCCCAGGTGACTTGAGTTAGCTTCCAAACATTGGATGACTCATCGTCACTTCAACTTGAGACTTGGCTCCTTGAGTTGACTTGTGATTCTTCATACTTTGTTCCTCAACCGATACACCATCGTCGAGTTCTTGACTCTTCTTCTTGCCCATACTGTTGCTCTCGGAGTCTTCACTTTAGTCTTGATTGACTTCTTGTATTTCGGCAAAGCTGACTTGACTCAGCTTATTTAGCCCTATCTATTACAATACAAATTACAAGGAAAATGGGGTGCCAACTTTCTAGTTTAAGTTTTTCATGGCGTTCATCAAAATCTAAATAATAAATTTCCCAACAATTTCCCCCTTTTTGATGATGCCAAAACTTAAAAAGAATAAATAAAATGTAAACAACACAGATACATATAGAGAATGCAGAAACAAAGAATGTATGTGTTGAATGATCATTTTATTGATCATATCATTCTTGTTCTTTACACAGCTGTTTACAAGGTGTATCAGAGCATACTCATATCTAGCAAATTTCACACATCTATGCTAAGATACAAATACAAAGTGAGATGATTCAAAAAACACTTTATAGAGTGTACATATGATTTACAAAAATGTATTTACAAAAGTAAAATACATGAAGGGTTCACAGCAACACTTCATCGCCTTCGCTGCCTCCTTCTTTCCTCTTGAGCTCTGTCATCATCAGCTCTCTTTCTTTTCTTTTCTTTTCTTCTTCCGCTGCTTTCTTCTTTTCATAAGCTCTCTTTGCAGCTTCATCTTTTCTTTTCCTTTCTTGCCTTTCTTGCCACAACTGATCTTGTCTTTTGTTTTCTTCTTCAATTCTCTTCACATATTCAGCATTCTTTCTAGCCACTTCCCGATTGGCTACTGCATCATACCCAGCCCAGTAGATCCTGCCCTTCTTGCTTGGATCTACATATTCAATGTTTTTAGGCAGAGGTCTAGGTTGAAAACCTCTTCCTCCACCACTTCTTCCTCCTCCTCTGGGCGTATATTGTCGAGTCTTCTTCTTACCAATTTGAATGGTTGTTGGTAGTCCTTCGCTTATCGAACTTCTTCACTGACTTCAAACCCTTCTCCCAGTACAAATCCCAGGCTTGGGCTAACGGCATATTCTTGAAATATCCTTCGGATTCAAGAGTTTGAAATTCTTCAACCGATCTTGGCTCGTTTCCGTCATCTGGAATGGCATCTTGATCATTTCCTGCCGGAATGCCACCAAACTGTTTCAACATTTATTCAATGCGGGCATCCGTTCTCTTGTCGAACTCCTCCATCCCTGCTTCTACAATTTTTCTTTTCTCGGACATGGGCATAGCAGAGTGTTGGAGCGACAGAGTCACTGGAAGTTTGCTGATTATCGATGTTGTGACATGACCTTGCTGAGGGGTTTCGGCAAGCATTAAGGTCACATCCTTTGACCTTTCCCCCTCAACAGTTACATCCTTTTGTTTTTCAGTTGTTTCTTCCTTCAATTTCCTCAGGTATTCCTCTTCCCCCTTTTTGGCATCATCGAAGGAGAGAGGAACCACATGGAACATTCTGCGAGCATAAAATCCATCGGTGAGAGAGCCGAGTTCTCCCAGAGTCTGCCGCGGCATAAGTTGTGCGAGCACGAGCGAGTGGCCTTCGATTAATTGCCACAAATTTCATTTTAGCCATGAGAAGCCTGAACTTCGAATTCATGGTCTCTTCAACATGCAAAATTTCTTTTCGATGAAATTCTCACAGCAATTCCATTTCGGTTGTATGAGAGGCATGCAATCTCTCCATATAGGCACGCATCCTCGCTTCATGTCGGCATTGTCGGCACTCCAAACCGGCGATACATTTGTATAGTGCCTTGAAGTAGCGAACTTGCTCGAGACGCATGACACTCTCTTTGTTGAGACCATTCCTTATCCCGACCACCACTCCTCTCAAGTCTCTTTTGTGAGGGTGGCATCTCCGTTGTCCGGGCGCATGTTGAGAGGCTTGGTGCCGTTCAATCTTCTCAATCTCTTCACAGATCTTCTCGAAGATTTCACGCATCTCAAATTATCGACTTAAGTGTTTGCCGCCACTCTGCATCGAAGTTGAAATCGGTTGGCACAATTGAGTCAAGAGGAATTATGGGATCTTCTTGGACGAGTAGTGCTTGATTCCTTGCAGCTCTCTTCTTCTAGCACAGCGACTTGAGAGAAAAGGGAAATACATCCTCAAATGCATCATCTCGCACTTGAGATATTGTGTGCGAGGTGGTTTCTTTGCAGACTACGGTAGCCTGCCTGATTGAAGTTATTCTGTTGGGCGAGTTGATTGTTTTTGCCGGTATCTCGAGCCTCATTTGTCTTAAAAGCTTCCTCGACCTTAGTAGGTTTTTCCATTCCATGAGGCGGTCTTGGTCAGTATCAAGCATCATCGAATGATGATGAAACATGGGGCTTGGTTCATCATCAAGTTTGAATGTTTGTGAGCGACTTTGAAACTTGATCGACTCAAATCAGAGAAGAACATCCTCAATTTTGGGTCCTTGTGATGCGCAATAGGGGTGGACTCGGCTTCATCTTCGATCCAGAAATGATATATCGGGTTGTCTTGGGAATCATGAAGTGCACTAATCTCCTTCTCGATTCTTCAATGTGAACAGGGAGGGATGTTCGCATTTCTTTCTCTTTACCTAGGGAAGTCTCAACCTCTCTCGGGCATTCAATACCTTTAGCATGCAGAAAGGCCTTCTATATTCCCTTCGACAGACGCAGCTATCTTAGGGTCTTGGACCATGGCATCCGAAGGAGTCTCAACCCCTTGGATTGCGCTTTCGTGCCTAGAGTGTTAACTCCGGGGATTTCAACTTTGTGCCTCAAGCGCACCAGCGGCGTCCTCGGCCTGCAGCGTTGGCACTTCAGTGAGCAGAGACTCAACCGTCCGAGCCGTTAGTGTCGATTTCTTTGTGGTTTTTTTCTTTTTCAACTTCGCCTGCTTTCTACAATGTGGAGTCGTCTGCAGCATCCTCCGACCCTGCTGCAGTGGAGTGAGTTTCCCCTCGGTGGCACACACCGGTGAGTGGATGGTGGGGTCACTCTTCTCCAAACTCCCGATTGCTTCCATTGAGTGCTCAACCGTGGGGGCAGGTGGTAACACACCTTCAATAGGGGTTGGCTCAACTTGGGTGCCCAAATTCCCAGTCTCATTGCCAAGTCCCTTGGACCCATCTTCTGAGTGTACTGGGGACGTGGTCACAACGATAACTGTGGCAATCGCTGCACCACTCCCAACGGTCTATCTCCGGAGAGATTTTGAAGACTCTCCTGGTCCTTCCATCAATGTTGCTCGTGCATCGGCTAGATTCCTTAGAGCTTGCTTTGCATTTCGACTTTTCTTGTGCAAAGCGGGATCCATGTCTTCATCACTTCGGAGAACACATCAAAATGAGGGTGAGTGTGTTCTAGAGTTCCGTGAAAGGACATATGTTTGCCTTCTCGGTGCACGGGCTTGCTCTTCAACTTTGTCTTTCTCAAATCGCCTTTATGATACGGAGGATCTCCATGCAATTCTCTTCATCGAGAGCACTGTTGTGCGGTGGTAATTCCTATGAATTGCATTAATTCCTCTTCCTCTTCTACAAACTCGGGGCGTTCGAACCGCACCACGGAGTTGCTTAGCTTCCATGCCCTCTATTCACGCAGACGACGACGTTGAATGTCGGATATACGGGTGAGTACATGATGAGATCATCATTCTCATTTTCTTCTTCCTGACCTTCCTTTTCTAGAATGGAAGGTAGCATACTTTGCTGCTCTTCGCCTTCAAAGATCATCGTGGCGGTGGAGACACGATCCTTTCGATGAGGAGATTCTCATTATCTCGGTGCTTCTTGCTACTCAATCCCGACTACATTGGTTTTAAGGGGCCTCTCTGCTGATCGCCTTCGAGACTTGTCAAGCTGATTTCATCAACAACTTCTGAGATGCACTTCTTGGCAAGTCTCGGGAGTTTTCTCCAGTGAGTTGCGAGACTTTCTTTGTCTTCTAAAGCTCTGAAAGCTTGGAGATTCTCTTCCTTCTCTTTGTCCTCGCCAGAGGAATTTCTAGTTCGGATTCCTCTCTTTTAGGTACCTTGGCGGGGGCGAGCATCTTTCTTAGATGGAGTGCCTTTCTAGGCTTGGCAGTCATCTTCTTTCTTATGGTGGAGAAGGTATTTGGGATTCCTTCTCCACCTCACTGCAGGGGGGGAGACACGGTACTGGTCGGGCGGGTGACTCACTGAGGCGCAGGGCCGGGCGTCCATTGACTTTCTTTGCGGGGGCGCCTTCTTCTTGCGGCTTTCTTCTTGGGAGGAGAAGAAACAGTTGTGTCCTCGGGGTCAGCTGATTCCCCTTCACTTGTATCTGCCCTTTTTCGCATGGGCTCTCTTCTGGGCTCCTGAAAGGTTAGCCCTGAACATCTTTTTGTTTACATGGAAGGGCTTTCCATGTTGAAGGGGAATGCCCTTCGCTTCCATCAAATGCCCAATAACTAGGCCATAGCCAAGTGATCCTCCAAAGGATCCATCTTCCTTGAAAGATTTATTTACAACGTTCTGGCAGAGTCTGCTGTACACGAACTCAGCCCAGTTAACTTTTTTCCCTTGAATGATCGCAACCATGACAATTAGCTTAGTCTTTGATAGCTGTTTGAAGCTTCCGAACTTCATGTCCACACATTTTGAGACGACATCCATCAGCTTGTGATAGTCGTCCTTCAGCAATTTCTTCTCAGCTGTGTAGACTACTTTCGCAGCACACTCCGGTTTGGCTATTTCTTTCCATGCAGCAGCCAAGTCCACATCAGCTTCGTAGATTTCTGGCATACCCTCGTGACGGAAAGAAGCGAGTGCTCGCAAGGTCCTTACCAGTGATCATGATGTCCTTGCGGTGGACGGAGGACTTGATACCTTCGTCCTGCACCTCAGCATTTACATAGAACTGCGCCACCTCTTCAAGATAGGTGTGCGAGTACTCCAAAATAAGAAAAGGTCTTAGACCGGCCTTTTCCAGCATATCAGCTATCTTCTTTACTAGGGTTTCATCGGAACCCTGCTTCACCATTCCTTCAAAATCCACAGTCGAACCAGGGTGGATTTGCTTCGATAACTTGACGAAATCAAGCTTTGGTGCCATTTTTGGAAGTTTCTACCGATTAAATCATGATGAACTTGCTTGAAAACTTGTAGGGTTTCGAGAGAAAAGGACTTGCTTTCGAATGTTTGAAGATGAACAATTTTAAGTGTGAGAGAGAAAACTGAAACAATGAGTATATAAGGGTTATGAAAGGACGTGTTTTCGGTTTTTAAATTTTGATCGAGATCAACGGCTTAGATTTAGCACACTGATCAGCATTTAATTGCCCGCATTTAATGCGGCAGCATTTATATCCAATCATATGCTTACTGTGCAGCTTTTGACTGTACCTGTCATTATTACCCTGACGTCATCCTTAAAAACATTCCCGCTCATTAAAAACGACTGCGTTTTTGTCACTTAGCTATTTAATGACTCAGCTTATGTCAAAAGTGACTTAACTCAGCTTCTCTCCTTTCATTAAGCGACTCAGCTGTTAGCTAACTCGATACAGCTGACTTTCCGATAAGGTTGATTCACTTGGCTGATGAGAAAATCTTGTTCATTTCTCACTTTCTATCTTCCATCTCTTCTGATTGAGTCTTCTGAGTATTAACTCAGCCCAATTAACCCTAGCTCATGCTTAAGCTCTTTAAATCTTGATTCACATAAGGGCTTGGTGAAAATGTCAGCTAACTGTTTATCAGTTGAGATGTATTCCAAAATGATATCTTTCTTTTTAACATGATCTCTTATAAATGATATCTGACATCAATGTGATTTGTTCTTGAATGCAACACAGGATTTTGAGTGATTGCAATAGCACTTGTGTTATCACACATAATTGGAATCTCTTTTTCTTCAATTTCATAATCTCTCGGATGTTGTCTCATCCATAAGACTTGGGCACTACTTGCCCCTTGACTATGTACTCTGCTTGGTTTGTGGATGTGGCTATTGAGTTTTGCTTCTTGCTAAACCGGAAAACCAATCTGTTTCCAAGCATTTGACATGTACCTGAAGTACTCTTCCTGTCAACTCTACATCCAGCATAGTCTGAGTCTGAAAACCTATAAGCTTGAATCCACCTTTCTTTGGATACTATAAGCCAACTTCCTGACATCCTTTCAAATATCTTAGGATTCTCTTAGCTTGCGGCAAATCGGTGGCTTTCCTATGGTGCGATTGAAATCTTGCACATACACCTTGTAAAGGTGATGTCGGCCGCTTCTTTGTTAAATAGAGCGTTGATCCAATAAGTGCTCGTATGTTGTTTGATCTATAGCTTTACCATCTCGCATCCATGTCCATCTTGAGTGATGTGTTCATTGGTATTTTCACAGAGGACTTCTCTTCCATACCAAATTTCTTCATTAAATCTCTGGTGTACTTTGTTTGACTTATGAAGATTCCTTCCTTCAGCTGCTTAACTTGAAGTCCTAGGAAGAAGGTCAGCTCTCCCATCATGCTCATTTCAAATTTGCCTTACATGAGGTTTGAGAACTTATCACACAGCTCTTTATTTGTGGATCCAAAAATGATGTCATCCACATATATTTGAACAAGCAGTATACTCTCTCCATCTTGAATTCTGAAAAGTGTTCTGTCCACTTTGCCTTTGGTGAATCCATTGTCAGTTAGAAATTGAGACAATGTGTCATACCATGCTCTAGGTGCTTGTTTCAATCCATATAAAGCTTTCTTGAGCTTGTACACCTTATCTCCAATGGTCTTCTGCTCAATGCCTGGAGGTTGCTCAACATAGACTTGTTCTTCAAACAGTCCATTTAAAAATGCGCTTTTCACATCCATTTGATATACAATGAAGTTCTTGTGTGCAACATAGGCAAGAAACATCCTTATTGCTTCTAGTCTTGCAACAGGAGCAAATGTTTCATCAAAATCTATTCCCTCTTCTTGTCAATACCTTTTGGCTACCAATCTTGCTTTGTTCCTTACCACAGAACCTTCCTCATTCATCTTGTTTCTAAAAATCCATTTTTTGCCAATAACATTTTGATGGGTTGGTCTCTCGCACTAATTCCCATACCTTGTTTCTTTCAAAGCGATTGACTCTTCTTGCATGGCTTGAATCAATATGTGTCATCCAATGCTTGGGACACATCTTTTGGCTCTATTTGGGAAATAAAACAAGTGAACATTGCTTCTTCTTTGAGCTCGGATCACGGTTCTCACACCATCTCTCACATCTCCAATGACTAGTTCGGTGGATGGTCTCTCGGCCATCTCACATCAGGTTGAAGCAAATCGGTGGGTTCAATTGTCTTGTATTGTGTTGTCTGAGCGATTCTTTCATCATCACCAGATTTTCCATTGTCTTTGAGATTCAGCTATCTCATCTTCATCTTGGTTGATAACTCTTTCTTCAGCTTCAACATAAGGACTCTCTGCATAGTTGGCTGATTTAGCTTATCAGCTAACTCTTCAATATCTTCTCCATTTACATTAGGTTCATCAAAAACCACATGAATAGACTCTTCTGTGACCATAGTCCTCTTGTTTAGCACTCTATAGGCTTTACTTTCAGCTGAGTATCCCAAAAAGATACCTTCATCAGCTTTAGCATCAAAAGCCTTTAGATTGTCCTTGCCATTGTTGTGGATGAAGCATTTACATCCAAATATTCTAAAGTACCCAACATTTGGCTTTCTCCCTGTCCAGATTTCATAGGGAGTCTTTGTCAGCTGTCTATTTATCATGCATCTATTTTGAGTATAACATGCAGTGTTGATGGCTTGACCCAAAGCGATCCGACACTAACATGGTCCTTGCAGTTTACTTGAGAGTTTAGTTCCTTCTTTCAGCTACTCCATTCTGCTGTGGAGTTCTTGCTGCAGATAACTCATGAGCAATACCATTTTCAACACAGTACTGAGTTATTATCCCATTGACAAACTCAGTTCCTCTATCAGATCTTATCTTTATAATGGTTTGGCTCTTTTCATTTTGAACTCTTTTCATCAGCTGAGGTAGTTTCTGCAAGGTTTCCTTCTTTTTGCACATGAAGATTCTCCATGTATATCTTGAATAATCATCCACCACCACTAAGGTGTATTTATTTCCACTTATACTGGCTGGTTCTACATGACCAAATAAATCCATATGCAACAGATGCAATATTCTTGTTGAAGAAGGACTAGGCTTCTCTTTGAATGATGATTTGATCTGCTTTCCCATCTGGCATGCATCACAAACACTTTTCTTCTTGTACACTGAGTCTGGCAATCCTTCTACAAGATGACTCCTTGCAAGCTTGTTGATTGTCTTGAAATTTAGATGACTCGACTTCTTGTGCCATGACCCAACTTGATTATTTGTGCTCTTCGCCAATAGACAGTGCTTGGTGTGGCGACCGATCTACCTACCACATACATGTTCTTCATGCGGATCCTTGCAAAGACTATTTCATTTGATTCAAGTATCTTTAATTTGGCACACTCCCATATTGAATCCAACATTATAGCCCTTGTCACGAGTTGGCGATGCTTAATAGGTTGAAGTTGAGGCCTTCAACATATGCAATATCGTGATTTCTAATCCATTTTTCTTGATGGATCCAAAGGCCTCTTATTTCCCCTGGAGCTTCATTTCCTCCAAATATGACTTTTGCGCCTCTAATATCCTTGAATTTTGACAGATTTTTTCTTGTTTCTGTCATGTGTGGGAATGCGACCACTATCCATGTACCAGTTCCTTGGCACGCATTTGTTCCTTGAACCCGCAATCAAGGAAATTAGTTTGTAGGTACCCATGTTTATGCGGGTCTGAGGGATTAGTGCTATAAGATGATCCAACCAACCTACAGCCAAATGACTTGACTCTAAGAGGTTGCCATCTATCGTGCCATAATCATAACTCACTTTGGCAAATTGCTTGGGGGCTTTAGGTTCATACAACTTTGTCTCTTTTGTCGTATGCTGTGTGTGTGTTTTAGCAATTGCCTTCTTTGGGTAGTTGTGATATTTCGAGTGTAGTGCCTGGGTGCATATGTGCCGATGATAGCTCTTTTGCCTTTGGAATGAGCTTTCTTGAGTTCTAGGTCTTTGCCATTTAGGCTTGTATTCCATAGGTCTTTTTGGTATTTCACATTATTCCAATCACTTGGCTTGGGTAGTTTCTACCATTCCCATCATATGTGTTTCTTTGATAAAACTTGGGGCTTTTGGTAGCTCATTTATTCTTCACAGAGTACTTCCTATTTGGAGTTTTTGAGGAGCTCTTTGGATTTCTTCTCTGTTGTCCTCTCGATACTCAATCATTTGGTTGTTTTCCTTTTCCTTTATATCCAAGGCCGTTTGTTTGTGATTGTGCTTTGGAGTGAGTATGGGTGCCACATTTGGTGTTTTGGATTTTTGAGACGTTTCATTACTTGAAGATCCTTTTTCCAAAATCACTCTGGGAGCTTGACTGTGCACAAAGGAATTGAATCATATGCCTGTCTTATCTCCACACTCTTTTTGGCTCATAATAAGGTCATCCAATGATTTAGATGCCTTTGTAAATGATGCAATCACATTTTTGAGATCATTTTCCCTCTTTTCTATAGCAAACTATCTCTGCTTTATTAGTTTAGCATTCTCGACCTTGACTCTTTGTTCTCATCAGCTATGTGACTCAGAGTACTCAGCTCCTTAGTCAGCTGTGAGTTTTGGCTTTTGAACTGGCTGTTTTCCTCATTTAATAGTGTGTGTGAGGATTTAATGTGCTCAAAGTCTTTCATCGTTTTGCCTAATGAATCATAAAGATCGGTGGGTGATGAAGTGTGTGTGTCGAGAATCACTATCACTAGAATCGAGTGAGATGAGTTAGAGTGTACCTCATCTTCTTGGTTTGGTTGATCTTGTTTTTAGCCATTAGACGAGATCATTGCTTCTTCTTCGTAATCACTTGAGTAGTCACTTCACTACTTTCGAAGTCTGCTTTGCTTCTTTATACTTAGATGTCTCAGTCTCGGAGCCCAACATAGCCTTTTTCTTTTCCTGTCTTCTTTCTCTGAAGATTCTTCTTTCTTCTTCATTCCTGTATTTATTGACTACTGGATATGGACAATCAATAGCAAAGTGTTCTGGTTGTCTGTAGTTCCAACACGGGTTCTCACTCTTTGATGACTCTTTCCATTCTTGGGTTGTCAGCTCTCTGATATTCAACCTTTTGATGCTCAGCTCTCTTGGGTGGCCTATCTTCCCTTGACTTGGAAGGGGCTGAATGTCTCCTGGAAGATTCACCCTTGTTTATTTTATAGTTCTTGTTGAAGAACTTGTTGAATCTTTTAACCATTAGGGCAATTCCCTCCTGGTCAATGACTTCCTTGACCTCAACTCTCTTCCCATCATTGACTATAAGTGCAGCTGTTTTGGGTACAGCTGTCTCCTCTTGATCTTTTCTTCTCAGCTCAAACTCATAGGCTTTGAGGTCTGAGAATAGCTCATGATTGGATGTTTTTGTGAGGTTCATTGAATGTCTCAAGGCCATGACCTTCATTTCCCATTCAGCTGGGAGGCTTCTCAAAATTTTCATCACATTTTTTTTCGTTTATATGTTTTCCCAAGTGTTGATAGCTCGTTTGTTATTTCAGTGAATCTAGCATCCAGCTGATCCAAGGTTTCGCTGCAAGCATTTTAAAGTTTTCAAATTTCGTCAGACAAAGAACATACAATTTGTTTTCTTTAATTTCCTCGAGATCCTTCACAAATTAAAGTTAATTTATCATGATTTGTTTTGCGGTTTGGCAAGATTTGACTTTGTTGAACATTGCTTTGTCCAAGGTTTTGTAAAGTATGTCCTTGGCTACATTGCCCAAGTTGTATCTTTTTCTCGTCCTCGTTTGTCCATTCAGTCCTTGGTTTCTCAACAAGGGCTGGTCTTGCCTCAGCAGCAGCTTCTTCTCCTTTAGCCGGCTGCTTGCTCTCACGGATGTGTTCACTTTCAATATTTACAGTGGCCCATCCTCTATCACTATCCACATTTCATCATGTAAAGCGAGATAGATGAGCTGCATATGAATTTTCCAATCATCAAATTCCTCAATAGTGAACATGGGAATGCATGTCAAATTTGCTTCCATGATAATAATTTTGCTGAATAAAAATATCTTTTGAAAGAGCAAGTGTTAAAAGTTTCTTTGAAAGATTGGAGATCTAGTTCAGTAACCAGTGCAGAAGGCTCAATGAACCAACCGCTCTGATACCACTTGTAGGTCCCAAGGGGTGTAAGTAAGGTTTAGAAATGGGGGGTTGAATAGAACTTACCAACTTTTCGATTTTAGTCCTTTTAAAATAATACATAATTAATACACAACTAAGTCATTGAGGGACTACTAAGTTAGTTAATCGTGAGTTAGCCACTCAGCCGATTTCGATAGAGCTGTTGATAGAATAACTCAGCTGTTTAGTCTAAACCTTAACTTGGCTGTGATGAGTTTTTCAGCGGAAGACTTAACACCCTTGAATTTGATTTAACTTTATTTTAACGCTTGACTTTAGCACTTAGTAATTTATCAGTTGGATAGCAAATTATCAGCAGATATAAGATATGTGTGCAGGAATGTAAATATGCTAAAATGTAAATGACACAAGTAAATTTTATAGAGGTTCGAAGATGGGGTAATTCTTCTACTCATCTCTTCTCCAACTCCTGGAGGAATCCACTAAGTAATGATCGGTTCTGAGTGGTTATCACCCGAGAGACAAGTCTTGATCACGCGGTGACTTGCTCTTTAGACTCGATCTGGAGATGCCTTGGTCACTGGCGGCTTCTCGTCCGACTCAGCTTCTTCACAGGGCAGATGTCTTGCTACTTCAGCTCACTTTCTCAAGCTTTTTGGATTTGATCACGAAGCCCTCCAATAACTTGAGATTGGTTCTACCTTGAACCTTCCTACAATCCTCCTTAGAAAGTAGACCCCTTTTGATTCTTCAAAAGTTTCCTCTTCAACAGTTTGAAGTTGTCTTTCCTTCACAGCTTGGTGTTGGATCGATTTCCTTCAAGATTTAGGCTTGAGGATTTTGCTTGAATAACTTGAGAATATTTTAAGGTTCCTTTTCTTGAATGTTGCTTGCACGTTCGTGGTTCAGGTATTCAAGGTAACCTTTTCTCAATGTGATTCCTCCGCCTTTTATAGTGAACTTTCAAAAATCTGCCCGTTGAAGAGATAGGCTGATTTTCAAAAGTCACTTGTGTTCGTTGGCTTGTCTTGTTGCAGTCCTTGATGTTGACATTTCCTCGTATTTAATGTCTTGCAAAGATTGGGCGTATCGACACAGTGCGATCTTCCCATTGGTTTGTTCCTTTTGCACACAACTGGAACTAACACTTTATCTCTGACAACTTTAACAGATTACTATTCTGAGTAATATTCTTGACTTTCATCAACGGATCTCGTTCAGTTGTCTTGACTTGACTGCAGTCTTTTATTCCCCAGGTGACTTAAGTTAGCTTCCAGACATTGGATGACTCATCTTTCACTTCAACTTGAGACTTGGCTCCTTGAGTTGACTTGACTGATTCTTCATACAGTTGTTCCTCAACAGATACACCATCAGTCAAGTTCTTGACTCTTCTTCTTGCCCATACTCAGTTGTTCCTCAGCGGAGTCTTCACTTTAGTCTTCAGTTGACTTCTTGTATTTTCAGGCAAAGCTGACTTGACTCAGCTTATTCAACCCTATCTATTACAATACAAATTACAAGAAAAATGGGGTGCCAACTTTCTAGTTTAAGTTTTACATGGCATTCATCAAAATCTAAACAATAAATTTCCCAACAATCGAGCTAGGACTGTACAACTACATGCACCAAGAAAATTGAAGGAGAAATTCAATTACTACCACTCTTGATGTAGGAATTGTATTGAACGAACTTTTAGAGTCTAGAAAGCAAGATGGAATATTTTGGCCGATATGCCTTATTTTCATATTGACACGCAAAGAAAAATTGTGTTGGCAACTATTGTGATTCATAATTATAGAAGGAAAAAAATATATCAGACAAAGCATTACAAATAGTGGAGGATGGATGTTATCAGCCATACACTGAACGCATTGATGAAGCATCTACTAGAGTTTCAAATGGAGAATATGAATATATAATCCAAACAATGCTTATTGGATGGCAGTCCGTGATTCAATTTCTATGGATATTGCCGGAAGGGGATGTCAAATTTAAGACATGACTCAAATATTATGTTCTTTTTTTTTGGGTTTATGGCTCATCTGTTTGACAATTAAACAATAATTTAATATTTTAATAACATGTTTTTCATTTATGTGGATATTGATTTAATTTTCCTACCATGATAATTATCATTGCTCAATCTCATTTGTTATCTACTCACACGTAAAATATTTGGCATCGTTCTAGTAGTTTATAAGTGCAAGGTAAAAGCATATAGAGTTGTAGGATAATTTTAGTGAACATTTATTCTCATTTACTTTCTTAAATTTGCTTTAAAGTTACAACATTTTTAAAAATATAAAAATATATAAAATAAATAATTATTAAAAGAATTATTAGAAATGTGAAGCTAAACTATTTTATATTATTTGAGAATAATTTTTTAATCGACTTAAATATAAAAATATGTAAGATAATAATTATATAATGGTGCTATGTCCTTTTTGGTCATTATGAAAATAAAAGGAGCTTATAATACCAAATACTTTACAGCTTATAAGATCTTAAAACAACTTATCAGATCTATGATCTTATTTTATACAAATACTATGAGAGCTTATTTTTAAAATAAGATCTAACAACTTATCAGCTCCTAAAACATATTATCTGATGTAGGAGCTTATAAGATCTTTTAAATAAGCTTCGCCGAATGCTCTCGAAGAAAAGAACCAAGTTTCCACTTTTATTTGTGCTAGTAGCTCTAAAATTATTACATATTTTTATTGTGGTAAAAAGGGTTATTTGACTAGTACTTGTCGGGCTAAAATAGTGTTAATTATTATTGTAAAACTCAAAGGTCTTAATGCTAACACCCATGGACTCCGACACTTAAGGGTACCTCAAAATAATTTTATTTTAGGTATTTGGTGCCATAACAGTCAAACAGGACTCCAAATGGCTAGTAGACTGCAGATGCTCATGCCATATAACCGGGAAAAAACATCTCTTTTCCAACATCAAACTACAAGAGGGAGTACTAATTATGTTCGAAAATAGTAAAGGCAAAATCCTTGGCAATGAAGAGGTTGGTAGTTCTTCTTTCTCTCTTAATGATGTTTCATTTGTAGGTGGGCTTAAATTCAAGTTGATAAGTGTAAGCCAATTTTGTGATTTAAATTATAATGTTCTTTTTATTAAAGAAAAATGTCTTATTCTTAAAGAAGCCAAAATTATTTGTGAAGCAAGTAGAAAAGACAATCTTTCCAAAATTTGCACAAGTGATTTTGTTAGTGAAAATATTTCATGTCTTATCACTAGATATGATTTAACTAGTTTATGGCATAGGCGACATGGACATGTTGGATACAAAAATTTACAGAACATTTGCAAAAATCAACATGTCAACAGACTACCCAAATTGAATTTTGAAAATAATAGCTTATGCGACACTTGTCAAAAGAATAAGTTAGTTAAAATAGTTTCAAGCCCAAAGATGAAATTTCCACAACCAAGCCTCTGCAACTTCTTCATCTAGATTTGTATGGGAAAATTGGCACGGCAAACCTAAGTGGAAAACATTATACATTTATCATAGTCGATGATTTTTCGCAATATACTTGGGTAATTTTCCTTGCTAATAAAAGTGATATCGCGTATGAGTTAGTTATGTAGACTTATAGAAAATAAAAAAGAAGATACTATCATATCCAATAGAAGCGATCGTGGAGGTGAATTTGATGGAAAATTTAGAGTTCTATGTGAAACCAAATGATATTCTCATAATTTCTCGGCACCAAGAACTCCGTAACAAAATGGAGTAGCCAAAGAAAGAATCAAACTCAGAAATCTGCCAATCAATGCTCAAGAAATTTTCTCTTCCAAAATATTTTTGGGCCAAATCCGTAAATACCGCATGATATATTGTAAATGGAGTCTACCTACAGCCAAAGTTAAATAAAACTCCATATGAACTATGGAAAGGAAGGGCACCAAATATTAGCTACTTCAAGGTATTTAGGTGTATTCTAAACATAAAAGATTATTTGGACAAACTTGATCCTAAGGCCGACATAGGTATTTTTATGAGGTACTCTACTAAACGCAAAGTCTATCGAGTATACAACAAGACAAGTCTAGTCATCGAGGAATTGGTACATGTCAAATTTCAATGAAATATTCAATGTTCAAAATATTCCAAGAGAAGATAGTGATGATGAACAAGACGCTGAGCCAATCACTTTAAATTTTGATCAAAATGTTCAACCTTTCTTCTTCAGCTATTATTCGACAAGAAGAAAGAGACGATATAATGGATCTTCCGGTGACCTTAAAATTCAAATAGTATCACCCTAAAGATCTTATTATTGGGGATCCACTCGGTAAAGTTATGACAAGACGAAAATTTACCGAGAAGTCTCTTGTCTCTCAAAAAGCCTAAAAATACAAAGTAAGGACTTAAAGATGAAGATTGGTTCTTAGAGATGCAAGAAGAGCTCAATTAATTTGAAAGAAATGAAGTTTGGGACAATTATTGGAACAAAATGGGTATTTTGAAACAAGTTAGATGATCAAGGCAACATCATTCGAAACAAAGCAAGAGTAGTAGCTAAAGCTTATTATCAAGAAGAAGATATCAATTGAAACTTTTGCACCCATAGCACGTTTAGAAGCTATTCATATTTTACTCAATTACTCTTGTTACAAAAATTTTAAACGCTGTCAAATGTATGTTAAATTCGTATTTTTAAATAGCTTTATTCAAGAAGAAGGTTATGTCGAACAACCTCTGGGATTTGAAATTTTTTCGAGACTTAATAATGTTTATAAACTTAAAAAGACCTTATGTGGTCTCAAACAAGCAAGCGGGCTCGGTATGATTGATTAAGTTCCTTTCTTATAAATAATGGTCTTTTAAGGGGAAAAGTTGACACAACTCTTTTAATTTATGAAAAGGGACAAGATAATCTTTTAGTTCAAATATATGTAGATCATATTATTTTCGGTGCTACCGATATGTGTAAAATATACGTGCATTTAGGGGCTTAATTTGATATATATTTGATGCATTTGCACGTATATTTAGTGTATTTTACTTGGTTTCCTTAGAAGGGCATGATACTATGTATTTTTATAATTTTTACAGAAAACAGAACTAAAATGAGAAAATATCAGTTAGAAAGCCTGGACAAGAATGACGGATGCGAGGCGATGATCAAATACGCGAAGAAAATGACAAAAAACAAGCCACACGGTTGGACCGTGTGAATGGTGTTCGTGTGTAAAACACGTCCATGCGACTTGTTCGAGGAAGAATTTCCGAGATGAATCACACGACCTGACCGTGTGAAATGACATAACCGTGTGTTTTGATCATGGCAAAAAACAGAGACAAAAACACTTCGTACGGCCAGACCGTGTGGATTCACACGGCCGGGGGAATTGATCTGCATATGATTTTTTGTTAGAGATTTTTCTAACCGCAAGTCTACGGTGTCAAGTTTTAATATAGTGAAGTAAGGTTGTCGTATCCACAGGGAATAATTATCAAATTGTTGCTAAGTACTATAATATAGTAGTCCAACTTTATATAGAAATTCAATAGTTGGTGGAGTTTATTATACTAGAATAACAAGAATAAATTAAGATATGAAAATAAAAATGAGTTTATCCAAATGATCAAATGAATTCTAGAGGTGTGATGAATCTAGTTATCCCTTATGTTACCAACATGGTTTATCAATCATCAATTATCAATTTATAAGTCAAGATTCTACAATAATCATTTCCTCTCTCGAGTGCCAAATGATTTTAGATCACAATTGGGAAATCAATATCTCTACAAAAATCACCAATTGAAATCTTGATAAAAACTATGGCTCTTAATTTATGACTTCAAAGGATTCACAAATCTCTCAATTCTATGAAATCCTAGGTTATGCTATTTCAAGGTCATGTATTCAATTACCTCTCTCAAGTGTCAAATCAAATACAGCAAACAATCTAAATTATTGATCAAGTAATTTAGAAGCAAAAGATCCAAATAGCACAAATAAATTGAGAAATCTAGATTGACAAACTACAATCTCAAAACATAAGTTCAAACATAGATTACATCATCCCTCTAGAATTATGGAATTTAGCTCATGATTGAAGAAAATGAATCTATAGGAATACAACAATACATCTTACAAGATATGAAGAAAGCAACAAAATAAGAACAAGAGTTGAGGGGTCTTCTCTATTTCTAGATGATAGAAGCCTTCAATCTTCTTCTCCAAGCCTTTCCCAAGATGATCCAAGCCTTCTTCCTTGTCTTGTAGCTGAAATGTAGGCTTCCAAAGGGTCCAAGCTCTTTAATTTCACGCCCCAAGGCTTCCATTTATAGCCCCACAAAAGTCCAAGAAAGAGGGTAGGTGGTATAGGAATTTCCGCCCGGGACTGCGGTGCCTTGACAATTAACCATAAAAAAGTACCGCCGGGCATTGGGCGCTGGCGCTGCCGTCTTAAGGGTGCAAATGCAAATGCGATTTTCTTTTTTCTTCTTCAAACGCGATTTCTTCCTTCCTAGCACCGTTTTTCGTCGTTTTCTTCATTTTTCGGCTACCAAATCTGTATTGACTCTTCATCGACACTTAATGAAATAAATTAAACTCTAAATACTCTAAAACACCCAAATATAATACAAAATCCTAATCTAAAATACTCGATTAGTTGGTAAAATACCAACTTAACAAATACCCCCAAACTTAAACTGTTGTTTGTCCTCAAACAATTACAACTCTAAAATGAAAATTACAAGACAACAACAACACAAACAACTGCAAAACTTCACAACCAATAACATCTGTCTCATTACTCATTTCACTATCAATCAAGCATGCGTTTTGACATTGTGATCAAAAGTGTTGAATGTTCATGACAATTCCATTTACATTATTCAAATTAATTCACGCAATCGAATGTTATCAAGATGATCCACTTCTAAATATTAAGAGATAATGATTACTGGATTCCATAAGCTTGTCATTCACACTAATCTCCACTAATGTAGGCTAATGTAACACAAGGATCAATAGGACTTTCAAAGCTTGTAATGTGGCTTAGGGTAAGGTAGGAAAATTTAGGATTAAGTGGCTCAACTCACCCAAACACATAATTATCTCTTCAAATCACCAATCGCCAACCAAAATAGTTATCTTCACTTTTGTTGAATTCTCGACTGTTCTCCCTTTATGAATCTCGATTTTTTTTTCGAAACCCCTAAACTTAAACTTTTGCATATTTTTACACATGGGATTTTATATTTTTCTTTTTCTTGGGCAACTTCATGCAAATGAAACATACCCTACTTATTATACCCTCCTCAACCTTCAACATTCTTCTATACTTTGTATGAGAGATAGGTAATTAGCTTTTCACATGTAGGATCAAAAGAAAATTGGTTGCCAAAGAATGGGTTTAACAGGCTAAAAGGGGACACTAGTGAAATTATATCATATAAAGGTAGGCATTTTTGGCTCTAGTTTATTCAAAGATGGCCTAAATCATTTCCTTAATGTTACTTCACCTAGGATTTTGCCTCAAGTAGTGATCAAACAAGTTCTAGAATCCGGTGGGATCATACAAGCAACACTCAACTTCATTAATCATTTTCGAATAAGTTAACAGAATTATGCATGTATATGAAATCAATGAATCAAAATATAGATCACCACTTAAAAGCATGCTCTTGTGACAGTTCAACTCATAATCAACAAATCTACTTAGTCATGCAGTTCTACGGTTCACATACTACTTGACTCGACTCTATTTTTATTTATTTTTATTTTTTTTTGACACGACTCAATAGACACAAAATAAACAAATATAAATTACACCCCACAAACGTAGAATGAACATTGTCCCCAATGGAGAGTGAGAGAAACTTTCCTGGTAGCCGGAGTGCCTAGGACTCCTCATCGGAGTCCCTATCGGAGTCGTGTGGTGGAAGGTGAGCAATAGGACCCAGTGGTGGTGGTGTCGGGAACTGGAACTGTGGGTGCGTCTGGCTATATATCTGGGCAAGAATTATGTTATGCTCATTTATATACTCGTCCCTCGCAGCTCTATGGCGTTGCTCAGCTACGATGGGCCCTTCTGAATTCTTGTACCCCACGAACTAATGCGTCTAAAGGGTCATCATCGTGATGTGAGCCTGTGGAACGAGAATGGCCCGCCACTGAACTGGATGGAGCATCAATACACTGTGACTGGGCTTGAGCATCAGGCTCAACAGGTGGGAGGGCAAAGTTGGGATCAAGGATATATCCCGCACCCTTCGGGTTAGGCACACCACCTGCCCATTCTTCGTAGGAAGCAATAATAACCGAATCTATAGGCCCTTTAGGCCTTTCCAATGGCTCGAAGTTATCCCACGTAACACCCCTTTTCTTACATAACCCACAAATTAAAGTCGATAAGATTAGTCCCCTTGATTTGCAATGTAGAATTTTGTAGCGAAGGGACTGTGCAATAATCACCGCTGGGTCAAATTGTATGTCAGTAACGATAGCATATAAAGATGGGCTCTTTCCTTCGTGACGTCATTGACATGCTTGGTTGGCATCAAATTATGACATATAAAGTGATACCAAGCTCGCCCATACCGACTTAGCTGAGTGTGGGGGAAAGAAGAAGCACCTCCCACAACATTAATATGGCGTACTTCAGTTCCAGGCCGACATAGGGCATTACAAATCGTCTCCATATTAGGTGGCTACGAGACGAATTCGACGTACGGCGAGTGATCCACTTCTGTTAGTCCATAATACTTCCTAATTGCTTCTGAATCAATGGGTACGTCTTTTTCTCCACATACAAAAATCTCCGTGGGATGATCAATTGAGAATTTTGCATTCGCATAAAATTCCCGAACGATATTTGGTGCGAATAGTCCAGGTTGGGCACAAAGTTTCTTCTATCTCCTTTGGTGTATCATATGTGCAAGATCACCATCATTTGGCCCTGGTTGCAATCCCCTTTCCGCCGTTATACTCTTTGTGCTTAGTGTATCATTGTAAAGTTCTTGTGCTTCCAAGCTATTGAAACGGCTTGAATCATATTCTTGGGAGGTGCTCACCGTACTTTTGCCCTTGCTTGTTTTCTTTGGCCTCACCATTTAATTGATCGTGTAATCCCCTGGAAAGTGACACAAAACAAGACAACACATGGAACACACAATACGGATTATGGGTTAGGAATTCTCGCAACTTCTCAAGAAATATGCATCATTGTCATCAATTCATGATCAAATTGCCCTTAGTACACAATGAGGACAAGAATCAAATGCCTAGGTGTAATATTTTTCATTGGCACGTTTTGACAAACACCTTGTGGACATATATGCAAAGTAAAGATGGACACCAAATTTGAGGATCAATTCATGCCCAATTTTCAACACCAACCTAATTCTAGCATACAATGGTCATATATCATCACAATTTATCATGAATTTTGAAATTGAAATGATATTGAACATTTTCACATTTTAACCCAAGGCTTGAAAATTTGAAGAACATGGTGTACAGTTTAAGCAAACTTACCTGAGTGATAAAGAACATGAAGATGAAGATTAAGTTGCTCAATTGTCCACTTGAATGATGCAAAATTGAAGGCTTGTTTGAATTTTTGTAGAAAAAGAGAAGAAGGGGCGTGAGTGTTGTGTGTGTTGTTATTGTGGGAACATAAGGCTGAAATAGCCTTTTATTTTGCCTCACCCGCTCAGGCGCTGTTGCGCTTGGGGTCGGGCGCTACAGCGCCCGAGCACTTCAATTCTTTCGATCCCAGACGTGCAAGACGCTGCAGGCGCCCGCCCGCATGTTCAAATTTTTCAGTTTTTTTAAATACAATTTTAAGAAAAACATTTTAAAATCACACACAACTTTAATTCACACAAGAATCACACCGAAATTCAAATAAAAACAAGCCAAAATTAAAGAAAATAAAATCACACTAAAAATGCAATCACACAAAAATCACTTGGGTTGCCTTCCAAGAAGCGCTAAATTTATAGTCGTTAGCCGGACTTAGCTACTCGGGCTCAAGAAATTTCATCACCAAGTGGAAGATTTAAAACCTTCCTTGCTTCATCCCCAAAATAATGTTTCAATCGTTGTCCGTTTACTTGCAATGAATTCCCATCATTTTCTCTCAACTCGACGACACCATAGGGAAACACACGTTCAACTACAAATGGCCCAGACCATCGTGATTTGAGTTTACCTGGAAATAGTTTCAATCTAGAATTAAACAATAAAACTTGTTGGCCGGGTAAGAATTCACGCCGCAAAATCATTTGATCATGCCATTTTTTTGTTTTTTCTTTATACATTTTGGCATTTTCATATGATTTGTGACGAAATTTTTCCATTTCGTTTAATTGAAGTAATCGGTTTTCACCGACCTCTTTTAAGTTAAAATTCAATTTCTTAATTGCCCAATAAGCTCGATGCTCAAGTTCAACCGGCAAATGGCACGCTTTACCAAACACCAATCGATATAGTGACATACCAATGGGTGTTTTGTAAGCCGTGCGATAAGCCCATAAAGCATCATCGAGCTTTTGTGCCCAATTCTTTCGATTAAAACTCACAGTTTTCTCAAGATTTGTTTCACTTCACGATTGGAAATTTCGGCTTGACCATTAGATTGAGGATGGTAACCAAGCACAATCTTATGACGCACACCAAATTTAGCAAGAAGGTTATTAAATAATTTATTACAAAAAAGCGCACCTTCATCACTTACAATAGCTCGAGGAGTACCAAACCGGGTGAAAATATGCTTGTGCAAGAATTTTAGTACTACCTTAGCATCATTCGTTGGTGTAGCAATCGCCTCTACCCACTTGGAGACATAGTCAACCGCAAGCAAAATGTACAGATTTCCATAAGAAGCAGGAAATGACCCCATAAAGTCAATACCCCATACATCAAACAACTCTACCTCCATTATGTTTGTCAAAGGAAGTTCATGACGCCGTGAAATCTTACCAACCCGTTGGCATCGATCACAAGTCTTCACAAAAGCATAACAATCCTTGAATAATATTCGCCAATAAAACCAGATTGTAGTACTTTTGCAAATTTGTCCAGGGTTGGTCTAAAATGTCCCCGTAAGATGAGGAATGACAATCTTTGTCAAGAATTTCTCCAATTTCTACCTTAGGAACACAACGGCGAATGATTGAGTCAGCGCATCTTTTAAACAATAACGGATCATCCCACAAATAAGACTTAACATCATGTAGGAATTTTTTCTTTTGGTGTGAAGTCAAGTCTGGTGGAAGAACTCCTCCCGCAAGGTAATTAACAAAATCTGCGTACCAAGGTAATGATGTCTCGGCACACATAATTTGTTCACACACCCAGGGCTATAAAGATTAATCTTTTCTTTCATCCTAGACATGCCATTCACTGTCGTCCGTCAGAGAGACTCCAGTTGACACCCAAACAACCCAAAAATCAGTCACCATCTCAAAGCCAAAAATCCCAAGTTCAATAAAAAATAAAAAATAGAGAAGACAGAAAGGAAGAAGGCACACAGCCGGTAGAGGGCTCAGAACCCCGTCACAGTCGACGCACCCTATCCCGCTGCCTTGCTCGCTGTGAACGGAAGTGTTATACAATAACTATATGTGTGGTGGGTGTGTTTGAAGAAAAAAATGAAATAATATATGGAGTTGGGGGAGGATTTCCACCTGGACAATAGTACGTTTAGAAGGGAGATTTGTTGTTTCCAAAGGGGGGTTTGATATTTGGAAAAGAAGTAGGAATAAACAAAAAAAAGAAGAAATTATTGGGAGGCAGAGAAGTGATAGGAAGAAGAAGAAGAAGAGATAGGAAGAAGAAAAGTGGGTGGGGGTGGGGGATGGGGAGTTGTTTTTTAGGGTTTTGGGTTATTTTATTCTAAGTCATCTAATTTAATTTGGTCCTTAGGAATCCAATCACAATTTTCTTTATGAAGTTGAGAATTTTAATCAATTGACCAACTTTTTGTCCAGATTTTATAATCTCCTTTCTTATTTTAGTTTTCGATCCTTTTTCTTAATCAGCCCAAATCATGTATTATTTATTAATTTTATTTTATAATTTTTATTATAGAAAACAAAGAAAACGAGGAGTAGGATTTCCTGCATTATTGCATTCTCCGCAAAGACATCTGCATTTATTTGAGGTGGGGATATTTCTATTCATTTCTTGTTTGTCATTATTAAATGCTTTGTATATGTGTATTCATTTATGTGCAATGTGGAATAAAGTAATCATGTTAGCGAGGGGTCATAAGAAGGTCCAGGATCAAAAATATCCTCGGGGTGAACCCGCAGTACTTAGTCAGGGACTGTAAGAAGGTTTGGGATCAAAAGTATCCTCGGGGTGAACCTGCAGTACTATAATGTTACTGACCAGTCAAAATAAAAGTTAAATTACATGTTGAATGTTTATGACTATGCATATTGTTGTATTTAATTATGACAAATGTGTCCCCATTGAGCGAGTTGAAAGCTCATCCCATATTTATTAACACTTTCCAGGTTGAGGAGTCCGAGCGAGGATTGGTGGCGGTGGATGCAAAGTCAATAATTTTATTTATTTTACAACTTTAGGAATATTTTATTTTATTAACGAATTTTTAGTTACTATTTTTTTTGGATGACTGATGTTTGGGTTCGAATTAAAGTACTTTTGTTTATTTGGATGCAAATTTTTAATCATATGCTATCTTTTTAAAATTGTGTTCTTTTAATTAAGCTTATTGCACTGCTTGTTAAAAATTTTGTACTGTGAGAAAATTTGGGTCGAATTCTGATTGATTATCTCATCTTCATCGGGGTTGAGTCTTTCTTATATCGCTCAACATAGGGACTTTTCTGAACAATTGGGTGATTCATCTTGTCAGCTAACTCATCTATGTCTTCTCCATTAATATTATGTTCATCAAAAACCACATGGATAGACTCTGTTAGATAAATGTTTTTATCAAGATTTTGATGATTATGTTTAAATGAGTTTTTATACCAAAACAATGTTTATAAATGTTGTCCAAATACTCCTAAATGATTTAAAATGCTTTTACTAATTTTTGGAGTATTTCTTAGAGTTTATTACTCGATAAAATTGGACAACACTTTTGATGATTTTGTGTTAATTGGTTTTTACACCAAAACAAAGTTGTCCAAATACTCCTAAAAGATTTGAAATGTTTTTACAAATTTCATGGAGTATTTCTTAGAGTTTATTATTCGATAAAAATGGACAACACTTTTTGATGGAATCATTTTACTATGTTTATAAATGTTGTCCAAATACTCCCAAGTGATTTAAAATGTTTTTACTTATTTTTGGAGTATTTCTTGAAGTTTATTTTTGATAAAAATCGGACAACATGTCAATTTGGAGGTCGGGTCGGTCGAACAAAAGGTCGAATGGTACTGAAGAACGCACAAAATGAAACAGAAACCAGTTCATGAAAAAAAAGGGGAAGGGTGACCGGTCGAGGTGAGGCCGACCGATCGCACCCCACCTTGACCGTCGTCGCACCCACCGCAACCCCTACCTGGATCGCACTATTTTCATTCAAACGTTCGAAATCTTATACAGAGCGACGGTCGCTGGCTTTGTGTAATCTTTTTGACAAACAAAATTTGTACCGTTGAACTCCTTGTGACAAAGAAGATTTGCTTTTCAATTTTGTACAATGTTTGTACATCTTGTGATCCTCTTTTTGTAGACATAAGTGAAGAAGAAGAAGCCTATGTTGGGAGCCTATGTTGGTGAAGACTCTCCTATAAATAGAGGATGAATTGAAGACACAAGAAACAATACATACAAGCAAAATACACAACAAGAAATCTGCAAATTCTCAAGCTTTCATATTCAACACTCTTGTTGTATTTATAGCCTAAGTATTTCACTTTCACATCTTGAGGTCTAGGCTTTATTTCTTGATTACACTTGCACTCAAATTGTAATATTTATTATTGAGTTGTAATCTTGATTTTTGTCATCATTCAACACAAGACATCCTTGTGAGTATTCTTGTGGAAAGAATACACTTGGGTGATCTAGGTGATAGGTGTTTCAAGAGTGTGGTGCTCTTGAGGTATTGAAGAATTTGGTATTCTTCAAGTTTGAAGATTGTGGTAATCTTCACAAGGTGCCGTTGGAGATTGTGGTAATCTTCAAGAGAGATTGTGGCAATCTCAAAGGTGGTGTTGTAGAAGAGTGTGGTGCTCTCCAAGGTGATGTTGTAAGGTGTTGTATTAATTTTGGAAATTAATAAAATCTTTTTCTTTTTGAAATCCATCCCAGGAATCTTGGGGTGGTAGAGGATTAGGCCATAGGTGGGTTGAACCTCTATAAATCGACGCGTGTTGTTCCGCACTTTTATTATTGTCTTGGCGTAATTGATTCGAAAAAGAGGGCGAAATCGAAAAGATGGAGATAATCTATTTACCCCCCTCTAGATTATCGTAGCCACTTGGACTTACAAGTGGTATCAAAGCCAAACTCTTTGGCAAGCTCATTCCACATCGCGAGTAAAGAGGAACGATTATCGGCTACGAACGAAGTCTACTTTACCGGCGTCTCCACCACCAAGCCACCACTATTCGATTCCAAAAATTTTACATTTTAGAAAGAAAGAATGGAATGCTATCTACAAGGTTGAGGGTTCGATATTTGGAACACGGTCGTAAATGAAGAATCCATTCCAATAATGGACACCCCACACAAAGGCCTCAAAGAGCTCAATAATGAAGAAAAGAAAATCATCTCCTTAAATGGTAAAGCTCTTAATATTTTGTACTATTCACTTACCATTTTGGAATATAATCATATTGTAGGAATTAAATCGGCACATGAAGTATGGAGAAAATTAGAAGAAGTATATGCAAATGAAAGGAGCCACTCAAAAGTA
This sequence comes from Rehmannia glutinosa, assembly GCA_016081115.2. Classification (NCBI taxonomy): domain Eukaryota; kingdom Viridiplantae; phylum Streptophyta; class Magnoliopsida; order Lamiales; family Orobanchaceae; genus Rehmannia; species Rehmannia glutinosa. The sequence continues at coordinate 37,677,674 of CM071931.1, read as the reverse complement.
TTTACTTCTCAAATGGATACAAACCCAACATGGGATGAGCTTCCTACAACTTCCGACGTCGATGAAAACGAACGATGTCTTATGGGCTTCGAAGAAGAAAATGAGGTAAGTTCAAAACCCTCCACTTCTTATGATAATGAATTACAAAATGATTATAGTGATTTGCAAAATGATTTTGATGAACTTCAAAATGAATTCCAAAGCTTACTTGTTAAATACAAAAAATTTGAAAAAAGGAATTCAATATTTTGAAAATTGATAAGGATAATTTATTTTCCTCTTATGAATCACTTTCATGTGATCACACCACCACACTTGACAAGGTTAGAAACCTTGAAAAAGAAAATAGTACTCTTGTTGAGGATATTAATTGCATGAAAAATGATTTATCAAAATCCAACTTGAGTACCGATAAAATGACCGATATTATTGATGTTCATAGTTGTGATAACTTGAAACAAGGACTTGATCTTAAGCCTAGTGTTGTTAATTATGTGAAAAGAAATCAAGTCCCTATGCATGTTGGTCATTATGCTCCCAAAATTACTACTTGCTTTTATTGTGGTAAAACGGGTCACACACAGTTAATACTTGTCGGGCTATAAATAGCTCTAATTATTATTGTAGACCTAAAAGTCTCAAAGCTAATTCAAAGGACCCAAACACTTGAGGGTACCACAAAATAATGTCATATTAGGTACCCAAAGACAAAATAATAATCGAAGAAAATTCATACCGCCAAGAAAACATCAAATGACCATTTCATTTGATCAAAGGAGAAAACATTTTCAACAAAGTCATTTTACAAGAAGAGGAAATAATCAAAAATGGGATGAACAAAATCCTTGGAAGTGGCAAAGACATCATCAACAAGATGATTTTCCAAGAGAAAGACACTTTCAAAAATGGGAAAGCCACAATGCTTGGAAATGGAGCAATTGGAGAAACCATCATCAACAAGAAGATTTTCAAAAGGGAAGATACCATCAACAATGGGAACGCACAACCCATGGAAATGGCAAAATTGGTAAACCGTATCTCCCTATTTAAATATGCATTTTATCTTCTTTGCATGTTTTTATTTGTGTCTTTATTGCAATATGAGTTTTCATATTTTTAAAATTTAGGTCTTCAATATATTTGTGAGTTTCAAAATATTTTTGAAAAGAAGACCTTGCATGTAGACTTATGTGGTTTATTATCTCCTATGTAGTTATATAGCACAAGCATGCTTAAGATATCTCTTATTGCTTAGCCTACACATGTATTATTGTGTTTGTGCAAAATTTGGTTGAAGAATTGTGTAGGATTTACATATGGTTATCTACTCGTAATGTATCAAGAGAAAACATGAACTATCGAGGTACGCTCATTATTGTTATTCATCTCATAGACTCGATACATGTTGTGCCATATGCCTATGTGCTTATTTTATACAATTGCCATTAAGAGGATGTTTTGATTTTTGAGAAGGCATTATTTAACATAGCTTGTTTTATCCAAGATTTTTAAAGGATTATATTTTGTTTCGATAAAAAAAAAATAAAATTGATCTTCTAGTTATGCATTTTATTGCACATATAAAATTATTCTTGGTTGCTTTGTCAAAACTCTTGTTCATATGATTCTTGTGATTGAGGTCTCAACTATGTGCTCTCGTATTTTCATATTTCAAAAGAGACCTTATATAGCTTTCTATAAGCTAATTTGAACTTACATGGTGTAGTATATTCTTGATGATTTTCTTTAAGCATAGTATGTGTTACTTGTTGTAGTGTCTCTATCATTCGATATTACTATGCTCTTGTGCAAGATTCTTTGTTGAGATTTTGCAGAAATTTTTGGTATTTCGGAACAAGTTTAAGGAACAAGGCAAGGTTAGTAGCCTAAGGGTATTGTCAAGAAGAATGTAATGATTTTGATGTAATATTTGCACTCATAGCACATTTAGAAGTAATTTGCACTTTACTTGCCCATTCTTGTTTTGAGAAAATTTCAAGCTTTACCAAATGGATGTTAAATCCAATTTTCTAAATGGTTTTATTCAAATAGAAGTCTATCGGAGTTTAAAATTTTTAGCCAAATGATTTTTATAAATGGCCTTGTACGGTTGATACAAGTACCCCAAATATGGTTTGATGGACTTAGCTATTTTTGCAAAATTATTTTACAAAAGGGTAAAGTTGATACTACACTCCTTGTTTTGAAAAAGGGCAAGGTTGTTTACTTGTGCAAATTTATGTTGATAATATTTTTTTTGGTGCTACTAATGAATATTTGTGCAAGATATTTTTCCAAGTCAATACAAGGTGAACTCAAAGTGATCATGATGAGGGGAGCTCAAATTTGATCATTGGAATTCAAGTTCAACAATGCCAAGAAAGTGATTATATTCCACACTCAAAAGAAGAAGTGAGACATTGAAGAAGAAAGAACTATTTCAACCTATATGGCTACAAATGCGAAAATTGACAAAAGGTTGATGTAGGCATTGACAAACGAATTCGAGGTATGTTCATTCGTTTATTACTCCTTAGACTCGATATTCTATATGCCTTATGTCTATATGCTCGACTTAAAACAATCCCAACGAATCTATTTAAAGTGCCGTTAAAAGAAATTTTCAAATATTTGAAAGGTACTTCTTCTTATGACTTGTTGTATCCAAAGTCTTAAAACGTTCTTATTTTTCGGGATAACAAGTCCGGTATATATTATTCGGTTTATTCAAACTAAACATATTGAGATTCGATATATTTTTCAAAAGGATTGTGTTTCTTAAACAAAAATTTGAGATGTGCTTAATTCCTTCTCAAAGATAACTCGCGGACATTTTTTTACCGCCGAGTATTTTACCTCATTTCGAGCTTGATTATGATATAATGTATATTGAATGAGGTGTATGTTTGCATTTTGCACGTTTTTAAAACTTAGGGGCGAAAAACCGGATTTTTGGTTCAAACTTCGGATTTTGCAAAATCAAAAGCAGACGAGGTGGGCTGATTAAAGGCTAAGTAGGCGGACCGGCCGCCTCAAGCCTCGGCCGGTCGCCTTGATGATTTCGACCTTAAAAATGGCTCTGTCCTTCATTTCGTCATTTTGGCTATTTTCTTCCAAAATCGAACCCTTTGCAAATTTCACACAATTCACCCAAAATGATTTCTTTCTTGTATATTATATATTTTTGGGTTTATAGTATGAGTATATCATCGTATTACTCGACCTCTCCGATTGATTGGTAAGTTTAATTCCTCTTTTTATCTCAATTGGGTTGAACCTTTGAGAAAAGGCTTATGTATTGATTTTTGATGGAATTCTTGTATAATTGTGTTGTGCATGATTATTGTTGATGGATGAATATTGTTGTATTGAAATTGGTGATGAATTTTTTGGCTTAAACGAATCACAAAGGCGTTATATTTCTCTTGTTTTATTCAATGCACGCCAAGTGTTCGACAAAATGTTTCAATGAAAAACTCATCACCTACATGATTCTCTTGATTTGAAAAGTCTTATAAGTTTATAGAGATCATGTTTTATCAATCAGTGAGCTTTTGACAAATCTTTTACAAATCAAATGAGCAATTTTTTCCCTTTTATTCGGAATTTAAGCTTAAATGTTCAATATGCTCGATAAATCGATTAAATTGCGCACTTTGATATAATTGTATGATGTTTTTATCGTGCTAACATTCTTTTTGATGATTCCAAAGGGGGAGAAACAGAAAAAATGCTCATATGCTTAAAGAAGCGAAAATAAGCTCGCAAGAAAAGCTATAAGCTAGGGCTCTTAAAAGCCAAAAGTTGTGAACAATACTTAGTCCATGTGATGTATTGTGGACTTTTATGCTTGACTAATGATGTTTTGTGACAGGGGGGAGCTTATAAGCTCATGATATTCAAGCTTAAGTTGTAAAAGCTTTGTGAACAATACTTAGTTCATGTGATGTATTGTGGACTTTTATGCTTGACTAATGATATTTTGTGATAGGGGAGCTTATAAGCTCATGTTATTCAAGCTTAAGTTGTAAAAGCTAAAGCTTTAAGCTTTTAGTTGTTGCTTCTATACTTACTCTTGCTATGCTTGTTGATAGGGGAGCTTGTGCAAAAATGATTTTGAAAAATCTTTGCTCCTATCCTTATGTGTTTGTACTTATGATGAATCTTGCTTATAATGGATTGATGTTTTAGAAATAGGAAAATTTGTTTTGTTTTAAAATCAACTTCCTAAAATTGTTTTGGTTTGTAATCATCATCAAAAAGGGGAGTTTGTTAGATAAATGTTTTTATCAAGATTTTGATGATTATGTTTAAATGAGTTTTTATACCAAAACAATGTTTATAAATGTTGTCCAAAATACTCCTAAATGATTTAAAATGCTTTTACTAATTTTTGGAGTATTTCTTAGAGTTTATTACTCGATAAAATTGGACAACACTTTTGATGATTTTGTGTTAATTGGTTTTTACACCAAAACAATGTTGTCCAAATACTCCTAAAAGATTTGAAATGTTTTTATAATTTCATGGAGTATTTCTTAGAGTTTATTATTCGATAAAAATGGACAACACTTTTTGATGGAATGAGTTTACTATGTTTATAAATGTTGTCCAAATACTCCCAAGTGATTTAAAATGTTTTTACTTATTTTTTGGAGTATTTCTTGAAGTTTATTTTTATAAAAATCGGACAACATTTCAATTTGGAGGTCATCGAACAAAAGGTCGAACAGTACCAAGAAGAACGCACAAAATGAAAGCAGAATTTTTCAAGGTGAGGGTGGCCGGTCGTCACCTAACAAAAGGTCGCACACCAACCGGTCGCACCCAACCCTACTACCGGATCGACTATTTTCATTCAAATGTTCGAAAAAACATAAATCTTTTGACAAAAAATATTTACCGTTGGAAAAAAAAGATTTGCTTTTCAATTTTGTACAATATTTCTACATCTTGTGATCCTCTTTTTGTAGACAAAAGTGAAGAAGAAGGAGCCTATGTTGGGAGCCTATGTTGGTGAAGACTCTCCTATAAATAGAGGTTGAATTGAAGACACAAGAAACAATACATACAACAAAATACACAACAAGAAATCGCAAATTCTCAAGCTTTCATATTCAACACTCTTGTTGTATTTATAGCCTAAGTATTTCACTTTCACATCTTGAGGTCTAGGCTTTATTTCTTGATTACACTTGCACTCAAATTGTAATATTTATTATTGAGTTGTAATCTTGATTTTTGTCATCATTCAACACAAGATATCATTGTGAGTATTCTTGTGGAAAGAATACACTTGGGTGATCTAGGTGATAGGTGTTTCAAGAGTATGGTGCTCTTGAGGTATTGAAGAATTTGGTATTCTTCAAGGTTGAAGATTGTGGTAATCTTCACAAGGTGCCGTTGGAGATTGTGGTAATCTTCAAGAGAGATTGTGGTAATCTCAAAGGTGGTGTTGTAGAAGAGTGTGGTGCTCTTCAAGGTGATGTTGTAAGGTGTTGTATTAATTTTGGAAATTAATAAAATCTTTTTTCTTTTTGAAATCCATCCCGGAGATACTGGGGTGGTAGAGGATTAGGCCCTAGGTGGGTTGAACCTCTATAAATCAACGCGTGTTGTTCCGCACCTTTATTATTGTCTTGGCGTAATTGATTCGAAAAAGAGGGCGAAATCGAAAAGATGGAGATAATTTATTCACCCCCCCTCTAGATTATCGTAGCCGCTTGGACTTACATACTCTTCTGTGACCATAGTCCTCTTGTTCAGCACTATAAAGGCTTTACTCTTAGCTGAGTATCCCAAAAAGACACCTTCATCAACTTTGGCATCAAAAGCTTTCAAGTTGTCCTTGTCATTATTGTGAATGAAGCATTTACATCCAAAGATACGAAAATATCCAACATTTGGCTTCCTCCCTATCCAAATTTCATAAGGGGTTTTGGAAAGCTACTTATTGATCATACACTTATTCTCGAGTGTAGCAAGCGATAAAAATGGCTTGACCCAAAATCTCATAAGCAATCTAGCTTGACTAACATGGTCCGCGACACTTCCATGAGGGTTATGTTCCTTCTTTCACCCACTCCATTTCTTTGTGGAGTTCTTGCGATTTATAACTCATGAGCAATACCATTTTCTATACAATATTGAGTTATAATCCCATTGACAAACTTAGTTCCTCATCGAGGACCTTATCTTGATAATGGTTTGACTATTCTCATTTTGAACTCTTCTCATCAATTGAGGTAGCTTCTACAAAGTTTTCTTCTTTTTACACATAAAGATAGTCCATGTTTATATTGAATAATCATCCACCACCACTAAGGTGTATTTCTTTCCATCGATCTTTAGGTGGTTTAACAGAGGACCAAACAAATCCATATGCAATAAGTGCAATATCCTGGTTAAAGAAGGATTTGACTTGTCTTGAAAGAAGACTTTATTTGCTTTCCCATCGCATGCATAACAAATACTTTCCTTCTAGTATACTGAGTCAAGCAATCCTTCCAAAAGATGACTCCTTGTAAGCTTGTTGATTGTCTTGAAATTCAGGTGACTCAGCTTCTTGTGCCACAACCAACTTGATTATGTTGTACTCTTTGCTAGCAGACATGTGCTTGGTGTAGCAGTTGACCAATCCACTACATACATGTTTTTCTGCCTTTATCCTTGTAGCAAAATTTCATTTGATTCAACATCCTTGATTTGGAAAACACCCATGTTGAATCCTACATTATAGCCCTTGTCACATAGTTGGCCGATGCTCAACAGATTAAAAAGAGACCTTTAACATATGCTACATCTGTGATCTCTAGTCCATTCTTCTTGATGGATCATGTGCCTTTGATCTCCCCTGGAGCTTCATTTCCTCCAAATATAACTTTAGCACCGTTTATTTCCTTGAACTTTGAAAGATTTTTCTTGTTGTCTGTCGTAATATGTCCGGAACAACCACTATCCATGTACCAGGTTCTTTGGTACTTAGCCGTTCCTTGAACCCGCAATCAAGGAAATTAGTTTTTAGGTACCCATACTTGCCAGGTCTGAGGGGTTAGCACTATAAGGTGATCCAACCAACCTATAGCCAAAAGATCGACTCTAAGAGGTTGCCACCTATCAGTTCCATAGTCATAATGAACATTTGCAAATTGCTTGGGGGCTTTAGGCTCATACATCCTGTCTTTTTTGGTGTATGCTGTGTGTGAGCTTGTGCATTTGCTTTTTGGGATAGTAATGGAATTTTGTGCGTATTGGGCTTTGAGATTGGGTGCATATATGTGTCTGATTATATATTTTTGCCTTGGGAATGACCTATTTTAAGTCCGAGGTCTTTGCCACTTGAAACTTGTATCCCATTGGACTTGGTGATATCTCATTAGATTATTCCAATCGTTTTTGGACCGGGATAGTTTCTACAATTTCCATCATATGATTTTATTTTCTAAAATCTCGGGGCTTCTGGTAGCTCTGTTTGGATTTTACAAAGTATTTCTATTTGGAGCCTTTGATGGACTCTTGAATTTTGTTTCAATTTGTCCTCTCAAAGATACTCTTTGGCTTTTTGCCTTTTCCTTTGTATCCAAGGCCAACATGGTTGTGATTATGTTTTTAGTGGGTGTGGATGCAACATATGGTGCTTTGGATTTTAGGATCGCCTCATTGCTTGACGATCCTTTTTCCATAACCACTCTTGGGACTTGGGCATGCACAAAGGAATTGAATCCAATACTGTCTCCACTTTCTTTTTGAATCATTATAAGTTCATCCAATGATTTAGATGCCTTAGTGAATGATGCAATCACATTTTTAGATCTTTTTCCTCTTTTTTCATTGTGACTAAGTGCGCTTGGATCTTAGCTATTTGACCTTCAACTATGTATTCTCATCGCCTATGTGACTTAGAGTACTCGGCTCTTTAGTCATTTTGTGAGTTTTGGCCTTTAATTTTTGTTTTCCTCATTTAGAAGTGTGTGTGAGGTTTTTATGTTCAAAATCTTTCATCATTTTGCCTAATGAATCATAAAGATCGAGTGGGTGATGAAGTGTTTGTGTCACTATCACTATCATCGAATTAGAATGAGATGAGTTAGAGTACCTTACCTTATCGCTTATTCTTTGGCCATGAGGCATATCAAAGCCTCTTCCTCTTTATCACCTTTGGAGTAGTCGACTTCATCGCTATCTCGACTCTCTTTGAGTTCTTTACACTTGGTTGTGTCGTGATCTCCATGACCAATATGGCTTTCTCCTTTTCTTGTCTTTCTCTCTCGAAGACCTTTATTTCTTCTTCATTTCTATACTTATTGGTGGTGGATAGGGACCAGTCAACAACAAAATATCATGTTTTGTGCAATTCCAACACATGTTTTCGGCTCTCTAGAGCTCTTTCGACTATCGACTATCGGCTCTCGATACTCGATCCTTTGATGATCAACTCTCTTTGGTGGTCTGTTCTCCCTTACTTTGGAAGATGTTGAGTGTCTCTGGATGATTCACCCTTGTTTCTTTTGTAGTTCTTATTGAAGAACTTGTTGAATCTTTTCACCATTAGAGAAATCTCCTCCTAGTCAATAGCTTCCATGGATTCAACTCTCTTTGATTCACCAGCCATGAGTGCAGATGCGATCTTGGGTACAACTGTGTCTTCTTGCTCTTTTCTTCTAGCTCAAACTCATATGCTTTAAGATCAGAGAACAACTCATGGTTAGATGTTCTGGTAAGGTCCATGGAGTGTCTCAAAGCCATAACCTTCATTTCCCACTCAGTTGGGTGAGACCTTAGAATCTTCATACACATTTTCTTTTGTGTATATTCTTTTCCTAGAGCTGAGAGCTCGTTAGTTATCTCGGTGAATCTGGCATCCAGCTGATCCAGACTTTCACCTGCAAGCATTTTGAAATTTTCAAATGTTTGAACAACAACAGTCAGTTTATTTTCTTTAATTTGATTAGACCCTTCACAAATTAAGGTTAGTTTTTCCCAAATCTCTTTGATTGTTCTACAAGATTTGACTTTATTAAACATGGCCTTATCAAGAGCTTTATATAAAATATCATTGGCAACATTGTCTAAGTTATATCTCTTCTTGTCTTCATTTGTCCACTCGCAACGTGGCTTTTCCACCATTGCAGTCTCAGGCTCTGCGGTGCTTCATCTTCTCCTTCCTTCGCAGAGCAACCCTTCTTACAACTCTTTGTATTGACTTTTAGAATTTCTAGTGGCCCATCCTCAATGACGAACCACATCTCATCATGTAATTTGAAAGATGAGCCGAATACGTATTTTTCAGTCATCAAATTCTTCAACAGTATACATTAGAATGTGAGTTCGATTTGTGTCCATGATAATAACTTTGCTTTTGAAATAAAAGCTTTAAAAACTGCAAGTGTTGATCGTTTGAAAAAGAATGAGATCTAATTCAGTAACCAGTGCGGAAGGCTAAATGAACCAACTGCTCTGATACCACTTGTAGGTCCCAAGGGGTGATAAGTAAAGTTTAGAGGGGGGGTTGAATAAACTTCACCAACTTTTCGTTTTTAGTCCTTTTAACAATTTCAGAGTTGACTCAAGTCAGCTAAGTCCTTGAGGGACAACTAAGCTGGCTTACACAGCAAAGTTACCCACTCAACAGACTCGACTGAGCTGTTGATAGTATAACTTAGTTATTTCAGCTTACACATTAAAGTAGTACTTGACTTGGTTTTTAATAGCGGAAGACTTTCACCCTTAGTTTTTGAATACATTTTAAAACACTTGTTTTAGCAGGGTTATTAGACTTAAGCAATTTAACTATCAGCAGATATAAAGATAATGCAAGAAATTAAGTGCGCTGAAAGTAAATGGAAACAAGCAATTATAGTGGTTAGAGGATGGGGTAATTCCTCTAATCCACTCTTCTCCAACCCCGGAGGAATCCACTAAGTAACTTGACTTGGTTAAAAAATGGTTATCGATCAAAGTCGACTTTGATCACACAACTAGCTGCTCCTAGGACTCAGCTTCTTCACAAGACGGTTGCCCTGTTACTTCAGTTCTTTCAAACCTTTGGGCTTGATCACTTAGCCCTCCAACAGGTTCAAAGCACTGGTTCGATCTGGAACCTTACTACAACTCCTTCAACCTCGGAGAGTAGACCCCTTGTTCTTGATAACAAGTTTTCCTCTTCAACTGATGAAGTTGTCTTTCCTTCACTGAGTGTATTGGATCGATTTTCTTCGATTTTAGGCTTGAGGATTTTATTTGAATGCTTGAGAGATATTTTGCAGGTTATTGCTTGAATGCTTGTGCTCTTTGATAATTTTTCGTGACCTTCTCTCAAATAAATCCTCAGCCTTTTATAGTGCACGTTTGAAAATATGTCCGTTGAAGAGATAGACACACTTTTCAAACTACACTTCGTAGGTTGTTGGCTTGTCTTGTCTTGCAGCATTGATGTAGACTTGTACCATGAACTTAATGCACTGCAGCCTTTCCTTAATCTCTACAGGTTTTCAGGTACATCTCATTGGTTCCTTGCATTTTCCACTCTTTCAAAGATAACAACTTTATTTTTTGTCGATCGACCATGCCTATTTCCAAAAAACTGACTTTGCTTGACAAAGATCTCTTTCGACTTTCTTGAGTCTCTCTGCTGCATACCCTTTTAACAATCAATTACAATCATTTTGGAATGACCTTCTTTGTCATTCGGTGACCGAGACAACTTTTTGTCACTTGATCAACCTTCACTTCACTTTACTCTTTTGCCACACTGGTGGTCTTCATCTTCAATCTTGATCAGTCTTGCAATTCTTCAACTGGCCGCTTTTGACTTAGCTCATAGAACAAGTTGAATTACATTTGAATTGGGGTGCCAACTTCCTAATCTAAATTTTACATGGTATTATCAAAATCTATACATAAATTTTTCCCAACACATCACCTCATTAATCTTGAACATTTGTTAACTTCTCATCCTCCCAATTCCGGATGGCGGCTTCATATTTATCTATGTGGCAATTTTGTGTACAAAATTAAAAGGTAACAATTTTTCTTTAATCTTTAGGCAAATCTCATGTAACACACGAGTGTTCTTTTAGTGACTAATGATTGAAAAATTGAAAATAAATGAATAGTGATTTATTTTAATATTTTCACACACATCGGTAAGAAACTCATCGAGAAAAATAAAAGGGAGGGAAAAATTTCACAAGCAAACACGCCTTACTAATTAGGGGTGACCATAAATTTTAAAAAATTGTCCGGACTGTCCGAGCCGCACCAAGTTGCACTGTTCATAATAATTTATGACCAAGACTGCGATTTAAAATATTAGATGGAAAGGTGCGGTTATATATGGTTTTAGATTTTAAAAAACCGCCAAAATTGCACCGCACCTCTAAAATTTAGGGTAAAATAAAATATTGTTCTTTAGTTTTAGTTAAATAATTAGACAATAAATATATTACGAACTTATTTTTGAATGATATAATTGGATTCACACTTTGCATTCTAAATATAATACATTTTATATTCTTTCAATGTGGTTAAAATGCATTATATTTTTTTTTATCAAAATAGAACAACATTAATTGCATTGCATTATATATTGAATGTAAGTGAAATAAGAAATATTGCAATGTGCATTTTATTTGCAAAATTACATCTTATTTTTTTTTCAAATACGTTTCAAATATAATATTTTTATTTGGCTTTTTTTTTTTAAAATATCATAACAAAATTATATTAATTTATCAATTATATAATATTTTTTTTTATTAAAATTGCAAAACCGCCCGCCACCGCTTCAAACTGCATCTTCGGTTTTACTTTATAAAAGCGCTTTAAAAATATTATTTAAACGAACCGCATATAGAAATTTAATTTAATTTAAAATTAACTCATTTGAGTCCAAAACCAGTCTAACATCAACTCACTATCAACCGCCTAAAACTGTGTTCCGCAAAACCGCAACGCGAGTTTTCACCCATGGCCCCGACCCATATAAATTTTATTTTTTTATTTTTATATATAATGCTTCTCATTGTGAGTCCACAAATCCAGTCTAACATCAACTCACTATCATCCTAGTCCTGGCCTACTTTCGAGTTTCGACCTGTGTTCATATTTGAAGATGCCGAACCGGACCTGTCTCATTAACCAAACGGTTTTATGATAAGTAAGTATAAATATTAGCTGTTTTCCCGTCTGCCCTAGAACCCAAATTTGTATTCTGAGTTCTCCCTCATTTCTTTGAAGACTGCAACAGCTCGTAGTTGGAGGGTAATAACAATGGGTAGCACCGCCGCAAACAGGGCCGTGGACAAGGGGGTTGATTTCGCCAACTACTTCTGCACCTACGGCTTCCTCTACCACCAGAAGGAGATGCTCTGCGACCGCGTACGGATGGACGCTTATTTCAATGCCATTTTCGAGAATAAACACCACTTCCAGGGAAAGGTACAAAGTTTTCCTTATAATGTGCTACTGTCTTGTTGAATGCTACGTATGACATATTGTTTTGATATAATGGAGGTTATATCAGAATTTTTGCTCATTACTCAACAATTGTTTTTACATCAAGATGAGCTATTTATAAAGAGTTTTCAGTCACTGAATATTGTAACTTGAGTTTTGCTGAGTTAATCTGATACTCTATTTTTTCCGACATTACACAGGTAGGTATATTATTGTCGATCCCCTATCTGAAGGTTCTTGATATTGTTATCTATTAGAAATATTAATTGATGCTTTTAAAGCTATAAAGCATAGAACAAGAATGCACCCACATCGAAACAACTTTACTGGAAAGATAACTGTTGAAATTTCCCTGTTTCTTTATTATTTTGATGGAAATTTGTGAAGATTTGAGCTTAGTTGTTTTATCCATGGAGTAGACTGTTCTAGATGTAGGAACGGGGAGCGGAATTCTAGCTATATGGTCTGCACAGGCAGGTGCAAGGAAAGTCTACGCAGTTGAAGCCACCAAGATGGCAGAACATGCTCGTGAACTTGTTAGAGCAAACAAGCTTCAGAATCTGGTTGAAGTGATTGAGGGATCAATGGAAGATGTTACTCTGCCAGAAAAAGGTTAAATTTTCAATCATTTCATTATCATCATCGTTTTCTGTTTCTTGTTCTTCTTCTTCTTCAATCTTCTTTTTCTTTTTCCATTTATTTCATAAATTGCTAATTTTTGCATGTATATTCTCATCTGAGACTTATTTTTTTATTTTTGCTGGGCAGTCGATGTAATTATTTCAGAATGGATGGGGTACTTTCTTTTGCGTGAATCAATGTTGGACTCAGTAATCTGCGCTCGGGATCGATGGTTGAATCCAAATGGAGTCATGTTCGTAATTCTTTCTATGAAAAAGTTTCAGATCCCTCTTGTACTATTTGCCTTTCCAGTTTTTTGTGTGAATACTGAATAGTTTTTTCAATAATGGCCTTTTTGTATATAGGTAAACTTCAAAAGTTTTGTCCCAAGCATGAGATTTAGCTGATTTATTCTTCTCTGAATTATGGTATCATTTCCTGTTGGGACTTGTGTTTGCACTACATAACCATATTCCTGCTCTTTTACTTACCATTCCTGGCTTTTCATTCACTTTAATCAAAAGATGAAGTTTCATTGTCATTCTAACGGTTGGCTCACATTTTAAGATGGCTGCTTAGAAAATGTTGCATCCCATGTGAAATGAGAGTGAAAATCAACCTCTGGATTATAAAATGGTGAATATATCACCAGTTAGGTTTTAAGGTAATGATACTTGACATTGGGAACTGACAATGTATTATTTGGATGCTTTTCACTTCTTCAAACATCCTAGATCACATCATTTTAAATTTGGAGGAGTTGCTCCAGGTCTCCAATCAGAAAATACAAACTCATAGTGAGACCACCAGTCTTAAGGTGTTTGAGAACTTTCTACTTCACACTCAACAGATCTCTGTTCCTAGGGTTATTTTCAATTGTTTACTCTAAATTATTGTCATAGAAATGGTTGGAAGAGTCTCGATCATTTGTGCTTCACATCATATCTGTAGCACTATCTTTACAACATTAAAACTACTAATGTTTAGCGACGATATATACAAGCATACACACCGAAACATTCAATTTTATTTTCTTCTAAGACATTCCTGCTCTCAAATTTTTCTTCATTTTGATGGTTTCTGTACCCTTTATTCCCACTCAAGCTCCCAACCTTAATATATCAAGATGAGGGTGATATTGGACTAGTCGTGGAGGTCTTTGAAATATAGTTTTAAACCAAGCAAGTATTCGAAACATCATCTGAAAGCTGAGATCATCGAGTACTATATAGAGCCATTATGCAGTTCTAACAGAATGACTGGTTTTTAAATACCAAATGAGTTCTAGTTTATATCTCAAGTCGTTTCATGCTCTTAGAATGCTTGCTTCATAAACTGTATCTCTTCTTGGGTGCCTAATCAGAAAACAGAATTATTTAGAGAAATTCATAGAGCAAACGCATGTAAGCTAGAGTGATAGGTAGGTAAAAGTAAAACTGTGTCCTTCCATTTCAAAAGTGAAAATTATGATATTACAATGTATACTTATTATTCAACAGAGACTCATTTCAATAGTTTATGATAAGTGACAAATACTAATTTTCAAGTGAGGCTTTTGTATATTAAACAAACTTTAGGGGTGCATTGTTCAAATCTCTGACGTCCCTGCGAAACAATAATGCTGAGGATTATCAGATTTTTCACTCTTTATTTCCGCTGATGTTTTCATTTTTCCATTACATCGACAGCAAAAGAGAGATTTTATAAACTGCTATCAAATCTGAAGGGAGGTAAATGTAATTGGACATACCACAGGGAAGGTGGCTATATAGTGGACAAACCTGAGGAGGGGTCCCTGTGATAGACCCTTGTATCAACTAGAAAGCATACTGAAACTTATCTTAACTTAAACTGCAGAAAAGGGATCAGAGTACATCTTATTCCACATTTATTCCGGTGTTTGTTCGTCTAAAAAATAGTGTACTAGCACTAATTTATGCCATCAGGTTCACATCTGTTTGAGTTTTGTGTACAGAAACATGTTACCAATGGCTCATCACAGACATACATTTCAAACATAATGGACGAGAAAACCTATTTTTGCCATCTCCATAGTCATATCAAACATATATCTTGTGTAGATGCATAATTCTACAACTCATTTGCCACAAAACTCCAATCTATGTTTAAGGAGGACAATAAGGATGCCAAAATGAGGAAACCTCTTGATGTGCAGTAGACCTGAACTATCATTGCCTCCTTTTTTATGATTATAAGTTTCAAGTTTCATGTGACACCAACAGTTGTAGAGTTTCTGCTAAAGTGAGTTATGTAGACACACTATTGTTCCGTGCATAAGTTGAGAAGCCTACTCGTGTGTTATATCTATTACTGTATTCCTAAAAGTTTATGGCCAAACTTATCAAGATTAATCCAACACATTCCCCCATACTTTGTGTTGGTCTCTAAGGCGCTTATATGTAATTGTTTTAGCTAAGTTGCTTTCTACAGAAAAAAACTCTGGGTAACAAGTAAGAACACTTAACTCACTTCTATTTTAGGTGGATGTCTACTAAGGAGACTATATTTCTTACTGTAAGAACATAAAAATATACATATTAAGACAATAAAACCGGCATATCAACTGTAATATCATGTGCTAGTAAATTTTGTCATTTAGAGGCTTAATAATTAAGAACTGAAAACATAAAGTACAACGTTTTTCATTTGTTAGCCATAGAGTTCAAAGCGAAACTTCTAACAGTTAGCAATCTTAACAGTACCACTTTTCATTTTTAGCAAAGGTATCCTTTCTTTTCCTTTCTGTTATACCTTTTTTATTATTTAAACCTTCTTTTCCTTTCTGTACTAAGACTTGACCTAGTATAGATAATATGCCCTTTTAAATGTCGATGACATCAGAAAAGGCCTATACTGATTCAGAAATTTGCATTAAGACTTGCTTTAGTTTCATGTCCTGATGAGCATGATGTTTGATGTGGTTGTTATTGCTCAATTAATCCAGCTTCACTCTCGCAGGTATCCAAGCCATGCTCGAATGTGGATGGCACCTATCAGGTCTAGTTTGGTAGATCAGAAAAAGAGTGATTATGAAGGAGCCATGGAGGATTGGAATAGTTTTGTTAACGAGACCAAAACTTATTATGGCGTTGACATGAGTGCTTTGACAAATCCATTTACTGAAGAGCAAAGAAGATACTATTTGCAGGTTGGTGTAATAAGCTAGTTCTGTATATGTTCGTATCTTTTCAGATTGACAACAGTTCTGTTTTTAATATTTTTTAGAAATTTGATTTTTTTAACTTATTATGTCTGACTTATATCTCATGCATTTTTTTTCCGGCTTGCATCTACAACCATGTTAAATTTGTATTGTTGAATACTTATAATGGTATCCTGGTGGCATGCCTTCGCGATTCTGGAGTTGGATATATAATATTGAGTCACCTTTGTTCTGTTTTTTGCTTTTTACCGTCCCCATATGCAACTAAAACCCCATGCTATTGAAATTTGTAGACATCAATCTGGAACAACCTTCATCCAAATCAGATTATTGGGACACCTGTGATCGTCAAGGAGATAGACTGCTTGATAACTACTGTAGATGATATACGTGACGTTCGTGCAAGCATTTCATCATCCATCACAGAAGAAAATGCGAGATTATGTGGGTTTGGTGGATGGTTTGATGTCCATTTTCGAGTGAGTTTTCCCATTACGGACAAGATTCTTTATGCACTTGAGCATGTTGCTCAATTGACTTAGTTTAATTGATAACCCAGGGTAGCAATAAGAGTCCAGCTCAACAGGAAATTGAGTTGACAACTGCCCCAAGTGAAGATACTGGTACGCATTGGGGCCAGCAGGTTAGTAACATTTATACTTGTGCTTTTCTTGACATTGGCTTTAAGTTTGATGTTAAACAAGGAACAGAAGGTACACTTAGCAAATAAGTTTGGGATAATTACAAAAACTACCCCTGAAGATTGGCTTAATTACAAAAAACACAGTTTTTTAAAAATTACAAAAAACCCCATGAGGTTTGATTCTGTATTATACTTTACTTCCCTTCATAAGCAAAAATATTTCAAACAACCCCTTACATTTGTAAAAATATTGCAATTACCCCTACATTTAACACATAATCAAACCTCAAGGGTTTTTGTAATTTTGAAACATCTCTGGGTATTTTTATAATTAAATCAAACCTCGGGTAGTTTTTGTAATTATCCATTAAGTTTTTAGGGTGTGCTGTGATGCTTGTGGGATTAGTTCTGATAAGATGAAGTTCAAAACATGGAGGGGAAGGGGGGGGGGTGAGAGATTGTATTGAGATTACACGCAACGGTGTTGTATGATTTGTGCTAAGAATATTTTGTTCGTTTGTCCTAAACGTCAAATTGGGTAACTTTTTGTTTTGACTGGTATAAATTGTTCACAAGATTATTTGAAGAGCCAGCCAAATATGCTGGAAAGTTATGTAGTAATTCGTCGGTAGTCTTCATGTAGGGTAGTGTTAGTAGATGTGTCGTCTGTTTTTGGTTATTCACATCATCTAGTACGTTCTATAGTTCAAGTGAATGTTGTGGTTATTCACATCATTTTGTGCATGTGTTGTTCAAGTTAATGTGATATTTCTCTTCTGGATTGTCACATATGCACAGTTTTTCTCAAGGATCCAATCGCAACATTACTGCAGGTATTCCTACTACATCCCCCTCAACGCGTTCAATGTGGGGATAATTTGACATTTCATTTTTCAATGAGTCGGTCCAAGGATAATCACCGGTTGATGGATGTTGACCTTAGCTGTGAGATAAGACAGCCATCTGGAAAATTGCTTCCACCATTTCAAAAGAAGTTCTACATAGAGTGAGCCTGTTCCTCCTCGAACTCTTGCTTAAGCAAAATGATCTGTCATCTGTAATGCTAACTATTTTACTCTGATTCTCAAGTTTTGTGAGGTCCTTGGTTACCTTATGTAGCTGTGTAACAATTTGTTGTAAGACCTTATGAAAATATCTCATGAGATGATGTAGCATTGTAGTTTTGGTGTAATATTCAACATGACTGGCCAGGATTGAAGCTGTGGGCCATGGGCCATACACCTAAGGATTCATTCACATCTTCTATCCCATTGGTCGACAAAGCAAGAAAAACACCCTACCCTACTATCAAAAAATGTGGCATTAAATTAAATCCGTCATGTCAAACAATTTATCATGAGCTGCATGGCTGGATGAGAAAAGGAATCCAAGTGTCAACATCCTAAAAGTGAAGCTGTAATTCCAAATGGCGTTCCGGCCCACATATTCAACTGCAGTCCCATATTTTAAATGGTTTATTCCATCATACACATGAAGGAGTATTCCAGGTACATAATAAAAGTTGATTTATCATAGATGTGTGAAAATTCATATATAATCACACAGTTTGGCGTGTATTGTATGCATATATACGGTAGATATTAAATTTAGTATATTCTTCCAAGAGTAGCTATCTACAAGATCCCCTATATTTTGCTGCTTAAGGCCAACGTAATTTCCCAATATCTGTTTTTTAAGAAGAGCTGCAAAATCATCTACAGCTTGGCGCTTGGAGCGTGGGGGTAGGTTAGGTTGGTCTGTAATCGAAAAAAAATTGGTGGGTACAATCTGAAATAAATGCGGTGGGCCTGGTCATTCCTAGTCCCTTCTGAAAGCAAAGTTATATTAGTTCCATTTGGATTATGAAATTGGGCTAAGAATTTCAAATTCGTAATAGCAAATATCTTTGGTTTTTCTGGAAATTCATGATACAATGCATTTCAATTCTTTAAATTTTGAATAGTTTAAATTATCTAATATAAAGTCATTTTAAATCATTTACTCAAATTCCCCCTTAAATAAAAATCTACAATCCAAATGTAATCAATTAATATTTTGGAGCCCTCTCTTCTCTCTCCCAAATCTCCATGGCTGACGCATCTTGATATTCTTCATGGAGTTCGATTTTTGTCTTTTCCCAGAAATTATGAAATCTCATGATTCTTCTATCCCTGCTCCTAGGGTTTTACCAAGGGTTTCCCCAAACCCTAATTCTGCTACTTTTAAGAATGGTGCAAGCTTCAAACAACAAGAACATCAAACGATTTATTTTACTGCATCTCTTGGTCCTCCTACACATACGTTTCAAACCGCCGCAAGAATTGATCAAGAAAATCAAGATATGTTATATCATACATGTTTTCCTCAAGTTTTGGATCATTCTGTTGATCACGCTTCCAAGATTCTCAAGAACCATCCAAGAACGGATCCAGATTTTCAAGAAACGACTGTGAAGAAATCTTTTGCAAAAATGGTGCACTCCGGGGAGGATATAATTCTAGTTAAGAAAGGAGATTTTTATTCCGTAACGATGGATGAAGAGATTTATCATCAACGTACAGTGGAGTTATGAGATTCATTAATCGGACGACTCCTACTTTCAAAAGGGGCAATGTCGTGAACGTTAGAGACGCTCAAATCGAAATTGCTTGCCGTTTGGAGAATTCAACATACTTGGCGATTGGTACCACTAGGTAAGGGTTATTTTAGTTTACAGTTTAATGATAGCTGACCGTAATCGTGCTTTCGTTAAAACTTCATGGAATTTGAATCCGGGTACAATCCGCATCACTAATTGGATCTCGGATTTCAATCCTTATAAAATTAATACTTCTACGACACAAGTATGGATTCAGATTTATGAACTAAGTTTCGAGTTTTGACATCCCTCTTTGATTACGAAGATTGCAAGTGTGATAGGTACTCCGATACAAATTGATGTCGTTCGTTGTCTGGGGAGGTGGGACATTTTGTTCGAGTGTTAGTTGAACTTGATTTGAATAAATCTATTTAGGAATTTATTATGGTTGAAAGGGTGGGACATTGCTCCGTTGTCCGGATTTTTGTGTTAATTGTCGGATTATTGGGCATCATATTATGAATTGTCGCCATCAAGATGCGACAAAAAGAGCTGACATTGTTCAAACTGATAAGAGCCAGGTTCGTGGACGATCTGTCATTAGAACAGGGAATCATGGTAAGATTCCGGCTAACAAGGGTAAGGAAGTAGTTTTGGAAACTTGGGTTCAAGTTAAGCCTCGGAAAGCCCATTCTACGAAGAGGAGTACTGGCCCTAAGGAGGGTGGACCATCCACTTCGGGTATTCAAACAAGGAATTCTTTTAACGTGGTGGGTGATACACCAGAGGATTTGCATGGAGAGAATGAGACCTCACATGTCTGTGCAGATGAGGGCCTCAAAGGTTCGAATGTCAATCCTGATAGGACTATGGTTCTTTATCAACCAGAACGGAGTTTGGTTTATTGTTCATGAGGACACGATGACTGCACCAAATTTAGATAAAAGAGTTAAGCGGATATCCACAGTGCCATGGAAGTTGTATCTAGAAATCATCTGCTTAATGATTATGTCTTTAGCTCTAACGATCAGTCAGAGGAAGCAATGACTGCATCAACACAGAAACGTTGGTCTGATATGCTGGATGAAGAAGAACAAGACAAATCAAAAGCTTTAAAGACCAAGCTATGCGACTCCTCAACTACTCCACTTGTTATTCACTTATGTGCTCCCTCAGAAGCTATGAAGGCTTTGGAAATTGCGGCTCGAGGATCCTGGGCCGACATTCAACAAGCTACATCAGACCATCAAGACGATACTCGAGCACGTACCAAAAAAACTAATGACAATATCACTCGAAAATCCTTGAGACATAAACGCCCTTCATATAAATTGCATCATTAAGTTATTTTATTTTTTTCCTGAAATTTTGCATTATTTTTCCTTTGCTACCTGATCGGCTTGTGATCAGGACCTTTTCCTTTCTTTTTATATATTTACATTTATTTAAAAAAAATAATATTTTGGAGCCCCAAATTTATATATCAAGTGGCTTCTTACCCAGGGTAGAATCCTCATCAAATGCTCCTTTGTCCCTCGAGAATATAATGTTGTGGCACATTCTTAATGTCTTCCGTCTTTTCTCGTTTGAATTTTGAGTTTGGAACATTTGGTGTACCTATTTGGTTAAGTTCGGTGATTTTGGCCGACTTACATTAATAATATTGTTCTTCCCATGAAAAAAATAACCAACCAACCATTTCTCCCTCTCATTGTATACGGTCATAATCAAGGTTATATTAGCCTCTGTAAAATTAAATTATATTCATAATTAATGATATTTTGATTTTTAAAATCCCACCTACAACACACACACGCGTATATTTGGATCCAATGACCGATTGCAGGTTGAGGCGTAAGGATCGATCTTAGCCATTTGATGGAAATTAGACACCACCACAAAGTAAAACACATAAATGATTATTAATTAATTAAATTATTAACAATAAAGGTAATTTTGTAAATGAATACAAATAGATAACAACCCACAAATGAATGGTTAAACAATTTATGGAAATAATCTTAATTGATTTCATTCCATATGATTTACAACCAATCACGAAAAATATGAGCGGCAATTTACAGCAAACGCAACCGAATAAGATTTTCTTCTCCTTCTTCATTCTTTTTATTTTTCTAGTTCGTCTTCATATTAAAAAATATAGTTTCTCATGATCCAAATTTAAAAATATAGTGAACATGCAAAGACTTCATTTTAAATATGCAACAATGTGCTTCTAAATGTGCAATGACATTACTAAGAAAATGCAAAAATAAAACTATGTAATGATGTCATTTTAAACATACATTGTAGTGATGTAAATCTAACAAATGACCACCATAATCGAAACTGAAAACATACAAACAAAGAAAAACAATGTGACTACAAAAAGAAATTGATTTGAAGCAACGACACACATAAATTAATTGGAAAAAATTGCAATCTATTAAACAGAATCACATGTACTATATATATCAACATGCAATAACTCCAAAAAACATATGCAGTGAATACAGAGCCGTGTCTAGAGATTTCGAGGTCTAAAATTCTGGAGGCCCTAGTTTGATGTATCATTAATCTTCATTTTAATTTTCTAGCTTTTTGAGCTGTAAAATCACTTATCAATGTTTTATAATCTTGCAAATTTAACATTTCATTCCCAGTGGATAATATAGCTAGCCCGTTCAATATATATTGTAACATACTTGAGCTTACAATAGATTTAATCAAGTTTAAATTTGGAAACTTTTTTTGGTAGTAGCAACATTCACGTATATCAGTAATATCTTATGATGTAAGCAATACATGCATTTGGAAAAGAATATAATCTTATGATAAAATTTAATACATTTATTGGAGTATTTGTTTTGGGTACTTCCTTCAATAATTCTATTTTGAAAATAAATCATGACTATCAATATCAACATATTCACTGAAACTAAAGAAGTTTGTAAGATTAATATAATATATTTTTAATTCATCATCATCCAAAGTATTAAACTTTTAGGCTTCAAATGAAAAACCAAATATGGTCCTGTATTCTAAAAGTTGTTCAAACCGACTATTAATAGAAGAGATAGATTGATCTAATGTGAGGATGAGAGAATTTTTTTTTATTTCTTGTCAATCAAAGAGAATAATTCAATTTTATATTTTTGTTATTAAAACAAACAAATATATTATATTATAGTAACAATAAAAAAAAATTGTTACCCCCAAAAATTTACTCAAAAATTTATTTTTCATGGGTTTTAAAATTATGCATTCGAGTATATTCATGTATTTTGTTTATTTGTAATATATGTATAGTTGTTATATTTTTAGCTTTTTTTGTGAATTTATATAACGTGATTTAAGTTAATTATTTTTGTATTAAAAATACTTATTTTTTGCATTTCTTTTACTTAACATAAAGAGCTTTTTTATATTGTCATATTTTACGTTTTAACAATGGTATGAATTTTGGTTGTAATTAGTACATTTTTTTAAGAAGAACTTAAAATGACTAAAAAAACGGTAATAAAATTGTCTTGGGCGATCGTTTTATGGGGAAAAATCTTCACATTTAGTAAGATTGACTACGATAATACATGGTCTTTGTGAAATTGCGACCAAATTTTATGAAATTAAAACTATAAAATATTATTAAGAAAACACGAATTTATAAATTGAAGTGATCTCAATAATTATCAAAAATTCGATTTAGAATTTTTAACTCTTAAGGAAGAATAATAATAATAATAATACTAATAATAATAATAATAGTAATAGTAATAGTAATAATAATAATAATAACACATCCTCCAATTTAAATATCCAATAATTATCCGCAAGCATAAATTGGGAAAAAAATAATAAAAAAGACATGTTTCCAAATTTTAAATCCGATTTTCTTTAATTATTTAAAATATAAATATAAGCATGATTTATTCCATAATTTCCACAACATCATCATTCATAGCACTTCTCATACTTTAGTCATTTTTGGTATTTTTCTCTTGTTTTCAACATTGGGATATATCTATCAATTCTTTAATATAAATGTTATTTTTCACATAATCAAAGTAAATTCATTAATTTCTTCTTTTCTCTTTTGTGTGATTTTAATTGTTGGGAGATTATTTTATTGCATGATCATGTTTTGATTGTTTTCTTTCCTTCAATTGAATTTATGATCCCATCCAATGAAGTATAATCATGAACTTTAATCCTTGTTCTACCTTAATTAGGATGATTTGATTAGAAAAATAAACAAGTCATGAGTATTGATTAATTTTCAATATTCTGGATAAATTATATATTTGATAATTGATTTTAATAAATCAAACTAATTTGATTGTTTTGGGGAAATAATTGAGATGTGAATTGAGAAGATATTATTCCCTGGACTAAATTTATTAACTTGGGGTTAGAAAAAATATTTATGCCTTATAATTATTATCTAAAATATGGTTTAAAAAATAGTATGAAAATTATATTTGGGATAGTTAATTCCAACCCCTGAAACTAAATTTAATAACTAACCCCCTAAGTCCCCTAGTTTTTACATGTTTGTTATAAAATAACCTAAATTATCAATTAATTTTTTAAAAAAATTGGGCGAGTTTGATGAGATGAATCCTTAATAAAATTTCTTCCTCAAAATTTTTCTCCATAAGTTTAATCGGAAACAAAAATGTTTTTTTTCCTTTTTTTTTAATTGTTTTCTTTGTTTAAATAAAACCAACAAGATGCATTAATGTTTAATACAAATGATGACTTGTGATTCATAAAATGTAATTCTAAAATATGATAATATAATTGACATTTGAATAACATGACACAATAAATTGCATACCCTGAGAAATTGATCGAGATATGATGAAGGTGGATGTTGCATTTATTTTAAAATATTTTAAAGAATTTTTTTCTAAACAAACTTGTTATATGAATTTAGCTCATTTTTCGTAATTATATAGAACTGTATTTAAGTTAATTACATTCAATTAAAAATACTTATTTTAATTGCATTTCAATTTACACATACGAAGAGCTTTCGAAAATGAAATTGCATTCGAATTTACTACGACAATGGGTGGTGAATTTGTGACCCTAATCTTCACATTTATTAAGAATATAAATATGACTAAAACACAATGGGTAATAAAATTGTGTCTTGTGCGGTTTTATGAAAAATCTGCTTTCGAAGATTGACTACGAATACATGGTCTTTGTAACGACCAAATTTTATGAAATTAAAGTACTATAAAATATTATTAAGAAAACACGAATTTATAAATTGAAGTGATCTCAATAATTATCAAAAATTCGATTTAGAATTTTTAACTCTTAAGGAAGAATAATAATAATAATAATAATAATAATAATAATAATAATAGTAATAGTAATAATAATAATAATAACACATCCTCCAATTTAAATATCCAATAATTATCCCAAGCATAAATTGGGAAAAAAATAATAAAAAAGACATAAATCCAAAATTTAGTCCGATCATAATTATTTAAAATATAAATATAGCATGATTTATTCCACCATCCACAACATCATATCTTCAGCCGAATTCCTCAACCTGAAAGTCATGATAATAATAAGGGTGAGCTTCATCTCTCTCACTAGGGAATATATCTATCAATATTTAATATAACATGAAAAGTATTCACATAATTACAATAGTAAATTCATTAATTTCCTTCTTTTCCTCTTACTGGCCAGTTCCTGCATATAGCATTGCAGGTTCACCCCGAAGATACTTTTGATCTCGTACCCTTTTCATGGCCCCTAGCTTATATGAATTTATTTTCTCTTGACATATATTGCAATCAATGAAGTATAATCATGGAACTTTAAATAAAAACAAATACTATAAAAATCCCTACCTTAATAATCGCAGATATTCGATATAGAAAAATTAACATTAAGAGTCCTAGTCCTCGACCCCTTCGTTTTCAATATTAATTAAAATTATATAATTAATATGTGATTTTAATAAATCAAACTAATTAATGAAAGAATTTGTGAAAAATATTGAAAGAAGGCTTGTGAATTGTGAATATATATACATATATATATATATATATATATAACTTGAAGTAGAAAAAATATTTATGCCTTATAATTATTAGAAATATGGTGTAAAATTATGTATGAAAATACACATATTTATAGTAGTTAATTCCAACCCCTAAACCTAAATTAGCCCCTAATAACTAACCCCTAAGTCCCCTAAAAATAACCCCTAATCTAACCCCTAAAATAACTCCTAAATGAGCCCTTATTAATTTTTTAAAAAAATTGGGATTATTACATACTATTCCTCTTAATAAAATTTCGTCCTCAAAATTTGTTAACTCAATAAATTTTCGGAAACAAAAATGTTTTTTTTCCTTTTTTTTACACGAGGAGTTCTTTGTCTAATATGGAAAGTACAGATGCAATAATACTTTTAATACAAATGACGACTTGAATTCATAAAATGTAATTCTAAAATATGATAATATAATATGACATTTGAATAACATGACACAATAAATTGCATACCTTGAGAAATCTGACGAGATATGATGAAGGTGGATGTTACTAGACTATTTTCTTTTTAAAATATTTGAAAGAAATTTTTTTCTAAACAAGTCTACAGAACCGTAAATCTGCTCTGATACCATTTGTAACGACCCAATTTTATGAAATTAAAGTACTCTAAAATATTATTAAGAAAACACGAATTTATAAATTGAAGTGATCTCAATAATTATCAAAAATTCGATTTAGAATTTTTAACTCTTAAGTAATAATAATAATAATAATAATAATAATAATAATAATAATAATAATAATAATAATAATAATAATAATAATAATACATCCTCCAATTTAAATATCCAACAATTATCCCAAGCATAAATTGGGGAAAAAAAATAAAGGCATAAATCCAAAATTTAGTCCGATCATAATTATTTAAAATATAAATATAGCATGATTTATTCCACCATCCACAACATCATATCTTCTGCCGGATTCCTCAACCTAAAAGTCATGATAATAACAGGGGTGAGCTTCATCTCGCTTAGTAGGGATATATCTGTCAATATTTATCGAATTTTTAACTCTTAAGGAATAATATTATTATTATTATTATTTATTATTATTAATAATAATAATAATAATAATAATAATAATAATAATAATAATAATAATAATAATAATAATAATAATAATAATAATACATCCTCCAATTTAAATATCCAACAATTATCCCAAGCATAAATTGGGGAAAAAAAATAAAGACATAAATCCAAAATTTAGTCCGATCATAATTATTTAAAATATAAATATAGCATGATTTAATCCACCAATCACAACATCATATCTTCAGACGGATTCCTCAACCTGAAAGTCATGATAATAATAGGGGTGATCTTCATCTCGCTCAGTAGGGATACATCTGTCAATATTTAATATACCATGAAAAGTATTCACATAATTACAACAATAAATTCATTAATTTCCTCTTTTTCCTCTTACTGGCCAGTTCATGCATATAACATTGCAGGTTCACCCCGAAGATACTTTTGATCTCGGACCCTTTTCATGGCCCCTAGCTTATATGAATTTATTTTCTCTTGACATATATTGCAATCAATTAAGTATAATCATGGAACATTAAATAAAGACAAATACTATAAAAATCTCTACCTTAATAATCGCAGATATTCAATGTAGAAAAATGAACAATAAGAGTCCTAGTCCTCGACCCCTTCGTTTTCAACATTAATTAAAATTATATAATTAATATGTGATTTTAATAAATCAAACTAATAATGAAAAAATTTGTGAAAAATATTGAAAGAAGGCTTGTGAATTGTGAATATATATATATAACTTGAAGCAGAAAAAATATTTATACCTTATAATTATTAGAAATATGGTGTAAAATTGTGTATGAAAATACACATATTTATAGTAGTTAATTCCAACCCCTAAACCTAAATTAGCCCCTAATAACTAACCCCTAAGTCCCCCAAAAATAACTCCTAAATGAACTCTTATTATTTTTTTTTTTTTAAAAATTGGGATATTACAGTCTTGAATGTATTTTTCGTGATTCTGAAGTATGATATTTCTTCTTTTTTGACTCCATCAATAAACAATGTTAAATAGTATTTCCCGCATATCGCTTGATGCTATTTTAAATTATTACAATATCGGGAGATATAATTAATAGAATTATCAGGAAAATAGACATGTCATATTACAAAACAGAGACATTACAGATATATTACCCGTGCATAGTAATATGAAAAATGGAAGCTGAGAATGGAATTGTATGTTTTGTCCACCCTTTTAATGGTGTTAAGAAAAAATTGCTTAATTCCACCAATCTTCTACTTTTGGTATGGATTTTTGAATTTAGAAAACTTCATTGTAGAATGATATCCTATGTTTAATTTGGTTATAATTCATTCATCAAAATGTCTCAAAATTAGCAATTTAATATGCTATTTCAAAAAATAACTAAGTCAGTCAAGCTTGCTTTCCTTCATTCTTAATAAAATGATATCTTTTTGGTGGTTAAAAATTGTGTCAAACATTAATTTTGTACTTTCAACTCCAACAATAAATACACAAGCATATATATATATATATATATACACACTAAACTATTAAAATTACTTATTTAATTAGGAGCCCTAAGCAGCCGGGAGGCCCTAGGCAACTGCCTCAATGGCCTAAAGGCTCCTACGACTCTGAGTGAATATGCAATAAATTCATTTTAAAGATGCAACAATGTTCTTCTAAATATGCAATGACATTATTTTAAAAATGCGAAAAATGTAACTATGCAATGGTGTAATATTAAACATACAGAGTAGTGATATAAATTTATCAAACAATGGCCACCATCTATATCTACATCAAACCCATTCTAATTCAACAATATAATCTTACTAGCCATCTAATCATCGAAACTGTAAGTTATCCAAGTATTGCTGATCGTGAAAATATTTTCACTATACTGCAAGTGTACAGCGTAGCTAGCAGATAATGGCGATCAATGTCGTATTCTTCAGGGATTAAAAAGAAATACTTAGGCTATAGTAAATTTCGTATTCCAATTTTATTGAAGCGGTCGGAAATCACAAAATTATTTATTATCTAACTAATCTTAAATTAACAAATAAAAATAAAATATCTAAATTTATAAAAACCCGAACTCCACAAGTCTTTTCAACAAATACGAAAGCAACCCTAGACACATAATCTCAACATGCTTTTTCATTATTAAATCCAATTAATATTTATCAAAACCAGCTTATGTATTTCTATGGGTTCATTCTCTAAATTAGTTTATTCCACCTCCCAAAGCAAATAAACAGTTGATTAATATCAATTGCTAGCATCCTACTCAACAATTAATATTAACTCTCAAAAGATCTTTGAATTGAAATACTCCCCGCAAACAGTTATAAGCCTCCCGACTCTATATCCGTTTATGTTTGAATTTGATTTTTGTTTGTTAGAACTCATCTCCCGAATTATGAACTAACAAATATGACATGCAATTATTGATCAGATAATCTACAAGAATTAAGTATTCGAATTCATATAATAGAACACATAAATAAATTAAGAAAACAATGAATATAGATTTAACATGAATCTACAGTTTTGATTATGCCCTAGGATCAGAAAGATTAGCCCAACATATTTGATAATAAATTCATACACAAAATTGAAATCAAATAGTTTGACATCGTTTAAGTACAAATAAGAGATCTAGACTAAGAAAGAATGAACCCTTCTTGTCAGGATGGATTTTCCCTCCAAACCTTTGAACTTTTGTGCTTCCATAGATGGGAAAGGCCTTGTGGTGCTCTTCGTAGAATTGCCCTCCTCTCTCAGAAGACTATTGATTTGTGTAATCCTAGTGTATTTTGTGTTGTAAGATGATATGAAATGTCTTTAATTCGTGCAGACCTTGGTCCCTTTATGTAGGTGCTTTGAGAGATCACTCGTAGAGTTCTGACGGTAAAAGGAATCAAAAATTAGCTGACAAACAAATCACATGGCCGTGTGTAGCTCACACGGTCCGGTTGTGTAAAGCATTTCAGTCTCTATTTTTGCTCCGAACTAATCACACGGTCGTGTGATTTTCACACGGTTGGGTCGTGAGATGTGTCTCTGAAATTCTTCCCTTGAACAAGTCGCATGAACGTGTAAAAATACATGGAAGCAGTTCACACGGTCGTGTGAATCTACATGGTCAGACCGTGTGACCTGTTTTTCTCTGTTTTCTTCGCATATTCGATCATCTCTTCGCATTTTTCAATCTTATCCGGGTCTTCTAACTGAATTGTTTTTATTTTAGCTCCGTTTCCTGTAAAAATTACAAGAATATGCAGTATCATTCCCTTCTAAGAAGACCAAGTAAACTACATCAAATATGCATGCAAATGCATCAAATATATATCAAATTAAGTCCCAAAATGTACGTATATCCCCCAAACTTAAACCATTGCTCGCCCTCGAGAAAACTAAGAAAAATAATCTCAAGGGGTACAAAGAACACAAAAGAACACTATAAACACTTAATCTCATTCAACTCCACATTCAAGTAAACATGAATTCATCATCAAAAAGCCATCAATCACAAGTTCGACATAATCAATACTCATCCGGGTACTTGACATCGCAACTCACAAGTAATAATGTTCTCAACTCTCAAAGTAGATGGGACATGTATACGCTCAAATCAATTCAATGAATGTAGAACTACCATAGGCTTGCAAATCGTCTAACATCTCTACCACTTAAGTGTGCACAATTTAAGAATCAAAAAGGACTTTTCATTTGGTTGTAATATAGGCTTTTTGGTCAGGGTAGAAAATTTTTGGATTAAGTGACTTGACTTGAGCAAATAGAATTTAAGTACACGGACTTCAACTTACCAACCCATTTCATCTAAAAATCATTCTTTCAAATTATTTCTTTTTTTCATCTCATACTCCACCCTTTTTCTTTTTCTTCTTCTTTTTTTTCTTAGGCCCTTTGCCTTCTTTCTTTTGCCTTAAGCTCTTAATTTATTCAAAATTTTTTTCTTCTTTTTCTTTTTCTCTTGCTCGATTTTTCTTTCTTTTTTTCAGAAATTTTCTTTCTTTTTCGGGCTTTTTTATTCTTTCATTTACCTAATCACTGCTCATCCTTCTTTCTTTTGCCAACATTCTTTCTTAATATTTCACCACATCTCCCCCAAACTATTAATCTTCTATAAGCTCAAGTTTTAGGAATAAAAATTATTTTAAGTTCAAAAGATCAAAAATATGGCTAACAATAAAAAGTTTAGGCTCAAAGTGGCTAACTCGGGAATCATGAGTTCATAGGTAAGCTTTTTAGGCTAAGCAGGCTAAAACAAAGATGACATTAAATCATTTTCAAAATTGCACACACATGGTTTCAATGAAAATAACAATGCAAATTCTAGAGTTCTAACAACCATGAATGACACACTCAAGAAAAAATAAGACTGCATAAAGCTCATAGGCTTATTTTTCGCAACATGCTCAAATAACCAGTTTTCTCAATCAATGCCAAACAAGCAAAATATATATTCTCAACAATTCATCACATTATTCACAAAAATATTTTATCTCATGAAACTAAATGCTCATAGTAAAATCATACGAAAGCTTATTGTACTTTTCAAATTCTAATCTTAACTTACATAAAGCAATAAGCGTGCTAAAGCGATAAACGTGCTAAAATAAAAATAAACTAAAAATTTGATTTTTTTTATAAATTTTTATGCAAATTTTATATGCTCTACATGCAATCCTAAATGCAATGCAAAAATACAACAATACTTATTTACGCATTCTTGACAACCCCCCAAATTATGCTTTGTCCCGAACATATGAGGAAATTATCAAAAGAAAGAGAAATGCGTAAAAAGTACTTACAAACTCATTGTGGTGATAGAGGTGGAGGGTAGTGGCCCTATAAGATGTGCCATTGGTCCAAACGAGACATCTCGTACATCTTCTGCTGCTGCTGTGTGATGGTGTCAAAGCGTTGCAAATACTCAGTATGATACTTGCTCGAGAATTTCTTACCGCAAGCGTACGATGTCAAGTTTTAGTATAGATTTAGAAGTGGGGTTATTGTCTCCACAAGTATTGACATCGAATTTTATACTAAGTACTGTAATTATAATAGCTTAATTCTATCTAGATAATCGAAAAGAGATGTGTTTTGATTAAACTAAATATAAACCTAAAATTATAAAAACAAATTCGTTCAGACAAATTATCAAACACTATATAGATATGAATTCTAGAGGGTTGATTCACCTAGTTTTTCCCTATGTTATCAATCCAATTTATTAATCACACGTTATTAATGTATAAACCCAATATTCCTACCGTTTATCACTTCCTCTCTCGAGTGCCAAGTGATTCTAGGTTTCAATCATGATTTCGATATCTCTATAAAAATCATAAATTAAACCCTAATGTGCTCGATGAATATTCTATCACAGGCTTCAAAAGATTCATAAACTTCTCAGTTTTATGAAACCCTAGGTTATGCTATTCTATGGCCATGCGTTCAATTACCTCTCTCGATTGTCAAATCAAACACGCCAAATAATCTAAACTATTGATCAGATGATTCAGATGCAATAAATCCGAATAACACAAATAGATTTAATAACATGAGAATCCAATAAACTGAAAATCAAAACATAAGTTCAAACATAAGTTACATCAATCCCCTAGAAAAATAGGTTTAGCTCATGGTGGATGTACAAAAACTCATGAAAAAGTAATTATACACCTCAAGACTTCAACAAAGATAGTGGAATAATAATTCAGAATAATCAAGGAAAGAATCCTCTCTGTTTCCAGAATATGGATACCTTCGAATCTCATCCCGAACTCTTTCTCCTTGCTCAAAGTCATCCCGCGTGCTCAATAGAATATCATACCCTTGTCCCGTGCATCATTGGTTGTATTTATAGGCCCAAGATCCGTCAAAAGTCCGAAAATATAAAAAAACATAAAAATCTTGGCCACCTACGTGCACTGCGGCGTTCTGTGGCAGGTGCTGCGCTGGGTTCTTGGGCTGCTCCTCGACGCACGCTGAATCGCTCCTGCCCGGGCACTGTAGCGCTTGATTGCTCTGCCTGCCAAACTTTGGACCCCCGTGCTGCAGTGCGGGGGTAGTAGCACTGCGGCTCTCCCTTTGCTCAACGATTTTTCTCATTTTTTCACTTCTTCAAACACGCTTTCTTCCTTCCAAACACGTTTTTCATTATTTTCGATCATTTTCGGCTAGCATAACCTGTATCGACTCCCTAAAGACTTAAATTGGACTCAACTGACTCTAAAACACCCAAAAATAACGCAAAATCCTAGTCTAGAATACTTAATTCATTGGTATAAAACCAATTTAATAAATACCCCCAAACTTAGATGTTTGCTTGTCCTCAAGCAATTTTTACTGACTCTTGAAAAACAAAGGACACAAAGAAAACATAAATATCAACAACTGACTAGAACATACCAACTGCAAAACTTCACAACCAAGCTCATTCGTCTCAAAATTTGTTTCACTATCAATCAAGCACGCGTTTTAACAATGTTATCATGAGTGCGGAAAGTTTATGCCAACTCCCTTTTCATTATTCGGATAGATTCACGCAATCAAGTTTTTCAAAATGATCCACTTTCTGATATAAAGGTGCGATGCTTACCGGACTCCATAGGCTTGTCTTTCACACTAATATCCACTAATGTAGGCTAATGTAACACAAGGATCAATAGTACTTTCAAATCTTCTAATGTGGGCTTAGGGTAAGGTAGAAAAATATGGGATTATGTGGCTCAAATCACCCAAACACACAATTATCAACTCTTTTAAATCACTAGTTAATATCCAACCTTCACTTTATGACATTTCCCTTGTTCTCACTTCATGAACCTTTAGTCCCGCTGATTATTTTTGTTTTTTTTAAACCCCAAACTTAATCTTTTGCATACTTTATACATGGGGTTTAATATTTTCACTTCTCGGGCAACTTCACACAATTAAACATATACCCTGTGTAAGTCCAAGCGGCTACGATAATCTAGAGGGGGGGTGAATAGATTATCTCCATCTTTTCGATTTCGCCCTCTTTTTCGAACCGAATGCTCAAAGACAATAATAAAGGTGCGGAATGTAAACAACACGCGTCGATTTATAGTAGTTCAACCCACCTAGGGCCTAGTCTACTACCACCCCAGTATATCCGGGATGGATTTCAAAAAGAAAAAGAATTTTATTAAATACCAAAATTAATACAACACCAACTTACAACACCTTGAAGAGCACCACACTCTTCTTCAACACCACCTTTGGAGATTACCACAATCTCTCTTTGAAGATTACCACAATCTTCCTTCAACGGCACCTTGTGAAGATTACCACAATCTTCAACCTTGAAGAATACCAAATTCTTCAACACCTCAACAAGAAGATTACCACAATCTTCTTACACCTAACACCTAGATCACCCAAGTATGTTCTTACCACAAGGACACTCACAAGGATATCTTGTGTTGAATGATAACCCAAAATCAAGATCACAACTCGATAAAGAATATTACAAATATGAGTGCAAGTGTAATCAAGAAATAAGCCTAGACCTCAAGGATGTGAAAGTGATAAACTAGGCAAAATTACAACAAGAATAATAACAATGAAGGACAAGTGTTTGCTTGAAGTGTATCTTGTTGTATTGTATCTCAATGGTAGTAATGGTTGCTCCAAAACTTCCTCTATTTATAGGAGATGAATGATCAAGCTAGGCTCCTCTTGGGGATTGAAAATCTACAGAAAAATACAATTAAAATCAAGAATATAGCTGTTAGAAAACAATCCCACATTTTAAGGAAAAGATGTCTGCTGTCAAACGGTCAGATTTTGCTGTCAAAAGATAGGGCGACCGGTCGCACAGAAATAGAAGTTCAAAAAATGACACAACATTTTTACATAGGGCGACCGGTCGATGTAGGGTTCGACCGGTCGTCCCCTATGTTGGCCGGTCGCACATCCTTAAAAATCAAAGTGCAAAAGTCTGTTTCAAAACCAAGACTTGCAGGTACCGGTCGACCCCTGGGCGACCGGTCGACCGGACCGGTCGATGCCCAGGGCGACCGGTCGACCTGCTTGATTTTTTCTTCCATCTTATTTTCTGTTCCAAAAATCATCTTCAGGTACGGGTTGCCCTATGGGGCAACCGATCGACCTCGAGACAGAAATGTTGTCCAATTTTTGTCGAAAATAAAACTCAAGAAATACTACGAAAATTTAGTAAAAACATTTTAAACCAATCGGGAGTATTTAGACAACATTTAGGAACCTTGTTTTGAAGTAAAAACTTATAAACATAAAATCATTAAAAGTGTTGTCCAATTTTATCTAAAGTAAAACTTGAAGAAATACTCCGGAAAATATTAAAACCATTTTAAATCATTTAGGAGTATTTGGACAACAATTAAAAACATTGTTTTGGTGTAAAAATAAAATTATCAAAATTAAGATAAAAACATGTATCAAACAATCTCCCCCTTTTTGATGATTACATATCAAAACAATTTTTAGAAATATTAGAGGGACAATTTTAAAAATAATTTTCCGGTAAAAACATCTAACCGTTTGGAAGCAACCAAAATTTCCAAAATACATAAGCAACTAAGAAAGGGAGAAATTATATTCAATAATAGGCATAATAAGCACAAGCTCCCCCTATCAACAAGCACATCAAGAATAATGTAAAAGCAATTATCCATAAGCTAAAAGCTTAGCTTTTATAAATTGTTCAAGAACTTATAAGCTCCCCCTGTCAATAAAACATCATTAGACAAGTATATAAGTCCATCAAACAACAATTGGACTAAATATAATTCACAACTTATGGCTTTAAAGAGCCATAGCTTATAGCTTTTATAACGAGCTTTTATTGGCTTCTTTGAGCTAATGAGCCAATTTCCTGTTTCTCCCCCTTTGGAATCATCAAAAAGAATGTTAGGATGATAAAAACATCATACAAATACTTCAAAGTGCGCTAAAGAGACGGTTTATCAACCATTGAGCAATTTAGGCTTAAAAATCCAAAGAAAATGGGAGAAAAGTATCATGAAGAGTTCATACGCTCGTTTTATTTGCCAAAACATGATCTCAATAAGTATAGAAGACTTTTGGAAGCAAGAAAATCATGTAGAAGTTGAAATTTTCATTGCGACATTTTATCGAACACTTTGTGGGCGTGAAAATTAAAAGATGTTGTATATAGCCCTTGTAAATGTTTCAAGCCAAAAAATTTCATTACCAATTCACATCAATCATCATACAATACAACATAATAAATAAGCTCATCAAGATCATATGCAAAAAATATAGCAAGAGATATACAAGAAAGTCATAAACTCAAGAGTTCAACCCAATTGAGATAATATTGGCCAAAAAGATCAAGGCATTACGAATGCCATCAAGCAAAAAATTAAAGAGTCATCAAGTAATACATGTCAAGCATCAAACAATGCATATTAGACATTACAAATGTCCCAAATAATCCATCTAAACAAAATGATCAAGACATGTCATATGCATTTTAGAAAATTAAAAGAAGCATTTTTACCATTAAGTACTTCATACCAACAACAAACTATGCCAAACTAGAGTATTTTTACCATCAAATACTCCATCAAAATCATGATCATCCACAAGTCATTATCAACTTGCTATTTTAACCCTTTCAAGAAAACAAGCAAATCTCATTAGTACGAAAGAGTTTTACAAGAAAGTAAAAAAAAATACAAGACAACATGAACAAGAAAGAAAATGCTAGAATAGTAAAGGGGTGGGGACATCAATCCTCGTCCGAAGAGAAGCAAGTTCGGGGAATAAAATGTTTGATGAATTTCTTCAACTTGTCGATTGATTTTTGCATTTTAGAGGTCTTTTGCTCCAAAGCCTCATACCTAGCTTCATGAAAAGATCTTAAATCATCAAATTCGGCTTGGGTGTACCTCCTAGAAGGTTGAGCACTGGTATTACCCTCCGGATTGCTCTGTTCGCCTTCCTCTGCCAATCTCGCGGCCTTGGCATCATCAAAGAAGTCGTTTGGATCTGGGGAATCTTGGCCTCTTCCTCTAGCCATCTTAGTTGGTCGGATGCCCATATTTTTGCGCATAGTGACCATTTGGGAGATATTATCAATGTCAAAGTCATTTTGAAATACCTCCAAATTACATTCCGACGAAGGTAGTCCCGATTGTATAAGAAGTTTACAAATCCAATTGCCCATAACAAACTTCTTATTTCCTTGAGTGATAGACTCAATTAGACATTGAATAAGAATGGCGCCAAAGTTAAGCGGTTCCCTTCTAGCAATCTTATAAGTCAAAAATAGTCCATGTTGCTAGGCATTTTACCCGCTTTTCCACAAATACATGGCGACAATAATGATAAAATTCGGTGCTCAAGTGTCATCGCCAACAATGAATACTTTGGCCATACGCCCAAATAGGTCTTAACTTCTCTCATAGACACCCCCAACATATCATCATTCCAAATAGCACAAGAGAAAAGTCCCAACCACTTTCTCTAACATGTAGAAGCCGACAAATATCATTAGGTGTCCACCTAAAGTGACGACCTTTAACAAACGAATTTACCGCAATAGGCTTTCTATCATCAACATCATATTGTACCCACATATTTGCATAAAAATATTGGATAATATCATCATCATACAAAACATATGCATGCTCCCATAAAAACATCCAACCTTGCTCCTCAAAGAATCCTCTAATAGTAGGATATTCATTAGCAAATGAATTAAAACGACAAATTTTAGTCCGAGCAATCGACTTTCCACCCATTCCCGAATCTTCATAGTACCACTCCGCATATTTATTGATGAAATTAAGAACATTATTAGAATGGGGAGCTTGAGTAATAAAAGATTTCTTACTTTTCGCCCACCTGCAATTTTTGAGCGAAATTGTTCCATGGAGCTCGGCAATTTGGGCCCGAGAGAGTATGGGATTTTGAATGTCATCACGTTCTTGAGCCACGTTCCTTTGGGCAG
This sequence comes from Rehmannia glutinosa, assembly GCA_016081115.2. Taxonomy (NCBI): domain Eukaryota; kingdom Viridiplantae; phylum Streptophyta; class Magnoliopsida; order Lamiales; family Orobanchaceae; genus Rehmannia; species Rehmannia glutinosa. The sequence continues at coordinate 37,640,062 of CM071931.1, read as the reverse complement.
CTCGAATATCCTTTTGTTCGGCTTCGTCTTGCCGATTTCTCGAAGAACCCTCTCCGCACTTTCTTCTCTTGGAAGTGGGATTTTGACCGGTGGAATTTCTTGGAGGAGCCATATATGTAAGATTCTTGCAAAAATAAGAGGATTAGCAACAAGAATCGTAAAGATTGATGAAGAAATGAGGATTTTATGAAAAAGGGAAAATTTTTTGCTGTTGTGCGAAGGGAGGGTTTTGATGTTCTGTTTCAGAATTGAGGACAGACAGGTTATATCCCAAAAATTTTGCCTGGGCAACCGGTTGAGGTGGGGTGCGACCGGTCGACGTGCACGGTGACTGGTTGCGCCTTGACCGTCCCAGTGCAATTTTTCATTCTCCAGGGTTTTCAAAAATTCGATTTTTCACCCCAAAAGTTTAAAACTTTGCAAAAAGATAATTATGGACTAAATCCAACAAATATGAGTTTCGAGAAAACACATATACGGGAAAAACGAGATTAACCGAGTAGTGCCCTTTTAAGAAAAATTTGCAAAATCATTTAGGGGCACTTAAGGGGTTGAAATGAAATATCTTGAAAGATATGTGCATAAGCATAATATCGAGTTCTAAGAGAAATACGAGTGAACATACCTCGATAGTTTAAGAAACTTGATGACGAAATAGCCAATGAATATGAGATATATATCCTACACAATTCTTAAAGAAAATTTGCACAATAGCACAAGGTAGGCAAGTAATAGGAGATATCAAGAAAAGAGCTTATGCTATACATAAGAGATAATAAACCACATAAGTCTAATTAAATGCACAAGAGTTTTAGAAACATCATGCAAGGTCTTCTTTTTTTTTAATTTTTTTTTTTTGAAACTCACAAATATATTGAAGACCTAAATTTTAAAAATAATGAAAACTCTTTTGCAATAAAAACATGCATACTAACAAAGTAAAATGCATATTTAAATGGGGAGATACGGTTTACTAATTACGCCATTTGCATGGGTTGTGCCGTTCCCATTGTTGATGATATCTTCCCTTTGAGAAGTCACTTTGTTGATGATGGCTTCTTTGATTACTCCATTTCCAAGGTTTGTTACCTTCCCATTGTTGATAGTCTCTTCTTCTTTGAAAATCATCTTGTTGATGATGTCTTTGCCATTTCCAAGAATTGTGTTCTTCCCATTTTTGATTATATCCTCTTCTTGGAAATTGGCTTTGTTGAAAAAGTTTTCTCCTTTGATCAAATGAATTTGTCATTTGATGTCTTCTTGGCGGTATGAATTTTCTCCGATTATTATTTTGCCGGGTACCTAATAAAACATTATTTTGTGGTACCCTCAAGTGCTTGGGTCCTTTAGGATTAGCTTTGAGACTTTTAGGTCTCCAACAATAATTAGAGCTATTTCTAGCCCGACAAGTATTTATCGTATGACCCTTTTTACCGCAATAAAAACAAGTAATAATTCTAGGAGCATAATGACCAACATGCTTAGAGACTTGATTCTTTTTCATATGATTGACAACATTAAGCTTATGATCAAGTCCTTTATCACAATTATGAACATCAACAATATTGGTCTTTTTATTGGTACTCAATAAATCATTTTTCATGCAATTCAAATTCTCAACAAGAGTACTATTTTCTTTCTCAAGGTTTCTAACCTTATCAAGTGTGGTGGTGTGAACACATGATAGTGATTCATAGAAAGTAAATAAACTATCCTTATCATTTTTCAAAACAATGAATTCCTTTTTCAAATTTTTGTACTTAACAAGTAAATTTTGGAATTCATTTTGAAGATCATCAAAATCAATTTGCAAATCACTATAATCATTTTGAATAACAATATCATAGGAAGTAGAGGGTTTAAGACATACCTCGTTTTCTTCTTTGATGCCCATAAAACAATATTCAACTTCTTCATATTTGGAAGTTGTAGGAGGCTTGTTCCTTAGATTTGAACTTGTATCCCTTTGAGAAGTAGATGCTTTTGTTTGACTCCTTTCATTTGCAAATACTCCATAGATGGCTTCTAATTATTGCCATACTTCATGTGCCGATCGAATTCCTACAATATGTTCATATACCAAATTAGTAAATGAACAATACAAAATATTGAGGGCTTTACCGTTTAAGGAGATGATTTTCTTCTCTTCATCATTGAGCTCTTTGAAGCCTTTGGAGGTGTGTGGTGTATCTTTCATTGGAATGGATTGTCCATTGATGACGATGTTCCAAATATCGAACCCGCAACCTTGTAAATAACATTCCATTCTTTCTTTCCAAAATATATAATTTTTGAAATCAAATAGAGGTGGCTTGATGGTGGAGGTGCCGGTAAGATGAGCTTCGTTCGTAGCCGACGATCATTTCTCTTTACTCGTGATGTGAAACGAGCTTGCCAAAGAGTTTGGCTTTGATACCACTTGTAAGTCCAAGCGGCTACGATAATCTAGAGGGGGGGTGAATAGATTATCTCCATCTTTTCGATTTCGCCCTCTTTTTTGAACCAAATGCTCAAAGACAATAATAAAGGTGCGGAATGTAAACAACACGCGTCGATTTATAGTAGTTCAACCCACCTAGGGCCTAGTCTACTACCACCCCAGTATCTCCGGGATGGATTTCAAAAAGAAAAAGAATTTTATTAATTACCAAAATTAATACAACACCAAATTACAACACCTTGAAGAGCACCACACTCTTCTTCAACACCACCTTTGGAGATTACCACAATCTCCCTTTGAAGATTACCACAATCTTCCTTCAATGGCACCTTGTGAAGATTACCACAATCTTCAACCTTGAAGAATACCAAATTCTTCAACACCTCAACAAGAAGATTACCACAATCTTCTTACACCTAACACCTAGATCACCCAAGTATGTTCTTACCACAAGGACACTCACAAGGATATCTTGTGTTGAATGATAACCCAAAATCAAGATTACAACTCGATAAAGAATATTACAAATATGAGTGCAAGTGTAATCAAGAAATAAGCTTAGACCTCAAGGATGTGAAAGTGATAAACTAGGCAAAATTACAACAAGAATAATAACAATGAAGGACAAGTGTTTGCTTGAAGTGTATCTTGTTGTATTGTATCTCAATGGTAGTAATGGTTGCTCCAAAACTTTCTCTATTTATAGGAGATGAATGATCAAGCATAGGCTCCTCTTGGGGATTGAAAATCTACAGAAAAATACAATTAAAATCAAGAATATAGCTGTTAGAAAACAATCCCACATTTTAAGGAAAAGTTGTCTGCTGTCAAATGGTCAGATTTTGCTGTCAAAAGATAGGGCGACCGATCGCACATAAATAGAAGTTCAAAAAATGACACAGCATTTTTACATAGGGCGACCGGTCGACGTAGGGTTCGACCGGTCGTCCGCTATGTTGGCCGGTCGCACATCCTTAAAAATCAAAGTGCAGAAGTCTGTTTCAAAACCAAGACTTGCAGTGCGGTCGACCGACTGGCGGATCGGTCGACCGACGGTCGATGCCGAGCGGCACGGTCGACTTGATTTTTTTTTCTTCCGTCTTATTTTCTGTTCCAAAAATCATCTTAAGGTACGGGTTGCCCTATAGGGCGACCAATCGACCTCGAGACAGAAATGTTGTCCAATTTTTGTCGAAAATAAAACTCAAGAAATACTCCGAAAATTTAGTAAAAACATTTTAAACCAATTGGGAGTATTTAGACAACATTTAGGAACCTTGTTTTGAAGTAAAAACTTATAAACATAAAATCATTAAAAGTGTTGTCCAATTTTATCTAAAGTAAAACTTGAAGAAATACTCCGGAAAATATTAAAACCATTTGAAATCATTTAGGAGTATTTGGACAACAATTAAAAACATTGTTTTGGTGTAAAAATAAAATCATCAAAATTAAGATAAAAACATGTATCAAACACCCTGTTCATCATACATATCCTCAACCTTCAACATCTTTCTATAATTTGTGTGCATGAGTGAGGGATAATTGGGATTTTCACATGTAGGCCCTGGGTATTAGATTGGCTTCCAAAGAAACGGGTTTACAAGGCAAAATGGGACACTAGGGATAATATATAATATAAGGGTAGGCATTTTTGGCTCTAAATGTCCAAAGATGGCCTAAATCACTTCGTTAATGTTACATCACCTATAATTTCGCCTTGACTAGTGTTCAGATAAGTTCTAGAATCTGGTGGGATCGTTCAATAAACACTCAATCACATAAATCGTGTCCAAATAAATCAACAGAGTCAAGCACATAGATGGAATAAATGTGAAGAAAAGTATATGACAGCTCAAACACATACTCTTTTGACCGTTTAACTCATATTCAACAAATTCACTTAGGCATGCAATTTTACGGTTACATAAATGATTCGACTCGACTCCAAACTCTTTTTTTGACTCAATACTAGACTCAATAAAAAATACAAACTAAACCCCCCAAACTTATAATGATATTGTCCCCAATGGAGAGGTGAGAAAATGACTTTCTTGGTAGCCGAGGAGCTAAGGCTCCTCATCAGAGTCATGTGGTGGAAGGAAGGCGACTGGTCCCGATGGCGGAAATGGGTATTGTGGGTACATCTGGCTGTATATCTGAGCAAGGACCCTATCGCGCTTGTTTTTGTGCTCTTCCCACGTAGCTCTATGGCGCTGTTCCACCTGAAATGCAACTGCTAGGCAGCGATGCGCCATCCTCATCTCCCGCATCTGTAGATAGTACTCATGCATGGGCTCAGCCTAGAAGTCGGATGGATGAGACTGAGTGTCGGCCGATGAAGAAGGAACCTCAGCACCGTGTGTCTGTGCTGGTATGTCAGGTGCAGCTACGGGAGGGGCAGGAGCAGGGTCAACAATATATCCCTCGCCCCTAGGCTCAGGCATGCCGCCGTCCCAATCTTCATATGCCGCAATGATAGCCGAATCAATGGCCCCCTTGGGGCGCTTCAAAGGCTGGTCGATCCCCCAAGTGATACCCTCTCGTTGGCGCAAGCCACATATCAATATCGGCATGCAAAGTCGCCTAGTACTATGGTGGTGAACAGCCTGGTGGATGGACACAGAAATAATCACGGCTGGGCCAAACTGTATGCCATGGATGATGGCATAGAGAAGGTGGGATCTGTTTGGCGTGACATCACCAACGTGTCTGGTCAGCATCAAGTTATGGCATAGGAAATGATACCATGCACGACCATATCAACTAAGTGTCGTGTGGGAGAAGATCATAGCGCCACAATCGGCTCGAGCAGGTCGCCATTCTGTGCCAGGGCAACAAAGAGCCTATACGATCATATCTAGATTAGGCTGGTCGGAAATAAACTCGGTGTATGGCTGGTGGTCCACTTCCGGTAATGAGTAGTACTATCGAATAGCCTCAGGGTCATAAGATACTTGCTTGCCGCGTAGAAAGACGTCTGTGGATTCATGTGAGGGGTCACTGGCGTTGGCGTAGGGTGGAGGTTGGGCACAAAACTTTTTCCAATGTCGCTCACGGATCATACGCTGGAGATGCCCATCTCGCGGACCCGGTTGGAACCCCCATTTGGCATTGATACTACGTGTCATCAATTTGTCGTAGAAACGCTTTTGTGCCTCCGCACTAATAAACCGAGCGGTGTCATATTCTTCTGAGGTAGGCGCCTTTTATTTGCCCTTTCCTTTGCTCCTTACCATATTTGTAACCTAGCAAAAAAGACAGCAAAGCAAAGCACGTGGAAACATGAAAATCAGTGAGGGGTGAGAAATCGACAATCAAGGTAATTACAAAATGCACCCAAGTGGAATAAGTAGCTTTACGTCGAGAAGACAAGCATAAATATGCAAGATGACACTCAACAATGTAAAAATGTCATTGGGGCATTTGATCAAACACCTTATATGCATGAATTTGGGAGAAGATGATAAATGTAATGGATAATTCAATTCAATCCAAAAATTCAATACCAATTCCTAATTCTATCATGAACATGCAAACCACAATCCAACAATCAACAACAATTACCCCAACAAGCACCACAAACCAATAATCCAAAATAGAGAAAATGGGGAAAACATGGGGGAAGGGTTTGGAATGAAGAATACTTACCAATGAATGTATGGATGCAATGAAGATGATGTGTGAGGTTTGAGAGTACTCTATTTGGAAGATGGAGTGATTGTTGTGTGAGTTTTGGTGGAGGGCATGTGTTTTCATCGCACACTTTGCCAAGGGATGGTGTTGTTGTGTTTTAAAAATGAGGGCTGGCCGGTCAAGATTTAGGGCTGGGGCGGTGGAGCGCTGCAGCGCTCGAAAGGGTCGCTTTTGTCTAAAATTGGTGGAGTGCGCCCTCTTGAGCACTGTAGCGCTGGGGTACTGAAGAGAATTTTTCCTGCTGCACGTTGCAACAGGGAATTAGGGGGGCTCCTTCCGCCCGGTTTTTCGTCACAATTCTTCATGATCATGCAATAAAGGGTCGGGGTATGATGCAACTCGCTAATCCAAAAAAATACAAAAAATACTACTATGATGCAATTAAAACAAAAACAGCTACTAAACTATTTTAACACTACTAAAGCAATAAAAGGGGCTTGGGTTGCCTCCCAAGAAGCGCTAAGTTTACATTATTTAGCCAGACTTTGTCATATACTTCACAAATCCGCATCTCTGAGCGGGAGATTTAGGATTTTCTGGGCTTCATCACCAAAATAATTTTTCAACCTCTGCCCATTGACCTGAAACATGTTTCCATCTTTACACCGCAACTCTATAGCACCAAATGGCGAAACACACTCGATAACAAACGGTCCAGACCATCTCGATTCAGTTTTCCTGGGAATAATTTCAACCGCGAATTGAATAATAATACCTGCTAGCCCAGGATAAATTCACGCCTCAAAATCATTTTATCATGCCATTTCTTGGTCTTTTCCTTGTATATTTTGGCATTCTCATAGGCCTCATTTTGGAATTCCTCCATCTCATCAAGTTGTAACAACCTCTTCTCACTGGCTGCCTTCAAGTCAAAATTCAGCTTCTTCACAGCCCAATATGCACGATACTCAAGCTCTACCGGGAAGTGACTTGCCTTCGCAAACACCAAGCGATATGGGGACATACCAATATGCATTTTAAAGGCCGTTCGATATGCCCAAAGCGCATCATCCAATTTATGAGGCCAGTCATTGCGATTACAGCTTACAGTCTTCTCAAGAATTTGCTTCACCTCACTACTTGAAATTTCAGCCTGTCCATTCGATTGTGGGTGGTAACCTAAAGCAACCTTGTGCCCACACCAAACTTTGAGAGAAGCTTATTAAATAGTTTATTGCAAAAATGAGTACCTTCATCACTAATAGCCCTAGGAGTGCCAAAACGAGTGAATATATGCTTGTGTAAAAATTTCAACACAACCTTGGCATCATTAGTAGGTGTAGCAATTACCTCCACCCATTTGGAGACATAATCAACCGCAAGTAGGATATAGGCATGTCCAAATGAAGGGGGGATGGACCCATGAAGTCAATCCCCCAAACATCAAACAATTCTACTTCCATCATGTTGGTGAGGGGCAACTCATGACGTCGAGAGATATTGCCAACCCACTGGCATCTATCACAAGTCTGCACAAAAGTATAACAATCTTTGAATAGAGAAGACCAATAAAATTCAGAATGTAATACCTTACCAACCGTGCAGGTTGGCCCAAAATGACCACCATAAGGGGCAGAGTGGAAATGCTGTAGAATCTCCTCCACTTCCTCTCAAGGCACACAACGGCAAATAACAGAATCAGCACACCTCTTGAACAAAAGCGGATCATCCCATAAATATGACTTAACATCATGCAAAAATTTCTTCTTCTGGTGGGAAGTCAAATCCGGAGGCAAGACTCCACTAACCAGATAGTTCAAAAAATCAGCATACCATGGGAGATGAGTTTCTACTGCCAAAATACACTCATTCAGGAATGACTTCTGAATAGGAGCTTCAATCATCTCGTCGGGCTATTCCAATCTCGATAGGTGGTCGGCTACCACATTCTCACTACCCTTCTTATCCCAGATCTCTATATCAAATTCTTGGAGAAGGATAATCCATCTTATCAGTCGCGGTTTCACATCTTTCTTCACAAAGAGGTACCAGATAGCAGCATGATCAGTATAAATGATGACCTTAGTAAGCCCGAAACTTGTCAAAGGCAAATACTACTACTAGCATCTCCTTTTTCGTAGTTGTGTAATTCTGATGGGCATCATCCAATGTCCTGCTTGCATAGTAAATGGCCTTGAAAATTGTATCTCTTCTTTGACCCAACACAGCCCCCACTGCATAATCACTAGCATCGGACATAAGCTGAAAGGGCTGTGTCCAATCCGGTACCACCATAATGGGAGCAGAAATGAGTGCCTTCTTAATATGCTCAAAAGCCTGCAAACAAAGATCATCAAAACAAAAAGGCACATCTTTTTCTAGAAGATTACATAAGGGCTTGGTTATTTTTGAAAAATCTTTAATAAACCTACGATAAAATCAGCATGCCCTAAGAAACTCCTAATCCCTTTTACATTCCCCGGTGGTGGTAATTTTTCAATGGCCACTATTTTAGCGCGATCCACCTCCAATCTTGCATCAGACAGCCAGTGACCAAGCACAATGCCCTCTTTCACCATTAAGTGACATTTTTCCCAATTAAGCACTAAATTGGTGTCTTGGCACCTTTGTAAAACCAGAGATAAATTATAGAGGCATTGATCAAAAGAGTTACCAAATACTGAGAAATCATCCATAAAAACCTCCCTAATTTCCTCCACCATGCCATGAAAAATGGACATCGTACATCTCTGAAATGTGGCTGGTGCATTACACAACCCAAAAGGCATCATGCGAAATGAAAAGGTACCATAATAACGTGTGAATATGGTCTTTTCCTGATCCTCTGAAGCAATAGCAATCTGATTATAGCCCAAATATCCATCTAGAAAGCAGCAGTAGTCATATCCAGCCAACCTATCCAACATCTGATCAATAAAAGGTTTTTACTAGTGTCTTTATTCAGTTTTCTATAATCTATGCACACTCGCCACCCAGTCATCGTACGTGTAGAAATCAATTAATTATTGGAATTTTTGACCATAGTCATCCCCCTTTTTTCCGGAATTACTTGAACTAGACTTACCCATGAGCTATCAGATATGACATAAATGATGCCAGCCTTAAGCCACTTAAGAACTTCAACTTTAACTACTTCTTTCATTGCAGGATTAAGCCGTCTTTGGTGCTCAAGAGGGCCTGTAAGCGTCCTCCATGAGGATTTTATGCATCACTATAAAGGGGCTGATTCCCTTCAAATCGGCTATGGACCACCTCAGTGCAAACTTATGTTTTCTCAAAATATGCAATAATTTATCTAACTCTAAAGGGGATAAAGAGGCAGAGACTATTACCGGATGTGTATCATTCTCACCCAAAAATGCATACCGGAGATGTGCAGGAAGTTCCTTCAATTCTGGTGTGACCTTTAGGATTTCCTCAATGACTGTATCCCAAACTCTCCTTCAAACCCTTGCTTGTGTTAACATGTGTGGCATCAAGAGAAAACACATAATCTAATAATCAATATCATCTAAATCGTAGTCCATACCTTACACTAGGGATTGAGTGAGACATCTTTCTAATGGGTCGACAGTAGCCCGACGAGCTACTTCCGAGTGGGCACACTGCTCTACTACATCTATGAAATGACAAGTATGGTGTTCTTCTTGAAACTTCATCGCATTATAGATGTTGAACATCACTTCCTCTTCATTAACCCGCAGAGTCAGTTTTCTACGTTGAACATCGATTAGTGCTCGATCAGTAGCCAAAAATGGCCTCCCTAGGATCAGTGGAACCTCTGGATCCTCCTCCATATCCAGTACAACAAAGTCTGCCAAAAATATGAACTTGTCCACCTTCACCAAAACATCCTCAATTACGCATCGCGGATATGTAAGCGATCTGTCCGCCAATTGTAGGGTGATGATGGATGGTTTCACTTCTCCAAGACCTAATTTCCTAAAAACAGACAAGGGTATAAGATTAATGCTAACACCTAGATCGCAAAGAGCTTTATTAAAAATGGAATCACCAATAGTACAAGGGATAGTGAAACTCCCCGGATCTTTCAATTTCTACGATAGCTTCATTTGCAAAATAGCACTGCATTCCTCTGTAAGATTTACAGTCTCGAACTCCCCCAGCTTTCTCTTTTTCGACATCACATCCTTCATGAATTTAGCATAGTTAGGCATTTCCTCGAGCGCATCAGCAAATGGGATGTTGATGTGAATCTTCTTAAAATTTCCAAGAATTTCAAAAATTGAGAATCTATCTTCTTTTTCTGAAATCTCTGAGGGAAAGGGAGTGAATTATGCCCTTGACCGCAGAGTCAAGAGTAGGAGCAGATTTAGGCTTGTCAGCCTTCGATGCTCGTTGCTCTGCTGATCCTCTTGAGCAGATTTAGGCTTGTCAGCCTTTGTCTGCTCGTTGCTCTGCTGATCTTCTTCTTGTTTCAACTCCTTCTCAATAGGCAAATCAGAATATCGGAAGCTTCTAATGAGTGGCATGAGAGAGAATCTTAGGACCGTTATATGTAGTGCCACTCCTCAATTGGATGGCTTTACAATGTTCCCTCGGATCCACCTCAGTATTACTTGAAAAATTTTCTTTCTTCTGCTGAGAGCTTATGGCAGTTGCTAACTGTCCCATTTGTGTCTCTAATGATCTAAGATGTGTCTCTATGGTAGACATATTCGTGTCCAAGTTGTCAATCTATGCATCACTCCTGTTCAATCGATTCCTGGTCTCTCCAATAAACGTGCCGAGTATCTCTTCTAGCGGCTGTTTTTTCTCACCTACGGGTGCATTGGAACTAGATGGTTGGAATAACCCAGAGGTGGGTTCAACACGTTTATATTATTTCCATAAGAGATATTCTTATGATTGCAAAGTCCTGGGTAATAATGAGTTGGTAATTGATTACCTCGATTGTTAAAACCCCAGTTATTCACATAATTAGCTTGCTCGACATCGAATGTGGCGGCTTCCTGAATGGCCGCTGGTGGTGTCTCAATCTGTTGCGGTGTTCCACCAGTATTCATGATGGCCAGTTGTTTTGATAAAGATGATATTTGTGCTGCTAAAGCCTACATATGGTCTAGCTGAAGAACACCGACAACTTTCCTTGGTACTGATCTTTCAGAGGGCCATTGATAGCTGTTCGTGGCCATTTCTCCAAGTAAAAGTAATGCCTCAGTCAGAGTTTTAGCCATCAATATGCCTCCAACCGCTGCATCTAATATTGTCCTCATATGCCCATTAACACCGTTGTAAAAGTACTGGACCTTTTGCCAGTCTGCGTAACTATGCTGTGGGCATCTTCTCAATAGATCCTTAAATCGCTTCCAATTTTCATACATTCGCTCAAAGTTGATCTGTTGAAATTGAGCTATCTCACTTTTTAGTTGAAGTGTCTTGCTGGGAGGGAAGAATTTCGCTATGAACTTTTGAGTTAGATCATCCCAGCTAGTGATACTCCCAGGTGAAAACGTCTGCAACCACTGTCTGGCCTTATCCCGAAGTGAAAACGAGAAAAACCTCAACTGAATAGCTTCATCAGACACACCATTCATCTTGATGGTGTCGCATATCTCCAAGAATGTAGCCAGATGGGCATTCGGATCATCCACTAGACTCTTCCCAAACCGATTCTGCTGAACCATGCTTATGAGGGCCGGCTTCAGTTCGAAATTGTTTGCATTCATAGGTTGGCGCACAACTCGGAGTAGTTTTGGCTCATAGTCGGCCGGAAATAATCCCGGATTGCACTTTCTTGTGCCTCAGGCTGTGGTGGCACATTCTGAACCAAGTTCCCATTGATCTCATTTTCTCTGTCATCTGCCATTGCTTGCTTCTCTGCTCGCTTTGTTGCTCTGATTGCTCGAAGTGCCCTTTTAATCTCTGGATCAAAAGGAAGGAAATTATTATCTTTTGGATTTTGCATAAACAGACAACTCAATGAGAAACACGAAATAATATTACCTAAACTAATCTAGATTAGGATTAAGACTACTTAGTAACAGTATTAGCACAAAATAAGATAAAACATTCCCTGACAACGACGCCAAAAACTTGTTCGTGAATTTCTTACCGCAAGCGTATGGTGTCAAGTTTTAGCATAGATTTAGAAGTGGGGTTATCGTCTCCACATGGATTGATATAGAAGTTTATACTAAGTACTGTAATTATAATAGCTTAATTCTATCTAGATAAATATTATAAAAACAAATTCGTTCAGACAAATTATCAAACACTTAATATATATGAATTCTAGAGGGCTGATTCACCTAGTTGTCCCCTATGTTATCAATCCAGTCTATTAATCACACATTATTAATATATAAGCCTAATATTCCTAATGTTTATCACTTTCTCTCTCGAGTGCTAAGTGGTTCTAGGTTTCGATCCTGATTTCAATATCTCTATAAAAATCATAAATTAAACCCTAATGTGCTCGATCAATATTCTATAACATCTTCAAAAGATTCATAAACCTCTTAGTTCTATGAAATCCTAGGTTATGCTATTCTATGGCCAAGCGTTCAATTACCTCTCTCGAGTATCAAATCAAACACGCCAAACAATTTAAACTATTGATCAGATAATTCAGATGCAATCAATCCAAATAGCACATATAGATTTAATAACATGCGAATCCAATAAACAGAAAATCAAAACATAGGTTCAAACGCAAGTTACATTAATCCCTTAGAAAAATAGGTTTAGCTCATGATGGATGTACAAAAACTCATGAAAAAGTAATTATACATCTCAAGGGTTCAACAAAGATAGTGGAAAAATAATTTAGAATAATATCAAGGTAAGAATCATCTCTGTTTCCAGAAGATAGATGCCTTCGAATCTCATCTCGAAATCTTTCTCCTTGCTCAAAGTCGTCCCGTGTGATAAATAGAATGTCCCACCCTTGTCCCGTGCGTCATTGGTTGTATTTATAGGCCCAAGATCTGTTAAAAGTCCGAAAATATAAAAAACATAAAAATCCTGGCCGCCTACGCGCGCTGCGGTGCTGCGCTGGGTTCCTGGGCTACTCGACGTGCGCTACAACGCTCCTGTCCAGGCGCTGCAGCGCTTGTTTGCTCCGCTTCTACCAAATTTTGGACTCCTGCGCTGTAGCGTGGGGGTAGTAGCGCTGCGGCGCTCACTTTTCTCAGCAATTTTTCTTCTTTTTTCATGTATTCAAACGCACTTTCTTCTTTTCGAACACGTTTTTCATCATTTTCGATCATTTTTGGCTACCATAACTTGTGTTGACTCCCTAACGATACCTAACGACATAAAATGGACTCAAACGACTCTAAAAAACCCAAAAACAACGCAAATTCCTGTTTAAATACTCAATTCATTGGTATAAAATCAACTTAACAATACTCATCAACTGTAGCTGATAACTGATACGTATTATCCATCAATGTGTATATATTGACCTCCATTCTATCACTAAAATTTCCATACCGACTACCCCCTTGTCTAGAGGATTCCGGCCTATTCGTATCATGCCTAGGCTCATCTTGCTCCTCTTGAGCAGCAGTCCCTTGGTCTCACCTCATCAACCAATTACCCCTATTCCTAACCGAGGTCGCATCCGGATTCAGGAGCCTAATTTTGGTTCTTTCCGCATGAATCAACCAATGATCACACCCATATCGAATCATCTTCATGGCGGATAGAATTGTCAAATCAATGTTTTGCACCCCATCGGCACACGCATACCCTTGAAAGCTCACATTAAAATACTCAGCTATAGGAGTAATTAGCCCACCAATGTAAATCCCCCCTTTTTCTTTCTTTTTCACTCTCTCGAATTGTCTAGCTATAAATGCCCTGGCATTGGGTACCACCTCTGTCCCCGAGGCCATACACCATAGTATAAACAACTCATCCACCCGAATGGCCCCTTTACTTTCCTCTCTTGCGAACACCGTTTCCGTTAATGTGTGTTGCACATAGCAAAAAATGGGGTTTCTAATGCTAAATTCCTTAGAGGTACCTGGCGTGTAAATTCATTTCCCCGTGATCTCCTTCCAAAACTCGAGCACGTCAAAATCCTCATGCTCTTCAATCCCATAAGCCGGTGTTCTATATATTTCATTCAAATCATCAATAGACAACACCCTTGGCCCATTAGCTAGCCTAAACTGAATGCCCATAAAATTTCTTTTCCGGACTACCATTTCAAACATGCTCAAAAATTCATAAGAACAAACCACATAAGTAGTCCAATTCCCATTCACGAAATCATGCCAATCAAAATGCCCACACAAAGTGCGAAAATCATCCAACATACCCAAACTAGTAAGAGTAGGTTTATCGGGGTATCATGTTGAAATCATGTTTCGGAGATAGAGCACCTCCCACCGAGCCCGTGTGTGTGTCGTCCGCGAGAACGACATTGTAGAATTCTGGGTCGTTCAACTCATACTCGGGTTCAGCCTCTGGAGTTGGTTCCCATTTTCTTTGTTTGTTCCTTCCTCTTTTTCCTCCTCTAGAAGCCATGGCTATGGAGTTTTGAAGTTTTTAAAATCTAAAATTGGAGATTAAAACCCCCCAAACTTGAAGGAAAACTTGGTAAGTAAAGTACACTCCAAATTTTGTGGTAGGAGAAAAATCGGTCCTTTAGGTTTGGAAGGGAGAAAGTGGGATAAATTTGGAGTGTTTGAGTTTAAAAAGGAGATGGATTTTTCGACAGACAAACCACATGGCCCCATGTGCAATTCACATGGCCAGACCATGTGGCCGTGGGAGCTGTCTGTCCTCTGCTGTTACCAGCCACACGACCATGTGAATTCACATGGCCAACCCATGCGGTTGGTCTCTGTGATGCAGATCACATGGGCCGTGTGAAATTTCACACGGTCGTGTATTTTGATTTTTTCCTTTTGCTTTTTATAAAACCTGGAGTTTGTTGTGATGCCTCCTACAAATCAACTCACAAAAGAAAACAAAAAAAAAGTTGGGTTGTCTCCCACAAAGCGCTAAGTTTTACATCTTCAGCTAGACATCAAATTTCTAGTATTACTATCGCTAAACTGTGTCGTTTGAAGTCTTTGAGCCCTCATATTCTGTACTATTCATTAGACAAATGACATTGCACTGTTCTCTCGAATTAAGTTCAGTATCGCTCGAGAATTTACCCTTTTAGTGCTGGCTTCCTACTGCTGTAGCGATTTGGGCTACTTGTGTTTCCATAGACTTCAATCTCGCATTCACGTTCGTGTTTAGCTGAGTAACCTATTCCTCAATCCTGTCTATCTTCGCTTTATCTTCATTCAGTCTAGCCTAGTTTCTCCGATAAACGAGGATATCATCTTTTCCACAGATGCTTTCTTATCACTAGACTTCGCTCTGCCTTGATTACCCACATTAAAACCCGGAGGTGGCTGCAAAACATTTCTGTTATTAGCATAAGAACAATTTTCATGGTTTCGCAGCCCCGGATGGTAATGTGTGGGTGTCCGATTATTTCTGTAGTTGTTGTTGAAGTTCCTTTGATGTCCCCCAAAATTAGCCTCTTATTTAACAACTGTAGGATTTCTAGGAGTCGCTTGCTGCATCGCATCCAGTTTCATATTAAGCACGGATACTTGTTCTGTGAGCATGAAAACTTTCTCATCCTAGACCTCCGCTATACGTCGAAAATTGGATCTCTCGAATGGCCACTGGTGACTATTGTTTTTGCCATCTCCTCTAACAATTATAGTGCCTCATCCAGATATTTCCCAAGCAGAGCACCCCCAGATGCAACATCTATAATAGTTCTCGTGTTGCCACTCAAACCATTATAAAATAGTGTTCCTGTTGGTAGCCGGGATATCCGTGTTGAGGGTACTTCCTCAACAATTCTCTAAATCTATCCCATGCTTCATATAATGGCTCTGCATCTAACTGCCTAAACTGAGCGATTTCACTTTTCAACTACAATGTTTTACTAGGGGGAAATACTTAGCCAAAAACCGCTGACTTAGTTCAGCCCAATCTGCTGCGGGTGGTTTTAAAGAGCATAACCATACCTTATCCTTATCGTGTAGAGAGAATGCGAAAAGACGGCATCGAATGGTATCCTCAGAAACACCATTCATCTTAACCATATCACAGATTTCTAATAATTGCGCCAGATGCGCGTTTGGATCCTCAACGACTCTCCCCCAAAACTGGTTTTGTGAAACCATCTGGACTAACAAAGGTTTTTGTTCGAAACTATTTACTTTAATTGGCAGACGGGCCACACTACCATACCTTTGACTAAATTCTGGCTGGATGTAGTCCCTAACTGCCCTCCTCTCGGGCCTTTCCTCTATCTGGTTCTGTTGGTCTACCCGAGGTGGGCATTCTTTGTTATTTCCGCTGTTCACTACATTCTGATTAGTCCCATCCATCATCGCTTTAGATCTTTTTCGTAACTGTTTTGCTGTCTTTTCAATTTCTAAATCAATGAGAATTGACTGGGCAGATCTGGAACGCATGATCATGCACTATCTGCACTCAACCAAAACAATGTCATAACTAAAGCAATAAAATTATTTACAAAGAAAAAATCAAAAAATAAAAAAAATAAAACAATATGTACAAAAAATCGAAAAAATATTTATAATTTTTTTTTTACTTCAATTAAGATTGAACTACTTATTACTATATCTAAGTTGAATCTTTCAATTCCCAGCAATAGCGCCAAAAAACATGATCATGAAAATCTTTTCACTATACTGCAAGTGTACATCATAGCTAGCAGATAATGGCGAGCAAGGGATTTAATACGAACCACTTAGGCTATAGTAAATATCGTATTCCAATTTTATTGAAGTGGTCGAAAATACAAAATTATTTATTATCTAACTAATCTTAAATTAACAAGTAAAATTAAAATATCTAAATTTATGAAAATCCGAACTCCACAAGTCTTTTCAACAAATACGAAAGCAACCCTAGACACATAATCTCAACATGCTTTTTAATACTAGTAAGGTGCACGTGCGTTGCACGTCAACCATATAATTTTACTAATTTTGTTAAAATTGAATAAATTATATGGTATTATAAATATTGGTCATATTATAGAATGTAATTTCACTTGAAGAGAATCTGCCAAATTAAAATGAATTGTCATGGATTGTATTTAACAGATAATCTTTATTTACTATATATACATGGACGTAAAGAACCCTTACGTAAGTTTAGAGCTGGAGTTATTTGTAAATCATACTATTTCAAAGATGAATACTATTTGAATTTTATTACTAAAACTTCAAGATAAAAAGATTGAAAAGAAAACTAAGTGAAAATAAAGAGAGAAAAAAGAAACTAAATCCACACCCCTGTTTGGCATATAAATCCAAATCAATGGATTTCAAATCCCTCTTTAACTTTTAGTTTATTTTCAAAGGATTTCAAATCCCTACCAAAACCTAGTCATTTGAAATCCATTCTTTTTTTCCCTTTATGCTCACTTGCATATTCACACACATTTACACACATTGCACACATTTACACACACCGTACACATTTACACACATTTACACACACTGCACACACTTACACACATTGCACATATTTACACACACTACACACATTTACACACACTACACACAAAATAATAAGATTATATCTTTTATGTTTATTTATTTCATATCAATTAAGAAAATAAATAGAGCTTCTAATTTTTTTTATCAAAACTTACAATGGATTTGAAATCCTTACACAAATCTACATCATCCAAACAAGCGGTGAATTTCAAATCCAATGACTTTGAAATCAATTCATTTGAAATCCCTTGGAATTTCAAATCCATCAATCCAAATGGGCCCTAAGGGAACCATGGGAAAATATATATCTATATAATCACCCCACTGAGAAAAAAATGTTACTTAGATCCTGGAAAATCGAAACATGACAAATGGTAAATCTCAATTTGGAAATGGGTGCAAAGCACAGACATTGATTCCCAAGAATAATAAGGAATAAGACCATGTCCAATTTACAGTCTGAAAACTCATTATGAATCTTGAAATTTTCCTATGTTTTACTTGGGCTACTACAGAACGAACAGAGTTGAACAAACTCCAACTCAAAGACGTAGAACTTTATGAGCCAGGTGAAAATTATAATGGAATCTAAAAATTTGCTGGTGTCTTGTAGAGGAGATAATATTTCGGCGAGATTGATTGATTCTTAGCTAAATCGCAGCTCGTGATATAATCAGATGGTAAAGAAGCATACCCTGAAAGAGGAGTATCACATGACTGATCATTTATTTACATATTAGTAAAGAATGTGGAAAGACCTAAGCTGTTTATTGAAACATCACAAACCAAGAATATATTTTTTTATGGTTTTGCATAGAGAGAGACAAATCATCAAAGAGAGAGAGAGTAAACAAAAGTTCCAAACATTAAACAAAATTTCAGTAGGAAAAAATTCTATTAATGATAATAGCTTTCACATATCCGCAGACTAACTTCAAGATATGAGTAAGCCAACAACATAGAGAATCGTTCGTTCGTTCGTACCTAGAGTCCAGGAGACACAATAGTAAACTTAGTTGTCCAAGTAATGAAATGTTCCAACATCATTATTAGTAAAGACTTGATCCATTATAAACCTCAATACAAGATGAAGGAAACCAAGTCAGAATACTAACTTCTATCACTCAGAAAATCAAGAAGTTTTCAACATATATATCTCAAAACAGCCTAGCTACAATTTGAATCCTTGATTAAGATAAACCCGTTGATGTACCAATCTAATAAGGTCTTCTGCTACTCTAAGAGGTAATGGTTGCATACTATATATATTGCCACTCCCTGGGGATGAAAGGGAAAAAAAAGGAAAATTGTGACAAGTGATTCAATTACCTACAGAACTTATAGGATCATAATAGTCAGATAAACATACAACAAAATTTTGAGGAAGAAATTCACACACTTCAGTTTCTAACTACAAAAAAATTGCACCTCAACCAAAATGGCTTCTACAAAAAAATCAATAATATTGCTCATTGTTCTTAGTTCAAAAACAACAAAATTACAAATCTCATGCGTCGCGCAAAGAGTTCGTGACCAGAGGTCCCAAAATTCGATTGACTTCACATATAACTTACAGCTGGAGGTGTTGGAAGTTCACCCCATAAATGATTTGTTTTAGCATCAATCCATAAATGATTATGAATCCTCAAGCACCTTTGTGTGGATATAGTAAAAAAATCTTTTCATGTGAAATAACCAATTCGAATTCTAAAGCCTAATCTGCAAACATATACTGTCGTTGGAACTGTGTTTCTTAGGCCAAGTTTCATAGGGTCAATTATGCATTCAACTGCTTCCAAGAAAGACAAAGAAACAAAAAAGTATTGGGATCATAATATTGTTTTGCAGAAATCGAAAACCTTTGGACTCGCAAAACTTATTGTTGTGCCCCTTTTAAATCAGGAAGACAATATACCCACCTTGGCATCAAAATGAGTCATCACTGCATACGGCATGAAAAATCCATACTCAAGTCAATTTCTTTAAATAGTTGAAGGAGAAAACTTTCTTTGATATGGGCTTGTCTTGAGCACTAATACATGAATTAAATTCTGCCTTCTCCTACCGTCCAGACTGCTTCTGCTCTTATATTGGAACTCTTGCACATAGAAAAATAGAGAGGGAAAATGAATAAAGACAAGAACATATACGAACTGCGTTATTTCAAATACAGTTGAGAAAGAGGGCGAGAAAGAACACTAAATATACAGATTGGTTTCATGTTCACTTTTTGGTTTGCTCAACTTTATCGGAACCACTTTTTGGATCACTTTATGTTTGTTTTGTCAACCTTCTCGAACTTAAAAATTTCCTACTTATATGAGTTTGCATTTCTGTGATCATGTTGAGTTTATGTTCTCTTATTTCATAATATTAATAAGGTAAAAAATGATATAAAATGTCAGAAAATGGGCTCGAAGGCTGCCGACTATGTGAAGTCGTTTGAGTACCATCTTCTGTCTCCTTTCATTCGATGCCTTTTCTGCCTTTTGAGATCACGTCGTTCAAACTTCTTCAACTATCCCTTTCATGTACCTTTAAAAATTAACTCGATTTGTAAATTATGTTTTTTCACATTAAAAAATTATTTCAGTAAAAGGGTTATTTTAGTCAAATCAAACCTTTACACAAATATTCATACTTTTAGAGTAGTATGCCAAAGCACACCATTTCTTGTCTCATCTGAATAAACCTAAGCTTATACATAACTTAGTTTTTGTACCACATCACTCACTGCCCATTTTTTAATATTTTCATATTCAGAGCGTCACTAACAACAATAATTTTCTCATAAAAGTTGAAGATAATCTGCTAGTAGGAAAGGCGAATTCTTGTTTAGTATACTCATGCTATGAATATGATAAGAGCCCCCTAAAGACAAAAGCAAGGTATGCAACATAATATTCTTCATAAACAAATCATAAGTAGTGAAAATAGAAGCAACGATTAAACTAATATTGAATCCCAAAAGCATCAAAAATTGATTGCGGGTGAGTTACTAATAATCAGTAATCATGTGGATTCCAATCCTAGAGGAGAAAACAAAGCAGGGAGGTTTTCTTTGAGAAAATAATAATGGCTGCTACTTTACAACATTTTTAATTTTTATGCTCAAGCAAAAGTCGAATTGTCTGCCTATGTTTCATTTGCTCTTAAGTCTTAGGCTTAAACTGTCATTTCTTTATTTGTATTTACTATAATGATGTTTTGAGCTTGAACTATGTCATTTAAATGTCAACCTCTAATTTCTTCATAAAGTTCTCAGGTTACCAAACAAATATTCAGAGCTTATAAGCTCTAAATCAACATGATGTTTTGAAGAGTTTAAAGGCTTTGCCAAACACCCTATAAGTTTTAGGTTAACAGTCTACGTCAGCACAAAGACCAAGAAATAAAAAAAAGACCACGGAAAAGGTTTAAGTTAATAATAAGCAGAGAGACTAATATGGACTAAATAATTTCAAGATAGTAAATCATTTGAATTAAGCTTTTACCTCCAAGTAAAACCTCGTTGTTTCATATTGCATTTTGATGCACTCAGCGAGACAACTACAGGGACGTTCTCTAGATTATTAGCCTCACGTTTATATATCTGTCTACCAAATGCATTCTAGCAATATTTAGTCTTCCTCCTTTGTTGGATAACATTTTCTAAAGACCTGCATAGTAAGTGAACAGAAAAGTACTTCTATAAGCAAACTTCAAAATAAGAAAGTAAAGAACAAAGACATACAATATTATACATAAAATAGGAGCACATTAATCTCAAATCCTTCTTGATTTAATACAATCTGGTCCCTTTGAGAAAGAGAAGAAACAATATTGTAAAGAACATCAACATCATGAAATGTCTGCAAATAAAGAGATTACAAATAATTGAAAAGCACATCATCTACTTCCTTAGGGCTATGGGCATAGTTGTGTGATGGTGAATATTCCACTAATCCTCATAATTTTGTCTACAATTTCCAAAATATGTAATAAACCCACACACCAAAAAAGAAAAGACTAAATACAGTGATAATAAGAAAGGATGAAAAACAAAGCCATATATAGTATGGTGACTTTGTTACATGTTAAATCTACATAATATCTCATAATATTCCCAATGAATATACACCATAAAAATATGTTTAACACTGATAAATCTGATGGATTATGACCTAAGGTTTACAACTACAACAATTTTAGTTGTAAACTGTCAGCAAACAACATTGCTTACTTGCTGAACCAATACTCGGATGCGTGCAAGGACGACCAATGTTATCAGTAAAAATTTCATGAAAAATGACCGAGCAAGCAATGTTGATATTTTTTGTTTTCATTGTTAAGAGAAAATATTAATGCATATCTTGGATTAAATTTTGTGTATCACATCATCAAAGTTCAGAAGGATAAGATTTATATCCAATATCAATCTGTCCCCTAGTCTACCTTATGCCGAAAGGCAAAAATACAAATGACTAAGAAGCATAGGAAATTTCGATCATGTCAACCTAGTTATGGAATTAACCATTAAGAAGAAGAGGGACTGGCCCAATTAGTTTGAGCAATGGCATTCATATACCTAGGCTTCACAGAATAACACTCTTTGATTAAAATGCAAAATCAATCTATCTTCCACAGTTGTACGATCATCCTCTTTACATAATAACATCATTTGGCATCAAAATGCGAAATCAATCTATCTTCCACAGTTGTACGACCATCCACTTATATAGTTAAATACAAGGAATACGATTACCCTAGAGACACCACTCAAGAATTAGTCTATCTAATTAAATTTCTCACATTATCACTATTTGCCAGTGCATAATCAAAATGGCTCTGGACTGGAGTTAGTTGAGAATTTCAAAAAAT
Organism: Rehmannia glutinosa; assembly: GCA_016081115.2. NCBI lineage: Eukaryota > Viridiplantae > Streptophyta > Magnoliopsida > Lamiales > Orobanchaceae > Rehmannia > Rehmannia glutinosa. The sequence continues at coordinate 37,617,583 of CM071931.1, read as the reverse complement.
ACTACCAAACCTCCTTCTGAAATTTATGCAAAAATGCATTTTTCTCCTTACTTGTAATTCTAAATTAAGTCTTCCAGCCAATGCCAATAGCAATGTTGTTTTGCCGAAACTCGGTGGCCCTAAAAGCAAAGTCATTCTACAAAAGTTAATCATAATTATAAATTCGAGCCAATAAAAAATGATTATTTTGACAAAATAATATATGCTCACCTTCCTGGCTTGGTAATTCCACTGAGATCATGAAGAACTGACAATGACTTCTTTCTACTTGGTAGAACATGTAAGAAACTCAACAAACCCTTTAACAGAGTAATATGGAAATTAGGTTAATCTTATAATTTGATGGATTGAATTTTAAAAACTATTATGCTAATCAAAATCAAGTACCTCAAATAAATTGGCTGTGAAATTAAATATAGTGGGCAGTGCTCAGCTACCAACATAAGCTTCAGTATGACCACTTAACTGCTCAAACCGAACTTCAATAGTCGGAAGATCAATGCCAACTCTTCACCAAATTAAAAATTACCGTTTTAGTTGAATTATGCTGATATCGTGAAACTCTAAAAGCAGAAGCATGGTATAGTCGAAATTACCTGTGAACATGCTATTTGATCTTCAACAGAACTTTTCATTATCTAGGTTGTGGAAGATAGATTGATTTGGCATTTTGACATCAGTAGCCGTTCTAGAAGATTCTTCCTCTCTATCAGTCCGAGATTTTTTGACATCAATTTCTCTCCATTTTCCCTCTTCTTCAGAATAAATGCCACTCCATGTATGATTATAAGTTGGAAGCCTCTCCAGAGCAGCCCATTTAAGTGAATCTTCATCATCTTCTTCTCGAGATGACGTCGAGAAAATGTCCACGCCAGTGTTTCTCCAAATGTTAGAACTACTCAGCCGTCCGCTCCCAAATCTATCGTCATCTTCCATTTTTTTTTCAGAAAATGCTGCACAGATTCTGCATGGAGAAACTCCAACTACGTCTCTTGAATCAGTGAAAATGGAAAATAGTTCAAACTTAAAATTTCTTTGAAACACTTCTCTTTTTTAGAGTAAATTATATGCATAAATTTGTGAACCTGCCTCTATCGAATAGATCACCTTAACCAGATTTTTAGTTTAAATTCCAAACAGAAAAATCTAATTTAAACTCCAAACTAAAATATCGAATAACAAACCTGAAATTTATTTGAAACCCTTCAATTTTTTTAGAGTAAATTATATGCATAAACTCGAGAAACTGGCATCTAACATATAGATCTCCTTACAGATTTATAATTTAAATTTCAAACAGAAAAATCTAATAAACTTCAAACCTAAAATTGAATAATAACCCTTGAATTTCAAATTCTCACCTTCTGAACTTGGTTTGTAAAATGGAATCCAAAAAGGTCAGACCTTTTTTGGTGCCTAGAGAAATAGAGGGGGGAAAAGTGGATATTTCTACTGAAAAGACGCAGGAGTGGGAAGAAGTAGATGTTTTTGTGTTTCTACTGAAAAGACGCTAGAGTGTTTCGTTTTCTCAATCTCAACTGAAGAGACGCAATAGTAATTCTAGTTCTGTTTGTGTTAGGTTGTGTCTTTATCCTAAGTGTAATTTCGATTTTGCCATTATTTTTATAGACAATAGGGGTATTTTAGGCAGTTCAATTTTTGACAGAAATTTTCACCCTTTTAGAAGAGTAGTAGATTAAATTCAATTAATGTTTATCAAAACCAACTTATGTATTTCTATGGGTTCAATTCCTAAATTAGTTTACTCCCCCTCCCGAAGTAAATAAACAGTTGATTAATACCAATTGCTAGCATCCCTATTCAACAATTAATATTAACTCCCAAAAGATATTTGAATTGTAGTACTCCCCACAAACAGTTATAAGCCTCCGGACTATATACCCGTTTATGTCTAAATTTAATTTTTGTTTGTTAGAACTCATCTCCCGAATTATGAACTAACAAATATGATATGTAAATTATTGATCAGATAATCTACAAGAATTAAGCATTCAAATTCATATAATAGAACACATAATCAATTAAGAAAATAATCAATATAGATTTAACATGAATCCACAGTTTTGATTATGCCCTAGGATCAGAAAGATTAGCCCAACATATTTGAAAACAAATTCATACAAAAAGTTGAAATCAAATAGTTTGACATCGTTTAAGTACAAATAAGAAATCTAAACTAAGAAAGAAAGAACCCTTCTTGTTAGGATGGATCTTCCCTCCAAGCCTTCGAACTCTTGTGCTTCCGTAGATTCGAAAGGCCTTGTGGTGCTCTTCGTAGAATTGCCCTCCTCTATTAGAAGACTATTGATTTGTGTAACCCTAGTATATTTTGTGTTGTAAGATGATATGTGATGTCCTTAATTCCTGCAGACCTTGGTCCCTTTATATAGGTGTTTTGATATATCACTCGTAGAGTTCTGATGGGAAAAGGAATCAAAAATCAGCTGACAAACAAATCGCACGGCCATGTGCAACTCACACGGTCTGGTCGTGTAAAGCATTTTAGTCTCTATTTTTGCTCCGAACCAACCACACAGTCATGTAAATTCCACATGGTTGGGTCGTACAATGTGTCTCTGAAATTCTTCTCTCGAACAAGTCGCACGAATGTGTAAAAACACACGGAAGCAGTTCACACGATCATGTGAATCCACACGGCCAGACCGTGTGACTTGTTTTTCTCCATTTTCTTCGCGTATTCGATCATCTTTTCGCACTTTTCAATCTTGTCCGGGCCTTCTAACTGATATCTTTTTATTTTAGCTCCGTTTCCTGTAAAAATTACAAGAATACGTAGTATCATGTCCTTCTAAGGAAACTAAGTAAAATACACTAAATATGCGTGCAAATGCATCAAATATATATCAAATTAATCCCCTAAATGCACATATATTTACGCGTATCAATTATACATTGAAAAACTAACAAAAGAAAAATGATGTGGTTACAAAAAGTGATTCATTAGAAAAAGCTCTCAAACATTCCAATTTGAAGTAAAACCACCCAACAATTTTTAGCATAACTAAATTTGGAAAAAATCTGCAACTAAGAATTGTGGGAGTTAGAATTACTATTTTGATACTTCTTGTCTTACTAGATTACCCGTAATGCCAATCAATTACTCTTCCATTTCCTAAAATCAAGTGAAAAATATGAGCCATTAAAAATTATCTTCTAACCATCCAGATTAGTCCTTACGGTTTCACCTAGGATATGGGTCTATTTGATCCAAATCCTAATATATATATGTGATATCATATATAATTTAAAGAACTATATATATCATATATATCAGAGCCAAGAGGATAGTGTTTATAGGATTCTGCTTTCAGATCTATAAAATCTAAGTCGAGAAACTTCAATTCTTGCGAGTATTTTTTGCTTGAGGAGGTCTAGATTATAAGTCCTCGGGTGTAAGCCATAAATCCAATAAAATTACTTAGGATTGTAGTAAGGATTTAATATTTAAAAATAGAAACTTTACAAAAATGAAGTGATATTCTGTAGATCTACTTCTTCGAACTCCGTTTCCACTTTCTCTAGTGGTTCCATAAAGATAATAACTAGTGAAGAGATTATTATAGAAGATTTTAATAGACCGATTGATAACAAAACAATTCTAAATTTAGTAAAGAACATATCTATAAAAATTCCAGATTTCTTTATTTTAAAATAAATTTTACTATTAAATTTGAAGAGAGAGATATTTAACTTTAAAAACCTTTAGAATCATTCAATTTACTCACCCGAAATTCCCTTTAAAAATATAGGGACAAAAACTATAATTCTTAGAGATGCTATATTCACCAACTTTGAAGATTCTATTTTAAGTTTTGTAAAATCCAGCTTTCACTACAAAAGTCAGATTTCATAGTATGAAGGGAGAAACCCTTTTACTTCAAATAGATATAACCAAATCTAATATTGTAATTCCTGAATGTATATAATGAAATCAAGATGGTTATTGTCACGTGAAACTTGGTTGCTATTTTTACATTCTTTCATTCAAAAATACTGGATTTCTATCTATTATTGAAACAAATTAAAGTTACGAATTTTCTCTAATGTTTAAATGATAAAATATTTTCAGAAACAAGTAAATAAAAATGATTGTCTCTATTTCCAATTAGTATTTGATATGGTGAAATAACTTCATCCCAATTGTTCTGAGAAACATATCTTTGCTCTTGATATTTTTAATTAGTTTGGTACTAAGCAAAATCCACCCATATTAGAATTACCCATTAATTGTTGATCAAATTTGATTGATTCACCCTCTGAAACAAGAAGTTCTAGTCGTGGAGGGATAATATCAACCACTTGACGTCCATCCGTTGGATCTGATATGGTTGTTTGATATCCCCCGATTTCCTTTTATGATTTTACTTACTATGCCCGCTCCTGTAGTATTATAAATTGTATTGTTACTTTTGCTTCCGTTGAGATAAATTTGGCTTTTCCCCTATTCCCCTTAAATATATAGGATATTTTAAGAAGTGAACATCTCTTTTAGTAGCAGGGTCGAGGAAAAGAATCTGAAAGGTGATTTTACTATATTTCTGACCAGGACAGGCTCTACCATAAGGATATTTTTTTGGTAGGTCAATAGTTCTGTAGAGCCAAATTTCCTATATTTTGTTTCATCTAGGGAGAAATACGATTGGAAGGAGCTAATGTAACTCCCACCGATTTCTTCTTTTTTATTTACTATATTTTTGACACCTAACAAAAGAAAGTTTCTTATTTATTTCGTTTTTCACAGTAAAATACTAAAAATAATAAATCGTGGTCGGGAAGGTTGTCGTAGCCAAAGCCATTGGAATTTGTATTTATACATTGTAAAAATCCATTTGGTTATTAATGGACTAGAACGGGGAAAAGAATAATTGAAAGAAAAGAAATCAATTAGTTATTCGTCAAAGTTTTATTTTTTCAATGACCAGAATTAACCGCATATATATAGCTCGGAGACAGAGAACATAATTTCATTTATTTGCATCAAGTTTTCAAGGGGCCCATTCAAGACTTACTCAAACTATTACTCCATAGAAAATATGAGCTTTGGTTTCGGCTCATTGGGATAGAGATAAGTAAAAGAGAAATTTTTGGTGTTTGTGGATCACTTGGACAAATGCATTTTTTATATCAAACAAACTTTTTATGTGAATTGGCAAGAACCCGATGACTGAAATATTTCAAAATTTAATGTTGGTCCAATATAACCATATAAATCGATAGCCATAACTCCAATTGAAAGAAAACAGGGTAAAGTTCGACCGATGAGATGTTGAGGGATAATTTCTTCGTCGAGAGGGAAACAACCAGGATCATCAGCTAATGCCCATAAATAATCTCTTAGTGATAAAAGAGGTAGGGGTGCAGAGAAATTCTGAATTACCGAGAAATTCGAGTACCTTTTCAAAGTTTGACAAGACTATAACAGGCTCATGTGTTACAACTGCCTTCACTCCTGGAAAGCATTCTGGCACTATTAGGTCCACTCCCATAACTTGTTGTTCTTTAATAGTTCCGTTGATTTTGCAAAAATCCCTTGATGACTTCCTTCCGTTGCACGAGCATAAACAAAGAGATAGTTTAGATTAATTAGCCAATCCAATCATTAGAAAGAGCTAAATGGAGATGAGAAGGAAAATTAAATAGAAAAGAATTAAGAATCCCAATCTCAACTTATATATATATCATACAGTGATCCAGATGCTGAAATCTTTTCGATAAATATATCCCAGCCCAAGAGGTGTATGCATTCAGTAAAGATAATGTAAGCATGTCCCTTCTTTGGCAAAGTTACTTGCTCGCAGTAGAGCTGTCTTTGCTAGCTTTATTACTGACTCTAAGCCTACCTACTTAAAAAAGGGATTTGCAAAGTCTTTCAAATATCTCAATGATATCATGATCTTGTTTTAATTTATAATACTTCGGAAGTTAATGAAACTATTTAAAAAAATTTAATTGTCTCAAATCTCGGGGTACACACCAAAAATTCGAGTTTTCAAATCAGAGTTTAAAGAAAACAATTAAGTCCTTGTTGACAATTAAGTCGATATTCAGCAGAAGAGTTAACCACTCAACATATCTCTTGACAAAACTGTTGATAGCTGAAAAACTACTTTAGAAAATTAGTTTTCTTTCTAATATCCGAAGTCTTACACCCTTTTGAGTTTTAGCAATCAACACTTAGTGTTTTTAGAGAGTTATTTTTTACATGTTTTTGAGTATGATTTTTGTGTATTGTTTCGTTTTCTTTTGTGTGTGATTATGCATATTTTCATGGCTTTACGTATTGTCTATAGTGTCGAATATTACGTAGGGTATTGTGTTATTTTAGTAGGTCACGGTGAAAAGAGGTTGAAAGCAGGCAAAAATAGAAAACATGGGCACTAAAGACATATGCGGGTTGAAGGACGAAAGCGGACCGTGTGCGCGAGCATGCATGCATCAACGCAGGCGCGCGGGCATCGGTGCTAGCACACACTTACTTGCTGAACACAAAATTTTTATTTTAATTCTGATTTTTTGCTCTTCCACATTGTTTAGGATTCTAGGCTTAAAAATAGGACTTGGGGAGCCTATATTTTCGAACACCTTTATTACTTAGTACTTTTAAATTCTAGTTTTCTCTCTTTTCTTTTAATTTTCAATATTAAGATTGCTCCGGTCCTTCCCATCGAAGTTATTTTGCGGCTTAATTCAAGCATAATATTTCTTCATCCACTTTATCTAATTTCAATTATTTGGTGATTATTGTTATTGAATGATGGTACTTATGATTGTTTTCTATCTTTCAATTAAAATTATGATTCCATCCCAAAGCATGAACTAAATTCTTTGTTCTAGGATTATGATGATTTGATTCAAACAAACAAGCATGAATATGGACTAATTGATTTGCCTTCGTGAATAAATTGCTTTATTTGAGAATTGATTGGTTGGCCAACTTTTAATTATTTTGAACGAATAATTGAGATCGACAGAAGATATTATTCCCGAACTAAATTTATTTCGGGGTTAGATATGAATAAGAAAAGTATTATCTAACTTGTTTAATTGAATTGGGCAAATTGGTTATGGATAGACTTAATTTGTGAATACGAAAGTTATCAGATCTAGGCCCAGTTTAAATCTGTTTGCTTTAATTGTTAATCACATGATCAATTGGTTGATATTCTGTTTGAAAGTTTTATGAGATAATTCCGAAATCTTAGACATTTTCTCCATACGTTTTTTCCAAGGGTTTAAATTGAGTTGGGTTTTAATTGGTTTCTTATTTGTTTTCCTTAGATAATTAAAATCAATCAAATATGGTTAGATTCAAGATTTACTTTTGTTTATTTTGACACACAATATTTATATGCCGACTAACTCTTCCTTGAGATACGACATAGGATAACTTGCCACCCTACGATTAATCTCATTCTCTTGCAAGGAACGTTATACTTTCATAGGTGTTTAGCCGTTGAATAATTATTACGCAAGATAAAATAACAATATGAATGACATAAAGTAAAGTGTAGGAATTTAAAAGACAAATATATTTAGAGTGGTTCGAGGATGAGGTAATTCCTTCATGTCCACTCTTCTCCTGCTGCAGGAGGATTTCACTACGTATCAAGTAACTTTACATACAAAGTACAATCAATCATAATAGTTTTGATCACACAACCTACTGTCTTCTAGACTCAGCTCTTCTCTAGACTCCTCTAGTTACTTCATCTAACTAGAAAATGCAAGACTTGATCAAACAGCCCTCTTGTAGTCTAGTCCTTGGTTCGACAAGAACCTTACTACACACCTTTGTTGGGATTATAGGGTCCCATCGACCATCCTTAGAATTCGATGTACGCTGACTACTACATCAAGGCTGTGATGGCCTAACTTGCCGAGGATCCATATGAGTTCCTGCGAAGCCCCAAAATGTCCATCCACCGCTAAGTATGGGGCTCTGCACTGCCATTGTAAACTGTAGGGGGTGCCCTACAGGAACCAACCTTGGGTTGCACAATTAAAGTAAAGGTTAAATGATTAGATATGTACTACCCTTACCAACAAGGTACATCTTCTTTTCTGGTGCTTATTATATAAAAACTCTATAGTTAAGTGTGTTTGACTTGGGTCAATTATATGATAGGTGACCCCCTGGGAAGCAATTTCCAGGAAGCGTGTGAATAAGGATAAAACGCACGAGAAAAGACTCGTGTTGGTTTGTGGGAATAATCAAAAAATCAGATACACGCTTCCTATACAACAAATGGTATCAGAACAAGGCCGTAGGTTCGAATCCGCCCAGGTGCCACTTGGGGGATATTGTTGGGATTATGGGATCCGAACAATTACCCTTAGGATTCGTTATATGCTTACTACTACATCAAGCTGTGGTGGCCCAACTTGCCGATGATCCATATTAATTCTTGCAAAGCCCCTCATGTCCATCCACCACTTAGTGTTGGCTTCTGCACTGCCATTGTGAACTGTAGGGGGTGCCCTATAGGAATCAACCAGGGGTTGCACAGTTAAAGTACAGACTAAAAGATTACATATGTGCTACCCAAACCAACAAGGTGCATCTTCTTTTTTGGTGCTTATTATATAAAAACTCTATAGTTAAGCGTGCTTGACCTGGGACAATTATATGATGGGTGACCCCCTGGGAAGCAATTTCTAGGGAGCGAGTGAATGAGGAAAAAATGCACTAGAAAAGACTCATGTTGGTTTGTGGTGACAATCAACAAATCCGGTAAGCGCGTCCCATACAACAACTGGTATCAGAGTGAGGTCGTAGGTTCAAATCCGCCAAAGTGCCACTGGGAGGGGGGAGATTGTAGGGATTATGGGGACCCATTGATCACCCTTAGGATTAGCTATGCGTTTACTGCTACATCAAGTATGTGGCAGCCCAACTTGCCGAGGATCCATAGGAATTCTTGCGAAGCCCCTCATGTCCATCCATTGTGGGGCTCTGCGCTGCCGTTGTGAACTGTAGGGGGTGCCTACAGGAACCAACCTTGGGTTGCACAGTTAAAGTAGAGCTTAAATGATTAGATATGTACTACCCATATCAACAAGGTGTATCTTCTTTTCTGGTGCTTTGGTTTGTGGGGATAGTCAACAAATCCGGTAAGTGCTTCCGATCCAACAACTTGTATCAGACCGAGGTCGTAGGTTTGAATCTGCCCAGGAGCCATTGGGGTGGAGATTGTTGGGATTATGGGGTCCCATTAATCACCATTAGGAATAACTATATGCTTACTGCTACATCGAGGCTGTGGCGGCCCAACTTACCGAGGATCCATATGAATTTTTGCGAAGCCCCTCATGTCCATCCATCGGTTAGTATGGAGCTCTGGACGACCGTTCTGAACTATAGGGGATGCCCTATAGGAATCAACCTCGAGTTGCACAGTTAAAGTAGAGCTTAAAGGATTAGCTATGTAGTGCCCATACTAACAAGGTGCATCTTTTTTTCTTGTGCTTATCATATAAAAACTCTATAGTTAAACGTGTTTGACTTGGGGAAATTATATGATGGGTGACCCCTGGGAAGCAATTTTATGGGAGCTCGTGAGTGAGGATAAAACGCACTAGAAAAGACTTTTGTTGGTTTGTTGGGACAATATCATATGTGGTAAGCGCTTTCAATCCAACAACTGGTATCAGAGCGAGGTCATAGGTTCAAATCCGCCCGGGTGCCGCTGGGGGGGAGGGATAATGTTGGGATTATATGGACCAACAGATCATCCCTAAGATTAGTTATACCCTTACTGCTACATCAAGGCTGTGGCGGCCCAACTTGCCGATGATCCATATGAATTCCTGCGAAACCCCTCATATCCACCGACTGCTTAGTGTGGGGCTCTGGACTGCTGTTGTGAACTGTAGGTGGTGCCCTATGGGAATCAATATTGGGTTGCACAGTTAAAGTAGAGCTTAAAAGATTCTATATGTACTACCCATACCAACAAGGTGCATCTTCATTTCTGGTGCTTATCATATAAAAACTCTATAGTTAAGCGGGTTTGACTTGGGGCAATTATATGAAGGGTGACCCCCTAGGAAGCAATTTCCAGGGAGCGCGTGAATGAGGAAAAAATGCGCTAGAAAAGACCCGTGTTGGTTTGTGGGGATATTCGTCAAATCCGATAAGCGCTTTTGGTTCAACACCCTTCACTTTAAGACAGTGTAGTCTCCGATTTATTTTCACAAAGTGTTACTTTTCAACTGTTGATACAACCTCTATCTTTCACTTAAGTGTTGGACAAGGTGTTCTAGATGAAGCTTGAGGATCTCAAATTAAAGCGCGAGAGAGAATTTGATTTTTGCTTTGCAGATTACTTGTTCTCTTGTGTCTTGTATCTATTACATTCTCTCTGAATTATTCCTCGCCTTTTATAGTGTGGATTTGAATTTTGTCCATTGAAGAGATAGACAAATTCAAATCCCACTGTTGGGCAGTTGGCATGCCCTTTCTTGCAGCTTGATGTTGGCTCTTCCTTGTATTCTTTTGGCTTCTGTAGAGTTCTGAAACATGACAGTCTGTAGGTTCTCTTCAATTGGTTAAGCCTCTTTTGCCTTCATAAATGCCTTAGCATCTTTATGATCAAATATTGTACTTCGATGATTTTAATGAAAATCCTTCTTGGACCAAGTGCAATTTATATTATCCAGTTGACTTAAACCATCAACTGCTTTACCCCACTTGACTGAATCTTAAGTATTCTGAGTTGTAAGTCTTCTGAAAAACTTTCTGTTTCAACTCTGCTGCCAGTCTTCTACTTTGACTTGGCTGCCAGTACTCTATTTAGAGTAGGAGTGTTAATCGTGTCGTGTTTCGTGTTTACGGGTCATGTTCTAATATATATATTACGCATTTGACACAAACACAAACACAACACATTTAATTATTTATGTCAAGATACCCAAAACAAACACGACATGTGTATGATACGGGTAACACGACACGACACAACACGGACACTTATATAATTTAAAGGTTGGCACAAAAAAATTTAAAAAATGGAGAAAAATCTAAAATTACAAATAAAAAATACATTAAATTATTAGAAAATGTATTCAATAATTTTTCCAACATCATATAACCAACTAAAACATCACAAAATATGAAAATAACTTGTCACTATACAATTAAATGGGTTAAATAGGTCAATCGTGTTGACACGCAGGTCAACCTGACCTATTTATTTCCTGTGTTAACCATGTCCGACCTGAATTTTACACGAACCTGCAAAGGGTTGTACCTATACTTGCTAATTCCGTATTAGGTTCATGTTGGATTATCGTGTCGTGTCACAAATTGACACACCTAGCCGAGAGTCTGATGAATTTTCAGCACTCAGCTACGAGTCTTCTAAAATACCTTCAACAAGTCTTCTGAGCGTATACTTAGCTCTTTTGAGTTAACTTAAATCCTATCTATTATATAAGTAGAAATTTGGGGTGCCAACTTCCTAATACATAGTTTTCTAAGCATCATCAAAATTTATACAATAAAACAATTTTTCCCTTTTTAATAGTGCCAAAACTACATCAACATTTGTGCACTGAAAGTAAATAATTTAAATTGAAAGAATTGATTATATTGAAAATATTTCAGGCACTTACACGTATTTTTATAATTTACAACTGAAATGTAAAGAATAGAAAAATGTACAATCATTAGCTTCCCCTATCTTCTGCCTCTTTTTTGCTTTAATTCATCATCAATACCTAACCAGTAGCCAGTTCATCTATTGGGGTCAGCGGGAAAACTTCCTCCTCTATAGCCTCTACTTAGGGGTGACCACGCTTCCGAAACCGCCGGTTTCGGTTCCAAAACCAGAACCGACGATTCTGATTCTGATTTGGAACCGGTTTCTCCACAATTCCAGTTTCTATTTTAACCGGAACCGCTCGTTTTTTTTTATTTTTTAAAAATGGTTTAAATTTCAGTTACAAAAGAAAGGAAAAAGGAAGAAAAAGACTTGGACTTAATATTCAATTAAGTTTTGTATTTAATATTATAATAATATTAAACTGTCTATATATAATATTAGAGTATAGATGAATCAAAGTTCACATAGTTTGCTTACAACATTTGGTTTAAAACGTGTCTCATGTAATTACTAATATAAAACATTACAATAAACATTAACATTTCTTTTAGCATATTTTAACCAAAAAACATAAAAATTGTTTTTTTTAACTTTGAAATGGATGATTTTAATTGCCGGTTCAACCATGGTTCCACATACGGTTCTAACCAACGGTTGCATGGTTTTTGAGACCAAGAAATCAGAACCCGTGTACATGTTGACTAGTCAATGGTTCCCGGAACTGTTGACCACGATTTTAGCTCCGGTTTAGAACCCAATTTTGATTTGAATCCGGTTTCGGTTCCATTTGGCCACCCCTACCTCTACCTGGGGGAGAGCATCTTCTTGGGGGGTGGATTATGAGCTCTACCTCTCCCACTGGAAGTTTCATTACCTTTTTCTCTTCCTGCAACTTGACTGCTGCTTCCTCCTTTGAGTTGACTGCCACCAACTATATGTTGGCTGCTGGATGTACTTTGCTGCCCTTTACTAGGATGTTCTTTAGACTGCTGAATACCTTCCAAATCCTTTTCCCAATAAGTATTCCAAGATTATTCTAGGGTCATTCTCTTGTAAAATCCCTATGAGAGGAGTGTATCGAATTCTTCATTTGTCCTCTCCTTTGAATTCAATCCTGCTGGTGATCCTCCAAACTTCTTTTTAAGCATCTCAGTCCCGACCTCTTAACTCTTGTCTAAGGTAGCCATCTCGTCTTTAGTCTTACGTAATTTAGCTTCAACTCTTGTTTCAATGAGACTGATGGAGGAATTTGAGGTGCAAAAAAAGTGCCATATGTTGAGGGTCCTACTTCTCCCCTTTTGGCATCAACAGCTAATGAAGGTTGAATGGTTTGAATAATGAAGTCTAGTTTCATATTTACCATGGACTCGATTGCAGAGTGACTGACATTGAGTGCAAATAGCTATTCTTGTTGAGAAGATAGTTTCTAATTCACTGAAACTCCCAAATATTCAAACTTTTTCCCAATCATCGTTTCCAATCGATTCATATCACTCTTACTGCTTTGATTCATTCTATCAAAGTTGTCTTTCTAGCGATTTAGAAATGAAAATTGGTCAGAACCTCAGATGACTAACTTGTTGAACAGTCTTTCAAACCTTCTTTGTTGTTCTCTTCTTAGATCTTGGGTCTACCCAGTCCATTCCTTGACTCTGTGCAGTAGGCCATACATGTCTCGATTGATGTTTTGACTATGATGATCAATTTTGATATAAAGATCATAGAAGCCCCTTTCCAGTGATTCCATCTCTCCAAACATATAGTGAGATACTTTTCTTAGCTCATTTGCCAGCTGACTGTCAACTTCAAAAGCAAATTTAGCTAGTGGGAGTCTTTCTATTGGATCACAGGAAACTACCCTGTTCTCATTAGGCTCTTCAGGTTCTTCAGCATAGCAATCATATGGACTCGACTGAGTGGCAACTCTTTCTTTATCAGGAATCTCCTTATTATGAGGGCTTGAGGGTTCCTCATGAAAATTGTCATTAGGGGTTGAGGAAGGTCCCGTTTCATCTCCCATGGGATTCTTTGCCTCTTTCCTCTGACTTGAAGCTCTTTGTGCCTCAGCTTTGTTAGCTTCATCAACACGAGCAGCTGTGTTAACCTACTTAGCTGGCTGTGTTAACAGCTTCATTGGCAGCAACAACATTTGCTTCATTATTATCATGGTCTTATGCATCATCTGTCTCAACAAAGTTTTATCCTGCTGCTTGACTTGGTTCATCAGGATTTAACTCAACTGCATCATCGACTTCCATCTCAACAATTGTGTCCCTTGCAGCTCTGTGAGACTCAGTTGCCTCTGATCCTTCTCCTTCTAACTTAGTTGTATTCATATCATTTACATTATTTGTACCAACTGTTTTCTCTGGATCAATCTTTATATGATCAACTATATGCTCAATTGAATCAATGCCCATATCCTGCATTTTTATCTCTTACATGTTCTTCAGTAGTCTCAACTGTTGGCTTGTTCACAGTGCTTTGGTCAGCAGTCCCTGTCGCAGCTGTCTCAACAGCTGGTTCTTCAGTAATCACAACAGGGTTAGCTGGTGTAGGCAATTCATATGTTTCGTGCTCTTCGGCCATTACGGTCTCTACTGTCCCAAACAACAGTCTTCAGTATGGGCTCAACTGTCTATTCAGACTCTTCTATTGGCATGCTTACTTCAATTTTAGGAGGATTTGAGGCAATGGTGCTTTCTCCTCCATCAACATCCACTTCCTCATCATCATCCTCCACGTCAACCACACTAATTTCGACAACATCTTCACCATCGGCCTCAACCAAGTTTCTTCGTGACTGAGTTTTCGACTCAGCTTCCACAGTCTCAACTATGGTTTCACATCGGGTTTTATCAAGTTGAGGTGAATGGGAAATGAATTGGTGATGAGAGTGTAGCAGTGTCTCTAATCACATTCCTAATAATTTGAGTAGGGAATGAGGTTCCCCTCGCCCACAAAGTTCCTTATGTGCAGCCCCCCTAGACTCACGAAGATCTTCTTGTAACTCTTCTGCTTCAACACGCTCCAGGTCCTCAACTTCTTCCTCAGAAAATTGATCAGCAGTTGTCCCAAACATACAACCATGGGACCCTACTGGAACCTTCCCTTTCTCCAACGCTTTCTCCTTTTCTTCCCTCATTTTTTTGTATAGCATAGTGCATACATGTCCATGATCAAATGCTTGTGCTATAGAAGAACCATTTAGGAAATCGAGAATCCATTTCTTCTCCTCAATCATCTCCGAGCACTTGAATTGGAATATACTCCCACTGAGCTTCCACATAGCCCATTCATAAATTCTCTTCATCTCCTATGGATATAAAGGAGAGTCAACATATGATACTGAGTTAGCTGACAAGGTTTCCACCTCCATAGAAGAATGGCCTTCATCTCCTTTAGGTTTTGCTAAGATTGCCGACTCACCAACAACTTCAATAGCTGCCTCTTCAACATTTGCAGCAGCATCAACCTCGACTCTTTGCTCTTCAGCTGATTCTTTCATGGCTCTAGCAGCTAATACAGAGGGCCTATCCTCCACTGCCTTTGATCGAACTTCCTATAGAGTGGGAGTAGATTCAGTTGCTTTGGAGTCAACTACCACAACTGATTCATTACGTTCATCCCTTAACTGACTCTTCGATATTGTCTTATGCTTTCTAGGGGCAGCTGGCTTGCAAGGGACATGTGTCCTTCTTCTTTTGGCACTCTACAGCTGGCTGAATGTTTCCCCCTTCAGAAGTGCCCTTTTTCTTGGCGTGTGCCTTTTTCTGTGTCGCGGAGAGATTTCCTCGAAACATTATCTTGTTCACATGATATTGCTTCCGTTCCTCAGAGGAAAACCCTTCTTCTCTATTAAATACCCAAGAACCAACCTATACACCAGGGTGTTCTTGAATTTTGCATTAACCACCTCACAGTCCATCACGTTCTAACACAATTTGTCAAAGATGATCGCAACCCAATGCACTTCCATTTCCTCTAAAATTGCTGACATTACTACTAGTTTGGCCATTGGTAGCTGATTATACGACTCAAACTTAATGTCAATACACTTGGATACCACATCAATCAGCTTATGGTACTCCTTCACCACAACCTTTGTTGCAGATGGATTGTAGTTGTCCTTTTCCTCCTCTACAACAATATCCATCAAAAGTCTTCTCCAAATAAAATTCGAAATCCTTCAGCTCAACCCTGAGCTAGGCAGTTTCAACAGCACACTCACAAACTCAACTGTTATCACAATAGACTTTCCATTCACAGACGATTGGATACCATCATCTTGCACAGAAGCGTTCACGTAAGACATTGCAACTTCCTCCAAATACGTGTGTGGCATCTCCATTGTTAAAAATTCCATAAGATTCGTCTTCTCTAGGCATGAGACGATTTTCTGAGCCCTAGCTTGGTCCGTCGACTGCTTGACCACGCCATCCGCATCATTTAGAGCTTCAGAGTAAAGTTTCTCAGCCATCTTGGCAAAGACCAATGCTTGAGCAGTTTCAGCAGCAAATGACTTCTTTCTTTGGTGCCATCGCAAATAGAGAGAATTTGAGAGAGATATTTAGGGATTTTTGCAGAGAATTTTCTTGAGTTCTAAGAGTGGTTGTGCGCATAAGGAGAGAGAAATGAGTGTGAGAGGTTTGTATGGGAGTCGAAAAGACATGATTAGAATAGTGAAAATTTGAATTTTGATTAACGATCAGGATTTGATATGTGAAACCACTTTATGAGCGCGTTTAATGACCATAAGCATTTATTGCCAATCTTATGTAGCCTAGTATTATAGACGTGCAACTTTAAACTCGGATAACCATGGAGCATTTAATGATGTTGCGTCATGTTACAAACATTCCCACTTAATTTAATGCGACATTATTTTGTCCTTTAGCCATTTAATGTTTCTGCTTTCTTTTCTTAGTTGTCAAAGACTCTTCTGATAGATAGTAAATGGACACTTAACTCAGCTCTCTAGATGACTTAACTATGGTGATACGACCGATTCTGCTGAGTTTACTCAACTGATAGATGAAACTCTTCTAAAATGTAATTCTTCCCATTTATCGACTCTTCTGATCAACTCTTATGATGAATTTAACTTAGGTCAATCAAGTCAAGCTCATTCTTAAGCTATTCAAATCTTGATTCACATAGGGGCTTTGTGAAAATATCAGCTAACTATTTCTCAGTTAATACACATTCCAGCTTGATGTATTTCTTTTCACCATGGTCTCTTATGAAGTTATGTCTGACATCAATGTGTTTTGTTCTTGAGTGCAATTTAAGATTTTGAGTGATAGCTATTGCACTTGTGTTGTCATACATAATTTGGATCTCATTCTATTCAATATCATAATCCCTTAGCTATTGTCTCATCCACAAAACTTGTGCACAACAGCTTCCTGCAGCTATGTACTCTGCTTCAGCTGTAGATGTAGTAATTGAATTCTATTTCTTGCTGAACTAAGAAACAAACCTATTTCCAAGAAGTTGACATGTACTTGATGTACTTTTTCTGTCAACTCTACATCCAACATAGTCTAAATCAAAATATTCCATTATCTTGAAGCCTAATCCTTAGAATACCATAGTCCAACTTCTTGGTTTTCTTTTAGATATCTCAGAATATTCTTGGCAGCTATCATGTGACTTTCCTTTGTAGCAGATGTAGGTCCCAAGGGGTGTGACTGTTAAGTCTAGAAGGGGAGGGGGGTTGAATAAGACTTAACTAATTTTTTGATTTTGATCTTAAATAAGAGTTTTCACACAAGTAAACAACTTAGTCCTTAAAGACATCTAGGTTCACCTTCAACAGGAGAGTTAACCACTCAACAGACTCCACTGAGCTATTGATAGAGTAACTCAACTGATGAAGTGAGCTCTTTTAAAAATACAACTTAGTTTTTACAGCAGAAGTCTTACACCTTTTTGTAAAATAGTTTTACAACACTTGTTTTAGTCTAAGTTATTATCAGTTGAGCAAGCAAATGTAAATCAACTGTATAAAATGTGCAGAATTAAAGTGCTGAAATTAAAGACACAAGGCAATTTTATAGTGGTTCGACGATGAGGTAATTCATCTACTCCACTCTTATCCAACTTCTGGAGGTAATCCACTAATGCAACAATTGTTACAAAATGGATACAACAGTCCAAGTAGGCTTTGATCACACAACTGGCTCTACTCCTAGGACTCAGCTTCTTTTGTAAGGCAGCTGCCTCACTACTTCAACTCCTTCACACCCATCGGACTTGATCACCTAGCCCTCTGATGGATTTAAAGAAGGTTCTAACTTGAACCTCACTACACTTCCTTCACTTCGTGGATGTGCAGACCCCCTTTGTTCTTGAAAACAATATTTTCCTCTTCAATAGGTTGAAGTTTTTCTTTCTCTACAGAGTGTGTTGGATAGATTCACTTCGAAAGTCAGGCTTGAGGATTATAATGAATAGCTTAAAAGTGGTTTTGCTTGCTTTGCTCAGATTACTTGTATTTATCCGTAGTTGCTCATATGTGTCTTTTACTCTCTCACAAATATTCCTCATTCTTTTATAGTGATAGTTTGAAAAAGTGTCGACTGAAGAGATAGATATTTTTCAAACTTCACTTATTGATCGTTGGCTTGTCTTGTTGTGCATCATTTGATGTTGACCCTTCCTTAATTTAACGTTCTGCAGGCTGCCTGAAACTCTACAGGTTTTCTGCGAACATCTCATTGGTTCCCAGCTACATGCACTCTTTCAGCAAGACAATTTTAAGGTTGCAGGTCTGTCCCCTTACCATTTTTGGTAAGTCTGTGACTTTTCATTCCCACAGACTTCTTCAGCTTTCTTCAAGTCCTTAAGCTGATATACCCCTTTATTAAGTCTTCTCCATACATTTGGGATGATTCAGCTGTTAGTCTGCTGACAGACAAAATAGATTTACTTGACTGATACTTTTCTTTGATACTCAGCTGCAACTTAGTTGATTCTTCACTGCATTCTTGAGTCAACTTCTGCGATCTTCAACTTGGCTGCTTCTTTACTCAACTTATATTTTCTATCTATTACATAGTTGAAATACAACAGAAAATGTGTAGGTCCCAAAGGGTGTGAATGTAAGGTTTAGAAGGGGGGGGGGTTGAATAAACCTTACCAACTTTTCAATTTAGTCCTTTTAAATAGTTCAGAGTTAGTATTTCACAGCTAAGTCCTTGGTGGACAGCTAAGTTAGTTAATCAGCAGAGTTAGCCACTCAACAGACTCATCTGAGCTGTTGATAGAATAACTCAGTTGTTTTGACTAAAACTTAACTCGACTGTGATATGTTTTCAGCAGAAGACTTAACACCCTTGAATTTTGGTTTAAGTTTGTTTTAATACTTGATTATTGCACTTTGTTAATTATCAGATGGACATGACAAATTTATCGTGAGATATCAAAATAATATGCGATAATTAAAGTCTTTGAAATGTAAATGACACAATAAATTTTATAGAGGTTCGAAGATGGGGTAATTCTTCTACTCCTCTCTTCTCCAACTCTGGAGGAATCCACTAAGTATTGATCAATGTACAAAGTGGTTATCGGTCCAAATGCAAGTCTTGATCACACGGTGACTTGATCCTTTGGGACTCGATGCCTGGAGATGCCTTGGTCACACAATGGTGGCTTCTCGTGCGACTCGGCTTCTTCTTCACAGGCATTTTGCCTTGCTACTACAGACCCACTTGCTCAAGCTTCTTGGATTTGATCACGAAGCCCTCCAAAAACTTGAGACTGGTTCGACCTTGAACCTTTCTACAATCCTTTGTGGAATGTAGACCCCTTGATTCTTCAAATGTTTCCTCTTCAACTGATTGAAGTCGTCTTTCCTTCACAGGTGAGGGTTGGATTGATTTCCTTCGTAATGTAGGCTTGAGGATTGAGCTTAAATGACTTGAGAATATTTCAGGTTACAGATATTGCTTTCTTGCTTGTAATGGTTTTCTCAGGTAATCAAGGTAACCTTTTCTCAAGGTGATTCCTCAGCCTTTTATAGTGTTCTTTTGAAAATTTGCCCGTTGAAGAGATAGGTTAATTTTCAAAAGACATTTGTGGTCGTTGGCTTGTCTTGTTGCAGTCATTGGAATTGACATTTCCTCGTATTGAATGAGTCTTCAGATTTTCAGAGTTCTGACACAGGTGCAGTGCTTCCCATTGGTTTATTCTTTTTGCACGCTTCTGGGACTGAGCACTTTAAGAAAGGCAGTATGGGAGTATTACTTGTTTAAGTAATTTTCTTGACTTCTGTGCAACGGATCTCTTTCAGTTGTCTCAACTTGACTGCATTTCCGTGATTTCCCCAGATGACTTCGAGTCAGCTTCCAATCATTGGATGACTCATCTGTCACATCAACTTGAGACTTGGCTATCTTGAATTGACTTGACCGACACTTTATTCAGCTGCACCTTCAGTCGAGTTCCTATCTTTTCTTTCTTGCTACAGTCAGCTGCCTCACAGCGGAGTCTTCCTTCTAGTCTCCAGTTGACTTCTTGTATGTTCAGGCATAGCTGACTTAACTCAGCTCGACCAACCCTATCTATTACAATGCAAATTACAAGGAAAATGGGGTGCCAACTTTCTATTCTAAGTTTTACATGGCATTCATCAAAATCTAAAAATTAATTTCCCAACAATTTCCCCCTTTTTGATGATGCCAAAACTTAAAACATGCATTCAACAATTTTCCCCTCAGCCGGCACACCAGCTGAGTGACTAGGAATAGGGTCACTCGTCTCCAGACTCCTGGCTATTCCCTTTGAGTTTTCAGCCGTTGGGGCAGGTGGTAAGACACCTTCATCAGGGGTTGGCTCGACTGGGGTCCCCACATTCCCAGTTTCATCGCCCGTTCCCTTAACACCTTCTTCTGAGTGAGCTGGGGAAGTGGTGGCAGCAACAACAGTGGCAATATGTTGCACCACTCCCATCGGGTCAAGTTCCAGCTGTGATGTGGAAGACTCCCCTGGTCCTTCCATTAGTCTTTGCTCATGTAGGATCCTGGACTCCCGCATGGCTTGCTGCATTTCCAATTCTTCTGTTGCAGCAGCAGGGTCCAGATCCTCATCACTCTCTGATAGGATGTCAAGATGAGGATGTGTATGATCAGTGGTTCCAGTAAGGGGACAAATGCTAGCCTTTTCACGAGCTTGACTTCCTCTCGCCGATCTCGCTTCTCTTTGTCTTTGAAGATCGCAAGATATCGTGCAGGTTTCTTCATCCGATTAGCCGACCCGCGAGTGGTCAATCCGAGAAAATTCAACATTTCTTCTTCTTCTTCGATAAACTACGGTCTTTGGAATGTTTCCTGGATCGACTCGGCTTCCACTTCCTCCATTCTCGCATGAGGCGATTTTGGATGTCCGGATATGGTGGGGATAGGATCATCACATCATCATCTTCTTTATCATCATCTCCTGTTGCCCTTCCTTCTCGGGGATAGAAGGCAACATACTCGCTACTCAACTCCAGAAAGCATCGGGGACGGTGGAGATATAGTCTGTCGTCGGCCAGGAGAGTCGATGTCTCTTTTGCTCTTTGTTCTTGATTGTCCTGTCCATACTGGATCTTCGACTTGCCTCGCTGATCGGCTTCAGCAGACTTGGCGGTTGCATCAATAATCTCTGGAGACTCTACTTCTCCAGCTGTTTCCGCGATCTGCTCCAGTTGAGTGGCAGACTCATTTGTTTTTTCTCAAGCTCTGACCGCTTGAAGAGTCTTCTCCTTTTGGTCCTTACCAGAGGAATTTCTAGTTCGGATGCAGTTTCCTCCAAGTCCTAGGCGGTGGGGGCCAGTGCTATTTTCCTTTTCTGAGGAGCTGGCCTTCTCGGCTTATCAGTCCTCCTTTTCTTAATAACTAGAAAAGGCATTTGAGATTCCTTCTCCATCTGCAATTTGTTGGGGCGGGTGACTATTGCAGGGGCAAAGCGGATTTCTTTTTCTTTATTGCAGGGGCAACAATCTTCTTTGTAGCTGTAGGGGCAGTTTTCTTCTGGGGAGAGGAGGAGACAACTGTTTCTTCAGGGCCAGCTGACTTGATCCTTTGGGACTCAGTCTGGAGATGCCTTGGTCACACAATGGCGGCTCTCGTGACGACTCGGCTTTTCTTCGGGGCAGTTTGCTTGCTACTACAGACCCACTTGCTCAAGCTTCTTGGATTTGATCACGAAGCCCTCCAAAAACTTGAGACTGGTTCGACCTTGAACCTTTCTACAATCCTTTGTGGAATGTAGACCCCTTGATTCTTCAAATGTTTCCTCTTCAACTGATTGAAGTCGTCTTTCCTTCACATGTGAGTGTTGGATAGATTTCCTTCGTAATGTAGGCTTGAGGATTGAGCTTAAATGACTTGAGAATATTTCAGTTTATAGATATTGCTTTCTTGCTTGTAATGGTTTTCTCAGGTAATCAAGCTAATCTTTTCTCAAGGTGATTCCTCAGCCTTTTATAGCGTTCTTTTGAAAATTTGCCCGTTGAAGAGATAGGTTAATTTTCAAAAGACACCTGTGGTCGTTGGCTTGTCTTGTTGCAGTCCATGGAATTGACATTTCCTCGTATTGAATGAGTCTTCAGCTTTTCATAGTTCTGACACAGGTGCAGTGCTTCCCATTGGTTTATTCCTTTTGCACGCTTCTGGGGCTGAGCACTTTAAGAAATGCAGTATGGGAGTATTACTTGTTTAAGTAATTTTCTTGACTTCTGTGCAATGGATCTCTTTCAGTTGTCTCGACATGACTGCATTTCCTTGATTTCCCCAGATGACTTCGAGTCAGCTTCCAATCATTGGATGACTCATCTGTCACATCAACTTGAGACTTGGCTATCTTGAATTGACTTGACTGACACTTTACTCAGCTGCATCTCAGCTGCACCTTCAGTCGAGTTCCTGTCTTTTCTTCCTTGCTACACTCAGCTGCCTCATAGCGGAGTCTTCCTTCTAGTCTCCAGTTGACTTCTTGCATGTTCAGGCATAGCTGACTTAACTCAGCTCGACCAGCCCTATCTATTACAATGCAAACTACAAGGAAAATGGGGTGCCAACTTTCTATTTTAAGTTTTACACGGCATTCATCAAAATCTAAAAATTAATTTCCCAACAAAATGGGGTGCCAACTTTCTATCTAAATTTTACATGCATCATCAAAATCTATACAAATAAATTTCCCAACAATTTTCCCCTTTTTGATAATGCCAAAACTTAAATAGAAAATACAACATAAAAGTGCTTAAAAAGAATGATTGTAAGAATGTGATATTTTATTGAATTTTATAGAAAACAAAATTTTGCAGCTTTCATTAATGCCTCTGCCGCTTTCTTCTTCTTTCCTCATCCTCATCTCGCCTGCGGCGATATTCATCTTCTTTCCTCTTCCTTTCCTCAGTTTATCTTCTCTTCTTTCTGTCATAGTCTCTCCTCAGTCTCTCGTTGTATTCTCTTTCTTGCCTCGCATTGTCTTCTTGATATTTTCTTCGAAGTTCATCTATGCGAAGAGTAGCTTTTTTGTTTTTGAGTTCTCTGTAGCCAAGCTAGTATTCGGTGTCCTTTTTATTGGGAACAACATACATGACTTTCTTAGGTCTTCTTGGTGGAGAGCTTTAGACTCTCCCACCAGATCTAGAATCCATTCCTCTTCTCGTAGCAGGGTCAACTCTTCTGTGAGTTTAACTGGACTGAGCCCTTGAAGTCTAATAACTCTTTAAAGATTGGGTCGGCTGCTTCTTGGCTAGATCAACAACTATAAGTCCTTTTTCCCAGTAGTAATCCCAAGCCCTTTTTAAGTCCATCCCCTCAAAGTATCCTTCTGATCGAAGAGTGCCGAACTCTCCAGTCGATCTTTCCACTAAATGCGATGGGGGATTGGATTCTTCACTTGTTTCCTGGAGCTTTCCTGCTGGCTGACCGCTGAACTTGGCTTTGAGTCCTTCAACTGTGTCATGCTGCATTCGTTCAAGATCATCTATTTCAGCTTGATGTTTCTTGAAGGCAAGCCCAACCTTCTCTTTAGCTGACAATTCTTGTGGCAGCTAAGAGTGGAGAGAGCTGGTGGATGAGGCTTTGGGTGTTTTGAAAATTATTTTCATGCGGGGATTCTCAGCTGTATCTTCCTCCTTTTTGGCATCATCAATTTCCAAGAGAGAGATTGAGAGTTGACTAGAGAATAGAGTCGAGTTTCTTATGAGTAATGGAGTTTGTTGTTCTTTGCTCGGAGCGGAGTACATGCAACTCTGCCTTAATTTCTAACATCTCAGCTCACAGAGAGGTCTCTATATGCTCCATTTGTCTTTTGAATTGCATCTTAAGCAGCTCCATATCTGTTATGTGGCTTCGTTCCATTAGGTCAATGTTGTCCCTTTGCCTCTGCTGAAATTGAACCTGTTCGCCACACCAGACCACTAGTTTTGAGAAGAGTGATCTGAAATAGCCAACATGTTCCCTGCGAAGTACCTTTTTGTCTGTGTTATACATTCTCGAATTCTCAGCACTGCTCCTCTTATATCCCCGTAAAGCATGGTATCATGATTATCAATCTTCTGGTTCAGTGCAGCAAAATCTCTTTCCATTGGCTCCATTTCCTCACACATTGCTCGGAAGGCCTTTCGGAAGTCGGCTGCTTCAGGCGAAGAATCCTCAGGTAGGAGTGATTCAAAGTCATGGCCAAAGGGGACGATTTGCAAGTCGTCTGGAGCCTGGAATTCAGCTGGATCTATTTCAACATGAAATCTGGCAGCTTCTTCCACAATATCAGCTTCAAGGGGAGATGCATCAACAAATGGGAACTCCAATTCATAAAGGCCAATAGGTTCTGAGAAAGGTCCCAGTCCTACTTTGGGAGCACTTCTCTCATTACCCTAGCTAGCATCTCTTCGTGCCTTAGCTATTTGAGCGTCACCGACAGTCGCAGCTGTGGAAGCTTTTTCTGAGCTAACTGAGCATCAGCTGTTTGAACAACTTTATTTGCAACAGTTGTAGCATCCTTTTGAGGTATCTGTGCCTCAGTTTCCTTAGCAACATCATGAGCATGTGATGGGACCATGTGGGGTGGTCCATCAACCAAAACAAATTGGAGGCTATCAAACGGGCCTCCTTCATTTGGGCTTCCAATTCCCTGTCTTCTGGATCGGACTTAGCTGAGTTGTCAGAGTCATCAAAATCAAGGAAGTCGTCATCTGAGTCATGTAAAGTTTCAATTTCAACGGGATCAGTTAACTCAGATTCAGACAATATGGGAAGAGCCTCAGGCACATTCATATTTCCCCTGCTAGTCTCAACCTCCATAGGGTCTTCAGTTACCTTAGCAGCAGTCTCAACCATTGTAAGGCCTTCAAAATTCCCTTCTGCAGACTTAGCTGCAGTTGGGTCTTCAATGTTAGCATCCTTCGAAGCCTCAACCTCTGGGATTACACTTTCAAGACCAACAGTCTCAAATGCCATGGTCCTCCTACTTCCATCATGTGCCTCATTTACAGGAATTTGGACATCTGTAACTTCATTGACCTTCAATGCAGCTGGTTCCTCAGCTGAGATAGTCTGAACCGTCAATGCGTCGTTGGTTCCAAATGGGTTTTGTTCAGCAGTCTCACCATCACCTCCTTACACCAAGCTTTATTTGTCTTCTGCAACCTCCTCCATCCTGGCTGGTGCGATCAGCTTCTCGCTCAACTTGCTCACCAGCTGATTCACGGGCAATGGGGTCAGCTGTCACCGGAGACTTGGCTGTTTCACTTGAATGTTCAGTCAAATGGGCTGTTGTCTCAACAACTTCAGTAGGGCGTGGCTCCATTGGGTTGCCCTATTCTATTCCTTTCCTATCATCACCAACCTCCCTAGTCACTTGTCCCTCAGAGGGAGCTGATGACGTGGTTTCATCAATGGTCCTCACAATATCAATGATTGCAGGGGTTGAGAGATAGAGATAGAAGATTCTCCAACACCCTTGAGCATAGATTGCTCATGCAGCCCACGGGACTCCTTCATGGCAATTTTCAGCTGAGTCTTCTCAATAGGGTCAGCTCCTTTAATGATATCTACATCGCTGTTGTTGCCACTACTAATAGCCCCTTCTGGTATAGTTGGATTTGAGAAGGAGCAAATATGGGGCTCAGGTCCCTTAGCTTTGTCCAGAGCCTTGGCCTTTGCAACATCATTCTTCTCATAGAGAACTGTTGTGCAGTTTAGTGCATCAAGGCCATAGGTGACAGTGGCATTTTCCAAAAAAGCCAAGGAGATATACTTCCTCCTCGATCACCTCCGGCCTCGTAAATTGGACTCGGCACTCAGCTTCCATAGCCTCCATGCGCGCAGCCATTCTTTAATATCTGGATAGGCAGGGGATTCTGGTGCTTCAGGAATGTTGGCACCTGGGACTGGTTCTTGAATATCAAATTCTTTTGTCCCATCATTTGCCTCAGTATAAAGCATTTTTCCCTGAGGACTAACAACTAAGCTATTTTGAGCTTCTTCACCCTCAGTTTGTTCACCCATTTTCAGGGGGGCAGTTGCTAATTTATTTTGAGTTTCTTCAGTAGTGCTTTATTCACCCATTTTCCTCCATTCATTATCCTTGGAATTGACCTTTTTACCTTCCTCAGATATTGGACTTAGGGTGGCTTCAGCTGTAATTACTGCAACTATCTCAACAACTTCCTCTGCAACATACGTCTTCACAAGCCATCTCTTGGAGAGCCTCTCCAGGGGGATTTCTTCCTCCTCCTTTTCAGTTTTTTTAGCCACAATGGCTGACTCTGCTATTGGTTGATTCTTCTGTTTCTTAATAGTTGCCTTATGGAGAGAATTTGTCCTTCTTTTTTTTGTCACTTTGGGAGAAACAAAAGCAGGTCCAGAGAGGGGACTGGGACGGAGGCAACTGTGTCCTCGAGGACATCTTCAACTGATTCCCCCTCAGAAGTGGCAGTCTTCTTGGTATGTGCCCTCTTCTGAGCAACTGACAGGTTTGCCTTGAACATTCTCTTGTTTGCATTAAAGTGATGTCCCATGCGAAAAGGTACACCCTTATTCTCCATTAAATAACCTAGAACCAATCCATATCCCTGGAGATGCACAAGCTCCCCTTCTACCAGCTTCACGTTCTGGACGTTCTGGCACAACTTTTCAAAGATGAACTCGCTCTAGTTCACCTCCACCTCCTCAATGATGGTAGCCATAACAATAATCTTAGCTTGAGACAACTGATAATATATTAGCTAACTGCTTCTCAGTTGATATGTATTCTAATGTGATGTCTTTATATTCAGCATGATCTCTTATGAATTGATATCTGACATTAACGTGCTTTGTTCTTGAGTGCAATACTGGATTCTGAGTGATTGCAATGGAACTTGTGTTATCACACATAATTGGAATTTCTTTATCTTCTATGTCATATTCCCTCAGCTGTTGCCTCATCCGTAAAACTTGGGTAAAACAGCTGCATGCATCAATATACTCTACTTCAGCTGTAGATGTATCTATTGAGTTTTGTTTATTGTTCAACCAAGAAACTAATCTATTTCCAAGCATTTGGCAAGTACCAGATGTATTTTTCCTGTCAACTCTACATCCAACATAACTGAGTCTGAGTATCCAATCAGCTTATATCCACCTTCTTTTGGATACCATAAGTCAACTTCTTGGCTACCCTTCAAATATCTCAGAATTCTCTTAGCTGCAGTCATAAGACTTTCTTTTGGAGCAGAATGAAATCTAGCACATACACCTACAACAACAGTGATGTCTGGTCTGCTTGCAGTCAACTAGAGCAATGATCCAATAAGTGTTCTATATCTTGTCTGATCAAGTGATTTTCCTTCTGCATCCACATCCATCTTCATAGAAGTATTCATGGGAATCTTCACATATGACTTTTCTTTCGTGCCAAATTTCTTCATTAAATCTCTCGTATATTTGGTTTGACTTATGAAGGTTCCATCCTTCATTTGCTTGACTTGAATACCTAGGAAGAAAGTCAACTCTCCCATCACGCTCATCTCAAAATTCCCATGCATAAAGTTTGAGAATTCGTCACACAGCTCTTTGTTTGTGGATCCAAAGATGATATCATTCACATAAATTTGAACAAGCAGTATATTATCTTCATCTTGAATTCTGAAGAGTGTTCTGTCAACTTTGCCTTTGGTGAATCCATTGTTTATAAGACATTGAGACAATGCATCATACTATGCTCTTAGTGCTTGCTTCAAACCATACAATGCTTTTTGAGCTTGTAGTCTTTGTCTCCAATAGTTTTCTGCTCAAAACTTTGAGGTTGTTTCACATAGACTTCTTCTTCTAAAAGTCCATTCAAAAATGCACTCTTCACATCCATTTGGTAGAATGTGATGTTTTTGTGTGCTGCAGAGGCAAGAAACATCCTTATTGCTTCCAATCTGGCAACAAGTGCAAAGTTTTCTTCAAAATCTATTCATTCTTCTTGGCAATACCCTTTGGCTACCAATCTTGCTTTGTTTCTCACAACAAATCCTTCCTCATTCATCCTGTTTCTGAATATCCACTTTCCACCAATAACATTTTGATGGGTAGGCCTTTGATCCAATTCCCACATTTTATTCTTTTCAAACTGATTCAACTCTTCTTGCATAGGTAGAATCCAATGAGTGTCATCCAATGCTTGTGACACATCCTTTGGTTCAATTTGAGAAATGAAACAAGTAAACATGGCTTCATGTTGAGTCTTGGATCTTGTTTTTACTCCTTCTCTCACATCTCCAATGACTAACTCAGGTGGATGGTTTCTCAACCATCTCACATCTGGTTGGAGTAAGTCTGCTGGGTTGAGTTTTCTTGTAGCTAAATTATCTTGAACAACTTCTTCTTAATCTTCATCATTAAGCTGCAAGCCTTCCAGCTGTCTTTGAGATTCAACGAACTCATCCTCATCAGGATCGAGTCTTCTGATACTTGCTTCAGCATAGGGACTCTTCTGAATGGTCAGCTGATTCATCTTTTCAGCTAACTCATCAATGTTTTCTCTATTTACATTGGGTTCATCAAAATCCGCATGGATAAACTCTTCTATGACCATAGTCCTCATATTCAACCCTCTGAAAGCTTTACTCAGCTGAGTATCCTAAGAAGATACTTTCATCAGCTTTAGCATCAAAAGCTTTCATGTTATCCTTTCCATTATTATGAATAAAACACTTGCTTCCAAAGATATGAAAATATCCCACATTAGGCTTTCTTTCTGTTCAAATTTCATAGGGGGTTTTAGACAACTGCCTATTTATCATACACCTATTCTGAGTGTAACAAGCAGTGTTAATAGCTTCAGGCCAAAATCTCTTAGGCAATCTAGCTTCAGCTAACATGGTCCTTGCAGCTTCCTTGAGAGTTTTGTTCCTTCTTTCAGCTACTCCATTCTGCTGTGGAGTTCTTGCAGCTGATAACTCACGAGCAATAACATTCTCTGTGCAATACTGAGTTATAATCCCATTGACAAACTCAGTTCCTCTGTCAGACCTTATCTTGATAATGGTTTGGCTCTTCTCATTTTGAACTCTCTTCATAAGTTGTAAAAGCTTTTGCAAAGTTTCCTTCTTTTTTCACATAAAGATGGTCCATTTGTATCTTGAATAGTCATCTACCACCACTAAGGTGTATTTCTTTCCACTAAAGCTTGCTGGTTCAACAGGTTCAAATAAATCCATATGAAATAGATGTAGGATCCTTGTTGAAGAAGGACTTGGCTTATCCTTGAATGAAAAATTGAATTGCTTTCCCTTTTGGCACGCATAAAAAATGCTCTCTTTATTGTATACTGAATCTGGCAATCCTTCCACTAGATGACTCCTTGCTAGGTTGTTGATTGTCTTGAAATTCAGGTGACTCGTCTTTTTGTGCTACAACCAGCTTAACTCGGCTGTGCTTTTTGCTAATAGGCATGTACTTAGTGTAGCACTAGACCAATCTACTACATACATATTTTTCTTCCTTGTTCCAGATAGCACAACTTCACTTGTCTCAACATCTTTGATTTGGCACACACCCTTGAATCCTACATTGTAGCCTTTATCCCAGAGTTGGTTAATACACATCAGATTGAAATTTGGCCCTTCAACATAGGCTACATCTGTGATTTCCAGTTCATTTTTCTTTATGGATCCAATGCCTCTGATTTCCCCTAGAGCTTCATTTCCTCCAAATATGACTTTTGCTCCTCTTGACTCCTTGAAGTTAGTTAAATTCTTCTTATTTCCAGTCATATTACTGGAACAACCACTATCCATGTACCAGGTTCTTTGGCACTCAGTTGTTCCCTGAACCTGCAATCAAGGAAATCAAGTTTTAGGTACCCAAAGCTTTTTGGGTCCTGAGGGGTTTGCACTATAAGGTGATCCAACCAGCCTATAGCCAAATGATCTGACTCTAAGAGGTTGCCACCTATCAGTTCCATAATCATAATGAATTTTCGCAAACTTCTTAGGAGCTTTAGGAACATACAACTGTCTCTTTTGTCTGTATGCATGTGTATGTGCTTGTGCATTTGCTTTCTTTGGGTAATATGGAAACTTTTCTGATTTATAGGCATTGTGCTTGGGTGCATAAGTGTGCTGATACTTAGTTCTTTGTCTTGGGAATGACCTATATAGAGTCTGAGGTCTTTGCCACTTGGGCTTGTATCCCATAAGACTTGGTTGATATTTCATTTGATGGTTCTAGTCAGCCTATGTAGGGTAGTTTCTACTATTCCCATCATATGGTTTCTTTTGGTTAGACCTCTGGGGCCTTTGGTAGTTCTGCTTTGATTTCACATAATATTTTCTGTTAGGAGTCTGTTGGTGGGCTTTTATAAATTTTGTTTCAGCTGTCCTTTCAACAAACTCAACTGGCTTCTTACCCTTGCCTTTGTAACCTAGGCCAACATGTGTGTGCTTCTGATTGTTTGTGAGTGCAACATATGGTGCTTTTGGATTTTGGATCCCCCCATTGCTTGAGGATGCCTTTTCCATTACCACTCTGGGAGTTTGGGCATTGACAAAGGAATTAAATCCCAAACCTTCTTTATCTCAAATTTCATTCTGTATCATCATCAATTCCTCTAATGTTTTGGATGACTTGCTCAGTGATGCCATCACATTTTTCAATTCTTTTTCCCTCTTTTCTCTTTCAGCTAAGTCTGCTTTGACCTTAGCTATCTCAGCATTTAACTCTTTATTCTGAACAACTATGTGACTAAGAGTACTCAGCTCTTCAGTCAGCTGTGAGTTTTGGCTTTTGAGTTGGTTGTTCACCTCATATAGAAGTGTGTGTGAGGATATTATGTGCTCAAAGTCTTTCATCATTTTTCCTAATGAATCATAAAGATTTGTGTGTGATGAAGTGTGTGTATCATTATCAATATTATCAGAATGTTAGCTAGATGAGTTAGAATTTATCTCATTTTCTTGTTCCTTAGCCATGAGACAAATTAATGCGTCTGCTTCACTGACAGAGGAGTAATTTGCTTCACTGTTGTCTAACTCAGCTGTCTCATTACACTTGGTTGTGTCAGGTTCAGCAGCCACCATGTCTTTCTTTCTTTCATGTCTTCTCTCTCTGAAGACATTCCTATCCTCTTCGTTTCTGTATTTTCTGACTGGTGGATAAAGGCAGTCAACTGCAAAATGTCCTGGCTGTCTGCAGTTCCAGCACAGTTTCTCAACTTTTATGGTCTCAACTCTCTTTCGGGTTCTTTCTTCCTTGCTCTTGGAAGGAGCTGAGTGTGTTTTGGAGGTTTCACCCTTGTTTCTCTTATAGTTCTTATTGAAGAACTTGTTGAACCTCTTGACCATTAGGGCTATTTCTTCTTCGTCTATGATGTCCTTGGATTCTGTGCTTTTTGATTCTCTAGCCACTAAAGTAGCTGTCTTGGGTACATCTATCTCATCTTGCTCCTTTATTCTGAGCTCGAATTCAAAGGCCTTTAAGTCTGAGAATAACTCATGGTTGGAGATCCTTGTTAACTCCATAGAATGCCTGAGGGTCATCACCTTCCCACTCACCTGGGAGTGACCTTATAATTTTCATACACATTTCCTTTTGTGTATATTCTTTTCCCATAGCTGAAAGCTCATTTTAAATCATCTAAATCTGGCATCTAGTTGATCCAGTGTTTCACTTACAAGCATTTTGAAGTTCTCAAACTTTTGTGTATCATCAATCAACTTGTTCTCCTTAATCTGCTCTGAGCCTTCGCAGATTAGAGTCAGTTTTTCTCGTATCTCACGAGCAGTCCTGCAAGATTTACTTTATTAAACATTGCTTTATCAAGAGATTTATATAAAATATCCTTGGCCACATTGTCCAAGTTATATCTCTTTCGATCCTCGTTGGTTCATTCACTCCTTGGTTTTCAACCACAGCAGGCCTTCAGCTGCACCATCCTCAGCACCTCTCACGTATGTATTCATTTTTGTGATTTTTATGGATCCATCTTCTATAACGAACCACATTTCATTATGCAGTGCTAAGTGATGTGCCTGCATACAAATTTTCCAATCATCAAACTCTTCCACATGGGAATGCGAGATAATAATTCTTCCATGATAATAACTTTTGAAAGAAAGTTTAAAAACATTCAAGTGTTGATCTTTAAAAGATTGAGATCTAGTACAATAACCAGTGCAGAAGGTTCTTTGAACCAACCTCATTGATACCACTTGTAGGTCCCAAGGGGTGTGAGTGTTAAGTCTAGAAGGGGGGAAATGGTTGAATAGATTTAACCAATTTTTTGATTTTGATCTTAAATCAGAGTTTTTAA
This sequence comes from Rehmannia glutinosa, assembly GCA_016081115.2. Taxonomy (NCBI): domain Eukaryota; kingdom Viridiplantae; phylum Streptophyta; class Magnoliopsida; order Lamiales; family Orobanchaceae; genus Rehmannia; species Rehmannia glutinosa. Next base: position 37,585,154 of record CM071931.1, on the reverse strand, counting down.
ACAAGTAAACAACTTAGTCATTAAAGACAACTAAGTTCAACCTCAACAGGAGAGTTAACCACTCAATAGACTCGACTGAGCTGTTGATAGAGTAACTCAGCTGAGTGAAGTGAGCTCTTTTAAAAATACAGCTTACTTGGTTTTTACAGCGGAAGTCTTACACCCTTTTGTAAAATGGTTTTACAACATTTGTTCTAATTTAAGTTATTATCAGTTGAGTCAAGCAAATACAAATCAACAGAATAAAATATGCAGAATTTAAAGTGCTAAAAATAAAAAGAGACAATGCAATTTTATAGTGGTTCAAGGATGGGGTAATTCCTCTACTCTACTCTTCTCCAACTCCTGGAGGTAATACACTAATGCAACAGCTGTTACAAAACGGATATAACAGTCCAAGTATGCCTTGATCACACAGCTAGCTCTACTTCTGGGACTCAGCTTTTTTGTAAAACGGTTGTCTCACTACTTCAGGTCATTCAAACCCTTCGGACTTGATCACCTAGCCATCCGATGGATTTAAAACAGGTTCTAACTTGAACCTCACACACTTCCTTCACTTCATGGATGTGCAGACTCCTTTGTTTTTGTAACAAATATTCCTCTTCAACAGGTTGAAGTTTTTCTTCCGTTACTGAGTGTGTTGGATAGATTCACTTTGAATGTAGGCTTTGAGGATTAGAATGAATAGCTTGAGAGTGTTTTTGCTTGCTTTTTGCTTTGCTTAGACTTCTTGTGTATATCATATGCACTTGGTACTCTCTCACAAATGTTCCTCAGACTTTTATAGAGACAATTTGAAAAAGTGTCCGTTGAAGGGATAGACATTTTTCAAACTTCACTTCTTGATCGTTGGCTGGTCTTGTTGTGCATCATTTGATGTTGACCCTTTCTTAATTTAATGTTCTGCAAGCTTCCTGAAACTCTGCAGGTTTCTAGCGAACATCTCATTAGTTCCCACCTACTTGCACTCTTTGAGCAAGACAACTTTAAGGTTGCAGGTCTGTCCCCTTACCATTTTGGGTAAGTCTTTGACTTTTCATTCCAACGGACTTTTTCAGCTTTCTTCTAGTCTTTTAGCTGCTTTACCCCTTTGTTAAGTCTTCTCCATTCATCTGGGATCACTCAGCTATTAGTCTGCAGACAGACACATCTAATTTACTTGACTGATGCTTTTCTTCCATACTCACCGCAACTCACTCGGCTAATTTCTTCATCCTTGATCCTTCAACCAACTGCGATCTTCAACTTGGTCGCTGCTCAGAAACTTATATTTCATAGCTATTACATAGTTGAGTTACAACAGAAAATGAGGTGCTAACTTTCTAATCTATGTTTTACATGCATCATCAAAATCTATACAAATAAATTTCTAATTAGAAATGCACTCTTCACATCCTTACAGCTTCAAGTCCTTCAATCGGAGCAAAGTTTTCATCAAAATCAATACATTGTTCTTGGCAATACCCTTTGACTACCAATCTTGCTTTGTTTGTAACAACAATTCCTTCTTCAACATCTTTTTCCTAAACACCCATTTTGTTCCAATCACATTTTGGTGAGAAGGTCTATGAACTAATTCCCAAACTTTGTTTCTTTCAAACTGATTTAGCTTTTCTTGCATGGCTGGAATTTCGTGTCTTCTTAGACTCCTGACACATCTTTTGGTTCAATTGGAGAAATGAAACATGCAAACATAGCTTTATGTTGAACTCTTGATATTTTCTTTACTCCATCTCTCATATTTTCAATAATTAGCTCAGGTGGATGGCCTCTCATCCATCTCACATCAGGTTGGAGTAAGTCAAATGGATTAACTTGGTTTCCAGCTAAGTTGTCTTGAACAATTTTTTCTTGATCATCTACATTCGACTGTAACTTCTCCACATCTCTCTCTGAGACTCAGCTAACTCATCCTCATCAAGGTCGAGTCTTTTGGGAGCTGTCTCGGTGTAAGGACTTTTCGGAATAATTTGCTGATTCATCTTTTCAGCTAATTGATCAATGTCCTATGTACTGACATTGGGGTTCATCAAAACAACATGTATTGATTCTTCTCTATAAGCTTTACTTCAGATGACTTTCTAAGAAATATTCCCTTATCAGTTTTAGCACCAAAAGCTTACAAATTATCTTTGCCATTGTAGTGAATAAAACAATTGCTTCCAAAAATGTGGAAGTATCCAACATTTGGATTTCTCTCTGTCTAAATTTCATAGAGGTTTTTGGACAATTTCCTGTTGATCATACATCTATTCTGAGTATAGCAAGATGGTATTGATGGCTTCAGCCCAAAACCTTTTAGCGGTCCAACTTCAACTAACATTGTCTAGACAGCTTCCTTGAGAATTTTGTTCTTTCTTTCAGTTACTCCATTCTGCTTTGGAGTTCTTGCAGCTGATAACTCATGAGAAATTTCATTTTCGACACAATACTGAGTTATAATCCCATTGACAAACTCAGTTCCTCTATCTGATCTTATTTTGATAATGGATTGAATTTTCTCATTTTGAATTCTATTGATCAACTTAGGTAACCTTTGCAAGGTTTCCGTTTTCTTACACGTAAATGTGGTCCAGGTGTATCTTGAATAACCATCCACAACCACAAGAATGTACTTCTTTCCACTTATACTTGATGGCTCAACTGGCCCAAACAAGTCCATATGCAATAAATGCAAAATCATTGATGAAGGATTTGTAATTTTTTAATGATGATTTGATCTGCTTTCCTTTTTGACAAGAATCACAAATGCTTTCTTTTTTGTACATAGAGTCTGGTAATCTTCCAACCAAATGACTTTTTGCAAGCTTGTTGTTTGTCTTGAAATTCATATGACAAAACTTTTTGTGCCACAACCGACTTGCTTCAACTGTACTCTTAGCTAGCACACATGTGCTTGGAGTAGGAGTAGAACAATCTACCACATACATATTGTTCTTTATGATCCCAGATAACACAATCCCATTGGTTTATGAAACCTTGATTTGTCATAATCCCATATTGAAACCAACATTATAGCCTTTATCACATAGTTGGTGAAATTTAGGACTTCAACATAGGCAACATCATTGATTTCCATTCAATTTCTCTTAATTGATCCAGTGCCTTTGATTTCCCCAGGAGCTTCATTTCCTCCAAATATAACATTAGCTTTTTTTTCTTCTTTGAAATTTGACAGGTTGCTTTTATCTCCAGTCATATGCCACTATCCATGTAGCAGGTTCATTGGCACTCAGTTATCCTATGAACCTGCATCAAATAAATCAAGCTTTAGGTACCCATACATGTGAGGGTCCTGAGGTGTTAGCACTGTATAGTGATCCAACCAACCTAGAGCCAGATGGTTTGACTCTAAGACGTTGCCACCTTTCAGTTCCATAATCCAAGGAATATTTGCAAATTGCTTAGGTGCTCTAGCAGCATACAACTATCTCTTTTGTTTGCATGTGTGAGTGTGCATGTGAGCATTTGCATTCTTGTGATAGTGTTGGAAATGTTATGTTATGTATCTTGGTGCATGAGTGTGCTGATACGCATGCCTAGGGAATGACTGATCGTGATTTTCTTACCACATGTGTACAATGTCAAGTTTTTGTATAGAATGTAAATAAGGTTATCGTCTCCACCGGGATTGATATCAAATTAATTCTAAGTACTGTAATTATAATAACCTAACTTTATCTAGATGATCGAATAATTAAAAGATTGATTAAACTACAAATAACACTAAAATTAAGCTAATGAACTCGTTCAGACAATTTATCAAACACTTAACGGATATAAATTCTAGAGGTTTGATTCACGTAGTTTTTCCCATTGTTATCAATCCAGTTTATTAATCATATTTTATCAATTTATAAGCCAAAGATTCCTACAATGATCACTCAATCTCTCAAGTGCTGAGTGATTCTAGGTTTCAGTCATGATTTTGATATCTCTATGAAAATCACAAATTAAACCCGAACATGCTCAATGAATTCTCTTTAATGGTTTTGAAAGGTTATAAACTTCTCAGTTCTATGATTCTTAAGTATGCTATTCTATGGCCGAGTATTCATTACCTCTCTCGAGCATGAAATCAAATACGCCAAAAAATCTAAACTATTTTTCAGATAATTTAGATGGAAATAATCCAAATATCATAAATACATTGGATAAAAAATGAATGAATAACTGGAATATCAAAACATAGGTTCAAACGTCGGTTACATCAACCCCTAGAAAAGTAGGTTTAGCTCAAAGTGTATGTACAAAAACCCATAGAAAAGTTATTATAAATCTCAAAATATAGACAAAGATAGCAAAGATTGAATCCAAAAGATAAAAGAAAGAATCCTTTTTATTTCCAGAAGATAGATATCTTCGAATGTCGTCCCGAACTCTTTCTTCATGTCTCTTGCTGTTTGTTGTGCTCGAAAATATGTCCAATCCCTCCTTCGTCACGCTCCCAAGGTGCATATTTATAGCCCTAATTCGTCCAAAACCCAGCTAAAAACATTCTCTTGTAACACGCCCAAAGTCAGCCGGCGCAGGCCCATCAGTCTGGTGTCGCAGCGCCTGCTGCTAGTCCTGTGCTCATCATCCAGCGGTGCCACAGGGCTAATATACGCGCGTCAAGCACCACGTGTCCAAATTCTCTGGTCGATTTTAAGGTGCCGCACTGCAGCTCGATCAATTATGGCACCGCAATGCCACCTTATACTTGGCCAAAGTGCATTTTTGTTCTTCAACATGAGATTTGTTCCCACCAAATGCGATTTTTACTGATTTGAACTGCTCCCGACTATCATCACCCGCACCGACTCTCTAACGACACCTACCACTATAAAATGAACTTAAAATGACTCAAAATTACCTAAAAGCAACGAAATATCCTTAGTCTAAAACACTCGATTCGTTGGTATAAAACCAACTTAACAAATACCGCCAAACTTAGAGCATTAGCAAACTGACTGACTCTGAAAATCGAAAGACTCAACTTTGAGTGTACAGACATATCAATGACCAAATCTCACATACCGACTACAAAACATTACAACCAAGTTAATTCGCATTTTACGTTCACTATCAATCAAACAAGTAAAATATACCTCTGCCATGTACTCTCGAGTATGTATATAATCCCTTCTCAACTCCATGTTCATCATTTAGATAAGTTCATGCAATCAAATACTTTCCAAACGATCCACTTTTAGAACATAGAAGTGAAATATTTTCCTGACTTCATAGGCTTGTCTTTCACACTAATCTCCATTAATGTAGGTGAATATAACACAAGGATCAATAGGGATTTCAAGGTTTGTAATGTGGGCTTGGGGTAAGGTAGGAAATTGTGGAATTAAGTAGCTCAAATCACCCAAAACACACAATTATATAGAATTATCGATCAAATAGTGACACCCGACCATCAATTTTAAAGTATATTGAAGACCTTCCCCTTTCCATAAGCTTTTTTTTTAGCAAACCCCTAAACTTAATCTTTTGCACACACACACACATAACTGGGGTGTTGGCATCGTTGAGACTTAGACAGCTTTTCAAATCCTATCACCATATACTCATTCGTATCATACCATCCCTCAACTCACAAAATATCACTCTAGAAAATTATGTGTATGAGTGAGGGGTAGTTTTTTTTTTCAAGGTATTATTCATGCACGGCTCAGGTAGTGTATTAATTTTCAAAGAAAAGGATTTCAATAGGCTCAAAAGGGGACACTAGGGATAATATGAATAATAGTTAGCATTTATAAGCTCTACTTGTTCAAAGATGGCCTAAATCATTCAGATAGCAATCAATCACAAACACTGTCTCCAAGAAATTAACATAGTTAATTAAAAGAATGGCACGCAATTAAGGTATTAGCACATCTAGGATCAAACACATGCTTTTTCGGCAAATCCACTTCATATTTAACAAATTCACTTAGTCATGCAGTTCTATAATCATACAAATGAAATGACTCAATACAAGACAATTGGACTCGAGACATTTATTTTTTTTTTGTTTTTTAAAATGACACTTGACTCGATGTACTAGAAGACATGGAAAACAGAATCGCCGTACTAGTCCCCGCCAAACTTATAATAACCATTGTCCCCAATGGAGAAGTGATAAAGAACCTCCCTGATCGACGAGAGAGTTTATGACTCCTCATCAGAGTCGTGCAGTAGAATGAACATGACCGACCTAGGTGGTGGTGGCGATGGAAATTGAAACTGTGGGTACAACTGGCCATAAATATGTGCGAGCACCCGGTTGTGCTTGTTCTCGTACTCTTCCCATGCTACTCGATGTTGCTGCTCTGATTGGAATGTGAAGGCTAGATTACAATGCTTGCACCGCAATGCCGTGCGTCCAAATTCCCTAGTCGATTTGGAGGTGCCTTGCCGCAGCGCGGTCAATTGTATCACTGTAGCACCACCTTATACTTGGCCAAAGTGCATTATTTTCTTCAACGTGCGATTTTTTCACATCAAATGTAATTTTTACTTATTTGAGCCGCTCCCAGCTATCATCATCTGTATCGACTCGCTAGCGACACCTAACACTATAAAATGAGACAAATTACCCCAAAACAATGAAACATCCTAATCTAGAATACTTGATTCGTTGTTATAAAACCAACTTAACAATGACCTGAATTGGTTTCTAGGCCTTTGCCATTTTGGCCTGTTTCCCTTAGGAGTCTGCTGGTATTTCATGGGTGGATTCCAATCAGCTTGTGTGGGGTACTTTCTACCATTCCCTTCATTTGCTTTCATCTTCTGAAAGTTCTAGGGGATTTTGATAGTTCTGTTTAGTTTTCACATAATATTTCCTGTTTGGAGTCTACTGATTGACTTTTCTGAATTTTATTTCAGCAGTCTTTTCAGTGAACTCAACTGGCTTCTTTCTTTTTCCCTAATAACCAAGACCAACAAGTGTGTGTTTGGTGATGTGTAGGTGTAATATATGGTGTCTTAGATTTATTGCTATTCTCATTACTTGAGTAGCCTTTTTCTAAGATCACTTTGGGAACTTATGCACTCACAAAGGACTTAAAGCATAATCCAAATTTGTCTCCTATTTTATTTTGTATCATCATCAATTCATCTGATATTTTAGATGATTTGCTGAGTGATGCAATAACACTTTTGAGTTCATGTTCTCTTTTCTCTTTAACAAAACACTCTACTTTGGTTAACTAAATCTCAACTTTTAACTGTTTGTTCTCATCAACTATGTGACTTAGAGAACTCAACTCTTCTGTCAGCTATGAATCATTGCTTTTAAGTTAGCTGTTTTCCTCAATTAGAAATGTGAGTGAGGATTTGATGTGCTCAAAATATTGTTAGATAAATGTTTTTATCAAGATTTTGATGATTTTGTTTAAATGAGTTTTTACACCAAAAAAATGTTTTTAAATGTTGTCCAAATACTCCCAATTGATTTAAAATATTTTTACTAATTTTTTGGAGTATTTCTTGAAGTTTATTTTTGACAAAAAATTGAACAGCACTTCTGTTTTGAGGCCAACCGGTCGCCCTATTTGAAGAAGATTTTTGAAACAGAAATGAGAAGTTTGAAAAACCCCAAGAGGTCGATCGGTACCTGAAAGAACGCAACAAATTAAACAGAACACTCCAGACTTGAAAATTGAGGGAGGGGGACCGGTCCAACCTAGAATCGACCGGTCGACCCCTACGGCGACCGGTCAGACCACCCTGTGACCGGTCGACCCCCCCATCCTATATCTGAATCTCTGATTTACTTTATAACGTTCGAAATTTCTACATAGCGACCGATCGCGATATGTTATTTTTTACAGCAGATTCAAACCGTTGGAAATCCATTACAGCAGGATTTACTTTATCAATTATGTACATTATTTCTACATCTTGTGATCTTCTTTTTATAGACAAAAGTGAAGAAGGAGGAGCTTATGTTTGTGAAGACTCTCCTATAATTAGAAGATGATTTTGAAGACATAAAATACAACAACACAAGCAAACACACAACAAGAAATCTGCAAATTTCTTTAAGCTTTCACTTTCAACATTTTTGTTGTATTTATAGCCTTAGTATTTCACTTTCACATCTTGAGGTCTATACTTGATTCTTGATTACACTTGCACTTCCATTGTATAATTCATTATCGAGTTGTAATCTTGAATTTTTGTTCGTCATTTAACACAAGATATCCTTCTGAGTGTTCTTGTGCTAAGAACACACTTGGGTGATCTTAGGTGTTAGGTGTAAGAAGATTGTGGTAATCTTCTTGTGGAAGAGTTTGGTGCTCTTCAAGGTGAAGATTGTGGTAATCTTCACAAGGTGCCGTAGCTAGAAGATTGTGGTAATCGTCTAGGAAGATTGTGGTAATCTTAAAAAGGTGTTGTAAGAAGATTGTGGTAATCTTCAAAGGTGAAGTTGTAATAATTTTGGTAATTATTAATAAAATCTTTTTTTCTTTTTAAAATCCATCATGGAAATATTGTGGTGGTAGAGGACTAGGCCCTAGGTGAGTTGAACCTCTATAAATCGACGCGTGTTTTTTATTTTCCCGCACTTACATTTTTGCTATCATCTTCACATTCGAAAAAGAGGGCATAAATCGAAAAATCGGCATAATCTATTCACCCCCTCTAGATTATCGTAGCCACTTGGACTAACAAGTGGTATCAGAGACAAACTCTTTGGCTAGCTCGTTTCACATCGCGAGTAAAGAGGAAAGATCCACGGCTATGAACGAATCTTACCTTACCGTCGGCGCCTCCACCAACAAGCCACCTCTCTTCGACTCCAACAATTATGCATTTTGGAAGGACCGAGTGGAATGCTTCTTACAAGGTTGCGGGTTCGATATTTGGAACACGGTTATAAACGGAGTATCCATACCAATGAAGAAAAAGGAAGACGGCACTCAAATTCCAAAAGCCCTCAAGTAACATTGTTCATTGTTCTCTTACTGCTACGGAATATAATCGTATTAGAGGTATTCGATCCACTCATGATGTTTGGGAAAAATTGGAAGTTATCTATGAAGGCACAAAGAAAGTGAAACAAGATCGAAAGACCATGTTGGTCAAAGAGTTCGAAAATTTCACTATGAATATTGGTGAAAATATTTCTAGAATGGTTGAAAGGCTTGACAATATTGTAAATCCTCTCATTGCACTTGGGAAAATTATTTCCGAAGAGGATAAGGTTACAAAAATTCTTAATGCTCTTCCCGTCTCTTGGTCCGAAAAGGTTACCGCTATTACGGAAGCTCAAAATTTGAAAACTCTAAATTTTGATGAGCTTATTGGAAATCTTCTCATCTATGAAGTTTATATCAATGAAAAGAGTAACTTAAAGGCATCAACTTCTCAACCGGGTATGGGATCAACTCCAAGAGATCTTGCCTCAAAATCAAAAAATTATTATTCTAGTGATGAGGAAGATGAAGATGAAGATGAGGAGCTTATTAGAAAATTTACAAAATTTGTAAATAAAAACAAGGAAAGAAAAACAAGAGACAATTCTTGTTTTAGATGCGGAAAACCCGGACACCATATTGCAAATTGCCCAAAAGAGAAAGAAGAACAAAGAAAGAAAAAGCACTTTCACAAAGCCTTGAAGGCCAAAGCCGAACCAACAACATGGGACGAACTTCTTTCATCCGATGATGAGGAAGCCGAGTAATGTCTAATATGAATCAAAGAAGACAACGAGGTACGCTCTAACTCTTCTATTTCTTTTAGTAATGAATTGCATAATGATTATGATGAATTGCAAAATGATTTCGATGAGATTCAAAATGAATTCCAAAGCTTGCTCTTTTAATACAAAAATTTGAAAAAGGAATTCAACACCATGAAAAATGAAAAGGATAGTTTACATGCTTCTTATGAATCTCTTACTTGTGCTCATAATGTTACACTTGATAAGGTTAGAAACCTTGAAAAAGAAAATAGTACTCTTGTTATGAATATTGATTGCATGAAAAAGGATATGTTAAAGTTTAACTTGAGTACCGATAAAATGACCAAAATTCTTGATGTTCAACGTTGCGATAATTTGAAACTAGGACTTGGTTATAAGCCAAATGTTATTAATAATATGAAAAAGAACCAAGTCTCTATGCATGTTGGTCATTATGCTTCTAGAACTATTACATGCTTTTATTGTGGTAAAAATGGTCACACGACTAATACGTGTCGGGTTAAAAATAGTTCTAAGTATTATTGGAGACCTAAAAGTCTCAATGCTAATCCCAAAGGACCCAAACACTTGAGGGTACCACAAGAAAATTTCATGTTAGGTACTAGGCGCAACAAAAATCAAAGGAATTTAAATTGTCAAATAGACAACAAATGATCGCGCCATATGATCGAACGAGGAGATATTATCAACAAAGTTATATTTCAAGAAGAAGGTATAATCAACAATAGGAAAGATACAACCCTTGGCAATGGCGAAATTGGTAACTCGTATTCTCTTCTTGAATTATGCATTTTTATTGTGTTGCACATATTCATGTCTTTATTATTGATTGATTGTCAAAATTCTTTTTCAAAATATTTCTTAGGTCTCAACTTGTTTTATCAAACTTTTGCTGATTTTTTACAAAAAGCATAATATGTGCTACTTGTCCAAATTCTATGATAGTTTATATCAATATTGTGTATATTACTCAATATTACTATGTTCTTGTGCAAGATATATTGTCAAGTTTTTGCAGGAAATATTTTGGTATTAAGGAACAAATGATCATAGACTTATCCTTGGCCATCTACGTCATAAGGTGTCGAGATTGCGAAAGGCATATTGGTCGACAAATAAATTCGAGGTATGTTTATCAACTTTCATTATTCTTATAGACTCAAAATTCTTCATGCCTATGCTCGATTTCAAAACATCCCAACGAATCTAATTAAAGTGCTGTTAAAAGAAATTTTCAAATATTTGAAAGACACTTCTTCTTATGGCTTGTTCTATCCAAAATTTTAAAATGCTCATATTTTCGGGATAACAAGTCCGGTGAAAATAATTTTTCAAAATTTGGTTCTTCATAATCGAACTAAACATATTGAGATTCGATATTTTCGTTAAGGGATTGCGTTTCTTAACCAAAAATTGAGATGTGTTTAATTTCGTCTCAAGGATAACTCGCGGACATTTGTTTTTAGCTGTTAAACGCCGAGTCTTTTACCTCATTTTGAGCTTGTTTAAGGCATAATGCATATTGAATGAGGTCTATGTTTGCATTTTGTGCGTTTTTAAAACGTAGGGGTGAAAAATCGGATTTTTGGTGCAAAATTCGGACAGAAACTAGACTGGTGTTTAGACACTGGTCGACAGAGAGGTCGACACCAGTCGACCATGGCCAGGCACCGGTCGCCCTACCCGTCAACCGGTCGCCCTAAGCAATTTCAGGATTAAAATTGGTGATGTCCTTCATTTTGGTATTTTTGATCATTTTCTTCCAAACTCGAACCCATTTGCATTTTTCACACACAATTCACTCAAAATGATTTCTTACTTATAAATTCTATATTTTTTAGTGTATATTACTCGTATTTCATCATTCTTATCCGAATTTTCCGATTAATTGGTAAGAATTCTTCTTTTTAATCTCAATTGGGTTGAACCCTTGAGAAAGTGCTTGTATCTTGATATTTTGATGAAATTCGTGTATTGGTATGATGTATATGATGATTGTTGATGGATGAATGTTGTAATATTGCAATTGTTGATGAAAATTTTTGGCTTAATTGATTTACAAAGGCGTTATACATCTCTTGTTTTATTAGACGCACGTCAAGTGTTCGACAAAATATTTCTATAAAAAATTCATCACCTACATGATTCTCTCGATTTCAAAAGTCTTATAAGTTTATAGAGATCATGTTTTATCAATCATATGTGCTTTTGCAAGTCAAATGATCAACTTTTCCATTTTATTTGGAATTTAAGCTTCAATGTTCAAAATGCTCGATAAAACGATTAAATTGCGCACTTTGATATGATTATATGATGTTTTTATCGTGCTAACATTATTTTTGATGATTCCAAAGGGGGAGAAACAGGAAAAACGCTCATACGCTCAAAGAAGCGGAAATAAGCTTGTGAAAAAGAGCTATAAGCTATGGCTCTTAAAAGCCAAAAGCTGTGAATGACACTTAGTCCAATTGATGTATTATGGACTTTTATGCTTGACTAATGATGTCTCTGTGACAGGGGGAGCTTCTAAGATCATGAAATTCAAGCTTATTTTGTAAAAGTTAAAGCTTTTAGCTTGTAGTTGTTTGCTTCTACTTAATCTTATTATGCATGTTGATAGGGGAGCTTGTGCAAAATATTTTTGAAAAATCTTTGCTCCTATCCTTGTGTTTTTACTTATGATAAATGTTGCTTGTAATGGATTGTTGTTTTAGACCGGAAAAATGTGTTTTGTTTTAAAATCGATCTCCTAAAATTGTTTTGGTTTGTAATATTCAAAAAGGGGGAGTTTGTTGGATAAATATTTTTATCAAGATTTTGATGATTTTGTTTAAATGAGTTTTTACACCAAAATAATAATTTTAAATGTTGTCCAAATACTCCCAATTGATTTAAAATGTTTTAACTAATTTTTTGGAATATTTCTTGAAGTTTATTTTTGACAAAACATTGGACAACACTTCTGTTTTGAGGCCAACCAGTCGCCCTATAGGGCATCCCGTATCTGAAGATGATTTTTTAAACAGAAACGAGAAGTTTGAAAAACCCCAGGAGGTCGACCGGTCAAACAAGAAGTCGACCGGTACCTGAAAGAACGCAAAAAATGAAACAGAACACTCCAGACTTAAATGAGTTTATCAATTATGTACATTATTTCTACATCTTGTGATCTTCTTTTTATAGACAAAAGTGAAGAAAGAGGAGTCTATGTTTGTGAAGACTCTCCTATAAATAGAAGATGATTTTGAAGACACAAGATACAACAACACAAGCAAACACACAACAAGAAATCTGCAAATTTCTTTAAGCTTTCACTTTCAACATTCTTGTTGTATTTATAGCCTAAGTATTTTACTTTCACATCTTGAGGTCTAGGCTTGATTCTTGATTACACTTGCACTTCAATTGTATAATTCATTATCGAGTTGTAATCTTGAATTTGTGTTCGTCATTCAATACAAAATATCATTGTGAGTGTTCTTGTGGTAAGAACACACTTGGGTGATCTTAGGTGTTAGGTGTAAGAAGATTGTGGTAATCATCTTGTGGAAGAGTTTGGTGCTCTTCAAGGTGAAGATTGTGGTAATCTTCACAAGGTGCCCTAGCTAGAAGATTGTGGTAATCTTCTAGGAAGATTGTGGTAATCTTCAAAGAGGTGTTGTAAGAATATTGTGGTAATGTTCAAAGGTGAAGTTGTAATAATTTCGGTAATTATTAATAAATTTTTTTTTTCTTTTTAAAATCCATCATGGAGATACTGGGGTGATAAAGGACTAGGCCCTAGGTGGGTTGAACCTCTATAAATCGACGCGTGTTGTTTATTTTCCCGCACTTACATTTTTGCTATCATCTTCACATTCGAAAAAGAGGGCATAAATCAAAAAATCGGCATAATCTATCACCCCCCTCTAGATTATCGTAGCCACTTGGACTAACAAATATTTTATCATTTTGCCTAGTGAATCATAAACATATGTGGGTGATGATGTGTGCATGTCATGATCACTATCATCACAATCTTAATCAGATGAGTTTGTAGTTACATTATCTTATTGTTCCTTGGACATAAGACAAATTAGAGAATTTTCCTCAGTTGTCAGATGAGTAGTCAGCTTCACTGCTGTCAGACTCTTATGCTTCTTTGCCTTTAGCAATTTAAGTTTCAGCCACCATGGCCTTCTTTCTACTTTTTCCTTTCTCTAAAGGTTTTCTTTTCTTCTTCATTTCTGTATTTGTTGACTGGTGTATAGGGGAAGTCAACTGCAAAGTGACCAAGTTGTCTGCAGTTCCAACACAGGTCTTCAGCTTTCTTGTTAGCTCTCTTAGGAGTTTTCTCCTCTTTCCTTTCGAGGGAGATGAATGTCTCCTTGAAGATTCTCCTTTGTTCTTTTGATAGTTATTTTTGAAGAATTGTTGAACCTTTTAATCTCCTTGAGGATTCTCCTTCGTTCTTTCGATAGTTCTTTTTGAAGAATTGTTGAACCTTTTAACCATTAGAGAAATTTTTTCTTTGTTAATGATGTCCTTTGACTCTGTTGTCTTTGATGCACCAGCTATTAGTATAGTCGTCTTGGGTGCAACAGTCTCATCCAACTATTTCCTTTTGAGCTCAAACTCATATGCCTTCAAATCTGAAAATAGTTCATGGTTAGACATTTTTGTGAGGTTAATTGAGTGCCTCATTGCCATGACCTTCATTTCCCACTCAGCTAGTAATGCTCTGAGTATTTTCATACACATTTTCTTCTGTATGTATTCCTCCCCTAAGGTCGATAGTTCATTGATGATCTGTGAATCATGCATCCAACTGATACAGTGATTCTCCTGCCACCATTTTGAAGTTTTCAAACTTCTGAACCTCTACAGTGAGTTTATTTTCCTTAATCTTCTTAGTTCCTTCACAAATGAGAGTCGGCTTATCCCAGATTTCCTTAGTTGTCTTGCAAGATTTGACTTTGTTGAACATAGTTTAGTCTAGGGTCTTGTACAATATGTCTTTGGCAACATAATCCAAGATCGAAAATTTGGTAAAGTCTATTCAACTCCCCCACTAGACTTTGCTTTGCAACCCTTGGGACTACAATAATCATCTTCCCTCAGCTCTTCTTCTTCCCTTTTCTCAATTGCCACTCCAAGGGCAGTTGCTTTGTCATGTCGAGTTGGGGTGGAGAACTCCTTGCAGCCAGAATAAAAGGTCCACATTCAATTACCTTATACATGATTTCATTGTCAATAGGTGTAGTATCAGTTGTCTTGGAGTCAACTAGGGTAGCACACTCATCCGATTCATCAACCAGTCGACTCACTGGTTGGGTCTTTTCAGTTTCTTATTAGTAGTTAGTAGCAACAATCATTGTCTTCTTAGGTGCAGGAGAGGACTTAGCTGGCACAGTCTTAGCTCTCTCTCCTTCAGAAGCAACAATTTTTCATTTGCATGGGCTTTTCTGTGGGCACCTTAGAGAATTGTCCTAACAAGCTTCTTATTCACATGGAACGGTTTTCCCTTCCTCAAAGAGACTCCTTTCTTCTCTAAAATCCACCCTATGACCAAACCATAGCCAAGTTCAGGGCATTTTGAGTCAGCTTATCAAAAATAAATTCACTTCAGTTGACTTCTAACCCTTCCAAGATTGCAGCTATCACCATCGTCTTAGCATTAGACGGTTATAAGACCCTACCTTGATATCTATACACTTGGAAACTATATCCATAAGGTTTATGATATTCCTCATTTATCGCAGACTTGATCCTAGATGGGTTAAAGTTGTAATTCTCTTCCTAAATAGCAATTTCTTCCCAAATTTTTTGCATATTGAATTCATAGTCCTTCAGCTTAGTCAAACCAGAATTTGGCAAACACATCAGCTTAGATAAGTCATCTACTGTGATCAACATAGCTGTTCAATTCACAAATGAATGGATCCCATCATCTTGAACATAAAAATTCACATAAAACATGGAAACCTCATCCTTTTATGTGTGAGACATTTCCAACATCAGAAACTTCAGCAGTTTTGACTTCTCAAGGCATTTAACGGTCCTTTGTTCCTTTGCTTGTCATTTGAGTGTTTGACCATCCATTCGACATCAATGGTCCCACAAGAATAAATGTTTTTAGACATCTTCACAAAGTTCAGTGGTTGGACTTTTGTTGGAATGGACGATTTCTTGGGTTCCTGAAGGATTAGGTTTATAGCACCTGAGAGATTACTGAGTTTTCTTTGCAGCAGAGAGAGAGAGAGAGAAATAGAGAGAGAGAGAGAGAGAGAGAGAGAAAATGAAACTTTTATATAAGAGGTAAAAGGACATTTGCACAAATAGAACATTTTTGTATTTGATCAACGGCTGAGATTTAAAACTTGATAGCCGTAATTTTAGCACTTAATGCACTAGTGGAATTTATGGTCAATCATAGGCATCCATGTACTGTTTACATAGCAAGTTTAATTAATGTGCCTGCTGTGAATTTAATACGATTGACGTAATGTAATAAAACATTCCCGCTCAATAAATGCTACATAATTTTGTCCTTTACACGTGCAGTTAAGTGAGTTTTCTACTTACATATGACTTGTTTGAGTGGAACTTTCTGCCTCAAGTTAGCAGGTGATATTTAGTTGATAGCTAACTCTTGTGCATCTGACAAATTCACTCTCATGGTAGCTCAACTCTTTTGAAATCGTTAGTAATCACTTAGTTTTAAACAGTAGACTTCTTCTACTCTTATGAAATGAGTTTTTTTCTCTCTTTTGAAACAAAAACAACTCTTCTGCATCACTAGTTCAACTTAATTAGCCCAATCTCATTCTTTAGCTCTTCAAATCTTGTTTCACATAAGGGTTTAGTGAATATGTTAGCTAATTGCTTCTCAGTTGGAACATATTCCAATTTGATATCCTTCTTTTCAAAATGATCTTTGATGAAATGATATCTTATGTCAAAGTGCTTAGTTCTTGAATGCAACACTGAATTCTGGGTGATTGCAATAGCACTTGTGTTATTGCACATAATTGTGATTTCCTTCTCCCCTATATCATAATCCCTTAGTTCTTGTCTCATTAATAGGACTTGAGCACAACAACTTCCTACAGCTATGTACTCTCCTTTAGTTGTAAATGTAGCAATTGAGTTCTGTTTTTTGCTGAACCAAGAAAATATTCTATTTCCCAAGAACTGACATGTTGTTGATCATTATGTCCACTAAACATCCAATAAAGTCCGAGTCTGAATATCTAATGAGATCAAAACTTCGCTACTTAGGATACCACTGTTAGAATAAAATTATTTTGATTTTGATGATTTCACCTTAAACTTTTTATTTCAACCAAAACGATAAATTTGGGCGCTGTCAAACTCGGATTCCTTTTTATAAAGTTTATTTAAAATCAAATTCAAGAAATTGATAGCAACCAGTGCCTAAAAGTTCGTGTTTGAATTTTTCACAAGTCTAAAAATCCCTGTTTCAAGGCAACCAGGGCGACCGATATCTGATAAAGTTCCCAAAAACTCTCTCATAGGCACAGGTTGCTGTATAGGGCGACCGGTCCCCCTGTACAGAAACCTGTGTCAGATCGCACTAACTTTCTGTCAAATTCAAATTTCACAACATGGTGAATGGTCGCCCTAGCTAAGATTAGATGATTTTAAATATTGCAGCAGACAAGATTTTTACTTTTATCACTTTATTATTTTGGCCATTATTTTGTGGATCTTTTGATTTTATTTTTGCAGAGAAAATTCAAATATGAGGAGCCTATGTTGGAATTCAAATCTTGGAGCTCTTCTATAAATAGATGAAGAAGATTGGAGGATCAATACAACACAACAATAAAATCTCAGCAAATTTATTATACTTCATTTTCAACATTCATGTTGTAATAACCTAAGCACTACACTTTCACATCTTGTTTGATAGACTTTGCTTCTTGATTACACTTGCACTTTTGAGTTGTAATACTTTATTCAAAGTGTAATCTTGATTTATTTGTAACATCATCCAAAGCAAAAAATCCTTGTTAGTGTTCTTTTGGCAAGAACATGTTTGGTTGATTAGAGTTTATTGGTTGAAAAACTTGTGCCTTTCGTGTTGAAGAGTTTGGTTCTCTTAGAAGTATTAAAGAGTTTGGTGCTCTTCAAGGTTGTTGGTGTAAGAATAGTTTGGTGCTCTTCTCGTTGAGTTGTAATTGTTTGGTATCGATTAATAAAATTTTATTTTCAAAATCCTCTCGGACATACCGGCTTGTAGTGGATTAAGCTCTAGGTGAGTTGAACCACTATATATCATTGCGTTCATTCTTCTCCTATCTCTTACTTTCTTGAAGATCCTCATATATTTGAAAAAGAGAAGAAAAATCTGAAAAATTAGGAAAATCTATTCACCCCTTAAGATTTTCGTAGCCACTTGGACTAACAACCACATACCTGCTTCTTCACTTCCTTTTAGATATCTCATAATCTTTTTGGCTGCTGTCATGTGACTCTCTTTAGGTGTTGACTGAAATCTAGCACATATTCCAACTGCAAAGGTAATGTCTAGTCTACTTGCAGTTAGATAGAGCAAAGAACCAATAAGAGCTCAATATCTTGTGTGATCAACTGATTTTTCTTCTGCATTAAGATCCATTTTAATAGATGTGTTCATTGGACTCTTGACATATGACATCTCCTCCTTAGAAAACTTCTTTATTAAATCTCTGGTATATTTGGTTTGGCTTATGAAGATCCCTTCCTTCATTTGTTTTGTTTGAAATCCAAGGAAGAATGTGAATTCTCCCATCATATTCATCTTAAACATTCCTTGCATGAGTTTTGAGAATTTATCACATAACTCTTTATTAGTGGGTTAAAAGATGGTATCATCCACATTGATTTGCACAAGCAAAATGTTTTCTCCATCTTGGATTCTAAATAAGGTTCTATCAACATTTCCTTTAGTTAATTCATTTTCAGTGAGAAATGGAGATAATGTGTCATATCATGCTCTTGGTGCTTGTTTTAACCCATAAAGAGCCTTCTTTAGCTTATACACCTTATCTCTAATAGTCTTTTGCTCAAAGCCTGGAGGTTTTTCAACATACACTTCTTCGTCCAACAGACCATTTAGAAAAGCACTCGTCATATCCATTTGATAGACTGTGAAATTGTTGTGAGCTGCATATGCTAGAAACATCCTTATTGCTTCTAATCTAGCAACTGGTGCAAAGGTTTCGTCAAAATCTATACCTTCTTCTTGGCAATACCTTTTGGCTACCAATCTTGCTTTGTTTCTAACCACTATGCCTTCTTCATTCATCTTATTTTTGAAAACCATAACGTGTTGATGGACTGGTCTTTGAACCAATTCCATTACTTTGTTTCTACCAAACTAATTTAACTCTTCTTGCATAACTAGAATAAAATGTGTGTCTTCTAGAGCATCTGACACATTTTTTGCTTCTATTTGAGAACGAAAACATGCAAACATGGCTTCATGTTGCACTCTTGACCTTGTTTTTACTCTTTCTCTAACATCTCCAAAGATACGCTCAGGTGAATGGTCTCTAAGTCATCTCACATCAGGTTGGAGTAAGTCAGCTGGGTTGGCTTGATGACGTTAAGTCCTCTTGAATGATACCTCTTTGATCAATTGTGTTCAGCCGAATTTCTTCTAATTCCTTTTGGGATTTAGTTGTCCCATCTTCTTCAACATTGAATATTTTGGAAACTATCTCAATATAAGAACTCTTCTAAACAGTTGGCTAATTTTGCTTTTCAGCTAACTCATCAATATCTTCAAGACTAATATTTGATTCATAAAAAACCGCATAGATTGACTCTTCACTCACCATAGTTTTTTGTTCAACACTATAAAGGCTTTGCTTTCAGATAAGTAAAGAAATATTCCTTCATTTGTGTTAGCATCAAATGCCTTTAAGTTGTCCTTTCTATTGTCACGGACAAAACATTTGCTTCCAGAAATGTGAAAATATCCAACATTTGGCCTCCTTCGTGTTCAAACTTCATAAAGGTTCTAGGGTAGTTGCCTATTGATCATGCATCTGTTGTGAGTATAACAAGTTGTGTAGCTTCGGCCAAAAATCTCGTAGCCAATCCAATTATAGCTAGCATTGTCCTTGCAGCTCCTTGAGAGTTTTGTTCCTTCTTTCAGCTACTCCATTCTGTTGTGGTGTCCTTGCAGCTGATAATTCATGAGCAATCCCCATTTTCATTGCAATTCTGAGTTATTATCCCCATTGACAAACTCAGTTTCTCTATCAGATCTTATCTTTATGATGGATTGACTTTTCTCATTTTGAACTTTCTTTATTAGTTGTGGCAACTTCTGCAAAGTTTCTTTCTTCTTACACATATAGATTGTTTATATCTATCTTGAGTAGTCATCAACTACTACAAAAGTGTAATTTTTCCCATTAATACTTGTTGGTTCAATTGGACCAAAAAGATCCATATGTAGTAGGTGCAAAATCATTGTTGATGAAGGACTTATCTTTTCTTTGAATGAAAATCTTCTGATTTCCTTTCTGACATGCATCACATAAGATTTCTTTCTTATATGTTGAATCAGGAAGTCCTTCAACCAAATGCCTTCTTGCAAGTTTGTTGATAGTCTTGAATTAAGATGACTCGATTTTTTGTGCATAACTAGCTTGCTTCAGCTGTGCTTTTTGCAATCAGGTAAGTACTTGGAGTTGCAATAGACCAACCTACAATATATATGTTCTTTTTTCTTAAGCCTATAAGAACCACATCATTTGTTTTTGTGTTTTTGATTAGACACTTCCAATATTGAATCCAACATTGTCACCCTTGTCAAAAAGTTAACTGATACATGGCATGTTGAAATTGAGTCCTTCCACATACGCAACATCATTATTATCTAGTCCATTTTAGTTGATTGATCCAATGTCTTTGATTTTCCTTAAAGCTTCATTTCCTCCAAATATAGTCTATGCTCTTTTCTCTTCTTTCAAATTTGACAGATGACTCCTATTCCTAGTCATGTGTCTAGAACATCCACTATCCATATACCAGGTTCCTTGACACTCAATTGTCTTTAGAACCTGCATCAAATAATTTAAGCTTTAGGTACCCATATCTGTGTGGGTACTGAGTGGTTAACACTATGGGGTGAAAACCAACTTATAGCCAAATGGTCTGACTCTAAGTGGCTGCCACATCTCTGTACCATAATAATAATGAATACTAGCAAACTTCCCAGGTACTTATTCAACATGCATCTGCTCTTTCGTCTGTACGTGTTTTGGAGTTTGTAGGCAATCCCATTTGTGTGATGAAAAGGTGTTATGTGTTTAATTGCTTGAGTGTGCTAATGAGCATACCTAGGATATGGCCTTAAATGTTCTTTAGGGTTTTGCTTTGAAGCGTGATTGCTTTTGGAATCTGCTGATATTTCATTTGTGGATTCCAATTAGAATAGGTTGGGTAATTTCTATCATTTCTATCATTGGATTTCTTTCTATGATAGTTTTAGGGTTTTTGGTAGTTCTATTTTGTCTTAAGAGAATACTTTCTGTTTGGAGTTTGCTGGTTAACTCTTCTTAATTTAGTTTCAGGAGTCTTACCAGTGGACTCAACTAGTTTCTTTCATTTTCCTTTATCGCTTAAATCATCTTGTGAGTGATTTTGTAGTGTGTGGGTGCAACATATGGTGTATTAAATTTATTGTTTCTAGCATTGCTGGAGGAACCTTTTTCTAAGATCACCCTTGGAGTTTATGCACTGACAAAGAATTTTAAGCCAAGTCCAGCTTTATCCCCAATTTCTTTTTTGATCATCATCAATTTATCTAAGGTCTTTGATGATTTGTTGAGTGACCCAATCACATTTTCAGTTCAAGCTCACTATTTTTTTTTGCAGAGCATTCAGCTTTTAAGATCTCATTTTCAGTCTTTAACTTTTAAACATCATCAGCTATGTAACTCATAACGCTCAGTTCATTAGTCAGTTGTGAGTTTTTGCTTTGTAGTAGGTTGTTTTCCTCTATTAGAAGTGTGAGAGGATTTCATGTGCTCAAAATGTTTCATCATTTTTCCTAATGAATCATAAAGGTCAGTGGGTGTGGATGTGTTTGTGTCATTATCAATATCACTACTTTCAGAATCAAAAGAGTTAGGAACTACCTCATCTTCCTGTTCTTTGGCCATTAAAAAGATGAGTGCCTCCTCTTCTGTATCTAATGAGTAGTCAGCTTCACTGGTACCTGACTCATCTACATCTTTTCCTTTTGATGCTTCTGCCTCAACTACCATAGCTTTTCTTCTTTTTTTCATGCCTTCTCTAAACACTTTCTTTTTCTCTTCATTTCAATATTTGTTGACTGGTGGACGTCGATAGTCAATAGCAAAATGACCAGGTTGTCTGCAGTTCCAACAAAGATCCTCAACCTTCTTTTGAGGTCTTTCCTCTCTTCCTTTGGTTGGTGTGAAATGTCTTCTGGATGACTCACCCTTTATCTTCTAATAGTTTTTCTTGAAGAACTTGTTGAATCTTCTGATCATTACGGCTAACTCTTCCTTGTCAATGGAATCCTTCGATTCTACTGTCTTCAACTCAGCTGTTGTAGGTCATATATATGTTAAGGTAAACTCTAGAGGGGGGGTGGGGGTTGAATAAACTTTACAACTTTTGGAAATTCAAACTAATTTTCAAATCAGAGTTTTGAAAATAGTTAAGTCCCTTAGAAACAGATGAGTTTAAGCTCAGCCGAAGAGTTAACCACTCAACAGAACATTTGACTGCGTTGTTGATATAGTAACTTAGCTGAGATGATGTAACTATTAGATTTTTATGTATTCAATTAAGTATAGTGGAAGACTTGTACCTTTTAGTTTTGTCAATCAACACAATAAGTTTCAAATGCTTATTAACAAGCACAAATATAAAGTAAATGATAAAAATGTAAAGTGCTGAAATGTAAATGAGACACAAAATCTTTATAGTAGTTCAAGGGTGAGGTAATTCCTCTACTCCATTCTTTTTATGTTCCGAAAGGATTCACTAAGTATTTCTTCAATACAAAGTATAATAGCCTTGCAATTGTTCACACACAACCAACTTCTCGACTCAACTCTTCACAAAGGTTGATCACACAACCTATTTGCTACTTTGCTTCTTGAACATGGAAGGCTTGATCACACATCGCTCTTGCTTTAGTTCTTGTTTGATGGAACCTCACCACAAGTCCTTCACTAGAAGGAGATGTGAACCCTAACTTTTGTTTTTCAATAGTTTCCTCCTCAGCTGACTGGGTTGCCCTTATCCTTCATAGTTGTGTTATATTTAGGTTGTCCGAATGTTTTGCTTGAGGAAGATGTTTTTAGCTCCAGAGAGAATATTTGCTTGAGTTTTTTTATCTCTTCTGTCTTGCATCTCTCTGAATGTTTTCCTCAGCTTTTTATATGTGATTCAAATTTTGCCCGTTGAAGAGATATCAAATCTTCAAATAACATTGTTGGACAATTAGCATGACCTTCCTTGCAGCTTGATCTTGGCCTTTCATATTACATTTCTGATTTCTGCAACAAATCGAAACTGGCAGCAGTGTAGGTGCTTCTCATTGGCCTCATTCTTTTGGTCTTCATCAAATGCTTAGCTCTTCTTGATCCTTGATAGACTTTTGATGTCAAGTCTTATATGTTTGACTCAATTGACAGTCTTCTAAACTGCAATGACTCAGCTAAGAGTCTTCTGACAAGTTCACTACTCAGCTGAAAGTCTTCTGAAACTTATATAACTCAGTTCGGAGTCTTCTGATCTTCTTCAGCATGTCTTCAGACTCATCTGCACTTTGACAAAGCTGTTTCAGTTAGCCAATTTCCTATCTATTACAAAAACAGAAATTACAATATTTTGGGGTGTACACTTTCTAATACTAGTTTTCGAAGCATCATCAAAATTTATAAAAATAAATTTCATAAAAATTTCTACTTTTTAATGGTGCCAAAACTATAAACAAGATCTATGCTCTGTAAGTATAAAAAAGACTAAAAAAATCATTTTATTGATCTCTTCCAGGCACTTCAGTACATTTACACCATTTATACAACTAAGAATAAAATTACTATAAAAATGAACAAAACAATCACTCCCCTCTATCTTCTAGGCTTAGTCCTCCTTACCTGTTTATCCTCAACATCATCTCAAATATGTACTGAGGGATTTTCACAGCCTATCAATATCATGCATATCGTCGAAGAAGGGTTCATTAGTGACATACAAGGCCCTTCTACTGCCTTTATAGCTTCTTGTTCTTGGGGTACATATTCCTTCTGGAATTTATCTTGCTCTACCCTTACCATCACTGCCTTGACTACCACTAGCTCATTCTTTTTGACTGTTTGAAGAACCTTTTCCTCGCCCTGAACCCTATTGTTCTTCAGGCAGCTGAAAGCCTTGCAGTCCTTGTCCCCAATATAAGTTCCAAGATGCTTCTCTAGATAAGTCTTTGTACGACCCTTCAGCAAGACAAGTTTCAAATTTTTCATTACTTCTATCTTGAGAAGTTGAGCTGACAGGTAATCCACCAAACTTCTGCCTAAGATTCTCTATTTTGTGCTCTTGAAACTTCACAATTTCAGCCTTTTCTAATAGAGTCGTCTTAGCTAGAGATGGAGGTCTTGGTACATCAGATGTTTTGGGTATATCTTCCCTCTTTTTGGCATTATCAGTGGAGGTTTGAAGTTCTTAATCAAAAAGTTAAGCTTTATATTAATCATAAAATCTGCAGCTGTGTTATGAGCAACTAATTAGTCATTTACTTTTAGATTCCTTCCAACTTCAGATTAAACTCAGCTTGCATAATCTCCAACTTCTTGTCTATCTGAATTTTCAGTAGGTTTAAGTCAGCTTCTTTGATGTTATTCATTCTTGTGAAATTATCTCTCTAGCATTGTTGAAGTTGTACATGATCATTCTCCCAGAGAAGCAATTTAGTATTCAAATTGTCAAAGGTTTCTCTCTGTTGATTTGAAGCTCAATAGTTGCCAAGATCCATTTGTTTATCCGAATCAAACAACCATTGTCATCTGTGTGAACAACATTGTCTTTGTTGTCAACAAAATTTGAAAGGAATGTGAATCACCTTTCAAGTTGGTCCATCTCCCAAAACATATGTCTGAAGGCTCTTCTCAACTCATTAGCCAACCGACTATTGTCTCCTTGAGTAAATTCAAACTCGAAAAGTTGATCACAAGGGTCAAATCGTACCAACTATTGCTCTCTATTTTGAACCTCTTCTTCAGAATCTGGTTCTTTAACAAACACTAGATCACCTGAGTCATTTGAATCTTCAGTTCTTTCCCTGTCCGACTCATCTAGCATCTCCTCATCACCTTGACTGTTAGAACCATCACCTTATTCCTCACAAGGGGAAGTAGGAGAGTCATTTTCCATGCCTACTTGATTCTCCCCTTGAGTACTTTGTCTTTTTTCCTCAACTGAAGTAGCTTTATTAGCACCAGCAATTGTGTTAGTCTACTCAGATGAATGTGCCTTAGTTGTCTCAACAACTTTATCGGCAACAGTAGAGTGTGGCTCTTGTTCACTTTGAGATTATTCAGCATCAGATGTGTTAACAACATCACTTGCCTCAGAAATAGTCATTCTGAGTGGTGTGCCCACCAGAAAAAATTCATAATGTGCAACACTTGGCTCTTTAGTTCTTTCCTCAGCTAGGTTCCCTTCTTCTCTGACTTCCTCAGATGTTCTCGACCCTTCTGCCTCATTATAAACTCTGTTAGATTCTTATGTATTTGTTTGAGCTAATTCATTTTCTTAATCTTATACCGGCTTAGAAACTCAACTGATATGTTCTCTGTTGTATTTATCTAATTTGTTCTCGAGTCTGCTAGCGATTCCAACACATCTGTTTCCCTTTCAACTAAAGGTTCTTATTCGGATACATCCATAGGTTTGTCTCAAACTCAACTTTTTGCAATTTAGTTTCTGTGTACTCTAAGATGGGATCTTCTTCTCGAACATTAACATAAGTTTAACGGTTTCAATGGTAGGAATATTCTCATCACTCTCTGGGTTGGCCTCAACCAGGTTTCTTCCAACTTGAGTATTTATTTCCTTCATAGTCTCAACTGTAGATCCTTCAACATTTGGAGGTGGAGAGTCAGCTAGAGAAGAGAGCTCAGCAGTGTCTCTCACAACATCTCTTATGATCTAGGTAGAGGATGATGGTTCCCATAGCCCTTTAAAATTCCTTCTCTTTGATTACTCTCTGCACTCTCTAAGAGAAGCAAACATCTGCTCATCCTCCATCTCCTCCACTTTTTTTTAGAGGAGTGGTAAGCTACACCCAAAAAACATTCATGTAAGGTATCAACTGACTCATTTTCTGTCCTCTTTGCAAGTTACTTTTCCTTATGTCTCAGCTAGTATAGGGCATATGAGATGCACTGGGAATTTAGGGAGTCCGACATGGTGGGTGGATTCAAGAATTCAAACATCCAATCCTCTTCATCCAACATCTCAGGTTGTTGGAATTGATCTCTGCTCTTACTTAGCTTCCAGCTCCTCCATTCAAATATCCTATTCATTTCATCCTGATAGACATTAGAGTCCTTATCAGATGATGCTACTGGTCCTACCAACTGCTCTTCCTCCCTAGCAGACTGGGCATCACCATCTCTCCTCAACTCTTTTGTAACTCTCGTTTCTCAATTGCCACACCTATGGAAACTATTTCATCATGTTGCATCTGGGGGGAAGAGATCCTTGCATTCAGAATGGAAGGTCTAACTTCAATTGCCCTAGACCTTGTTTCATTGTTAATTGGTGAAATGTAAGTTGTCAGTTGGAAATATCCAACATTTGGGTTCTTTCCTCTCCAGATTTCATAGGGGCCTTGTACAATTTCCTATTGATCATATATTTGTATTAGTATCTTAAGGCTGAATTCTTTTAGCTAGACCAACTTCAACTAACACGGTCCTTACAACTTCCTTAAGGTTGCATTTGGATGGGCGGATTTGGATTTGGGGAGAGGATTTGGGGGAAGAATTTCAAATGACTCCATTCAGCATGAACTTGAAATCCTCTACAATGACTCCAAAATTAGCTTCGAATGATTTGAATCCACTATAGAATGACTTCATCCAAACAACCCCAATGAACACTACAAGAATTTCGTTGAATGACAACGAATATAATATGTTGTCTTTGACAATAATCAACTATTGTCAAAGATGGTGTTGTAAAAGACCCCATTAATCGACAACAGTTCTAATCCGTTGTCTTTAATAAGAAAGACAATGGTTTGAACCCGTTGTCTTTAGACGTTAAAAGACAACGGTTGGGACAACGGTTGATACCTGTTTTTGAATTATAAAATACGACGGTTTCCCACAACGGATCAAATCCATTGTGATTTTGAAGTATCACAATAGTTTGACAAGGCTTAATAACCGTTGTAATTTATAACTATTTCAACAACGGTGTTCCACAACAGATCAAATCAAGTAATTAAAAGTAGACCAATTGTAGTTTTTCCTGAAATTTTTGTGCAGAAATAATTAAAAAACATTATATATTCATGACACCCAATCACTTAATAACACAATAAATAAAATCCAAATCCAAATTCATTGGAAAATGTCAAATATTCCCGAATACAGCTTAATCCAAATACGAATCATTGTACAACCATAACAATTCTAATTGATGAACAAATATAAACCAAGACCCACATCAAGTCCACTACAAATTAGAAAAAAAAAAAACTATACTTAAACTAAGTAAAAAGATAATCAATGAAGGTGATCACCAAAAATATGAACATCCATCGGTCTTCTTTGTAGCTTCAATGCATACTCTGCACAATTAATGTATCAAGGAATTAAAGAAATTGTGGAAACATAATGTACATGAGTATATATGGCAACAAGAAAGTACTTGTTGTCTCCTGCTCTAGTTGAGTAAGCTTTAGCAGATTGTTCTCGAGAAGTCAAACAAATGACTATCCCAAACCAAAAGTTATATATAATTCAAGCATTGTCCATGTACAGTGTTGAGCACCTGATAACAATATTTTACAATGCACTGAACACAAAATTTCCATTCAGTTCAATACAAAGTAGGAAGCTATCTATCAACAGAAGTCTTAGGAGATACTATGATCCTTGTATAGTATAGTTGATATGAAAAAAACAAAGCACATGCAATATCATAATAAAGAAACAAGCTCACCCAGGCTTAAATCTTGAGATCTTGAGAGTCTTGAAAATAAAGAATGTTTATAAACATATTCGGTGAATTAAAGCCCCGAAATTAATAAACATATTGGGAGATTCTATTGGCATTCCATATTTCAGATTCCATTTTTCTATCCTTAACCTTCCCACTTCAACAAATCAACATCACCTTTTTTTCATTTTTAATTTCTCATGTTTATGCATTAGTTATAAAAAGAAACAAATCTGATGTATATGCTTCAAATTAAACCATAAATCATGTGCAATTAGAGTCTTGCAAAAGCAAAATGACAACAATGTAATTATTCATTGATACACCATATCATCCGGTACAACTCTTGAAGTTTATAATAGCTTGCATAAATTATATTTGGTTTGTTCCCCATGTATTTCAGTTTTTTATATAGAAACATCTTCCAAGAAATTTAATCTAAATGGCACTAGCTGCTGCTAACATTCAAAAACTAAAATAAACTCCAATTAATGTGAATGGGTTCCGTTGAACTTAGCCATCATTTTTCATTCTAAAATTTGTGTAGAGAAGCCAGCCATCCAATTAAAGGATTTTAGGCACAGTAAGATGCACAAACAATAAGTTGATTTGAGTTTCAAGCAAGAAAACAAGATATTGCACTAATGAAGGATTAATGTTCTTTGCTGGAGGGTTTCAAGGTGTTTCCTACTTTAACAACTCTCTAACTTTTCTAAATTCCTATTGTCCAAAAGCTTCTAATGCAAAATTGACTATCATCTATATAAGGCTTAACAACTGAAAAAACACAAGGTAAGCATATAATGTAGAAGGGAATTAAACACAAAACTAATAGACGATAAGCAAATACCCTTCTTTTGTTCTGTGATATATTCAACAGTGTCAACAACTCAAGATCTTTAATATGCTTGACACCCGCTTCAGTTAATCCACCACAACATATTTCCAGAGTGCAGCTTCTTCAAAGCTAAAGGAAAAATCACAAAACAAAAACGAATCAGTGAAGAATAGGTTCATTACTAAAACAGATAGCATAATTGACTCATGCAACTACATGAGAGCATTCTGATTCATCTGATAGTACCCGAACAAGATCCATAATACTCATCTAATTTTTTTTATACATAAATACTTCACAAATGATAAGAACTTTGCTACCTTTGCCCCCCAATTCACTTCAAAATGATATATTTGCAGAATGGTTTTGCTAACAGAGTAATTAATTGGGGTTTAAGGAAACAGAAAAAAAAAAAAAAAAAAAATTGAGTAGGCTAAGGTTTCTTAGCATACATCGCAAATAATTGGTTACATAATCAGTAATATGGGCTCCAAAGAGATCCAAATGAGTTAACTTAGTCAAATCTGCAAAACAAATGAGATTATGTTATCATGTACCCAAAATCTTTAAAAGCTCCAACTCAAGAGCTTTGGCCACACCAGAGGCCCATTTTGCATTTAATACTAGGAAACATGGAGATCTATTCTACCTACGTTTATGCCTATGTAAACACGAGAAGACACAAATAACCAAAAATAGGAATCTGGACCCAGAACAATTAACGAAAAGCAACAAACTAGGGTTCTAGAAAAGAGCCATTGAAGAAGCTTAAATAACTTGAGCAGGAAGGAGCAAGACTGAACACTCAGCAATTGGTTCTCAATACATGAAACAAAACGAATTGCCATAATTACTCGCATATAATCTTACGCATAAATCACAGCGGATGGTGAGATGTTGAGAGAGAGTGACTGAGACTGTGAGTACGGAACCCGTTGCGACGGCCGATGGGTTTCGTTGTGGCCGACGCAATTCGAACGGCAGGGTTTGGATGGTGGGGGTTGGACAGTGGCCTTCGTTCCTTTGGATGGGCAACAGCAAATGAGGATGTTACAAAATTAAGGGAACAATCGTGTTGTTCAAACTTATATAAAAGAAAATGTATTTTCTATTCTATGTTTAAATTCATGAATAGAGCGGTCAATTTTGGCCCGGTCCAATAAAATGGTCGGGCCCGGCTGCATTTTCTTAAGCCCGAAATGAGCCAATTTTTTTTTGGCCCCGGCCAATTAGACCAAAAAAACCGGGTCACTCCGATCGGCCAGATTTTTTCTTTGTATTTTTGTGGGCTGGACAGAGTCGGGCTCCAAAACTAGTTGCCCGATTACTATTTGGCCCGGTTCGCTAGAGTTGATTGTGCTCTGCCAGAGTTGACCTATGCGTGGCTGAGGGAGAGAGTCAAGAGCAGAGAAGAGCGAGAGTTGAGACTTGAGAGTTGAGATAGAGAGTCGAGAGAGAGTGAGAGACAGAGTCGAGACTGAGAGAGACTGAGAGTTGAGGCCGCGATTTGATAAGAAACAAAATTCATTTTCGTTCCGCTAGAGAAATTTTTTACACCAAACATATGATTGTTTAAGAAAATTTTCAGAAAATATACTATTCTCTCACTTTCACTTTTTCTTATTTTTTCTATCACCAATCACATCTACACATTTTTTCACAAAAAACTAATCATTATTACACATTCTCCCACAAATTTCACTATTCATTCACTCACACATTTCTAACTACCAATCATTATTTTACTATTCTTAAATCAAATCAACTTTCATCATTACTTTTCCATCTCACATCCAATCACAATCTCAAAATTCATCTTTTTTCTTCTAAAATATTTTTTACCACTATTCTCTAGCAAAATGAAAATTTTCAAAATGAAAGTATATTCAATCGCGCCCTGAGGGTTTTAAGTTTTAACTTTTAACAAAATGTGCTTTTTTTTATACACTGAAATAAAAAAAAGTGCTTTTTTGTTTTATTTCAGTTTCTGTAGAGTGTAAGTGCTTTACATTTTAATAAAAAGTGTTTTTTTTTTGGAGAGTTGCTATTCAACTTAATTTAATATCAGTCACTTATGATATTTTTAAAAAAATTAAATTTTAGTTATTCTATTCGGTTCGGTTAACGAATTACAAAGTGCAACCGAAATGAATAACCGAAATTCTAAAAAATAAAAACCAAAAATCGAACCGAATTTTTCGGTCAATTTCGGTTCGAACCGAATTTTGGTTCCGGTTTGGTTTGGCCGGTTAACCAAACTGTATACAACCCTACACATAGTACATAATATTTTGTCTTTTATGTGTAAAATGTGTATTTAAGACTTATAATTTTTTTATTAAACTATAAAGTTTTTGTAAATCTAAAATTTCCAATTAAATTAAATTTTAATTTGTAAGATCTATTTAGAATTTATAAAAAAAAATTATTAACAAAAAATTTAAATAAATTTAACATTAAGTAGATTTTTGTATAGGTATCACATTATTTAAATATAATATGTATTTATTTATATTATATTTTCTGAATGTGTGATTATTTTTTTTGCTAGTGGACAACGAGTGTTCAAATCGTTGTCGAAATAGTTGTCCATTAGAGTATTTGTTTGTTAATAGACCATGGTTGAAGAAACTGTTATATTAATCATTGTCTATTAGCGATTTATTTCAATATTTTACAACGATTTGAGAAACCATTGAAAGAATCGTTGTCCATTAGCGCAAAAATCCGCGTTGTCAATTATAGAACTATTGTTGTCTATGAGCGTAAAAATTCGCTAATAGACAACGGTTTTCGAAAAATCCGTTGTTATATAGTTAAAGACAACATAAATTACAAAAAAAGGTTGTATTTGCGGTGTTGTTGATTTCCATTTTTCTTGTAGGGGGATTTGGTATTATTGATTTGAAATCCTTAGCTCCAAATCCATCAATCCAAATGGAGTCTAAGAGTTTTGTTTTTTCTTTCAGCTACTCCATTCTGTTGTGGAGTTCTTGCAGTTGATAGTTCATGAGAGATCCCATTCGCATTACAATATTGAGTTATTATCGTATTCACAAACTCTGTCCCTCTATCTGATCTGATCTTGATGATTGATTGGCTGTTCTTATTTTGAACATTCTTCATAAGATGGGGTAACTTTTGTAGTGTTTCCTTCCTTTTACACATAACTATTATCCATGTGTATCTTTAGTAGTCATCTAAAACTACAAATGTATATTTCTTCCTACTTATACTTGCTAGATCAACTGGACAAAAGTGATCCATGTGCAATAAAATCAAAATCCTTGTAGATGATGGATTTGTCTTCTCCTTGAGTGAAGATTTGATATGCTTTTCATTTTGACTTGCATCGCATATGTTTTATTTCTTGAAGACTTACTTTGGAAGTCCTACAACCAGGTAACTTCTTGCAAGATTTTAATAGTCTTGAAATCCAGATGACTTAGTTTCTTGTGCAACAACCAGTTGGCTTCAGTTTTGCTCTTTGCTATCAGACAAGTTTTTGGTATTGCAGTTGAACAATCTACAACATACACATTCTTCTTTCTTATGTATGTGAGAACTACTTTATTGGTTCCAGTGTCATTGATTTGACAATTTCTCATATTGAAACCAACATTGTATCCCTTGTCACAAAGTTGATGGATACATAGCAAATTGAAATTTTATCTTTCCACATATGCAACATCTCTGATTTCTAGACCATTCTTCTTGATTGACCCAATGCATCTTATTTCCCCTAAAGCTTCATTCCCTCCAAATATAACTTAGTCCATTTTTCTTCTTTGAAGTCTGACAAATGATTTATATTTCCATTCATGTGTCTAGAACAACCACTATCTATTTACTAGGTTCCTTGGCACTCAACTATTTGTGAACCTACAAGTAAGAAGTTAATATTTTAGGTACCCATATATGTGTGGGTCAATAGAGGTTAGCACTGTAGGGTGATTCAACCAACCTATTGCTAAATGATATGACTCTAAGTGGTTGCCACCTCTCTGTTCCATAATCATAATGAATGCTTACAAATTTCTTAGGAACTCTTACATCATACAAATCTCTTATATGTATGAATTTAGGTAAACATAGGTGTTGACATTCATTTGATGAAACTGTGTTTTATGTAATGGTGCATTATATCGGGGTGTAGTGTGTCTAGATGCATAAGGGTGCTGATGTGCATTCTTGGGAATGCCCTAAATTGGTTCTTGGGCTTCTACCATTGTAGGTCCCAATGGGTGATTAAGTAAAGTTTAGAAGGGGGGGTTGAATAGACTTTACCAACTTTTCGATTTAGACCTTTTAAAGTCAGAGTTTGATCACAAGTCAGTTGGGTCCTTGGTGGATAGCTTAGTTAACTACACAGCAGAGTTAGCCACTCAACAGACTCGACTGAGCTATTGACAAGATAACTCAGTTGATTCAGTTAACACTTTAAAAATTCGGTAGACTTGGTTTTTACAGTGGAAAACTTTCACCCTTGTTTAAAATACATTTTTCAACACTTGTTTTAAACATGGTTATTATCAGTTGACTTAGCAAATAAAACAAACAGCAATATATATGTGAAAGAGTAAAAGTGCTAAATGTAAAAGACACAAAGCAATCTTTATAGTGGTTCGAGAATGGGGTAATTCCTCTAATCTAGTCTTATCCAACCCCTATAGGAATCCACTAATGTTACTGTGACTTTGTTACAAAATGGTGACAGTCCAAACTAGGCCTTGATCACACAACTGTCTTTGCTTCTAGGACTCAGCTTCTTCACAAAACAACTGTGTTGCTACTTCAGCTCCTTCAAACTATTGGATTTATTCACATACCCCTCCAACGAGTCCAAAGCTTCTGGTTCGAACTGGAACCTTACTACACTTCCTTCAACCCTGGATGTGTAGACCCCTTGTTCTTTAAACAAGTTTTTCCTCTTCAATAGTTTGAAGTTGTCTTTCCTTCACTGAGTGTGTTAGATTGATTTCCTTCGATTTTTAGGCTAGAGGATTTGAATAAAATGCTTGAGAGATTTTTGCTCCTGCTTTGCAAGTTAGTGTCTATTGCTTTGCTTGCATTACGTAACCTTCTCTCCGTGAATTCCTCAGCCTTTTAGTGCATCTTTTGAAAAATATATCCGTTGAAGAGATAGATGTATTTTCTAAACAACACTTTGAGGTTGTTGGCTTGTCTTGTCTTGCAGCTTTGATGTAGACTGATCTTTGAATTTAAATCTCTTCAACCTTTCTTTAAACTCTCCAGGTTTTCAGGTACACCTCATTGGTTCCTTGCCTTTTGCACTCTTTCAGCAAAACAATTTTAAGTATGGCAGTCTCACACATGCCTATTTTTAGCAAATATTTCACTTTGCTTTGACAACGGATCTCTACAGCTTTCTTTGATCCTTTCTGATGTATAACCCCTTTGGCAGTCAACTCCATTTATCTTGGAGTGACTCAGCTGTCAGTCTGCTTATTGAGAGATCTTTTCTGTCACTTGACTGAGACTTGTCTTGACTCCACTCAGTTGTCACACAACTGATTCTTCATCTTGGTCTTCAGTCGATTCCTGCAATCTTTAACTTGGCTACTTCCACTTAGCTTATAGAACCCTATCTATTACAAGTTGATTTACATTAGAATTGTGGTGCTAACTTCCCAATCTAAGTTTTATATGGTATCATCAAAATCTATTACATAAATTTCCCAACAATTTTCCCTTTTTGATGATGCTAAAACTTAAATAGAAATAGCAAAGTAAATAATGCATAAATAAAGAATGATTGTATGAATATGTCATTTTAATTAACATATCATCCTTGCACTTTACAAAGCTTTACAAAGTACAATTAAAAGTATACAAAGTACTTACAAATTTCTATGTATTTACATTCATCTTCCTTCCTTCCTTTTCTTCTCATAAGCTGATCGCGAAATTCTTACCGCAAGCGTACGGTGTCAAGTTTTAGTATAGGTTTTGAAAGTAGGGTTATCGTCTCCACAGGGATTGTTATCGAATTTTATACTAAGTACTATAATTAAAATAGCTTAATTATATCTAAAAATCGAAAAGAGATGAAGATTTATTGAACTAAAAATAAACTAAAATTAAACTAACAAATTGGTTCAGAAAATTTATCAAACACGTAGAAGATGAATTCTAGAGGGTTGATTTCACCTAGTTATCCCCTATGTTTTCAATCCAGTTTATTAATCACAAGTTATTAATCTATAAGCCAATATTCCTACCGTTTATCACTTCCTCTCTCGAGTGCCAAGTGAGTCTATGTTCCAATTTTTGATTTCGATATCTCTATAAAAATCATAAATTAAACCCTAATACGCTCAATGAATATTCCATCACAGGCTTCAAAAGATTCATAAACATCTCGATTCTATGAAACCCTAGGTTGTGCTATTCTATGGCCAGGCATTCAATTACCTCTCTCGAGTGTCAAATCAAACACGCCAAACAATCTAAACTATTGATCAGATAATTCAGATGCAATTAAATCAAATAGCACAAATAGATTAAATAATATGCGAGTTTCATAAACTGGAAATCAAAACATAGGTTCAAACGTAAGTTACAACAATCCCTAGAAAGATGGGTTTAGCTCATAATAGATGTACAAAAACTCATGAAGAAATAATTATACATCGATAGGGTTAAACAAAGATGCTAGAAAAATAATTCAGAATGATTAAAGGAGGAATCTTCTCTGTTTCCAGAAGATAGATGCCTTCGAATCTCGTCCCGAACTCTTTCTCCTTGCTCAAAATCGTCCCTTGTGCTCTCAAAAATGTCCAACCCCTGTCCCATACGCCGTCGTGGTGTATTCATAAGTCGAAGCCCTTGAAAACGCGTCCAAAAAATCCAAAATATAATTCAGCCCATGTTCAGGGCCTTTATCGCGCGCTGCAGCCCCATCTCGCGCGCTGCTGTGCGCGCCGCTCATCTTGTCGGCTTGCTGGTTCTTGGCCTTCATCGCTGGGCTGCAAAGACGCATGAGAATGGTCTTTGCAGCAGCGCTTCTTCTCTCGTCCTCACCGCCGCGACGCCGTCCACCGCCCGCTTCTCGCTGCTTCGCCGAAGCGCTGCAGCCCTTGGCCTGGGCGCTGCAGCGCCCGCTAAGACTGTCCCTGCTGTTGCTTGCGTGCGCTGCTGCCTCCTGGTCTTTTTGCAGCACAGCGTAACGTCATTGTTGCTCGTCGTTGGCATGGGCGCTGCAGCCATTGCTTTTGGGCGCTGCAGCTTGCTTTTAGGCAGCGCGCTTCCTCTTCCTCTCGCGCCATGTTCATATTTATTGCATGGGGCTTAGCGCTGGGCGCTCGGTCTTGCTCGATAATTTTCCATTTTTCCGTTTCTAAACTGCGATCTTTACCGTCCAAACACGTTTTTCATTGTTCTTAATCAATTTTGGCATCCAAGACTATCCCGACTCTCAAACGACAACTAATTAAATGAATTCGACTCAAACGACACTAAAAATACCCAAAAATAATGCAAATTCCTAGTCTAGAGCACTCAATACATTGGTATAAAACCAACTTAACAAATACCCGCAAACTTAGACGTTTGCTTGTCCTCAAGCAATTACAGACTCTATAAAATCAACAATCATGAAGGAATTAATAATAAAGACGACTGACTCAACAGACTAACTGCAAAACTTCACAACCAAACTCATTTGTCAAATTTCGCTTCACTATCAATCAAGCACGTATTTTCACAATGTGGTCATGAAAGTGGAATGTTCATGTCAACCCCGTTTTCATTATCCAGATAGATTCATGCAATCAAGTGTTTTCAAAATGATCCACTTTTTGAATATAGAGATGATATGCTTACCGGACTCCATAGGCTTCTCTTTCACACTAATCTCCACTAATGTTGGCTAATGTAACACAAGGATCAATAGGACTTTTAAAGCTTGTAATGTGGGCTTAGGGTAAGGTAGGAAAATTTGGGATTAAGTGGCTCAAATTACCCAAACACACAATTATCACTTTTAATCTACAATCAACACTACCCTTCACTTTTTAACATCCCCAATGTTTATGAACCTTCAATCCGCTGATTTTTCTCATTATTTTCTTCTTTTCTTTTCTTTTTTTTTTTCGGAACCCCCAAACTTATTCTTTTGCATACATGGGGTTTCATATTTTCTTTTCTAGGGCAACTTCATTCAATTAAATACATACCCTTCTCATCAAACCCTCCTCAACCTTCAACATTTTTCTATACTTTGTGTGTATGAGTGATGGGTAATTAAGATTTTCACATTTAGGCTCTGGGTATTAGATTGGTTGCCAAATAAACGGGTTTATAAGGCTCAAAGGGGGACACTAGGGAAAATATAATACAAAGGTAGGCATTTTAGGCTCTGGTTTTTTCAAAGATGGCCTAAATCACTTCCTTAATGTTACTTCACCTAGGATTCCGCCTCGACTAGTGATCAGACAAGTTCTAGCATCCGGTGGGATCATAAAGGAACCACTCAATTGCATAAATCATCCCCAAATAAATCAACAGAGTTAAGCACTTAGATGGAATTAATGGAAAGAAGAATAAATCACAGTTTAAACACATGCTCTCTTGACCGTTCAACTCATATTCAACAAATTCACTTAGTAATGCAATTTCACAGTTTTAAAAATGACCCGACTCGACTCTAGCCTCTTTTTTTTCGTTTTTTTTACCCGACTTGATGAATAAAAATAGACTGCACCCCCCTAAACTTAAAACGACATTGTCCCCAATGGAGAGGTGGGAAAAAGGACTTTCCTGGTAGCCGAGGATAGGGCTGTTCATTCGGTTAATTCGGTTAACCATTAACCGAAATAGTGAAAACCGAATTAACCGATTTTTTAAATTGGTAAAACCATTCACCGAACCGAAATTGTAATTACCGAATTGACCGAACCGAATAATATTTCGGTTAATTCGGTTAACCGACCGAATTAATCGAAATTTAAAAAAAAACAAAAAACAAATATGAGGCATTCAACACTCCAAATTAATCCAAAATCAGTGCATGCTTACAATAGTCAACCTGAACAATTGTACACAAGTCCAACTGAAATATTAATAAAAACAATAAAAAGTCAAAATACAACACACTAGTAAAAATGAGTACTAGATAACAACTTAATTAAGAAGTCCAAAGCTCCATCCACAATTCATGCAAATCTGTCATCATCAGACATCAATTACAAGATAGGTTACACCACTGCACTCCATGATGAATCTGCCATCAAGAAGTTTAATTAATTAATTAGAGATTTCAATTTGTAAAGATGACAATTGGCAATAAAATATTGGCTTATAAACAAAAGAAATATAATTTGCATACCATTATCAATAGTCTCAACATCCATAAGCTCCTCCAACAAGTTGATTTTTACTGATGAATTTCGAATCCAATCTTGATAGCATATAAGTGCTTGCTTGACCATCGTAGGAGTTAAAGAACTCCTAAAGCAATCAAGAACACGCCCTCCGGTGCTAAAGGTAGACTCTGATGCAACAGTGGAAATTGGAATAGCCAATACATCTCGAGCCAACATGGAAAGATAAGGAAATCTAAGACTATTGACTTTCCACCACAATAAAATATCAAAAGATTCACTAACAGTTTCACAAGACTCAACAAGATACTTATCCAACTCTGACTGGTTGTCCCCACTGCCACCAGATTGAAGCTTATGCATTGCATACTTCTCTTGCATACGATTTTTAAGTTTATTTTGCAAATCTCCATTGTCACTAGTTTGTGTGGAACACGAGCTACTGTCATTTGGAGGCTTATATGCATTATACAATTCATAGAGGGCTGCCTTAACTTTCTTCCCCATCTCCTCACCTTTCACTTCTTGAAACATAACTTTAAGTGCAAACTCCACATATTTCAATTTATGCCTAGGATCAAGAATAACCGCAACAAAGACGAGGATATTCAACTTCTCCATGTCACCCCAATATTTGTCAA
The DNA here is from genome assembly GCA_016081115.2 of Rehmannia glutinosa. Lineage (NCBI taxonomy): Eukaryota > Viridiplantae > Streptophyta > Magnoliopsida > Lamiales > Orobanchaceae > Rehmannia > Rehmannia glutinosa. Next base: position 37,546,430 of record CM071931.1, on the reverse strand, counting down.
ACTTGTCTTTCATTTTCATAGCCATCAAACTAAAGTCAAGCTCTTCAGTAGCTAAAGACTCTTGTAATAGAGAATTCATTTCACATATTTCATCAAATAACAAGTTGGAAGTAACATAAGAAGTTCCTGAAACTCTCAGTGTAAGCTCATAAAAATGCCCCAAAAATTTGACTAATTCTTTAACAATTTTCCAATCAAGTTTAGTAGGAAAACCATCACCCGATTCTAGACTACTTCGAAAGTTCTCATCTTGTATTTCAAACATTTCAAAAGCTTTTTCAAATTTATGAGCAGTACTTAACATTAAGTATGTAGAATTCCATCTAGTACTGACATCTAGGCACAACAAACTTTTGCTTTCTATTCCTTCAACTTCCACACACTCTTTAAATTTTTGCAATCTAGATGGAGATTGCCTCACATATCTCACTGCTGCTCTAACACGTTGAACAGATGGATTCAAATCTTTCAAACCCCCAGTCACAATCAAATTCACAATATGTGCAACACATCTCATATGCATGTATTTACCATTTAAAATGACACCAGGCCGATTTCCAAACTTCTTTTGCAATGTTAAAACTGCTACATCGTTACTGCTTGCATTATCAACAGTTATAGTGAAGAACTTATCAATCCCCCAAGAAAGCAAGCATTTCTCAATTAACTTAGCAATTGCATCACCTTTGTGACTTGAAACTTCACAAAAATTTAAGATTTTCTTGTGTAATTTCCAATCTTCATCAATGAAATGAGCTGTGAGACACATATAATTTATTCTTTGCAAAGATGTCCATGTGTCGGTAGTTAAACAAACTCTTTGGCATGAATTCTTCAAAAATTGCCTCAATTTACCTCGCTCATTTATATAATGACCATAAACATCCCTTGTAATTGTAGATCGGGAAGGAATGTGAAACCTAGGACAAGCTACTGACACAAAGTGTTGTAAGCCTTCACCTTCCACAAATCTAAATGGGAGTTCATCAATCACAACCATCAAAGCTAATGCCCTTCTGATTGATTCTTGATCAAATTTCCAAGTTGAAATATTACTTATTTCCCCTTCTTGACCCTTACTTGGCAAAAGCAACTGAGTTTGTGACTTGTCCATATTTTTAGGATTTTGGGTGCAAGCAGTTAAATGATATTTTAGTGATGCAGTCCCATTTTTTTTAGGGTCACAGGCATATTCTTTCATACAATAAATGCATTGAGTTCTTGGCTCACCAGAAGGAGTAACCAGTTTTTTAAAGTGAGTCCAAACCTCTGACCTTGGTTTCATTGCTTTCCTTTTTCTTGAGGATTTCTCACCAGTTGAAATTTCATAATCACCTGAAGAATTATGTGAAGGCGGACGAGGAGGAAGAGGAGGGCGAGGCGATTCATCTTCTATTGACATCTACCAAGATTAATAAAAAATTAATTATATATACTAACAAGAATTACAGACAAATGCTCTATCTCATTCTCACCATATTAAATTAATTTGTTTGATATTAACTAAAATTAGAGAATTAATTCATACACTTGAATGGGTTAAGGGCTAAAACAGAACATTAAGAAAAAGACAAGAACACGACAAGTTTAGTAAAGGTTAATACAAATTTGGTTGAGATCCTACATAAAAAAATTGGTAAAATACTAATTTATTGAAGTTTCACAAGACGAGAGTATTGTACCTTCGCAAAGAGGTTGGTCTATAGTATCAACCTAAAATGTAAAGACCACGTTCAGCAGGCAGCAGTTGATGATGATGTTGTACCCGTCGCCGTTGCTCGGAATGAAGAGGAGCTGGCTCTAGAGACTATATGGGCAGCAGGCGGCTTTGAGTTTAAGAAGAAACCCTCAAATCAATTATTGTATGGTGTATTGGTGTTAATGGGTTTGGGCTTTTTACCTTTAGGCTTTTACAAGACATCAGGTCATCACCCGATCACTTAATTGTATTTGTAACTTAATATGATATATTATATAAATATACATAATATTTAATACATTATTTTGGTAATTCGGTTAATTCGGTAAATTTTTCATTTTCGAACCGAATTAACCGATAACCGAAATATGCCAAAACCTTTAACCATTAACCGAACCGAAATAATTCGGTTAACCGAATTAACCGAATTGATTCGGTTAACGGTTAACCGAAAAAAAATCGGTTAATTGAACAGCCCTAGCCGAGGAGTGAAGGCTCCTTAAGTCATGTGGTACTACTACGTGTATGAGGTGTCTCGTATAAGCTCACAATGCATCTTGGTGCACAAGCTCGTGGGTGTTTTATGCCTCCGAGGTGTGGTCTTGTTCTTCCCATTCGCCTTAGCCCGGTCCCTCTATGGCTTCGCATCTTTGCAACCTAGCAAGGTAGACAAGAAAACAAACTCGTGGAACCAAGAAATTCGGTTATGGGTGAGAAATCGAAAATCAGAGTACGTACATAATGAACCCAAGTGGAAAATATAGTGCCATGTCAAAAAGATAAGCATAGATATGCAAGATAACACTAAACAATGTGAAATTGTCATTGGGGCATTTTATCAAATACCTCATATGCATGAATTTGGGAAAAGATAGTGAATGCAATGGATAACTCAATTCAATCCCAAAAATCAACACCAAGCCTAAGTCTAGCATGAGCAACCAATCCACAATCCACAAATCAACAACGATTATCCTAGCACTACTACAATCCAACCACATAACAATCACAAGATGGGGAAAACCATGGGGTGGGGTTTGGAAGTTGCAAACTTACCAAATAGTGAATGGATGAGATGAATATGGTGTGTGTGGTGTTATAATGCTCCTTTGTGAAGATGGAGTGGGATATGTGGGATTTGCACAAATAAGAGGGGTGGGGTATGATGCAACTTACTACTCCTAAAAATGCAAAAAACTTCAGAAAAAATAAAAACAACTACTAAACTAAATTAAAACTAAGAAAGCAATAAAAGGGGCTTGGGTTGCCTCCCAAGAAGCGCTAAGTTTACAGTCTTCAGCCAGACTATGTCAGATTATCCTCAAGTTGGGGCTCCAATAGGCATGCTATCCACATTGCCCTTAGAAACTTCCCAACCTTCAATGTCTTCATCTATATTCCCAACCATCTGCTTACCATCATTTGATTCAAATTTCAGCCTGTTGGTTGGATGGATGGTGAATACAACTTTCTCCTGATTTACCCGCAGAGTCAGCTCCCCCGTTTCTACATCGATCAAATCCCGTGCTGTAGCTAAAAACGGTCGCCCATAGATGATAGGTATTTTCTTGTCCTCGTTTGCGTACAACACTACAAAATCCACAGGAAAAACAAAGTTATTAATTCTTACCAACACGTCTTCAATGATTCCCCACGGATAGGCGATGGATCGATCAGCAAACTGCAAAGTGATATTGGACGGCTTCACCTCCCCGAGCCCAAACTTCGTCACATCAGAGAGAGATATAAGATTCACACTGGACCCAAGATCACAAAGTGGTTTCTCAAAGAAAACTCCCCCAATAGTACAAGGAATAGTAAAACTCCCTGGATCCTTCATTTTCTGAGGTATTTTACTCTGGACTATTGCACTACATTCCTCTGTCAAATAGACAGTCTCAAAATCTTCAAACTTCATTTTCTTGGATTCCACTGGTTTCGCATAAATAGGTGATTCTTCGGGAGCAGGCTGAATTTTTGCTTCCTTTTTCACATAAACTGCATTGCAGTGCTCTCTCGGATTAACCTCTGTATCACTTGGGAACTTTCCTTCGCCGCAATGAATTCACTTTTTGTAGCTAATCGACCCATTTGTGTCTCGATCGACCTAATATGTGTCTCTATTGTGCTCATCTTAGTATTCAGACCATCAATCTGCGCCTCACTCCTATTCATTCGATTCCTGGTCTCTGCGATGAATGAGCCGAACATCTCTTCAAGCAACTACTTCTTTTCACCTCCGAGTGCATTGGAACTGGATGGGTTTGGATAACCCGGAGGTGGATTTAATACGTTCCTATTGTTGCTATAAGAGAGATTCTCATGATTGCGAAGTTCCGGGTGGTAGTGAGTTGGTAATGAATTACCTCTATTATTAAAATCCCGGTTATTCACATAATTGACTTGCTCGGCCTCGTGAGTGGTGGCTACGTGAACGGCTGCAGGTGGAAGTGCGGCTTGCTGTGGTGTGCTGCCAGTATTCATGATTGCTAATTGCTTTGTCAGACTCAAGATTTGAGCTGCCAAAGCTGACATTGTATCAAGCTCAAGAACACCGACAACTGGCTTTGGTGTTGACCGCTCAGAGGGCCATTGATAGCTGTTTGTGGCCATTTCTTCAAGTAGAAGTAAGGCTTCAGTCGGTGTTTTAGCCATCAATGTACCTCCTGATGCCGCATCTAGTATCGTCCTCGTATGCCCATTCAGCCCATTGTAAAAATACTGAACCCTCTGCCAGTCTGCATAGCCATGTTGTGGGCATCTCCGCAACAGATCTTTAAATCGCTCCCAAGCTTCGTATAACAGCTCAAAATCAATCTGTTGGAATTGGGCTATCTCGATCTTCAATTGGAGTGTCTTGCTGGGAGGGAAAAATTTTGCTAAGAATTTTTGAGTCAGATCATCCCAGCTCGTAATACTCCCAGGGGCAAACGTCTGTAACCAGTGCTTGGCCTTATCCCGGAGTGAAAACGGGAAAAGCCTCAATTGAATGGCCTCATCAGTCACACCATTCATCTTGATGGTGTCACAAATTTCCAAGAATATGGCCATATGTGTATTTGGATCATCCACTAGACTCCCCCCAAACTGATTCTGCTGAACCATGCTTATGAGGCCCGGTTTCAACTCGAAATTATTCGCATTTATAGGCTGGCGCACAATTCCGGAGTAATTCTGGTTCACGGTCGGCAGAAAGTAATCCCGGATTGCCCTTTCTGGTGCCTCAGGCTGTGGTGGCACATTCACGACCCGATTTCTGTTATTCTCATTATCTCCATCTTCTGCCATTGCTCGATTATGTGCTCATTTTGCTGCTCTGATTGCTCGAAGTGTCCTTTCAATCTCTAGATCAAAAGGAAGCAAATTAGTATCTTTGGAATCTCGCATAAACAGACAAGTCAAATGAGAAAAATGAAATTATAATTCCTATACTAGTCTAGATTAGGATTAAGACTACGTTGTAACAGTATTAGTTTAAAATTGGATAAAACAATCCCCAGCAATGGCGCCAAAAACTTGATCTCGAAATTCTTACCACATGCGTACGGTGTCAAGTTTTAGTATAGGTTTTGAAAGTAGGGTTATCATCTCCACATGGATTGTTATCGAATTTTATACTAAGTACTATAATTAAAATAGCTTAATTCTATCTATAAATCAAAAAGAGATGAAGATTTATTAAACTAAAAATAAACTAAAATTAAACTAACAAATTGGTTCAGACAATTTATCAAACACGTAGAAGATGAATTCTAGAGGGTCGATTTTGCCTAGTTATCCCCTATGTTTTCAATCCAGTTTATTAATCACAAGTTATTAATCTATAAGCCAATATTCCTACCGTTTATCACTTCCTCTCTCGAGTGCCAGGTGATTCTAGGTTCCAATTTCTGATTTCCATATCTCTATAAAAATCATAAATTAAACTCTAATACGCTCAATGAATATTCTATCACAGGCTTCAAAAGATTCATAAACCTCTCAAAAGATTCATGGAAACTTCTTCATTTTCCAATTTCTTAAGTCCGGCCTAATAAAAAAGATCTTTCTTCTATGGATTGATATATTGAATATTCCTTCTTGGTGGAGTGCCTCTGCCTCTTCCACCACTTCTTCCTCTGCATCTGCCAAAGTCTGTTGCTCCTCCTTTAGGAGTGTACTAAACGGGCTGAGCTCTTGAAGCCTGCTGACTACTTCCTTGAGTCTGCTACTTCTTAGCTATTTGACAAATTTCCAGGCCCTTCTCCCAGTACCAAACCCCTGCATGCTTGAGAGTCATCCCCTTGAAAAATCCTTGAGACTTGAGGGTCTGGAACTCCTCAAGTGATTTTGGCTCAGAACCTACATTGGGAGCTAGTTCTTGAGGGAGCTTAACGGTTGGAGAGTCCTGAAGTAATCCTACTGGGGGACCATCAAATCTAGCTTTAAGATCTTCAATGCGAATGTGCTACCTTCGGTTGACTTCTGCAAGTTCAGCTTCCATTGCAGCCCTAGTCTTCTTTAAAGCTATGTCAACTTTCTTATCAACTTACAGCTCTTTTGCAATTGGGAGTAAAGCAAACTAGTAGATGAGCCATGTTGGGGTTTTTCAAGCACAATCTTCAAAGGAGCCTTTTAAGGGATCCTTCCCCCTTAACTCCACTTCCTTCCCCCTTTCTATCTTCCCCCTTTTTAGCATCATCACCAAGGAGAGATGTCTGAGGAGATTTAGACAGAATGAGATCCAGTTTCTCGTGTGTTGCTGAGTGAGCTGCTCTATTTTCCGACCGTAGAGCCTTCACTACTGCACTCATGATCTTCTCTCGGCATTCATTACCATCATCCCCGAGCGCAGATTGCTTTCAATCCTTTGAAGGTCTTGCTTATGTTGTGCCCTCAGAAACTCCATATCTATTTTATGCGCCTGGTCTATTCTGAATATGTGATCCCGCTGTCTCTGCTGAAATTTTGCATTGTCATCACTCCAAATTACCAGCTTTGCGAATAAGGATTTGAAGTAGCTGACTTGTTCTCTTCTCAGAGCTTTCGTCTGAGCTAACCATTCTCTAATCCTTAGAACCGAGCCTCGAATATCTCCAGAGATCATGGAATTGTGATTGTCCAGCCGTTGCTTGAGGTTGGCAAAACCTCTTTCCATGTGTTCAATTTCCGAACAGATAGCCTTGAAGGATTTTCGGAAGTCTGCGCGTCTGGTGACTGCTCTTCTGGCCACAATACATCAAAATAGAATCCAAAGGACACCACTCGCAAGTCATCTAGAGCCTCGTAATATTTTGGATGGATCTCAATGGTGTACTTGGTACTTTCTTAGCAGATTCAGTCTCTAGAGGTACCTCAACGACGAACGGAAAATAGTCTAAAAATAGATCATTTGGTACTTTATGTGCCTCAGCTGTTTCAACAGCATCATCGGTAGTCGCAATTGTGTTAGCCTTCGGAGCTGACTGATCCTCAGCTGTCTTAACATCTTCATTAGTCTCAGTGGTTGCTTCCTTTTGAGTTTCCGTTGCCTCAGCTGCCTCAGCAGCATCACTGACAGGTGATGGAACCATTGGGGATGGGCCATCCACCAAAGTGAACTTTTATAAGACAACTTTCTCGCGTGCCTTCTTCATTTCAGCTGCCATTTCCTAAATTTATGGGCCCTCTACTGGTATTTCCTTGGGGGCGGACTCAGCTTCATCATCTGTGTCAAGAAATTCCACAGACACATTTTCTTCATAGGCACGCGCACTGAGTTTTTCCTTTTCAGGCAATTCTGGTTGAGAAACTGGCATTTTTCCCTTTTCTTCAGCAGCGTTACCCAAGGAAGTCTCAACCTCCTTTGAGCCTTTAGTACCCTGAACAACAGTCTCAACCACTGTAGGGCCTTCTACACTCCTTTTTGTAGACTCAGCTGCATTAGGGTCTTCTACATTCCCTTATGCAGACAAAGCTGCATTGGGTCTTGAGCAGTGGCATCCTTCAAGGTCTCAACCTCTTGGATTGGGATTTCAGGACCAACAATCTTAACTACCATGGTCTTCTGTCCATCCTTTGCCTCAGCGGCAACAATAGCGTCCTTGGTTTGCAATGCATTTGGAATTTCTAGGCTGAGACAGTCTTAACCATCTTAGCCTCGTCAATCCAACTCTATTGTTTCGGTTCAGTCTCCTCATCACCTCCTAACTTCAAATTGGACATGAGAGACTCAGCTGTTGTTACCTTTGAGTGATCAGCCGAATGGGTAGTTGTCTCAACAACTATCTCAGGGGTTGGCTCAGCTAAGTTGACCTCTACTTCTCCTTTCTTAGCTTCATCGCCAATTTCCCTGGTAGATCCTTCGGTGTGCACTGGTGAGGTTGAAGCATCAATGGTCCTCACCATTTCCAAGATGACAGGGGTAGGAGAGATTTGAATGGATGATGACTCTCTAAGGGCCCCTTCGCACTGATTGCTCATACAGCTCCTTAGACTCTTTCAAGGCTTGCTTCAGCTCTGCCTTCTCAACTGGATCGCCATCATCCAACTCTTCTACATCACTGTCACTGTTGGTGGCTGGCTGTAAGGCACTTTCAGGAGCTTCTATGAAAGGACAATAGTGAGGTTTCTTAGACTCCTCAATCGCCTTCACCTTTTCCTCATCCTTCTTTTCATAAAAAATGGTCGTGCATAACTCTTCATCAAGAGCAGAGCGAATGGCAATGTTTCCAAAAAATTCTAGGAGGTATTCTTCCTCCTTAATGAATTCATGCCTTTCGAGTTGATATCAGGCCACACTCAGCTTCCAGGTCCTCCGTATGCGTAGCCTCTCTTGTATGTCAGGGTAAGCAAAAGATGCATAATTAGATCATCATCATCCTCCTGCTGCATAGGCTCTTTAGCAGCCTTGCCTTCCTCAGCTAACATAGCATCCGTATGAGGGGATCTTACTGCTAACTCTTCATTTCTGTTGCCAGTTGTGTTTGGTTCAGATTCCTCAGCTGTTGGCCTAACAACTTTTTCCTGATGTGGTTGAGTAGCAGCAGCTGATCCATGCTCAGTGTCCATCACCTAACCACCTTCTTTCGGACTCTGTTGTACACCAATAACAACTTCTTCCTTAACTTCTGTAGCTGTCCCGGACTCAACTGGCTCAACAGCTAAGTTAGACTGTTTCACCAACCTTCTCCTTGTCTTTCTTTTCAGAGTAACTTCAACATCTTCCTCTTCTTTTTCTTCAGCTATGGTAGTAAACTCTGCCATTGTCAACTTCTTTGCGGTAGCTGGCTTCTGGGGCGCATCGGATCTCTTCTTCCTCACAACAGGTAAGAGAGCTGGGGCAGGGGCTTTCTTAGGTGTGGGAGCATGAGCAGGCTTAGGGGAGGGGGCCTTAGCAGATACAGTTGTTTCCACTGGAACATGTTCTGCTGATTCCCCCTCACTGGTTGTTGATATCTTGGCATGTGCCTGCTTCTGGGCACCAGACAAATTCACCCTGAACATCTTTTTGTTGGCATGAAAGGTCTTCCCATTGCAGAGAGGAACACCTTTCTTCTCCATCAAGTGGCCTAAGATCAGACCATAACCCAACGAACTTCCAAACATGCCATCGTCCCCAACTGACATGTTCATCTCATTCTGGCATAGCTTGCCAAATATGAACTCCACCCAGTTAACTTGCTTCTCCTCCATAATAGCCGCCATAACAATCATCTTGGTTTGAGAGAGCTGATTGAACGACCCAAACTTCATATCCACGCATTTCGCTACCACATCCATCAACTTGTGGTAATCTTCCTCAATCAGCTTCTTCAAAGTGATAGTTCTATTTTCCAGTAGCCTCAGACTTGGCTATCTCCTTCCAAGCCACATAGAGGTTGACATCCTTCGCAGTTATCACCTTCAGCCCACTGGTAGAGAGATAATAGTGTTCAGCTAGGTCAACAACAGTCAACTTAAATTCCTTGTTGACTGATGACCGGATCTCATCATCATAAAACCTCAGCATTCACGTAGTACATAGCTACCTCCTCAAGGTAGATGAGAGAAAACTCCATGGATAGAAACTTCTTGAGACCTACCTTTTAAAGTTTTTCAGCTATCTTCTTTGCCAAAACCTTGTCCATGCCCTGCTTGACAAGGCCTTCAAAATCCACAGTCGCGCCAGTGTGGATCTTCTCAGCGAGCTTAGCATAGTCGTATGAGTGTGCCAATTTAGTCTTGACTTGAGATTCCAAAGAAGAGAAAACTAGGGTTTGAACTTTCTTTGCTGAGAGAAAACTAAGTATTCTTCGAGAGCAAGAGTGTAACTGTGAGGAGAGAAAAAATTGAATTTCTCTTTATATGGGACATGAAAGGATGGTTTCGAAACGTGATCAATGGTTGAGATCATGTTTCGAAACTGCATTAATTTTCCCGCATTAAATGCAGCAACATTTATATCCAATCATGGGTAAATTGGCGCAGGATTTTTACTGACATCATTAATTATCGTTGACGTCGAGCCTAAAAACATCCCCGCTCACTGAAAACGACTGTGTTTTGTCACTTAGCTCATAAATGACTCAGATATCTTCATTTATGACTTGATTCTTCTTCTCTCTTGACTGAATAACCACTAGGTTGTGCAGCTAACTCGACACAGCTGACTAGCCATATAAGTTGTTCCACTTGGCTGTTAAGTGAAACTCTACTGAATTTCATTTCTCTCTTTTTAAATCCTGCTGAATGAGTTTTCTGAGATTCCTAACACAGCTCAATCAATCCAAGCTCATTCTTAAGATCTTCAAATCTTGATTCTTAAGCTCTTCAAATCCCGTGCCTTTGATCTCCTCTAGAGCTTAGTTTCCTCCAAATATGACTTTGGCTCCTTTTGCTTCCTTACAGTTTGATGAATTATTTTTATTCCCTGTCACATGTCTGGAACAACCACTATTCATGTACTAGATTCCTTGGCACTAAGTTGTTCCTTGAACCTGCATCAAGGAAATAAATTTTTAGGTACCCAAACCTGTCTAGGTCCTGAGGGGTAAACACTATAGCCAAATGGTCTGACTTTAATAGGTTGCCACCTATAATTTCAATAATCATAATGAACATTTGCAAATTGCTTGGGAGCTTTAGCTCATACAACTGTCTCTTTTGTATGTATGCATGTGTGTGAGCTTGTGCACTTGCTTTCTTAGTATAGTAATGAAAATTTTGAGCATATTGGGCATTGTGCTTGGGTGCATATGTGTGCTAATAATGGTTCATTTTCCTTGGGAATGACCTACTTTGAGTCTGAGGTCTTTGCCACTTGGGTTTGTATCCCTTAGGACTTGGCTGATGTTTCATTTGATTGTATTCCAATCATATGGTTTTCTTTGCTGAAACCTCTGGGGCTTATGGTAGTTCTGTTTTGATTTTACCGAATATTTTCTGCTTGGAGTCAGCTGATGGACTCTCTGAATTTAGTTTAAGTTGTCCTCTCAACATACCCTGCTGGCTTTTTGCCTTTGTATCCTAGGCCAACATGGTTGTGACATAAATACTTCATCACCCACATATCTTTATGATTCATTAGTGCTTTGGATTTTTGACTACTTCATTACTTGAGGATCCATTTCCATAACCACTCTTGGAGTTTGAGCATGCACACAGGAATTAAATCCTATGCCTATTTTAACTCCACTTTCCTTTTGTATCATTATCAATTCATGCAATGATTTAGATGCCTTGGTAAATGATGCAGTCATATTTTTGAAATCTTTTTCCCTATTTTCTATTTCAGCTAAGTCTGCTTTGATCTTAGCTATGTCAGCCTTTAGCTCAGTATTCTCAGCAGCTATGTGACTTAGAGTACTCAACTCCTTAGTCAGCTATGAGTTTTGGCTTTTGAGCTGGCTGTTTTCCTCATATAAAAGTGTGTAAGAGGTTTTCACGTGCTCAAAATCTTTCATCATTTTGCCTAATGAATCATAAAGATATGTGGGTGATGAAGTATTTATGTCACTATCACTATCATCAGAATTAGAATGAGATGAGTTAGAATGTACCTCATCTTCCTATTATTTTTTCCATAAGGCATATCAAAGCCTCTTCTTCGGTGTCCGAGGAGTAATCAACCTCACTGCTGTCTGACTCAGCTAGTTCTTTGCATTTGGCTATGTCAGCTTCAGCAGCTAACATGGCTTTCTTATTTTCTTGTCTCCTTTCCCTGAAGACTTTTCTTTCCTCCTCATTTATGTACTTGTTGACTGGTGGATAGGGACAGTCAACAGCAAAATATCATGGTTGTCTGCATTTCCAACACATGTTCTCAATTTTTTGGAAGTCAGCTCTGTCGGCTCTTTAATTATCAGCTCTCTTATATTCAGTCCTCTGATGGTCAACTCTCTTAGTTGGTTTATCTTCCCTTGCTTTAGAAGGTGTTGAGTGTCTCCTAGATGATTCACCCTTTTTCCTTTTGTAGTTCTTGTTGAAGAACTTGTTGAATCTCTTCACCATAAGGACAATCTCTTCTCGGTCAATGGCTTCCTTTGATTCAACTCTTTTAGATTCTCCAGCCATGAGTGCAGTTGTCTTGGGTACATCTATCTCTTCTTAATCTTTCCTTTGGAGCTCGAATTCATAAGCTTTCAAGTCTGAGAATAGCTCATGGTTAGATGTTTTGTTAAGTCCATTGAATATCTCAAGGCCATCACCTTCATTTCCCACTTAGCTGGAAGCGACCTCAGGATTTTGATACACATTTCTTTCTGTGTGTGTTCTTTCCCTAGAGCTAAGAGCTCATTGGTTATCTCTGTGAATCTGGCATCCAGCTGATCCAGACTTTCACCTGCAAGCATTTTGAAATTTTCAAATTTCTATTTAATTTATGTACAAGGTTCCTTGGCACTCAGTTGTTCCTTGAACCTGCAATCAAGGGAATTAGTTTTTAGGTACTCATACTTTCCTGGGTCTTGAGGGGTTAGTGTTATAAGATGTTCCAACCAACCTATAGCCAGATGATCTGACTCTAAGAGATTGCCATCTATCAGTTCCATAATCATAGTGCACATTAGCAAACTGCTTGGGGGTTTTAGAATCATACAGCTGTCTCTTTTGTCTATATGCCTGTGTATTTGTTTGAGCATTTACTTTCTTGGTGTAATAGTGGAATTTTTGTGCTTGATGGGTTTTGTGTCGGGGTGCATATGTGTGCTGATGATAGCTCTTTTGCCTTGGGAAAGATCTGTAGTGAGGTTGAGGTCTTTGCCATTTTTGGCTTGTATCCCATAGGTCTTGGTTGGTATCTCACTTGGTTATTCCAATCAGCTTGGTTTAGATAGTTTCTACCATTGCCATCATATGATTTTCTTTGTTGAAATCTCTGGGTCTGTTGGTAGCTCTGTTTAGCTTTCACAGAGCATTTTCTGTTTGGAGTCTGCTGATGGACTTTTCTGAATTTTATTTCAGCTGTCCTTTCAGCATACTCATCTGGATTCTTGCATTTACCCTTATATCTAAGACCAGTATGATTGTGATTGTGTTTTTGCGTAGGTGTCGGTGCAACATTTGGTGTTTTAGATTTTTGGACTCATTCATTACTTGAGGATCCTTTTTCCAAAATCACTCTAGGAACTTGACCATGCACAAAGGAATTGAATCCTATGCATGTCTTATCTCCACACTCTTTTTGAGTCATTGCAAGTTCATCCAGTGATTTGGATGCCTTTGTAAATGAAGCAATCACATTTTTAATATCTTTTTCCCTCTTTTCTGTAGCAGCTAACTCTGCTTGGATCTTGGCAATTTCAGCCTTCAGCTTTGTATTCTCATCAGCTATGTGACTTAGAGTACTCAGCTCTTTAGTCAGCTATGAGTTTTGGCATTTAAGTTGGCTATTTTCCTCATTTAATAGTGTGTGTGAGGTTTTTATGTGCTCAAAATCATCATCATTTTGTCAATTGAATCATAAAGATTTGTGGGTGATGAAGTGTTTGTGTCACAATCACTATCACTAGAATCTGAATGAGATGAGTTAGAGTGTACCTCATCTTCTTGATCTTTTGTATCTTGTTCTTTGACCATGAGGTAGATCATAGATTCTTTCTCAGTATAACTAGAGTAGTCTGCTTCACTATTATCCGAGTCTGTTGGTTCCTTGCACTTGGTTGTTCACCAGTCTCACTAGCCAACATGGCTTTCTTCTTCTCTTGTCTTTTTTCTCTGAAGACTCTTCTATCCTCTTCATTTCTATATTTGTTGACCGGTGGATAAGAACAGTCAACAGCAAAATGTCATGGTTGTCTGCAGTTCCAACACAGGTTCTCAACTCTCTGCAAGTCAGCTCTCTCAGCCCTCTGATTATCAGCTCTCTGATATTCAGTTCTTTGATGTTCAGCTCTCTTGGGCGGCTTGTCCTCCCTAGCTTTGGGGGTACTAGTGTCTTATTAAGGATTCACCCTTGTTCCTTTTGTAGTTCTTATTGAACAACTTGTTGAACCTTTTTACCATTAGGGTTATTTCCTCCTGGTCTATTGTTTCATTCGGCTTAGCTTTCTTCCCTTCACTGGCCATTAGTGCAGCTGTCTTGGGCACAACTGTTTCTTCTTGCTTCTTTCTTCTCATCTCAAACTCATATGCTTTGAGGTCAGAGAATAGATCATGATTTGATGTTTTGGAGAGGTCCATGGAATGTCTCAGGGCCATGACCTTCATTTTCCACTCAGTTGGGAGAGACCTCAGGATTTTCATACACATCTCTTTTTGAGTGTACTCATTTCCAAGAGCTGAAAGTTCATTTGGGATTTCTGTCAATCTGGCATCCAACTGATTCAGACTTTTACCTCCAATCATTTTGAAATTTTCAAATTTTGGACTGCAACACTTAATTTATTTTCTTTGATTTGTTCAGATCCTTCACAAATCAAAGTAAGTTTTTCCCAAATTTCTTTGGCTAATTTGCAAGATTTGACTTTGTTGAATTTAGCCTTGTCCAAGGTTTTATAAAGGATGTCCTTGGCAACATTGTCAAGATTGTATCTTTTTCTGTCTTTGTTGGTCCATTCACAATGAGGCTTTTCAACCATAGAAGGTCTGGGCTATGATGCAGCATCCTCTCCTTCAGCTGGAGGTGCTCATCTTATAGAAATGTTAACCTTTAGAATTTGCAGTGGTCCATCCGCTATCACTAGCCAAATTTCATCATGCAAAGCTGATAGATGAGCCTGCATTCGAATTTTCCAGTCATCAATCTCTTCCACAGTGAACATGGGAATGCGAGTTAGATTTGCTTCCATGATAATAACTTTGCTTTCGAAATAAAAGCTTTAAAAACTCAAGTGTTGTTTCTTTTGAAAAGACTTAGGTCTAGTTCAGTAACCAGTACGGAAGGCTCAATGAACCAACCGCTCTTATACCACTTGTATGTCTCAAGGGGTGAGTAGTAAGGTTTAGAAAGGGGGGTTGAATAAACCTTACCCAATTTTTGATTTAGTCCTTTTAAATATTTTCAGAGTTAACACAAATCAGCTGAGTCCTTGAGGGACAGCTAGGTGGGCTTACTCAGCAAAGTTACCCACTCAACAGACTCGATTGAGCTGTTGATAATATAACTCAGTTGGTATCAGCTCACACTTAACTTAGCAGTTAATTTGGTTTTTGTTCAGCGGAAGACTTTTCACCCTTGTTGTTTTAAACTTGTTTTTCAACACTTGTTTTTAGCAAAGGTTATTATCAGTTGTGATTAGCAATTTAACATAACAGCAGATATAAAATATATGCAAGAAATTAAAGTGCTGTAAGTAGAGCTGTCAAAGTGACTGGGCCGGGTCGGCGCGGTGCCGGCCCATCAGGCCAATGGGGGAGACCAACCCAACCCAAAATTTCTTCGGGACGTTATTTTGGGGAGCCCAATCCAGCCCATGTCTTAAAAATACACTAAAATTACATTGGGCCGACCGGGCCGGTCTGATGTTTCAGGCCTAATGGGCCGAGCCAAATAGACCCGGATCTTTTTGGGCCTACAAAATCGTAGCCCAACACTATTCCCGGGCCGGTCGGGCCAGCCCATTGGGCCGGGCCATTTTTGACAGCTCTAGTTGTAAGTAAATAAGACACAAGCAATTTTATAGTGGTTCGAGGATGGGGTAATTCCTCTAATCCACTCTTCTCCAACTCCTGGAGGAATCCACTAACAGATCTTGGTCACAAAGTAGTCAACAGTCCGAGTCAGCCTTGATCACACAGTTGGCTACTCCTGGGACTCAGCTTCTTAACAAAATAGTTGTCTTGCTACTTCAGCTCCCTCGAACTCTTGGAATTGATCACACAGCCTTCCAACGAGCCCAAAGCTTCTACTTCGAACTTGAACCTTAGTACTTCTCCTTCAACTTTGGAGAGTATACCCCTTTTGTTCTTCAAACAGTTTCCTCTTCAACTTGATGAAGTAATCTTTCCTTCACTGAGTGTGTTGGATTGAGTTTCTTTGATTTTAGGCTTGAGGAATATCTTTGAACGCTTGAGAGTATTTGCAGGTTTTGCTTGCTTGAATGCTTGTAATGAACTCGGTAATTCGTAATAGGTCACCTTCTCTCACTTGCTTCCTCAGCCTTTTATAGTGCAGATTCGAAAATATTTCCGTTGAAGAGATAGACATATATTTCAAATCCCACTCGTAGGTTGTTGGCATGTCTTGTCCTTGCAGCATTAATGAGGATCGTACCATGATTTTAATGCTCTGCAGTCTTTCCTTGATCTCTACAGATTTTCAGGTACATCCTATTGGTTCCTTGCTTTTTGCACTCTTTCAGCAAAACAACTTTATTGCTGGCAGACTGACACAGGCCGATTTCCAGCAAAACCTTGACTTGTGTTGACAATGGATCTCTATCAGCTTTTTTCAAGTCTTGTCTGCTGCAATTCCCTTTGACATTCGATTCCAATCATTATGGAATGACTTAGCTGTCAGTCAGCTATCTGTGACAGCTTTTCTGGCACTTGACTGATTCTTTACTTGGCTTCACACAGTTGGGTCTTCTCTTCAATCTTCAGTCGACTCTTGTAATCTTCAACTTAGCTGACTCCAACTCAGCTCATGCAGTCATATATATTACAAGTTGAGTTACAAAGAAAATGAGGTGCCAACTTCCTATTCTAAGTTTTACATGGTATTATCAAAATCTAAACATAAATTTTCCTAACAGCCTACATACATATTTTCCAATCATCAAATTCTTCCACAGTGAACATTGGAATGCGAGTTAGATTTGCTTCCATGATAATAACTTTGCTTTTGAAATAAAAGCTTTAAAAACTCAAGTGTTGATTCTTTGAAAAAGAATGAGATCTAGTTTAGTATTTAGTGCGGAAGACTCAATGAACCAACTGCTCTGATACCACTTGTAGGTCCCAAGGGGTGATGTGTAAGGTTTAGAACGGGGGGTTGAATAAACCTTACCAACTTTTCGATTTTAGTCCTTTTAAATTATACGCAGAGTTAACTCAAATCAACTAAGTCCTTGAGGGACAGCTAGGTTGGCTTACACAGAAAGTTACCCACCCAATGACTGATCGAGTTGTTGATAATATAACTTAGATGTTTTCAGCTAACACTTAGAAATTCAAATGATTTTGGTTTTGTCAGCGGAAGACTTTTCACCCTTATAATTTTAAGCACGTTTTTCAACACATATTTTAGCAATGGTTATTATCAGCAAACTTAAGCAAATTTTGTTATATCAGCAGATATAAATAAAGCAACAAATAAAGTATGCTGAAAAGTAAATAGACACAATCAGTTTTATGGTGGTTCGAGGATAGGGTAATTCCTCTAATCCACTCTTCTCCAACTCCTGGAGGAATCCACTAAGTAACTTTGACTTGTTTACAAAGTAGTTATACAGTCCGAGTCAGCTTTGATCACACAGCTTGCTGCTCCTGGGACTCAGCTTCTTCACAAGACAGTTGTCCTATTACTTCAGCCTCCTTCAAACCCTCGGACGTGATCACTTAACCCTCCAACAGGTTCAAAGCACCGGTTCGATCTGGAACCTCACTACTTCTCCTTCAACCTTGGAGAGTAGACCTCTTTGTTCTTGAAAACAATTTTCCTATTCAACTGATGAAGTAGTCTTTCCTTCACTGAGTTTGTTGGATTGATTTCCTTCGAAGTTAGGCTTGAGGATTTTTTTGAAAAGCTTGAGAGATGTTTGCAGGTTATTGCTTGATTGTGTGTATGCTTGTTGAACTCGGTAACCTTCTCTCACTTGTTTCCTCAGCATTTTATCGTGCACATTTGAAAATATGTCCATTGAAGAGATATACATAATTTTCAAATCATAATCGTAGGTTGTTAGCTTGCCTTGTCTTGCAGCATTGATGTAGATCGTACCATGAATTAATTGCTCTGCAGCCTTTCCTTAATCTTTGCAGGTTTTCAGGTACATCCTATTGGTTCCTTGCTTTTTGCACTCTTTCAGTGAAATAGTTTTATTGCTGGCAGTCTGACAAATGCCTATTTCCAGCAAAACGTTGACTTGTCTTGAGAACGGATCTCTTTCAGCTTTCTTCAAGTCTTGTCTGCTGCATACTCATTTGACATTCGATTCCAATCATTTTGGAATGACTTAGCTGTCATTCAGCTGACTGAGATAGCTTTTCAGTCACTTGACTGATTCTTCTCTTTACTTCACTCAGTTGAGACACAGCTGGGTCTTCACTTCAATCTTCATTCGAGTTTTGTAATCTTTAACTTAGTTGACTTCAACTAAGCTTAAATAGCCCTATCTATTACAAGTTGAATTACATAGAAAATGGGGTGCCAACTTCCTAATCTAAGTTTTACATGGTATCATCAAATCTATACATAAATTTTTTCCCAATAGTAGCAGTCACAGCTGAAGTAGAAATTGTTGAGTTTTACATGGTATCATCAAATCTATACATAAACTTTTCCCCAACAGTAGCAGTCACAGCTGAAGCAGAAATTGCGGAAGTTATTGTCCACCCAACAACAAAGGAAAATGATTGGACGAAAATGGGTGAACAAAAAACTGATGTTAAGCTCAAAATAGCTCAGCTGTTGGCCAAAACCCTCAGAGGAAAAAAATGGTTGATACTGAGGCAAATGATAGGATAAAGAAGGTTAATGATGAAGAGCATGTCCAAGACCCAATCGCCCCTGAAGAACCAAGATCAAAGCTTATCCTGACATTGAAAAAAGGTTACACGCATGGAGGCTATGGAAGCTAAGTGTCAGCCGAGTCCGATTCACGAGGCCAGATATGATCGAGAAGGAAAAGTATCTCATTGGTTTCCTAGATAGTACCCCTATCTCTTATGGCCTTGATGCATTCTACTCCACATTGACTCTTTATGAGAAGAAGGATGCTGAAAAGGCCAATGCACTGGAAAATGGAAAGTCAGCTGAGCCATTTGAGACCCACAGATGTATTTTTGGGACTGCAGCTTCGAATCTCTCTGACATAGAAACTAGTGGGGACAAGGTGGAAATCATTGAAGGAACTGGCCCTATTTAGAAGGCTCTGCTGAGAAAGGCAATGAAGGAGTCCCCTGGGCTAGCAATCTTTACTCAAGGTTGTTGGAGAATCTTCTATCTCTATATCTCCAACCCTTGCTATCATTGAAGTTGTGAGGGATCTTGATGCAACTACCTCACCAGCTCACTCTGAGGGACAAGAAAATAGGGAGGATGGCGATGACATTGGGAAAGAATGAGCTGAAGAGGGTAACCCAATGGAGCCACGCCCTATGGAAGCTGTTGAAACAGTTATTATACTAGCTGAACATTCAAGAGAAACAACCAAGTCTTCGGTGACAGCCGACCCACTGAAAAAGAATGAGCTGGTGAGCCAGCTGAAGGCAAAACTGATCACACTGCAGCCAGGTTGGAGGAGGCTGCAGGAGACAAAGAAAATTTAGTGTTTGGAGGCGATGGTGAGTCTACTGAAGGCGTTGTTGCTAACAATGAAGTTTGAATGGTTATGACGGTTTCAGCTGAGGAGGTAACAGCTTTGAAGGCCAATGAAGTTACAGATGTCGAAATTTCTATAACTGAGGCACAGGATGGAAGTAGGAGGACCATGGAAGTTGAGACTGTTAGTCTTGAAGGTGTAATTCTAAAGGTTGAGGCCTCGAAGGATGCCACCAATGAAGACCCAACTGTAGCTCAGTCTTTAGCAGGGATTGTCGAAGGCCTTACAGTGGTTGATATTGCTGCTAAGGATACTGAAGACCCCATGGCGGTTGAGACTACCAGGGGAAATGTTAATGTTTCTAAGGCTATTCTAAACTTGCCAGAGTTTGAGTCCACTGAACCTATAGTGATGGATGCATTGATTGACTGAGATGATGGGCTCCTTGACTTTGAAGATTTTGTTGCATCAGCTTAGTCAGATCCTGAATAAAGGGACCGGAGGCAAAAGTGAGGGAAACTATCCGAAGCCTATATGATTTTGTTCTAGTGATACTGCTGAAATAGTGGAGGCAAAGAATACTCAAAAGGATGATTCTATTATTGCCAATGAAGTTGTTGAGACAGCTGAGGCATAGTCAGCTCGGCAGGCTTCCACAACTGCCACTGCCAATGAAGCTCAAACAGCTGAGGAAAACAGAGCTATTAGCCAGGGTGATGAGAGAAGTGTTCCCAAAGGAGGAATGGGAACTTCCTCTTAACCTATTCGCATGTTCGAGATGTTGGAGTTCCCTTAAAATGAAGAAGTTCCTCTCGAAGCTGATACTGCGGAGGAAGCTGCTAGATTCAATGTCCAAGTAGACCCAACTAATTTCCAAGCTCCAAACGACTTGATAATAGTCCCATTTGGCCATGACTTCAAATCACTCCTACCTGAGGATTCATATCCTAAAGCAACCGACTTCCGAAAGGCCTTCCAATGTACGAGAAAATGGAGGCAATGGAAAGACGGTTTGCTGCACTTAATTAGAGGATTGACAATCATGTCGCCATAATTTTTGGGGACATTAGAGGACTTGTGCTACGAATCATAGAATGGGTTCAATAGTTGGGAACAAGTTGGGTATTTTATCCAAAGGCACAAGCACATCTCTACACTCTCAACTGCCCCAAGACATGTCAGCTGAACAGAAAACTGAACTTGCCTTCAAGAAAAAACAAGCTAAAATTGAAGAAATTGGAAAAGGGCAAGCTGGCATAGTTGAACAGATCAAATCTCACTTCGGAGGACCGCCAATAGGCAAGCTCCCAGTTTCAAGTAATGAAGTCATTCCCCCTGGTCAGTTAGAAGAAATATTTGTCGAAGAATTTGATACTCTTCGATCATAAGGATATTTATGAACTTGGAACCAGCATGGGAATTGTACTGGGAAAAAAGGCTGAAAGTTGTCGATTTATTCAAGAAGCGGCTAACGCAGTCATCTAAGAGTCAGCAGACTTCGAGGATTCAGCCCAGTCAAACTCCCAGAGGAGCTGACTCCACAAGAAGAAGAAGAAGAGAAAGAGAATCGAGGCCTAGTGGAAGAGGTAGAGGCACGAGTTTATCATTGGTATAGATCCTCTTGTAAAGAGAAAGGAATACTGGCTAGGTTTTAATGAAATTGCAAACAGAGAAGCAGTCTGTTCTAGAGATGAGCTTGCACAAAAATATGAAGAAGATAATGCAAGGCATGAGATAGAGTTTGAGGAGAAGCTGAGAAAGGATTATGATCGGAAGAAGAGGAGAGAAGCTGAGGAGAAGAGAAGGAAAGAAGATGAAGATCGCCGCAGGCGAGACGAGGATGAAGAAAGCAAAAAGAAGCAGCAAAGGCAATGAAGTTAGCTGCAAAAATTTAATTGTATTTTTACAATACTTGTAAATACACAAAATCAATGTAAGTACATGTAAGTGCTGAATGATACATTTAATAAAATGTCACTCTCTTTCAATCATTCTCTTTAGCACTTAATGTTGTATTTTATTTGAGTTTTGGCATCATCAAAAGGGGAAAATTGTTGGAAAATTTATTTGTATAGATTTTGATGATGCATAGGAAACTTAAATTAGAAAGTTGGCACCCAATTTTTTGTTGTATTTCAACTATGTAATAGATAGACATAAGTTGAGTTAATAATCAGCAAAGTTGAAGATCGCAGATGTTGACTGAAGGAATGCCGCGAAGATTCGGCTGAGTTGCAGCTTGTATTGTAGAAGAATTTCGGTCAAGTGAAGAAGTTGTGTCTTTCAGCAGACTAACAGCTGAATCATCCCAGATTAATAGAGAAGACTCAATAAATGGGTAAAGCAGCTTAAGGACTCGAAGAAAGCCAAAGAAATCCGTTGTAAAGAAAAGTCAAAGACTTACCCAAAATGGTGAGGGGACAGACCTGCAACCTTATTGTTGAAAGAGTGCAAATAGCTGGGAAACAATGGGATGTTCGTATAAGACATGCAGTGTTTCAGGCAACCTGCAGAGCATTAATTTAAGGATGGGTCAACATCAATAGCTGCACAATAAGATAATCCAACAATCAAGAAGTGAAGTTTGAAAAATATCTATCTCTTCAATGGACACTTTTTCAAACTGTCACCATAAAAGGCTGAGGAAAAATCTCAGAGCAAACACAAGCAATACGAGCAACAAGAGAAAATCTGAGCAAAGCAAAGAACTGCATAATACTCTCAAGCTATTCATTCAAATCCTCAAGCCTACTTTCGAAGTGATTCTATCCAACACACTCAGCGAAAGATGAAAGCTTCAACCTGTAGAAGAAGAAAATTGTTTTCAAGAACAAGGGGTCTGCACTTTCACGTGGTAAAGGACGTGCAACAATGTTTAAGTTATAACCTTCTTTGAATCTGACGGAGGGCTAGGTGATAAAGTCCGAAGGATTTGAAGGAGCTGGAGTAATGAGGCAGCTGCTTTCCGAAGAAGTTGAGTCCCAGGAGTAGAGCTGGCTGTGTGATCAAAGCATACTTCCACTGCGGTAACTATTTTGTAATTGTTGTTGCATTAGTAGATTACCTCCAGGAGTTGGAGAAGAGTGGAGTAGAGAAATTACCCCATCCTCGAACCACTATAAAATTGCTTTGTGTCATTTACTTTCAGTATTTAATTTTCGCATATTTTTATTATTGATGATATATATTTGCTCACTCAACGGATAATAACTTATCCTAAAACAAGTGGTATAAAACCATTCTAAAATGGGTGTAAGACTATCGCTGAAAAACCAAGTAAACTAAATTTCTAAAAGAGCTCACTTCACTCAGCAGAGTTACTCTATCAATAGCTCAGTCGATTCTGTTGAGTGGTTAACTCTCCTGTTGAGGTTGAACCAAGCTGTCTTTGAAAGGACTAAGTTGCTTACTTGTATAAAACACTGATTTAAGTTTAAAATCAAAAAAGTGGTTAAGTCTATTCAACTCCCCTCCCTTTAGACTAAACTGGAATAAGAATGTACAATAAGAAATCTCATCCCAAGTGGCGGTGTGGGGAGAGGTGGGTTAATAGACCACCACAATATACTTATATTATTTTGAGGTATTAAAATCATGCAATGTAAGTGCGGACTGTCAACTTCTCTAGTTGGCGATTTATGTGGCTGCTAATAGTGAGTCCACATCAGAAAAGTGCAAATGCACATTAAAAGTTTGATTGTTGTTCTATGCATTAGATCGTCTTGTTTGTGTGACTGTGTGGATGCTAACACTAAATTTAACTTGCTAAAGGTAATCTGCAGAAATATAAAGAAAATAATAAAAAATACAGAATTTATAGAGGTTTGAGATTGGCTAGAATGATATTGAGTTACAAAATAAGCCGACACTCTAACACTAGTAGTTGTAGTAGCCCTCATCTCTCTAGATTACTCCAACTGCCCATTTTCTCAGTATGTCAATGATAGTGAGCTCCGAGCACTATTCTCATAGGAGTCTGCCTCAGATGCTCCTACTTGAGCCTCATCTCCTTGGCTCCAAAAACCGTGAGAGGATTCCTGCTCTCCTTATCATGTAGATTGTGAGAGAGGATTCTTCTTTTTCTTCTTCAGAAAAGGATTTGCCTTCATCTTGTAGCCGCCAAAAATCCTTTGCAATAAGCTGAGCTCCGAAGCAAGTTTTTGGAAGAAGGGATATTTTAGATATTGTCCTTGCATTTACTTTTTAAGCTCTAACGATAAATTTCAAATTTTAGAGTACTAGAATTTTTCAAGAGTTGTCAAACATCTTCATGATCTCCCTTTTATAGATAACTAGTCAAGTCATTTGTCAAATCTATCCATTTGATTTTGTGTCAATCCGCCAGCTCTTCTTCTACTCTAACAATATTTTATGGAAGTGGTCATCCTTCCCAGGTAGTGGTCATCGTTCTCTAGTACGAGTTATACTTCAAATTTTGTCATTTTCCCACTTGGATTACTTAGATTTGAATATCAGAGATTGAAATCTTTTGTTAGTCCATCCTTCTCACGTAATTGAATGAGACTCACGCTACAACACCATAATGTGCTTTGTAGTTACACCATTGAGTTTATAGTGAGTTTGTTTCTCATTTATAATTTTTAAAGTACTATGCAGTAAGTCTATAGTGATATAGACTAGTCTGTAGCAAGTCTATAGTCGTTTACTCTTCATTGTAATCTTTATCTTCTGTGATCTTCTTCTGCGAACCCACTGACTGACTAAATGATTTTGCAGCGATTCTGCAATTCTCTTACTCAGCAGTCATCCTTCACTTTAAGTCTAAAGGATGAACCTTCCTCAAAAAAAAAAAAAAAAAAAAAAGTCTAAAGGATGAACCCCATCTTTGATGGCCTCCACTGTCCCACCCCTAGAACTTCGTGGAGGAGGTAAACCGCAGGATAAACCTCAACGAGTCAGGGCCATGAGCTGCTTTAGACTAAGTTATCACACAAGAAATCCTCCTTCAACCTATTACCAGACGGATTCGAACCTCTATGATTTGGGTGATCCTTGACTTTAAGTCTAGAGTACCCTCTTGATGCATTGCTTGTATGTTCTTGACTTAACATATATTTCGACGTTTATTGTGACTAAATAGTCATACTAATCCTTATATACAGTAAAACTTCGATAATTTAAAACTTGATTAATTAAAAATCTCGCTTAGATAATATTTTTGGTCGGTCCCGACTTGAGGATAATGTAATAAATTAATAACTTGCTAAATTTATAAGATAATATATATATATATATATACGAGAATACATATAGGACCCATTTAATATATAAATTAATAATTCCTTAATATATAATATTTTATAATTAATCTATAAATACTTCATAAAAAATAATTCAGTTGTTATTTGTTTCGTATTGAAATTGAAGTCACATCAAATCTCTGACTTTTATTTAGGTAGTAAGAACTTTTAGTCTGATTTTCTCATAGTTCAATAAAAAATATTCAATGTTTTATTTTGAGATTTACAGTATAATTATTATTTGCAAAATTACAATCCATATGTCATTTTCCAATATTTGCCCATTGGCAATAACTCTGCAGTTGTATAATACCAACATTACAAGGTTGAATCATTTGATGCTTTGTTTAGTCGCAAGAAAATAAATTAGTATTTTGCAATTCTTCAATAATTTTTAGATGAGCACGACATATCCACATGCAAAAAAGCTTTTCTACAAGCTATATTTTTATAAATTAATAAATTATTAATTTATTGATTATTTAATATATTATTAAATTAATAAATTTTGGCAGTCTCAATGCTATTAATTTATAGAGGTTTAACTACAGTGAATTCAAACCTTTACAAGTTTACATAGTTTCCTAGCAAATATGGTTACAAGGAAACTAGGGAGTTCTATGTCGTATTACATTCCCTTTTGTCATCAATAACATCTATTAATATTTTCTGAATATACATTACTTGTCAATATTTTGTTACAAATCTATAAAATTATGATATATTTGATGCATTTATGCAAAAAATTATAAAAAGTAAAAAAGAAAAAATGTCAATGAAACCTAGATCAAATGATAACTAAAATCCCAAATTTTTGCGGTTTTATTTTATTGCACGCTATGTCGATATTCTTAATAACAGTTTTCAATTAATTATAAATTTATAATAGTTATCTAAAATTAATTACTCATTGTTCCAGTTGTTGATGGTGAATATTATTATGTAATGGTGATATAATTTATTTACTCAAAAAAAATTGAAAAAAATTAAATGAAGACGCCACTCGATGACTCTTTATATAGAGCAGGTCTCTCACGGGACTGTCTAACGGATGAAGATCCATAAGATGGATCCATGATCCGGAAGCGTACATATCTCCTTTTTTCTCTTCTTTGTCCCGCAAACACTCTCCCTCTCTCTCTCTCTCTCTCCTACTTTTTCTCTCTCTCTCTCTCTCTCTCTCTCTTTCATTCTTCTTTTCCTCTCTCTCTCTCTCTCTCTCTCTCTCTCTCTCTCTCTCTCTCTCTCTCTCTCTCTCCTTATTTTCCTCTTTCCTTCATTCTCTAATTTTTCAGGTTGTTGTTGCAGACTTGTAGCATAGATCTCTGTCTTTTTCGATTCGCCCTTGGATTTCTAGATTTTGGATTCTATAATGATACAAAATAGTAGAAAAAACATTACTTACAATTAATTTAGCCAAAACCATGATATTTTAACTCGTAAAAGTGTTACTTTAACTCAGTTATATTTAATTTTCCTTCTTCACTGTAATGAATTCCTAATCTGAGACTGTATTAAAAACATGATACCTTGTCGCAAAAAACGTATACTTTTACCATAAAAGTGTGGCTAATTTAACAAACTAACCCTATTTTAAAATTAATTTAAATAAATAACGTAAATAAATTTAAAAATGGGTGAAAACAGCATTAGGACCAGAGTTTTCAGTATTTGTTTTTTAATTAGTTAGAAAAACATCAATATTTTTTTATTTTTAATTTAGAAAACAGAGATGCAATCTCTGTTTTCTCTTGTAATTTTTTTTAATTTTTGGATATAGTTTTGTAAAAAATTAGAAAATGCATACACCATTTTTTGGAATATAAAATATGAACTTCATTACAACCCGATTACATAATAAATCCTAGAACCCGATTACTTAATGAAAAATATAAGTAAATGACATAATTTAAAAATAACTTAAAATCACACAATTTAAAACATCATTGAAACGAAAAGCATGCGAACAACCGGAACACTAAGCATCAAGCATGGCATGAAGAAAAAGTTTCTTGCTCAACATTATCTCCAAACTTAGGTCTTGGTGGCATGTAGCGTAGAGGGTGAGCCGAAAAATTGCTTGAGTATTGTGTCTCTGGCTCCGGTTCTTGAAAAGTATTTCCAGTTTGTCAAATAAAGGTTCTCCCTCTAACATATAAGCATCTGGAGAAATGGTTTCATCATCCTAGAAAAACAAAAATAAAATATGAGTGACTAAATTTACGTAGAACAAAAATGAATATTATACAGTAGAGTAACATAAGAATATTTAATTTACCGAGCGCCAAGAAACCTAGTCATTTTCCGTTGTGTGCACAAAATTTAGCTTATGATCCCAGTATACACCCGGTGTACTCAACATTTTGGCGAACAAAGTATAACGAGCTTGAAGATGTTTCAATCGTTGACTTACCTCAACAAACTTACAATTACAATCAAATGTGCCTTTTAGAATAGCTCTGGTCGTTATTATTGAAACGTTGTTGTTTGTTTCACCAACAACTCAGTTCCCCTTACTCATCTCGCTTAGAAGAGAATCGACGAGGATGATGTCCATCGGCATCATCTATTTTGATTTCTTTTCATTATACAATGTCTCCAATAACTGAGATCTTGGTTTTCATGGGGGTGGTGGAGGAGACCAATTAAAGTCATCCATTTGAATGTGTATACAATATGAGTATAATACAATTTATGTGAGGGTGGTAGATGGGACTAGTTTCAAAAAAAATGTAAATTTTGTGGTAAGTTTGAGCATGTATTTATAGTCCATTTGTAAATTTGATAATATTATTTTGACAAGACCCAACAACTGCATGAGGTATATGAGACAAGATATATTAATGCATGAGGTACATGAGACAAGACATATCACTGCATGAGGTACTTGGGACGAGATGTATCACTGCAAAGTTGATAACGTACATCAGACAAGAATACACAACTGCGTAAAGCTGACATCTGATAAAGAATGGATGACAAGAGATGTCAATGTAAAGCTGATAAGACTAAATCTGATAAAGCTAATGAATATAAATTACTTAATTTCATACAACCCGTAATTATAATGAAAATAAATAATCATCTAGACAAAATTAAATATTGTCAAACAAATATTTAATTAAAGTACCTAATGTCATACAACCCTTAGTTCTAATAAAAATAAGTCTTATAATGTCCTCCAGTGCCATAAGTACGTTTATTCCTCTCTTGTCTGCTCCATCTTCTACTCGGTTGTGGTGGAGTGACATGCTCCTCATCTGGAGCCACGAAGTCTGAACGTCCATCATCATGCATAGACGAAAATGACGGATATGGAATCGGTAATGTATAATATGCACGTCGATCGGTGGCATGTCTAGGAGGCTCGTGATATAGCATGGTGTACTGGGGTCCCAATTTTGAACCAAGAAAATCTGTGAATCGTGTAAATGGTACCACACCTACATCCAGTGTAAACTGAGTAGGTTCTTGCATATATACTAGTTTAGGGACATAATAATCATTTGTATCATCTGTGAATCAATGCGTAAAACTAGACGGACTCGCACCATCATGCGCAGTACCTGAGATTTGTGCGCAGAAGTAGATGGACCCGCACCATCATGTATAGTAGCTTTGAATCGATGTGCAGAAGTAGATGAACCCCCATCATCACGTGTAGTAGCTGTGAATCGTCGTGCAGAAGTAGATGGACCCGCATCAACTGAACATCTATGTGATGTAGCACGTGAACTGCTATACCTCCTTATCTGTGTCTGAGACTGTTTAGATGTCGTTGGCGCACTTTGTTGATTAGAGACATTAGTTGCAGTTTTACGACGCTGATACAAACGAGTGAGATCTGCAAATGTCGATGCAAAAAGATCATGAATTGAAAGTAATGAATCATGATTATCACCAGACTCCTCGGTACCAAGCCTAAGGCTTTCTATTGTATCGGCCTAAAATGAATTTTTTAGCTTTATGAATATAAAATAAATAAATACAAACTATGTTAATTATTATAAAGAAAAAATATTTACCATGTAGTTAATTACAACTGTATCTGACGGCTGATAACCCTCATGCACTTGTAAG
Source organism: Rehmannia glutinosa (assembly GCA_016081115.2). Classification (NCBI taxonomy): domain Eukaryota; kingdom Viridiplantae; phylum Streptophyta; class Magnoliopsida; order Lamiales; family Orobanchaceae; genus Rehmannia; species Rehmannia glutinosa. Next base: position 37,517,529 of record CM071931.1, on the reverse strand, counting down.
TGGCTAGGCGAGATAAGGAGGCGTATAATATCGTCATACCATGCCATGTACCCTGGACTAGTCGTGTCACGACCACTGATCATAGGAGAGCGGTAAAAATATAATGATGTCGCTCACCCCACCGCATGACGTACATGTTATGTTCGAGGGCCCAATCCGTTGCTCCACGTCCTCACTGGTCTATGTTATGCAATTTTCGTTGTGGATCATTTGGTGTTACATGAATAAATTGAATCATGCCAAATTGTCTGGACACCCGCTATGGATGATGCATCTCGACTATAGTATAATTGATAAATGGACATGATTATCTCCATGTAGGTGTGATACTTGTCATAGGGAGCAGGAAAATCTCGGGCCAACTCATATCATAGGGTTGCCAAATAAACTGAAACACCAAAAAATACACATAGTTAAAATTAACTGAATGATGAAAATAAAATTTAACTTGCATAAATAATTGATTAATACTAAATTACATGATTCTCAATTAATATGTCAAACATATCCTTAAAGATGCGCACAGAATGACTCGCAGTGTGTTTATGGTTATAATAATGAGTCCATCTATAAAATATATTGTGTGTATATACAAAACTGTCATGATTCATAGATTTATAACAATGCACCAAATATAATATCTCGCGCCATATGTAGGAAGTGGCATATCAGCATTTAAATCATGGTCGATTTGATTAATCCTACTACGTATCGCCCTAAGCACTATACTCTTAATCTGCAACCATGCTCATATCTATTAAATGTAGAAATATTTCATCATATTTGTACACATTTGAAAAAACAAATTAAAATACAGAACAATAGTTTACCTGAAACAGCTGCATTGATCCACCAATAATCTTCGCGTCTCGTTGTGATGCACTGCATTACTCACGGTATAGACGAGTTAGAACTGCACTCTCCCATCTAAATGACGAAACCACATGAACATTCTCAACCTGCCTCAAATATAAAGTAGGGATTCCAACCCCGTTAGAACCTGGCATCATCACACCTCCTATCAAATCAATGCACATGCGCGTGTATATCGCACAACAAACTTGTCATATGGGTCATCATTCACCGTATTATTATTTAAAAACCTCCCAATTGCTGATATTGACAACTTTGCACCCTGGAACTCAGAATCAGTCGGCCTAAAACTAAGTAATTAGTCACAGTAATCTTATAATTATGTGCCTTTCAGATTAGGGTTCAATCCTGTAACAGGATATCCATCTATAAGTAAACCCCATATGCATGCCACATCCTGTAAAATGATAGTAGCCTCCCTAAACGGAAAATGGATTGTGTGTGTCTGGGGACGCCATCTCTCCACAAGAAAGACTGGTTCAATTACGTAGCAATACCATTAAGAAAGTTCTAAACTATTACATAATAATACCATTAAGAAAGTTCTAAACTATTACATACCATTAAGAAAGGTCTAATATATTACAATACCATTAAGAAATTATCACATACTAAGACTGATGTCTAGCTCGTGCTTGTTGCCTGGCCCGTTCTTGTGGCATATCCATCTCACCATGAATTCTACTAGTAACTTCACGACCACATCTACGAGGTCGTCTTTCTGTACTATGTGTGATCTTAAAAGATGGAGGATTCCAGTAATCTGCATCCGGTAATGGTTCAAATTTACCATTATATGTTACGATGTAAGATGCCATGTTGTAATATGGATTAACAAAACCAGATGCATTGACTTTATAATACATGCATACATACATCACGTGCGAACATGGTATACCATACTCCTTCCATTTTCCACAACTGCATTCATGAGTTCTCAATTTAACAACGTTCACACGATGTCTCCCACCAACTAAATGGCGTGTCGTAACCTATGCAGACTGTTCACCTCTATCAAACGTTTTAACCACCAAATCATTTGAATGCCTTTGTGCCTTTTCATATTGCATGGTTACATGATCCGGCCATAATTGGTTCTTACCCAACATTCTGTAACCCGATGCTTGTCTATCCATAAAATATTTGACCATTCTATGAAATGTGATCTCAACTATAGTTGTGATAGGTAGACGATGTGTATCTTTTAGCATTCCATTGATGCACTTAGAGAAATTAGTAGTCATTATACCACATCGCATCCCACCATCGTGTGCAAGAGTCCATTTAGTTGGATCATGTCGTTGAAGCCATGCATAAGCCCCCTCGTTATGTGCCTTAATTTGTTCCATCTTCAGTTCAAACTTTCTTACATTGTACTCTGCAGCAGCTTGCCACACTAAAGCTTTCAGTACAATATTTTTGAATTTATTATTGAAGTTCGAACAGAAGTGTCTAAGACAATAACTATGAGCTCCACGAGGGGGTGAAAAGTTTGGATTCTCCCCTACAGCTGTCATTAGACCACGGTGTCGATCAGAGATAATACACACTCCCTCCGTACCTTGCACTATGTGCGTAGAAAGCATCTGAAGAAACCATCTCCAAGAACCATATGTTTCTTCATCAACTATGACAAAAGCAAGGGGCAACACCATATTGTTAGCATATAAACCCATAGCAATCAACAACTTGTGTTTGTATTTGCAATATAGATGAGTTTCATCCACATTGATAATTTTTCGACGATGTTTGAACCCATCGACACATGGTTTGAATGCCCAAAACATATAAAATAATGTTCAGATACCGCGCACATCTACCTCTCTATGAACCCACTCAACAACAGTCCCAGCATTCTATTTCTGTAAAGCACTCATGTACTTTGGCAACATTCTAACTGAACTCTCCCAAGGGCCATAAACATTCTCCCTTGCACATTTCAAGACATGCCATGCCATGCCTTGTGATATGATATTTTTCCATCTATATTTTTTCTTTACCTGTTGTTGCGCATGTTTGACAGCACATTGAACACTACCCACCAACAAACGTGATCATATTTTTCCACAAATTGTGATGATCAATGGAAATCTCATTCATTGGACATGTACGGTCATCACCATATCTTGTAATCTTCCATAATCCAATCTTTTGTTTCAATATTGCTCGAAGACTCCAATCACATGCCATGTTAGATGTGCTATGACGACATTCAACTTTCCACAATTTTGTATTGCTCTCTACAATGCGGTACTCACGTCTTGCAAATCGCACAGAATAATCTTTTACACACACGTGTAGTCTTTTCTTATCCTTAAACACCATTCATTTTTCAAGCACACCTTTCTCCGGATCGTAATATGAACATCTGACTAGAATGTCAAAAGAATCTACAGGGATCTCTGCATATGCCATACTAAAAAATGGAATGATAAGACAAAGACAATACGGCCCATCTGTTGGCACGTGTGTTGTGGGAGGAATTGGCACTTCATCCTGTCGTGAGGTATTCTCTCGGCCTTGTTCATTGTACATTTCATCAAAATCATAAATTCCTACACCATCGTTATCATTGTCATTATTATCTTCATTTTCTTCGTCAGATGATAGTTCTGAATCAATATGTTCTTGGTTCAAGTATCTATCACCTGAGTGATCTAGCATTCTTTCAATATCCACATTATCATTATGAACATTATGATCTCCCAAATTAGGTTGTACAAAACCCAGTACATCATGTTCAACTTCAGCTCCGAAATTATACTGCCTAGAACTATCCCAACATCATGTTCAACTTCAGCTCCAAGATTATACTGCCTAGCCCCAACATCCGAAACATAATCACCTTTGAAAAAAGACACATATTGAGAATATTCAGGATTCGTTTCGATGTTCGATATGGTTATGTTTTGTATTTGTTATGTTTCAATATATACATCGACAAAAGGAATTTATGAAGTCGGATCAAAGAAAAACCATAAATTCTCGTCACAAGTTATTGGTATTAACCGTGAATGATTTTCAGAGCTATACTTAACAAACACCTTCAATTGAAACTGATTACTATCAATATTTAACAATGGGTATAGTTTTGTAATCAATTCATCCAACTTTGTCATCCGAGACAATCTATGTATTATATAATTGGACCACGGTCATAAGATATTGTGAACCCATCTTATACAATTTGTGCTCCAAAATATACAATAATGTCTATATTTTGTGATGACATGCCCTATTGAATATAATAAAATAATGGTATCAATTAATATATATACTAACTTTTCAAATATTAAAACTACCCAAAACAATTAATTTGTAAATAATGAATTTAATTTTTATAAACAAATACATAATATAAAAACTTATCGGAAAAATTTAGTCCGTCTGCAAACACATTCCGTCTGCAATTCTAAAATACCTAAAGAAAATTAGCTTAGTTAATTTCATTAAAAATTAAAAAAAAATTATATAATTTGCCGGAAAAAAATTTCGCCCTGCCCAATTTTTCCGACAGCCCATTGCGGCTCCCCACCCACCCCCCACCCCCCAAAAAAATGAATTTTTCTGGCAGCCCCTCCCCCCAAAAATTTTCCGGCGGCACTTCCGGTGACTACTTTTTTCTGTCAGAAACATAATACAGTACATACACAAATAATATAAATAAATTCAAAAAACAAAAAAAACGAAATGAAGAACTTACCGCTGGAGACGCCTGGAGAGGAGGAAGTGAGAATAGTGTGGAGAGGAGGAGAAGGAAGGGAGCCTATTTATTTAGAAGTGAAAACAGAGTTAGCAGCTCTATTTTCAGGTACGAAATTGAAATGAAGAGAAAACAGCGTTGCCAACGCTGCTTTCTCAATAAGAAAAAAAAATTATGGTCAATAAAACAGAGGCAAAGATCTCTATTTTTCGAAACCGCATCGCTGTAGACTTTTTTGAAAACAGAGATCTGACCTCTGTTTTCACCCATTTTTTTTTTTTTTTTTACATTATTTATTTAAATTGATTTTAAAATATGGTTAGTTTGTTAAATTAGCCTAAAAGTGTTACTTTAACTCTGTCATATTTATTTTTCTTTCTTTACCCAATTGAATTGTGATTGTATTAAACACATGATACTTTATCTCAAAAAATGGATACTTTTACTTATAAATGTCTTGCTTTCACTCTGTCATATTTAGTTTTCCTTCTTCATTGTACTGAATTCATAATATGTGATTGTATTAAAAAATATGATACTTCATCTCTAAAAACGGATACTTTTTACCTATAAAATTGTTAATTTAACTCTATCATATTTATTTTTTTTCTTTACTATACTGAACTGTGACTGTAATAAAAAAAAACATGATACTTTATCTCAAAAACATATACTTTTACTCATAAAAGTGTTGTTTTAATTCTGTCATGTTTATTTTTCCTTCTTCATTGAACTGAATTCATAATCTGTAATTATATTTAAAAAAAATATGATACTTTATCTCAAAAACGGATACTTTTACTCATAAAAGTGCTACTTTAACTCTGTCATGTTTATTTTTTATTCATCACTGTAATGAATTCATAATTTGTGACTGTATTAAAAACAAGATTTTTTATCTCAGAAAACGGATACTCATAAAAGTGCAACTTAACTTTGTCATATTTATTTTTCCTTCTTCACTGTAATGAATTCATAATACTGTATTAAAAAATATGATAATTTGTCTCACAAAGAGGACTCATAAAAGTGTTACTTTAACTCTGTCATATTTATTTTTTCTTCTTCATTGTACTAATTTAATAATATGTGAGTGTATGAAAAACATGATATTTTGTCCCAAAAAATATATACTTTTAAGAGAGAAAAAAACGAGAGGGCTTTTGACACAATTGTCCTACTTTTCGGAGACAATGACAGCTTTTTACGCTTCCCGGTACTTGTTTGTACAAATTTACGCTCCTGCCCTTTTTTTACACAAATTTACACTCCCGCCAAATTTTCGGACTTTTTTACATTGTTGGTTCAAGATTGTTTCGAACATGTTCCAAACATGTTTCTTTCAATAAAATTTCAGTGAAAAAGTAAATTTTGCCCCCGTTGAATAATCCATTTTATACTCAAAATCTTATAAAAAAAATCAAGAAATATACACATAAAACAACACATAATAAAACCAAATAAATTAAAAATATTATAGAAACAACATTAATAAAAAAACACAATTCAATTTTTGATCAAATGCATGAAAACATAAAATACATGGAAACTACCAAGAAACTATATAGAAACAAACCAGAAACAATATGAAAACCCATATGAGCAACAAGAGTTAAACCTATGTAAAAATTGTATTTAAACATCGAAAACTATGTGGAAACAACAAAGAAACATCAGAACAACATTAAAAAATGTATGGAAACAACCCAAAAACAACGTAAAAATTATTAAAATACTACATGAATAAAAAGAGCTTAAAAATAGGTAAAAAATTATATTTACACATTGAACACTAAATGGAAATAACAAAAAAAATTATTAGAACAATATTAAAAATATTATAGAACATAGAAACAATAGAAACAATGTACAAAATAATACATGAACAAAAAAAACAAATAAAAAATAGGTAAAAGTTGTTTTGAAACATAAAAATAAGAAACAAATTTAAATAGCATCGAAATAACATATATAACATATAAAGCAGTACAGGAACAAAAAAAAAATGAAAAATAATAACCAAAAAATATGCAGGAGCGTAAAAAGGAAAAAAATAGATACAAAAGTGATATGAGTGTATTTTGTGGTATGTTTACCAGAAAGAGGATATTTTATGTAACTTGCCCAAAACGGAAAATAACATATATAACATATAAAGCAGTACAGGAACCAAAAAAAAAAAAAAAAAAAGCCAAAAAATATGCAAGAGCATAAAAAGGGAAAAAAATAGATACAAAAATGATAGGAGTGTATTTTGTGGTATGTTTACCAGAAAAATGATATTTTATGTAACTTGCCCAAAACGGAAAGGAAGAGAATGAAGTTATGGTCGTGGCTCGCAGGGAGGAAGAGAGAAAATAGCAGGACGGTGGGCCGCGGATCAAGTTAAGATCCATCTTACGGATTTAGACCGTAAGATGGTTTTGTACAAGTTTTTGCCCTTTATATAAGCATTTCTGCAAATCTAATTACTTTCAAAGTTTGATAAACACTGGTCTGTCCAAGAATTTTGAAAGACTTGGGTAGAGAATATGGATATGTAGTTCTTTGTCGGCAAAATTATGGATTTTAAAGATACATGGCTGGTTAGTCAAGGGCAAACTTGTCAGTTTACTTTTATCCCACACCAACCAGCATCAGGAGAACTGCTCACAATCACTATCTGCTTTTCATATGGGACATTGGGACGGACCCCTTCATGCATGGGTAAAAAATGAAGTACCATCATGTAAAATTGTCTCCTTGACATTAGGCTTTATTTGGTGATTATTTTCATTCTATAATATTATTATACCTCTGGGTCATCATGTCACAAAAATACCCTTTCTTCCAAGAAAATAACTGTCTGAAGAGCACAAATTGCTCATAACATTTTCACAAAATCTAGATGCCATGTACACACAAAAAATCTGGAGATTTCATATAGATATATGCATTATCGACACAATCACCCACACGCAAAACACATTAAGGAAGTGCACAAAAGGAAATCCAATTCGGAAAAACTGATAGATCAATGAACAGATGGACCAGAATCATGAATCCAATACATACGTTGAATCATCATTTATTATTCTATGAATCTGAAAAAAAAAAAAAAGTATGACACAAAAAAGAGTAATAACAATAAAAACCCACAAGCTAGAAAAGCAGTTCCAGCTCCTGATTATGATCTCCATACATACACCTCCCTGCAAAACCTAATTTATTTCACAACTCAAATTCATCCATAACAAATCCAAATATATATTGTGATAGAAAATTCCGCTCTTAATTCATGTCTGTTCTTTGTCACCCACTTATCCTGTTTCTTCCACAAGGGCAACAAAATAAACTATCACGAATCCTCGATAATACATTATACATTCCTGGCACAAATGGTCTCATCCAATCCCTACTTGGACATTTTCTTTCTTTTTTTTTTTTACCGAATTTTTCACCTCATCCCAGTGATGAGAATCATGAATGCCACGAGACAAAGGTAAGCTCTGATAAATAACCATAAGAAAATAATACAAGTAATGGGCAACTTAGGTACCTGTTTTTGTGTTTGAGGGAATGGTTTAGAGGTAGACCCTCAAAAGAATCAATAGAAGGGTGGTGGCGGAGGAGAGGCATATGAAACCCCAAAGACGGGAGGCAACGGACCTTCGTATACTGGAGTTGGCGGTGGAGGTGAGGGCGATGGTGGGGGAGGAGAATTGTAGAAATATGGGGGCGAGGGGGATGGTGGTGGTGGTGGTGGTGGTGGAGATTTATAGATATATGGTGGTGGAGGTGACGGTGATGGTGGAGGCTTATAAATGTAAGGAAGTGGCGGCGAGGGGGGAGGAGGCGAGTATGGAGGGGGTGGTGGTGGTGGTTCTATACAAGGAGGTGGAGGTGGAGGAGGAGGAGGTTCTATACAAGGTGGTTGTGGTGGTGGAGAAAAGGTTGGGGGAGGTTGATAGTGCACTGGAGGGGGCGGAGATGCATATATGTAAACCGGTGGTGGTGGTGGTGAATTTGGTGGTGGAGGCGGTGAGTGTAACAGCGGTGGAGGAGGTGAGTTATAATAATAGGGAATTGGTGGCGGAGGTGATTGCAGAGGCGGAGGAGGTGGTGGGTGATTTGGAGGCGGTGGTGGTGGTGATCGTATACAAGGAGGATAAGGTGTTGGAGATATTGGTGGAGGCGGTGGAGATGGTGGGGGAGGAGATGGAGGAGGTGGTGAAGGAACTGGCGGTGGAGGTGGTGGGGGTGAGAAAACAGGTGGAGGGGGTGGTGGGGGAGGGGGAGAAGGTGGCGGAGGAGATGGAGGTGGTGGTGGGGGAGAGTAGACAGGAGGAGGGGGCGATGGAGGTGGGGGAGAAGGTGGGGGAGGGGGTGGTGGTGGCGGCGGCGGTGGGGGAGAGTAGACAGGAGGAGGGGGTGGTGGTGGCGGTGGCGGTGGAGGAGGAGAATAAACAGGTGGTGGCGGTGGTGGAGGCGGAGGAGGAGAATAAACTGGTGGAGGTGGGGGAGGAGAATAAACTGGAGGTGGAGGTGGTGGAGAGGTTGGCACCACAACTGGTGGTGAAGGGAGCGGCGGTGAAGGGGGTGGCGGAGCTGGAAGAGTAGGAATGAAACGATGACATCTGAAAGCGCCACAATGAATTCTCTTAGACAAGAATGTCTTACACTGACCGGCTGACCTTTGTGCTGGCCTATTCGCCAAGCAATTCCGTCGATCATCAAACTCCGGCAGGGCCAAGCACACCGGTGGCTCACCACTGAAAAAGTTGTAGGAGAAGGTGAAATTCTCAAGCCTCGGCAGGCTACATATGCTCTGTGGAATAGCCCCAGAAAGCATATTATGCGCCACATTCAACTGCTCCAAACTCACCATTCCTCCAATTGTATCAGGCAACGGCCCCATCAACTGGTTATAGCTCACATCCAACACCGTCAAGTTCTTCAACATCCCAATTTCAGGAGGCAAACACGACCTTAGCCCATTGTTCATCAATATAATCTCGTTCAGATTGCTCATGTTTCCAAGACTCGCCGGCACACACCCGTGGAAATTATTGTTTGCCAACACAATCACAGAAACCGGCGAATTACCGAAATTATCCGGCAATTCAAACGCAAATCTGTTGTGATTGATGAATATAGCATCCAAAGGCTTGTCAAAAAGCGCAGATGGAACGGTTCCTTCAAACTCATTGTAACGAATATCTAAAAATATGAGCTTCGGCAAGCTCAGCACAACATAAGGAAACTTGCCTGCAAACCTGTTGTTGCTCAAGTCGAGCTCGAAGAGTATCTTCAAATTTTTGAATTTTTTCGGAACAGTGCCGCAGAAACGGTTGGAATTTATGTGAAAAATGCCGAGATCTGTGAGAAGGCCCAGCTCTTCAGGTAGGTACCCAGCAATGTCGCCATGGTTGAGGTCAATTCCAGCTACAGTCCGGATCGAAGGATTGTCGAGTGCCGGTGCACAGAAGACTCCGGTGTAGTTGCAAACATCAGATCCGATCCAATTGAGAGTGAGATTGGCGGGATCTGAGAGAATAGCCTTTTTCCAAGCCTGCAGAGCAATGTAAGCAGAGCGGAGCCTAGGGTTTTCAAAGACGAGAGAAGGATCAACGGTCACATTCTCGCCTCTGTCCCCAAACTCATCTAAGTAGTACAATAGCTGCCTCTTCTTAATGAAGTGAACTTCAGCATCGGTGAGAGGACCGCCATTGCTGCTGATCTGAACTGTGGATGCATCAGCTGAAGATGAAAAGGACAAGAACAAAGCAAGCAGCAGCACAAGACTGAGACGACCGCACCAAATGCAGCAACAGCAATTCCTTTGCTTCATCTCACACCAGACATCTATCTGAAGCTCAAATCCTATATTTTTTCCCGATTTTCCTTGCACAAAAGAAATTCAAACCAGAATGTGAGATGAAAAAAAGGGTGCAAAGCGGAGATCTAGGAAGAAATTGAGGAGGAGAAGAAGGGTTAATTGAGATGTGGGCTTAGAGATTTGGGTGGCTGTGGTGGTGCTTTGAGGGGAGAGAGAGAAAGAAGGGTTTTCTTTTTTCTATTTTTATTTGGTTAAGGGATTCTGTGAATGTGAAGAGAGAGAAAATGAACACACAAAAAAAAAAGAGTTATACAGCTAAATCACAGCTCAAAGCCACCAGATTCTCTTCACTCTCTCTCTCTCTCTCTTCACACTTCTCACTAAAAAGAGGCGACTTTATTCTCCTTTGAACTAACACATTAATGTTCAACGCGCTCCTTAGCTAAAGTTTGGAATAATGGCCCCAAAAGGTTTTTTTAAATTTTTTTTTTTTTTGTTTTTTTCCTAAGAGATGCAACTAACGCGTATACTTGAAATACACCAATATTTTTTATGCCACCATATGCGAGTTTTTAAATAAAAGTTAAATATTTTCTAAGAAACTATTTTATTTACAGTTAGCAAAGTAACATTGTTATTTTAAAATTGAAACTTTATTTATTTTTATTTTTTTAGGGGAATTGAAACTTTATTTTGGAGTCATTAGAGAAGCTTGAATGATAAGTTTAAGACTTAAAAAATTAATATTTTTCAAGTATCTATGATTTCAAATGATGGATTAATACGTGGCAATTAACTGACTCTAACTACTCTAATAATTAATGGGATTAGTATAAACCTAATACTACTAAATTATGTGGAAGGGGGATTGAATATGCTTTTGGGCGGACGCCGGCCAACTGGAAATGAAGAAGCGCGTCAAATTTTATTGCACTGTCTTTTGTGGCTTGGCGTTTTTGGTTGGATAGCATGTGTAGTTTTTAAGTAGCTTTTTGGGTGGACTAGGAGGATTTATTTGTTTGTTTGTGTTAAATATAAGCCTCGCTGCCAAAATTATCATACCATTGGGCGTCAAATTTTAATCGACTTTTAGTGGAATTGAAGAATCACCAGTAAATTACAGTGTTGCCATTTATATAATCCACAATCTAAATTGGCGTATCAAGAACTGTATAATTCGAGTGCGATGATTTGACAAGTCCAACTCACATTTACAAAGTATAAATCGAGTGCAATGATTTGACAGGTTCAATTCAATACACCTAAATACACGGATTTAAGAGGTTAACATATATGACTGACTCTTAGAGCATCTATAATGGAGATTTTTTGGGGAGGTTTTTGAAGAAAAAAGTTGTATAAAAAAACCTAATGCCATTGGGGAGTTGGGGTTTGAAGTTTTTATGTACAAAGCGGTCCGTTACTACAAAGCGGGTTTTTTTGGAGAATGCTGCAATCCTTCAAACTTCTTATTGGTTGCTTTTGTTGACTTTTTTTATTTTTCACTGTTTTGTCACTTTTTGGTTAAGTGTTCTTTTTTTTTTAATATTAAAAAAATGTTTCTTTAATCTGGTACATTAATAAAATTTTAAAAAAATATTAATTTGAAAGATAAATTAATAAATAAAAAAATAGAGTTGTTAATAAACGGTAAAAAAACACTCACGTTTTTTTATTTTTTAATCTGAACTCACAAATGTTCACATATGTAAAATATAAATAATGTATATTAAACATATAATATAAATAATATTAATTAATTCCACTAAAAAATAATATTAATTAATTGTTTATATAATTTACTAATAAAAATTATTGGGGAATTTTTTTAAGAAATGTAATTTGAGTGTAGGATCCATAAAAAATCTGTTGAAAGGTTTTTTGGTAGTGGAGAAAATATTGTGGTTTTTAACTTTTGATGTGGTAATGATGTGGCAGTGTGGGAACCACAAAAAAACAGGTTTGAAATTCTAACCACTGGAGATGCCCTTAACAAATAATAGAGGTCAATATTGGTGATTTCAAGTCCATAAACTCTCTAGTCTTAGTTGTTACGCAACATACCCTATAAGAAATTTCGAATCTAGCCCTCCGAACAAAAAATAACCACATGAACACCGTCGCTAGGAGGTATGCGATTGCATTTGTCGTTCTATGGAAAAGAAAAAAAAGGCATGTGATTTGGGCTTTTTTGTCAAAATGTGGAAAATGTCACTGAAGTTTTTGGCAGAATATGAGGGGTTTGAGACGGGGTCATTGATTTATGGGGAAGCGGAAGATGAGATTTGTTGATGCTTGGATTCGCTCAACAATAAACTAAATGTAAACGCTGACTGGGAAATGTAAGAAATGGCTGTAAAGTGCTTTTTTATTGAATAACCGAGCTAAATTGCTCTGGTCGGTCTCTGGGTTGGCAAAGTTTGAATTTACAAGTTTATATAAGAGTTTTTTGTTGTCATTTTCCTCATAAATGAATATTATTTATATTATTACATTTAATAGTCTGACAATCATTACATCTATAATATTAGTGGGACACTTGTCTCCTTCTTGTTGTGCATGAGTTGCATGACTGTCATGTGGTGGAAAGTGCTTGTTGACTTATCCCATTGTTGCTTTGCCAGGTGGCAGCTTGTTTCACATCTGGGATTTCATTTCGATCATAGTTGACTTCTTAGGAGGGTATTCCATCCTGAAATGCCTTTGGTTGAGCTGCAGTCGGCTTTGATCATCAACTCGGTGATGATGGTGGTCTGGTCGGTCTATGTTAGCAGGACCTGGCTGCCACGTGGTCATATCAATCATTATAAATTTATCCAGCTCTACTTGGGTATCATCAATGGCCCCCAAGTTCGAAGCCAAGGAGAAGACTTGCCGAGATGGGTTGGAACTTGAAGATAGATGGGGTGCTGAGTGGACTCGAAAAAGGTTGTGATTTCCTTTGTCTTTTAATGACTGAAATGGCACATTTAATGAGCTTGTAAATAGATTGGTCTCTTGGTTCAGCAAGAAACAAAACTCAATAGTTATATCAACATCTGAGGCAGAGTACATAGCTACAGGCAGCTGTGGTGTCCAAGTTCTATGGATGAGTCATCATCTGAGAGACTATGATATTGAGGAAAATGAAATTACAATTATGTGTGACAACACAAGTGCAATTGCAATCACTCAAAATCCAGTTTGCACTATAGAACAAATCATATTGATGTCATATATCGTTTCATCATAGATCATGTTGAAAAGAAAGATATCGTGTTGGAATATGTGTCAACTCAGAAGCAGTTAGCTAATATATTCACAAAACCCTTATGTTAATCAAGATTTGAAGAGCTGAAGAATGAACTTGCATTAATTGAGCTAAGTTAATTTGCTCAGAAGAGTCGTTTAGAAGAGTTCTAAGTGAAGAAAATTGTAGCTCAGAAAAGTTTTACTCTTTCAGCAGAGCAAAATCAACAGAATTGGATATTTAGCAGAGTTAAATTAGCAGATCAACTGAGTAGTACCAGTCAACTTGAGAGAAGAATAGTCATTTGTCAGTCAAGTATGAGTCACCAGACATGTTTATTGGCTTAAGGATAAAAACGAGATCGTATTTATGAAGTGGTAATGTTTTCTGAAATGATGTCAGCATCATTAAATACGGATTAGTAAAGCTGCAAACAAAATCCTATGATTGGCCATAGATGTTGCGGGGATTTAATGCGGGTATTAAAAGTGGATTTTAAGATGAATATCAACCGTTGATCAAATTTCAAAATTGATTATTATCCTCACGTCGTATAGCATCCCTTATATATCTAAAAAAATCTCTTTCATCTCACACTCTCTCATATCCACTTTCAAAATTTCGAAAAAGCTCTCTGTAAAACTTCCCGTTCCGAATCTCTGAAATCTTTCAATATTCAAATGGCTCCATAGAAACTAATTGAGATCATGATCCCATCCCCAAGCATGAACTAACTTCTTTGTTCTAGGATTAGGATGATTTGATTCAAACAAACAAGCATGAATATGGACTAATTGATTTACTTTCATGAATGAATTGTTTTATTTAATAATTGATTGTTTGGCCAACTTTTGATTATTTTGAGGGAATAATTGAGATGGAGATAAGATATTATTCCTGTACTAAATTTATTTGGGCAGTTAGATATGAATCAGAGATGTATTATCTAACTTGGTTAATGAAAATAGCAAATTGGTTATGGATAGACCTAATCTATGAATACGTGAGTTATCAGATTTAGGCCTAGTTTATATCTATTTGTCATAATTGTTAATTGCATGATCAATTAGTTGATATTCTGCTTGCAAGTTTGATGAGATGATTCCGAAATCCTAGATATTTTATCCATATCGTTTTCATCGGGTTTATTTGTGTTTATTTTAATTGGTTTCTTATTTGTTTTTCCTTAGATAATTTAAAATCAAACAAATCTGGTTAGAGTGTTTAGGATTTATTTTTTGTTAATTGTGTTGCATAATAATTATTTGCGGGATAAGTCTTCCGCGATGGACGACTTTGGTCAACTTGCTACCCTAGGATTGATCCCGTGCTCTTGCGAGCGTCGCTAGATTTATTTTAGGTGTCTAGCGGTCGAACAACCGGATAGAGCCATGGAGTCCCAACAACGGAATAAGCACATTCATCTAGGTATTGCATGGTTGTCGTCCCGGCTATCCGAAAAAGGCAGACTAAAACGGAGGACCTTTGGCATTACGACCTTTACCACAATGATGTTGTCCATCCTCCTCTCTTGTCTGCTAGACCCAATGGAAGGTTGTCTGTTCTAGCTCGGATTCTGAGCCCTGACTTCTTGGTTATCCTGTCCTATCGAACCAAGACCAATCAATATCCTAACGTAACGGATCTGCCGGTTCACCAATCATTGATGGTTCTAGAACCGCTAAGCCTACGTTACATGCAATGATCACCGCTCAAAGGCAAGAAATTATAAAACCTCCTCGGAATATAAGATATAATCCCTCACGACGTCGTTTCGACTTTTACTACCACTTCCACAATAGCGGGGGCCATACTACCAAAATATTTATCCAGCTGAGGAGGGAAATCGAAAGGTTAATTCAAAGGGCCATCTACAAGAGTACGTGGATCACCACGATATGCACCTCCTGAAATAGTCCCTAGCCACTTTCTCCACAGTTCACCCCTAGCTGAAGCCCACCATGGAATACGAAATGAGCGAGACCGTTGGGGACATCGAGACTACCTGGGAACACTACGCGATAACACTGAGGATGAAATGAACTCCCCCAATCAGATAGAGAGAGCGCCACACCGCCATAGGAGCCGCGGATCTCCCTAGCTTCCGTAGATGCAAGTTTTTCCTTGCCTTCCGGAGGCCTTAGTATTTTTATTTGCTTTCAGTTTATTTCCGCCGCCGAGGCATTAAAACTTTTTTAATTCCATTCCAGTTTATTTTCGCCTGATGGGCGTAAACTTTATCGCCAGCGAAAAATAAATAAATTACTTTCACGTTTATGCTAGGATTTCTTGCATGCAGTTAATTGGCAAACACAGACGCAGTTGATGACCATTCGGGCTCTCTCCTCAATAAACCTTCTTCAGTGCACCCAGAGGGAAGGGGCCTCCTCACGGGGATCCTAGTAAATAAACCTCCTCCAGTGCTCCTAGAGGGGAGAGACCTCCTTGCGGTGGTCCTCGTAAATAAACCTCATCCGGTGCTCTCGGAGGGAAGGGGCCTTATCGTGAGGGTCCTCGTATATAAACCTCCTCTGATGCTTGCGGAAGGTAGGGGCCTCCTCCCGGGGTCCTCGTTGATAAACCTCCCCCGGTGCTAGAGGAGGGGAGGGGCCTCCTTGCTGGGGTCCTCGTAAATAAACCTCTTCCAGCGCTCCCGAAGGGGAAGGCCTCCTCGCAGGGGTCCTTGTAAATAAACCTCATCTGGCACTCCCGAATGGGAGGGGCCTCCTCGTGAGGGTCCTTGTAAATAAACCTCCTCCGGTGCTCGAGAATGGGAGGGGCCTCCTTACGGAGGTCCTTATAAATAAATCTTCTCTGGCGCTCTTGGAGGGGAGGAGCCTCCCTCGGGGTACTCATTAATAAACCTCATCTGAGGAGGGTCCTCATAAATTAACTTACTTGGTGCTCCTAGAGGGGAGGGGCCTCTTCACGGGGGTCCTCATAAATAAACCTCCTCCAACGCTCTCATAAGAGAGGGGCCTCCTCATGGAGGTCCTCATAAATAAACCTCCTCCGGTGCTCCCAAAGGGGAGGGACTTCCTCACGGAGAAGGGGAGGGGCTCCCTCACGGTGGTCCTCGTCAATGTTCCTTGATCACCAATATACATCACATGGATATACAATGAAAAGAAGGCAAAAATACTAACATATACACGGAAGGTATCAATACACAATAGAAGCAATCAAAGAAACAAGTTCCGGGAAGAGCTTTGGAAGGCGCCCCTTTCAAGCTCTGAAAGGGCACCCCCTGAGCTCCTGAAGGGCGCACTTTCCGAGCTCCGAAAGGGCGGCCCCTTAATCTCCATACAAACATCTCCAGCTTCGGAAGAACTAAGGCTTCCTCCCAGAGGGAAAGATCCATCTCCACACCAAATATGAACAAGTCATCACCAACAAGAAAACATGTGTAAATATTACAAGAAAAGCATAAAGAGGCAAATATGCATAAAGAAAAGCACGAGTACGAGTGTAGCATCGAAGCAACAAAACATCGTCTGGCCCCTCAGGGGCTAATAAATATCTCAGGGGAATAAGCAAGAAAAATATCCAAGCGTATAAACCAAGCCCTAAACAGGTGGGCTGCAAATAAGGATCATGTTGGTCGGAATAAATTATCACTACTCAAGAATGGGGGCTTTATCCTCTACTGCAGCATCGGCACCATCGGTCTCCTCTCCATCGCCACTGCCTGTACCGTTAGCTCCCTCGGGAAGATCATGTAAAGCCTCAATCTGTCCCTCCTCCTCCTCGTCAAAAACTCTGCAATCCAGGATACCTATCACCTCATGGGAGGCCTTCCCACTATGTCTTAGCAACTTCTGGAAATGATGCACCGCCTTATTAAAGTAAATAGAAGACTCCCTCAATAACTCCGAGCGATAATTAGTGGAATCCTTATAAGTCTCCATCGAGTCGGAACTCTCCCTGGCTAGCAATTGTGCACCATCAGAAGACTGGAGAAACATCTCTCTCGTCTTTCTCATGCTCAAGCTGAACCTTCGACCAATCATATTTCTTGGTTGAATCAGACCTATGGACCTCGTGCCGACTAGAACCTGCCTTGAGGTTCTTCATCTCACCGAAGTTGGCGGTTCTCCATCTCCACCACCTCGCCCGATGGTTCGATGTCGCCGCAAGGCTCAAAATCTACACCAAAATTTGCATAAGTCCTAACTGAATGAAAGGAAATAAGAATGAAGAATGAGGCGTAAAGTAACTACGAAGCTTACCCTGGCAATGTCTCCTCAGAGATGTATCCATGTCCTTGAAGGACAAGGACCCAAGGTGGGACTGATCATCAACCGACAGTGCTCCTCTCGTGCTGGAGTATCCCATGCCTATTTTGTGAAGTCCCAATGGGTCTGAATCCCCTTGCGATGGTTCACGCCGCCAGAAAAGGGAACTCGGGGGCCAACGGTCCTGGGAGTATCCTCACCAGACTCTGTCATCGGCGTCTTCCCACAAAAGAGCCGGTAGGAGGATATGGAGCAAGAACAACATCAACATAGTCCCCAAAACGAGAACCAAGATGCCGGGCACCCTCCGGCCGGCAAGGGCGCGACCCTCGCTCACCATCACCCTGAGGTAGGGCACTCAAGCTCCCACCAACAACAGACTTTCCCTTGGCCTTCTCCTTCTCCTTCTTCTTAAAGACCAACAACTCAACAATGATATAACTTTCCTTTCCTGGAGAGTAAACAAGACACAATATTAGAGAATAGGAGCAGTCAAGTACAAAAGTAAAAGCGAGGAGCAATACAAGGATGTAAAACAATGTTGTGTACCCAAAAAATCCCTAACACTCAGAAAACTCTCAAACAACCATTTGGATCTATAAACCTCCGACATTTCCTTACGAGAATCAGTTGTACCTAGAGGTGTCAAATGGGTTGGGCCTGGCTAACCCACTAAGCCGAAAGAAAAAATCGGGCTAGGCCAAGTCGGGTCAAACAGTACCTGGGCCGTTATTCTTGGAGCCCAGTCCGACCCAACCCACAAAAATACACTGAAAAAATTGGGCCAACCAAGTCGGCCTGGTTTTTTGGGTCTAATGTGCTGGGCCAAAAAAGTTTGGCTCATTTTTGGCCTCTAAAATTAGTGACCAACCCGGTGCTTTTACCGGGCCAAAATTGATAGCTCTAGATGTATCCCGTTTCCACTTGGCCTCTGAAACCCACTTATGGGGCAGCTCCCAACCGTTATCCCTCACATAAAAGAAATCCTCTTTCCACAACCCACCAGGAGAGGGGTGTCCCGCAAGGAACTTGCATTAGGGGCGAGGAAACAAATGAAAGAAAGTATCTACCTCAGACTTCTTGGCATAGAACAATGAGTGGAATCCATCTACAGTCGCAGACATATCCAACTTCCGCATAGCATACTCATATCCCCGTATGCATGCAAAGGTCTTGAAAACCATCTGTCCAACACATGCTCCCAGCGATCTGAGGATCGCCATAAGAAAATTATTTGGAGAAAGGGTAAAACCAATGGAGAGTTTGTAGAGATACACCGTAATAAAGCCCTCAATAGGATGAGTAAGTCTCTTCCCCGATCCCAGAGCCAACATCTAGAACACCGCAAGGAACCCCAACCGCTTCCTCAACCTACGAAGACACTGATATGAAACTTTGCTAACTAACTTTCCCCAGACAACTATTTGAGACCCGGGAAGTAGTCTATGCTGATATTTAGGCCGAGAGGCCTCGTCCGGACTATCCCCCTTGGACTCCTCCTCGAGAACCTCATCGCTCAGGCCCGAATCCGACTCAAGCTCTACTTCCCCCTCATCATCACAACATAACTCCAGAGTTAGAGGGGGAATATGGAAGCCCGCTAGCAAAGATGGAAACGAAATAATAGAACCAGAGATTGAACGGTCGGTGACACCCTGGCCCCCGAGTGGAAGTGAAGAAAGTCCGAAATCTGAAATACGGCCCTTGAGGGCACCCTTGCCCACTCCAGGAGGCTCCCTGGGGCACCCTCTCTCATCACAACATAACTCCAGAGTTAGAGGGGGAATATGGAAGCCCGCTAGCAAAGATGGAAACGAAATAACAGAACCAGAGATTGAACGGTCGGTGACACCCTGGCCCCCGAGTGGAAGTGAAGAAAGTCCAAAATCTGAAATACGGCCCTTGAGGGCACCCTTGCCCACTCCAGGAGGCTCCCTGGGGCACCCTCTCTCAACTCTCGAGCACTCATCACTCTCCTCACTACTTGATGCACTCCACTCCTCACTCCAACTCTCCATAATCACTCTCCTCAATTTTCAAGAAAATTTCACTAAGTGTTCTACCAAGCAAATGAATTCAGAGTTAAAGAGTAGAGAGAGAAATATTACCTTTGGAAAATATGGTCAAAGCTCTCCTCCCAAGTGTTTCCTTGTGTAAGAATGGCTAAAGAATTGCAAGACAAAACAAGATAAAGAACAAGACAAGCCAAGCACAATATTAGTTTAGCTCCCGCACTGCTCTATTCTCCCACAACACCGGAGATGGAGCAAAAATGTCATTTAATATTTAATATATAATTCAGTTTATATATTAGAATAATATTATTAATTGTCCAATAATCAATGGGCTACAGATAGAATAAACCGACCCAAAGGGTTTGGGATTGGCCCACAAGTCACTTTCTCCTATACGGCCCACAAGGCTCATCTCCCAGGTATATAAAGGTCCATCCTCTTCATTTGTAAGTTAATCTCTCATTGTCCTCAAAAAAAGGTTAATCTCTCATAATCTCACTTAATCATTATTCAATATTCAGTTAATGTCTTACATTCTCTTTCGATCACCGTGTTGATTTGAGCGTCGGAGGGGCCTCCCTTGGACAACCCCAGGGCCCGTCTAATATTTGTGTGTGTGCAAGCAAGTTCCCAGTAGAAGATTTTCAACTCCCAGAGAAGAAGACTTTGAAGACTTCTCGCTTGAGAAGGAGAAGACTTGGACTTATTAAGAAACCCTGACTTGGGGTGATATACCTTAAAAAGCAACATCAAATATGTATATATACTCAAAATTTTATTTTATCTTAGGCTTTAAAAATTATGCGTTCGGCCTATTGGACATCAATTTGTACATCTGGGCTATTGGATTTTTTATTCATGTATTTTGGCTATTTGTAATCACTACAAGAAAAAGCATATTTAGTGACGAATAGTTTAGTGATAATAAAAATATTGTCACTAAATGTATGCTTATTGTGATGACATTTTTCGATGTCACTAATGGCTGAAATTGTAAAATATTAGTGACAAATTTATTTGTCGTCACTAAACTTTGTCACTAAACCTTTGGCGCCACCTTTGATATTGGCGGAAAATAAAAATTGTCACTAATATTAACTAAAATAGTGAAAACATATATATATTTATCACTAATTGTTGAAAGTATTAAATATAAGCAATCTATATGGCGTTGGTGGAGTTATTTGGATGAAGATGATTATCGGAAGGATAAGCAATCTTCGATATCTTGAAAGATTAGGTGGAACATAAGTCCCGTTATAGATTCAAGATCGCAATACGAGAAAGTCGCCCCGCGATCGGGTATTAATCGGTCAAGACGATCCGATAAGTCAAGGGGTTTTTGAGAAAATAAAATATTTTAATTAATAATTAAAGTCATAGGGTCCAGGGCCGTTTTAGTAAAAGGAAAATAATTTGAGTTAGGTCCTTGATAAAAAGAAAATTTACAATTAGCCCCGTTTTGTAAAAACCAATACTTTTGGGGTTAAAAATTGAATAAATAAATATACCGACCTAGAAACATTATGAGGTCAGTTCCTAAAATCTCTAAATTGTTCAGAGATTTAGGTTTTTAAAGTTTTGAGGTCTAGTGTTTATAAAATCCTCACATTGGCCCCAAATTTATTAAAATTATCATTTCAGACCTTAAGTTTAAAATAATCGGAACTCACAAACCGGAAGGGATTTTAATGTGATTCCAGTTAGAAAATGTCACTAAGGTTAGTGGGATATTGGGACAAAAACAATTTTAAAAATAAATAAGTTTAGGTCCCTTAACTTTTGAAAATCTCATTTTTGTCCTATTTTGAAATAATTGTCTTTAAGACTTTTAGGGGTCCAATTGTTATGAAATTTGAACCTTAGGTCCAAAATATAATTAAGTTATAGTTAAATTAGTATTTCCAGGTGCATGGGCTGCATAAGTCCTGGAAATTTCATTTGGGTCCTCAAGTTTAATCTTTTACACTTTAGTCCCTCAATTTTAGTAAAATTACTTTCCAAGCTCTAAACACTTAGATTTTTGGAATACATTTAAAATATGTCATTTCCAGTCCCTTAAGAGTTAAAATTTCAAATTTTAAAATTAAGGTCTGGTACAGTTTCAAAAATTGCAAAGTAGCCCTTAAACTTCTCAAATTTTACAATCTAGTTCTTGGGCTTTTAAAGGTTGATTTTAATTATCTTAAAACTCTTAAAACTTTATTAAAATGTCCAAAAGTCATTTTGAACCTGAGTACAGTCCCAAAATTCGAAATTTGCAGAGGGGACCCTTAAGTTTTATTTTCTTGCAATTTAGTCCACCAACTTTCTATTATTGCATTTTTAAGTCCAAAATTGAAATTTAATCAATTATGCTCGAATTTTCCAGGTTATAAGTCATCCAAAACATGGATTTCAAAGATCATACACATGCATGTCCAATTCATATAAGAATTCATCATATAGAATATTAAATTGTACATGCATGCATCTAAAGTTCAATAAATAGCAATCTTGAGCAACACTTGAGGAATTTCATGACTTGATACATAAAATTGACATGCAATACATAAATTATATATCTCAAGTGCTCATGATCAAAACTCTACATGCATTTTAACAAAAGCACCTAGAAGTTGAAAGAATTTTTCCACCCACCTTAAATTTGGAAAATTGTGAAATGAAAAGGATAATTTCACAACTTGGTTTGAGATCACTTAGGTCAGCCCTTAAGTCAAGAAATATCAAAATTTTGAAGTTAGAAAAATGAGAGAAAAATTAAGGAGAAAAAGAAGGAGATAAGAAAATTGGAAAGACTACACTTTACCTTGTGTAGTAGGTGATTTGAAACTAGTTGAAGCTTCAAATTTGGGATTTTTGGTTCAACTCCAAAATCACTTAAAGTCAGCCCCTATTTCTCAAAAATGAAAAAGGGGTGTTAAAATTTGAAGAAGAAAGAAGGGCTCTAGTGTCCAAATCTTACCTTGTAGTCCAATTTCTCTACTAATTACTCTTCAAGTCTTCTAAATTCACCACCATGCATGCATGTCTTCAAGTAGTCTTCTAAGTACCTCAAAATCCAAAATTTAAACTTAAATTAAGAAGAGAAGGTAATGAGTAGTAAGATATCAAGTTGAATTGAGGAGTGAAATTTCTTACCTTGAGATATGGGGGGTGTTCGAATATTTGGATTTTAAGTAGGAAGAATGTTTGTTTTGGTTTAGATGTTTGAAGAAAGAAAGAGTGTTTGATGATAGGAAGAAGATGTTCTTGAAGGTATGAAGGTAGGCTTGAAGATGTGAAGAACTTATGTTTGAATATTTGAAGATGTGAAGAATTGGTACTTGAAGATATGAAGAACTTATGTTTGAAGATTTGAAGATGTGAAGAGTTGGTGTTTGAAGATTTGAAGATGTGAATGATTTTTAGAGAGAGGTTAGAGAGAAGGAGGAGAATTTGCTTGAGAGATGAAGGTGTTGGGTGAAAAATAAATTTTTTTGTTAAAATTTGCCATATTGGCCGTCCAAATGGGGGAGAGAGGAAGAGATTTTTTGTTTAATTTTGTGTCTTGAATTTTGCTTCTTGCATGGGAGACATTTTGGTGGTCAAAGGTATGGGCATGGAATGGGTTTGAATGGAATGTTGGGAAGACTCCAACATGTTGGGAAAATTAATAATAAAGAATTTATGTATAAGATGATGTGTATAATGTTTGAATTAATGGTATAATTATACACAAGATGACTAATATAAGGTCTAAGTGTTCAAGAGTTGGATGATATTTCTACTCCAAAAAACATCACTATTGCCATCCACTATAGGGGCAATTTGGTAATTTTATATATATTTTTTTGTCCCAAATTTGATGATAATAGATGAATAATATCAATCTTCAAAATAATTAGTGATTTCCTTGATCACTTATAAGTCTCAAAATCACTTAATCTAAATCAAATTCTTAATTCTATAAGGTAAAAGTCCCTAAAATAAATAGTCTCTTAAAATTCTAAGGTGACTAATAAATACAAAAATAGTAATAATGATCAATCAAGTGATCATAAATGCGAAATAGAATTAATAAATGATCATGATCACACGTAATAAATAAAATAAAATAAATTGCAAAATATATATATCATTAATATTTACCCGTCAAAGTGACGCGGTAAAATAGTCGATCAAATACATAGACGAGAAAAGATCAATTACATGCTCGGAAAATCGGGGGCTTCACAACCGCTATATTAAAAACAAAATTGTGCCAATGTTTTTACTTGTAATGTCACCAAATAATTAGTGGTTATCTGAATACAAGTTTTTTCAGAGAATAATTTAAAATTGCTCACTTTTAGTTTTAGATACTAATTTTTTTTTTTTTTTTTTGAAAAACTGTTTGTGTGTTTAATTGTAGATTTGAATGGTTTATAAAAAAATATTGTAAATTTAAATAGTGATATAGATATGTAACAAGTACTAAAAATATTTATATGTTTATTATATAATTATAATTATATTATACATAACCCATTCATGGTTTATAATATATATTACTTATTATATATTCTAACAATCTGCTTCAAGAATTTTAAAATAAGTAATTAATTTAATATTTTATCAAATAGAAAATGAAAAAAATAAAAAAAATTCAAAATTTGGCAAATTGGCCGGTTGGTACCATAATTAGGGTCGCAATCGAACCGAACCGAGTCGAGCTTTTGAGAGTTTGAGTTTGGCTCGTTTATTATCCAGTTGAACTCAAGCCTGAATTTATTGGCCATATTGATTGCTCACGAACATTTTCGAGCTTAATCGAACCTAAACAATCTTAGTAGATATTAATTATGAATTAAATTATTCCTCAATTTATTACAAAAATAAAATTATATATATTTAAAATACATAAATATTTTATTCAAACAAAATAAATTTATTCAAACATTTTTAGTATCATAAATAAACGTATAAAAATAAAAATAAAAGTCATATTAGTTTAATCTATACGAGCTTACTAACGAGCCCCACACGAGCTAACGAACCAAATATCTCTAAGTTTAAGTTTGGTTTATTTATTTTAACGAGCCTCATTAAATGAACTCGAACGAGCTTTTATCGAATCAAGCTCCGAATAGCTTACGAGCGGCTTGGTTCATTTGCAGCCCCATATACCAATAATTTTGTATGTTCCAATACAAAATAAAAAATTTAATCTGTTATTTGGTATAATAATAATTTAGTATGCCCAAATTGCAGTTTAAAGATTATATCTATCTGTATATATGTTAAACTAAAAGCTAAACTTGAACTTTAAAATAATTAAAAGAAAAAAGAAAATAGATTAGGGATTTAGAGGCAGAATCTGTTCTTTTTTCTCAGCTTGTCTTATCATTCCTCTCTCTGCAGGTCTCTCTTATTCTCCTCCTTGTTCTTATTCTTATCACATATTCCAATCACCTCGAATCACTTCGCCACCGCCACCGTCACCTCCTAATGCCATCTTCCAACATAACAACCATACTCTTAAAGAAGTCAATCCTTCATTCTCGACAGCCATCATTGCCGATTTCTATACAAAAAGGTGGATTTATTGGAAATTCACCATAAAAGGGAAAAAAGTTACAAAAAGTAGTTTCAAAACTCAGCCCTAGTCACCCAAAACAGGTATTATTAATTTATGTTCTTCAATTATTTTTATTTATTTCTTAGTAATTTTAATTCATGCGAATTAAGCCATGTTGAAATTAGTTAGTTTTGTGAATGGGTTGTACAATTTTAGTTCAGATATGAAAACAAATTGATTTGGTTACGGAAATTAATTACAAATGTCGTAATTTTTTTACAAATACAGGGGTTGTTTCTTACAAAATATTTGGTGTTATTAACCTAATATGTGGCAAATCATAGATTGTTGAGCAGAAGGGCTCTAGTGTCCTGTAGATGTCACCTGTAATACAATTAATCCAATCATGGCCTGATAGTTGTTATTGTAGGCGAACTTGGCTAATGGTAAGTGTGAATCCCAACTTCCTTGGAAATCCAATGTGCAGGCTCGCAACATATCTTCCAGGGTTTGAATCGTTCGCTCAGACTGTCCATCAGTTTGTGGTGCTGTTGTGATGAAACTTAGTGAGGTACCCAATTCCTCGTGCAAGCATTTCCAGAATCTGGAGATAAACCTCGGGTCTCTGTCTGATACTATGTCAACAGGTACTCCATGCAGTCGAATGATCTCTCGGATATAAATCTGCGCAAGTTTCTGCAAGCTATCAGTTTTCTTGATGGGTAAGAAGTGTGCAGATTTCGTGAGTCGGTCTACAACTACCCAAATAGCATCATGGCCTCCTCTGGTCCTTGGTAGATCCGTCACGAAGTCCATCGTTATGTGTTCCCATTTCCACTCGGGAATTCTCAACGGTTGTAGTAAACCAGATGGTCGTTGGTGTTCTGCTTTTACTCGTTGACAAGTCAAACATCTCGCAATGAACTCCGCTACCTGGTTCTTCATGTTTACCCACCAATAACTCCGTTTCAAATCTTTATACATCTTGTTTCCTCCAGGATGTATAGTGTATTTCGAACGGTGTGCCTCTGCTAGGATTTTATTCCTAATCTGCTCGTCACTCGGTACACAACTCAATTCCGAAATCTGATAACTCCATCTTCAGGTACCGAGAATTCTGATCTCTCTCATTTAAGTATCTTCTCCTTCAGTTTTTGAAGATGCACATCTCTCCCTTGTGCTTCCTTGATCTCATTCAGCAGATCGGGTTTAACTAAAATGTTAGCACATGAAATCTGAGTATTGGTTCTCGTCAGATTCCAATTGCTTAGCTCTTCTAATGATTCCCACTCTCGAATCATAAGTCTGGCTAAGCTCGCCTTTCTGCTCAAAGCGTCAGCTACTACGTTAGCTTTCCCGGGATGGTATTGAATATCAAAGTGATAGTCCTCAATCAACTCCATCCATCTCCGTTGCCTCAGTTGAGATCTTTGCGGGAGAATAGATACTTCAAGCTCTTATGATCTGTGAAAACCGTGAATGTTGCTCCGTAGAGATAGTGTCTCCATTTCTTTAACGCGAACACTATCGCTGCCAATTCCAAGTCATGCGTTGGATAATTGGCTTCATACGACTTGAGCTTTCGTGATGCATAAGCGATGACTTTTCCTTCCTGCATGAGCACTGCTCCTAGTCCTTCCTTTGATGCATCACTGTAGACGACAAAGTTTTCTGTTCCCTTTGGAAGAGCTAAAGACGACAAAGTTGTTTCTTGACTCTTGGAAACTAGCTTCGCACTTGTCATTCAACTCAAACTTGGAAGGTTAGTCGAGTGAGCGGTCCGACTATCTTGGAGAAGTCTGGATAAATCTTCGATAATATCCACTAGTCTAGGAAACTCGATTTGTTTTTCGGGTTGTTTCCATTCAAAACTTTGTTTGTACTTTCGAAGGATCTACTTGTCATTCTGGTCGGAACTATGTGTCCCAAGAACTCGACTTCACTAAGCCAAAATTCGCACTTGCTGAATTTGGCATACAACTTATGCTCTCATAGCGTCTCCAAAACAATTTTCAGATGACGTTCATGCTCTTCTCTAGACTTAGAGTATACAAGTATGTCATCAATGAATATCACTACGAATTGATCCAAATAAGGTTGAAAGACTCGATGCATCAGATCCATAAATGATGTCGGTGCGTTCGTCAGACCGAAAGGCATCACTACAAACTCGTAGTGTACATATCGGGTTTGAAATGCAGTTTTGAAAATATCTCCTTCGCGGATCTTCAATTGGTAATATCCTTGTTGTAAATCAAACTTCGAGTACACCGTCGCTCCTTGAAGTTGATCAAATAGTTCGTCTATCCTCGGGAGGGGATATTTGTTCTTGATGGTCACGCTATTAAGACCACGATAATCTATACATAGTCTTAATGTGCCATCTTTCTTTTTGAAAAACAGCACAGGTGCTCCCCACGGAGACGTACTCGGTCGGATAAATCCCACATCCATCAGTTTCTATAATTGCGTCTTCAACTCTTGCAACTCAAGAGGAGCCATTCTATACGGTGTTCTGGCAATCGGGGCAGTCCCTGGTAACACCTCGATGGTGAACTCGACTTCCCTATCTGGAGGGACAGTGGTGAGTTCTTGTGGAAATACATCCGTGTATTCTGATACTATAGGTACTTGGTTGATTTGTGTCTCAACCTTGGGTTTGTTAATTACAAACGCCAAGTACCCTTGAGCCCCTCTAGTGATCGCCTTCCTCGCTTTCATTGCTGAAATGATTGGGGCAATCTTAACTCATGCTCTTCCCGAAATTTCCACTTCGGGTTTTTCGGTTCACATAGCTTAATGGACTTGTTATGGCAGTCCATTTGTGCATGGTGTGCAGACAACCAGTTCATTCCCAATATCACGTCGTATTCGGATATAGGTAATAAGATCAAATCGACAGGAAAGTTTATCTCATCAATCTTAACTTCGCATGCATTATAGATAATATATGTTATCTGACTTGCACCCATAGGAGTTGACACCTCTAGACATATAGGCATATGTTCCATGCATGCATGCAGTTTGTGTACGAAATACGGTGCAATAAATGAATGCGTTGATCCAGGGTCGAACAATATTTTAGCGTAGTGGTTAGATACTAGAAGCGTACCTTCCACCACGTCTGTTGCCTCCGGAGCCTCATGTCCGGCTAGTGCAAATGCTCGAGCGGGCATCCTTGCCCGATTACCCTGGCCATTTCCGGCCGTGGGTGCGTCTGTTTGGTTCGGTCCTCGTACTTTGGCAATCTTTGGTGTGTCTTGATTACCACAGCGCAAACACTTTCCTTGTTTACGCCAACAGTCATTGGAAGTATGTCCCGGTTTCTAGCAATGTGCACACACTTGACCCGACTTTCCTTGTACTGGCCCTTTCCCTTTATCTGTCTTATTAACCTGTCCCTTCTGAAACTTACCAGACGGCTTAGATGACTGTCCCACAGCTGTCCTCTTAAGATTGTTTGATGGCCTACTCTGCTGAATCTGTCCAATACGGTTCAGTCCCGACTCAATGCGGAGAGTTGCCTTTACCGCGACTGAGTAGGTTGTCATTTCAACAGTCAACAGTTGTTTTTGAAGTTCCAGTTTCAATCCCCGAGTGAACTTGTAAAGTTTATCCTCTTCGGTACTGATTGTCCCCAGAGCATACTCGGATAATCGATGAAATTCGGACTCATACTGAGCTACAGACATGTTCCCCTGCCTCAACCTATGGAATTCATCCCGGCGCGCCTCTTTCACAACTTGTGGAATGTACTGTTCATTGAACTCGGCCAAGAAATTACCCCATGTTCTGGCTACTCGGTCTTGTTCCCACCTTCTCTCAACTACTCTCCACCAGTCTCTAGCAGCCGATTCTAGACGAAATACGGCGAGTGTGACTTTCTGCTCATCTGAATATTGGAGAGCATTGAAGATATTCTCCAGTTTTTCTATCCATTCTTCTGCCTTCAAGTCATCCGGTTCTCCTAAGAAAGCCGGTGGGTCGAACCGTAGAAATCGCTCCAACGTGCGATCGTTCGCCTCTCTGGCGGGTTCGGGAGCACGGTGTTGAGGCTCTGCCTGTTGCCTCATGAAAACCAGTATTTGTTGTAGAGCCTGTGCAGTCAAGTTGTCTCCTGCAGCAGGTGGATGAGGCGGTGGTAATTCAGGGGAGGGTACCCGGTCCCTGGGTACTTCCCCTGGGGAACGCGGTGAGGTCTCCCACGTCCATGATGTTCAGCCATTCTGTATCTTGAAGTGTTAGTTGCAATCCAAGAGTAAATGAATACAATAATTATTCGCGCAAAGCAAGTTATATCGTAGGGAAAGTAACAACAAAATACAAGACACTGAATAAATAGAAAAGGCATATCCATTAATGTAAAATTTGAATACTCCCACGAAGTACAACACTAGTAATACCGAGTCAAAGATACATCTGAACCAAAATACAACTGAATTTAATACAACAGAAAGTAAGGTACAACATAATGGAATAAGTGTCTACAACAACGAAAGCACAAACTGACAATCAAGCTAACTAATCAGTGAGATCGCCATCATCGTCACTATCAACTACGTCCATAATCGGGGCCTGGTCGGGCTGAGGTGGCGCCTCGACCTCAGGCCAATCAACGAAATCTAACCACTGCTCGAATCCCTGTGCATCATCAAGTGGAGCAGACTCAAGTGCCTCGGGCTCTCAGGCCTCGACCGGAACCTCCTCGGGATCCTCCTCGGGGTCCTCCTCAGCGTCGGGTACGGGCTCCACCTCGGGTGGTGGCAATGGCTGTGCATTAGCTGCCAAAGCAGCCTCCAGAGCAGCGTCTCTCTGGGCTAGGGCCTGTGTAAGGTCTTCTATCACTGTCATCTGCTTGATGAGGGTCTCCTCCAAGCGCTCGATGGTGCCGCGAGATATGCGGGCATCAATCTCCCACTTCTGGCGGCCGTCACTTGCTCTCTTCATTTTCTCTCGCACATTATCCAGGCGCTCCTGGATATCCTGTATCTGATCCTCCCGCGCCCGTATGGTGTTGTCGCGGTCCTTAATGATAATGGTCAACTCGCTCTTTTCATCTTGGCTCCTTGCCAAGCGCTGTGTCAAGTCCCTGTTACGCTAGCGCTCCTCGGATAGCTCTGAGGTCGCTCGAATACTCTCCCGGTGCCAATGAATCATAAGTGCCCGGTAGTACTCCCGCTCAGCACGGGTCTAAAAAACGTCCCACCAAGAAGGTGGCATCGGCTCCATCCTGATCAGACAAAACTAAAGCGGATCAGTCAAAGGTAAAGGAAAGATAATGAGAGAATAAGGAAAGAAGGAACAAATAAAGTCAGTCAAGAATCGACCAAGTCAAGACAAGTATAACTATGGAATCTCCAAGTATACGTTCTAACTTAGTTTCAATCTCAATAATATGGTTATATGCTAAATTGAAATCGATTTCACACTAATTAGTCAAGTCGCGGTACTACCCAAAACACAGACCGAGCTCTGATACCACTCTAACTGTCACGCCCCAAATGGGATGCGACGACGATCCACAACTTAAATGCAAATAACCAAACAATCTAGATGAATATCAACGAAAACCCAATGAAACAGAGTCAAATAGCAGCGTAATAAAGAACAAGTACAATTTACAACTTACAGTCTCACAAATATCCGAATTACATCCCCGAAATCAACTAAAGATAATAACTTAATAGTCAAGGGTCCTATGCCCTTCAGTTACAGACCAGAATGAAAAGAAAATAAAAGAGTCCAACAGCAAATAAAAGAAACAAGTCCAGCGACATCAACAATAAAAGATAGTAAGTCCCACAAGCGGAGTACGAGAGCTCAGTCCGTGGTTGGTTCAACATCTTCAACGAAGTCCTCATCTAAAGGTTAGAAAACAGGTGGGGATGAGACAAAAATCTCAGTGGATGGGGTGATCGTGTGCAAGTGTGGCGATATATAGTTAATGCGAGAAAACAGTTATATGAAAACGCATGATATATGATGCAAGAATTCACACACAGTTCACAAGCGTCGTGATAAATATATTTAGTTAATATACTTATACCATTTAAGAAAACAGTTTGTGGTCACACAAGCACTAAGTGATTCAGGCAAGACAGGTAGGATTGCGTACGGAATGTAACGCCAATCCTATGCAAGACAAATAATGGTTGCGTACGGATGTAACGCCAACCAATGCAATACAAGTAGCGGTTGCGTACGGATTTGTAGCGCCAACCAAACGGGTCCGATTAACTCCGGAATCGTGTGGATAAGACAACGATTCCTTCGTTCTTCCTTGTAACTCCCCGAGCAAGATGGTCCAAGACCTATCACCTTATCGCTCCATAGGCAAAGACAAAATCCACACTGGAGCTAGCAAGGCTCGGATTTGTCATAATCATTATTATACCTCAAGTACTACGACCCGCTTCCCTTGGACAAACTCCGTCCCTCAGTTGCAGAATTAGGACGATGGGGCTGGAAGAGTGGAATAACAGCCGAGCTGCCTGGTTCCATCCCCGACGTATCCATTCTGACTGTGAGCTCGACACACCAAGTTGACTCAGGCAGGAAAGTAAAAACAAGTTCAGGTAGTCAACCAGGCAGTCGAGTATTATTGATTCAGGGAAGCAGTTCAGGAAAATTTTCGAAAATCGCGAGTGGCAATTATGGCATTAGTGGAGTTATTTGGATGAAGATGATTATCGGAAGGATAAGCAATCTTCGATATCTTGAAAGATTAGGTGGAACATAAGTCCCATTATAGATTCAAGATCGCAATACGAGTAAGTCGCCCCGCGATCGGGTATTAATCGGTCAAGACGATCCGATAAGTCAAGGGGTTTTTTAGAAAATAAAATATTTTAATTAATAATTAAAGTCATAGGGTCCAGGGCTATTTTAGTAAAAGGAAAATAATTTGAGTTAGGTCCTTGATAAAAAAATTACAATTAGCCCCGTTTTGTAAAAACCAATACTTAGGGATAAAAATTGAATAAATAAATATACCGACCTAGAACAATTATGAGGTCAGTTCCTAAAATCTCTAAATTGTTCAGAGATTTAGATTTTTAAAGTTTTGAGGTCGAGTTTTTATAAAATTCTCACATTGGCCCCAAATTTGTTAAAATTGTCATTTCGGACCATAAGTTCAAAATAATCGGAACTCATAAACCGGAAGAGATTTTAATGTGATTCCAGTTGGAAAATGTCAATAAGGTTAGTGGGATATTGGGACAAAAATAGTTTTAAAAAGAAATAAGTTTAGGTCCCTTAACGTTTGAAAATCTCATTTTTGTCCCATTTTGAAATAATTGCCTTTTATGGCTTTTAGGGGTCCAATTGTTATGAAATTTGAACCTTAGGTCCAAAATATAATTAAGTTATAGTTAAATTAGTATTTCCAGGTGCATGGCCTGCATAAGTCCTGGAAATTTCATTTGGGTCCTCAAGTTTAATCTTTTACACTTTAGTCCCTCAATTTTAGTAAAATTACTTTCCAAGCTCTAAACACTTGGATTTTTGGAATACATTTAAAATATGTCATTTCCAGTCCCTTAAGAGTTAAAATTTCAAAATGTAAAATTAAGGTCTGGTACAGTTTCAAAAATTGCAAAGTAGCCCTTAAACTTCTCAAATTTTACAATCTAGTCCTTGGGCTTTTAAAGGTTGATTTTAATTATCTTAAAACTCTTAAAACTTTATTAAAATGTCCAAAAGTCATTTTTGAACCTGAGTACAGTCCCAAAATTCTAAATTTGCAGAGGGGTCCCTTAAGTTTTATTTTCTTGCAATTTAGTCCACCAACTTTCTATTTTTGCATTTTTAAGTCCAAAATTGAAATTTAATCAATTATGCTCGACTTGTCCAGGTTATAAGTAATCCAATATGGATTTCAAAGATCATACACATGCATGTCCAATTCATACAAGAATTCATTATATAGAATATTAAATTGTACATGCATGCACCTAAAGTTCAATAAATACTTGAGCAACACTTGAGGAATTTCATGACTTGATACATAAAATGACATGCAATACATAAATTATATATCTCAAGTGCTCATGATCAAAACTCTACATGCATTTTAACAAAAGCACCTAGAAGTTGAAAGAATTTTTCCACCCACCTTAAATTTGGAAAATTGTGAAATGAAAAGGATAATTTCACAACTTGGTTTGAGATCACTTAGGTCAAGCCCTAAGTCAAGAAATATCAAAATTTTGGGTTAGAAAAATGAGAGAAAAATTAAGGAGAAAAAGAAGGAGATAAGAAAATTGGAAAGACTACACTTTACCTTGTGTAGTAGGTGATTTGAAACTAGTTGAAGCTTCAAATTTGGGATTTTTGGTTCAACTCCAAAATCACTTAAAGTCAGCCCCTATTTCTCAAAAATGAAAAAGGGGTGTTAAAATTTGAAGAAAAAGAAGGGCTCTAGTGTCCAAATCTTACCTTGTAGTTGTTAGATAAATGTTTTTATCAAGATTTTGATGATTATGTTTAAATGAGTTTTTATACCAAAACTATGTTTATAAATGTTGTCAAAATACTCCCAAGTGATTTAAAATATTTTTACTAATTTTTTGGAGTATTTCTTGAAGTTTATTTTTGATAAAAATCGGACAACATTTCAATTTGAAGGTCGACCGGTCGCCCAAAGCGTCGACCGGTACCTGAAGCAAAAAATATCGAAACAGAATATTCTGAACTCTGAAAATCGAAGAGGGGGACCGGTCAAGGGTGAGGCCGACCGGTCGCACCCTAGGGCGACCGGTCGCACCCCCCCGTCGATCGGTCGACCCCCCTGACGACCTGTACCTGGATCGCACTAATTTTTTTAAATGGTCGAAATCTTCAACAGGGCAACCGGTCGCCCTATGCTATTTTGTGACAGCAAAGTTATGTTGTTTGAATTTTTGACAGCAAGATTTAGTTTTGATTTTTGTAAAATATTTCTACATCTTGTGATTTTCATTTTTACATTCTTGTTGTAATAGCCTAAGTACTTTCACTTGCACATCTTTGAGGTCTAGGCTTTTTGATTTTTGATTACACTTGCACTCAATCTTTGTATTGGTTTCATAGAGTTGTAATCTTGAATTTTGTCCATCATTCAACACAAGACATCCTTGTGAGTATTCTTGTGGTAAGAATACACTTGGGTGATCTAGGTGATAGGTTTTTGAAGAGTGTGGTATTCTTCAAAGGTGGTGAAAGAAGATTGTGGTAATCTCCTTGAAGGTGTTGTAAGAGGATTGTGGTGATCCTCAAGGTGTTGTATTAATTGTGGTAAATAATAAAATCTTTTTTCTTTTTGAAATCCATCCCAGGAGATCTTTGGGGTGGTAGAGGATTAGGCCCTAGGTGGGTTGAACCTCTTTAAATCAACGAGTGTTGTTTAATTTCCGCATTTACATTCTTGTCATTTACTTGTTGATTCGAAAAAGAGGGTGATTTGCAAAAAATCAGCATAATCTATTCACCCCCCCTCTAGATTATCGTAGCCACTTGGACTAACAGTAGTCCAATTTCTCTACTAATTAATCTTCAAGTCTTCTAAATTCACCACTATGCATGCATGTCTTCAAGTAGTCTTCTAAGTACCTCAAAATCCAAAATTTAAACTTAAATTAAGAAGAGAAGGTGATGAGTAGTAAGATATCAAGTTGAATTGAGGAGTGAAATTTCTTACCTTGAGATAGGGGAGGTGTTTGAATTTTTGGATTTTAAGTAGGAAGAATGTTTGTTTTGGTTTAGATGTTTGAAGAAAGAAAGAGTGTTTGATGATAGGATGAAGATGTTCTTGAAGGTATGAAGGTAGGCTTGAAGATGTGAAGAACTTGTTTTTGAATATTTGAAGATGTAAAGAAGTGGTACTTGAAGATATGAAGAACTTATGTTTGAAGATTTGAAGATGTGAAGAGTTGGTGTTTGAAGATTTGAAGATGTGAATGATTTTTAGAGAGAGGTTAGAGAGAAGGAGGAGAATTTGCTTGAGAGATGAAGGTGTTGGGTGAAAAATGAATTTTTTTGTTAAAATTTGCCATATTGGCCGTCCAAATGGGGGAGAGAGGGAGAGATTTTTTGTTTAATTTTGTATCTTGAATTTTGCTTCTTGCATTAGAGACGTCAAAACTTGGGATGAGTTACTTGAAACAACCGACGAGGAAGGAGAATTCGAACATGGTCTTATGGCCATAGACAATGAAAATACCGAGGTACGCTCAAATGCTTCATCTTCTTCCCTAGTTGATGAATTACAATGTGATTTTGATGAATTGCAAAATGAGTTTCAAAATTTGATTATTAAATACAAGAATTTGAAAAAGGAGCATAAAGAGTTTAAACTAGAAAAAGATAAATTATTTACTTCTTATGATTCTCTTGATAAGGCTCATGCTATTACTCTTACTATGGTTCGTACTCTTGAAACCGGAAAACAAACGCTCACAAATGATATTGACAATTTGAAAAAAGATGTGCATCGATTCAATTTAAGTACGGATAAAGTCAAAAAAAATTTAGATGCACAAAAGGTGAGCATTCTAAATTAGGACTTAGTTACAAACCTTTTCAAAATGCTTTTAAGAAAAAATATCAAGGTCCAACCTTTGTACGTGCTAGTAGTCCTCGTATTATTACTAGTTTTTATTGTGGTAAGAATGGACACTATGCTAGCAATTGTAAATTGAAGAATAATTTTAGCTATTATTGGAGACCTAAAGGTCTCAAGGCTAACCCCCATGGACCCCAAAATTATAGGGTACCTAAAAATAATTCATTTGTAGGTTATAGGGGCTATAACAACAATGGAAGATTCAAAATGGCTCGTGGACAGCGGATGTTCACGCCATATGACTGGAAAGAAAGAATTTTTTACCAACATCAAGCTCCAAGAAGAGGGCATGGTCATGTTCGTCAATGGCAAAGGAAGAATTCTTGGAAATGGAGAAATTGGTAACTCTTCTTTCTCTCTTAGTAATGTTCTTTTAGTAGAAGGGCTTAAGTTCAATTTGATAAGTGTTAGCCAACTTTGTGATTCAAATTATAATGTTGTTTTTAATAAAGAAAAATGTCTTATTTCCAAAAATGATAAAATTATTTGTGAAGCAATTAGAAAAGGCAATCATTACAAAATTTGTACAAGTGATTTGGTTAGTCAAAATGTTTCTTGTCTTGTCGCCAATAATGATTTAACTAGTTTATGGCATAGGCGACTTGGGCATGTTGGATACAAAAATTTGCAAACTATTTACAAAAACCAACATGTAAAAGGACTACCCAAATTGAATTTTGAAAATCTTGGCTTATGTGACACTTGTCAAAAGAACAAATTAGTTAAGAGTAGTTTTAAACCCAAAAATAAAATTTCCACTACCAAACCCCTACAAATGCTTCATCTTGATTTATATGGGGATATTGGTACGGCAAGTCTAATGGAAAACATTACACTTTTGTTATAGTTGATGATTTTTCTAGATATACTTGGCTCTATTTCTTACAAATAAAAGTGATGCAGTTAATGAGTTTGTTAAGTTGTGTAGACTTATTGAAAATGAAAAGGAAGATACTATTACGTCTATTCAAAGTGATCGAGGTGGAGAATTTGACGGCGAATTTAGAGTCTTTTGTGAAACCAAGGGATATAGTCATAATTTTTCGGCTCCAAGGACACCTCAACAAAATGGAGTAGCCGAAAGGAAGAATCGGACACTTCAAGAAATGAGTCGGTCCATGCTCAATGAATTTTTACTTCCAAAATATTTTTGGGCCGAAGCCGTAAGTACCGCTTGCTATGTCATTAATCGAGTTTATATTCGCCCTAAAATGAATAAAACTCCATATGAGCTTTGGAAAGGAAGAACTCCAAATATTAGTTATTTCAAAATATTTGGATGTAAATGTTTTATTTTGAATACTAAGGATCAATTAGACAAACTTGATCCTAAGGCCGATGAAGGAATATTTATGGGGTATTCAACCAAGAGCAAAGCATATCGGGTTTACAATAAGACTAGTGGGGTTGTTGAAGAATCCATCCATGTCAAATTCAATGAAGCTTCGGGTGTTGAAAGGATACCCAATGATGAAAGTGATGAAGAGGATATTGTTGAACCCATTGTTCAAAATGAAACTCAAAATGATCAACCTTCAAGCTCAAATGTTCCTCAAGAAGATAAAGGTGATACTTCGAATCTTCCCGTAGCATTGAAATTTAAGTGAGATCACCCAAAAGATCTTATTATTGGTCTTGATAAAGTAATGACTCGAGGAAAATTTGCCGAGAAAGCTCTTATATCTCAAAAAGAGCCTAAAAATGCTAAGGAAGCCATTGAAGATGAGGATTGGTTTTTAGAAATGCAAGAGGAGTTGAATCAATTTGAAAGGAATGATGTATGGGAATTAGTACCTTGTCCTCCATCTCAAACCATTATTGGTACAAAATGGGTATTTCGGAACAAACTCGATGACCAAGGAAATATTGTTCGAAACAAAGCAAGGTTAGTAGCTCAAGGTTATTGTCAAGAAGAAGGTATTGATTATGATGAAACATTTGCACCCGTAGCACATTTAGAAGCTATTCGTATTTTACTTGCCTATTCTTGTTTTAAAAATTTCAAGCTTACCAAATGGATGTAAAATCCGCATTTTTAAATGGTATTATTCAAGAAGAAGTCTATGTAAAACAACCTCCGGGGTTTGAAAATTTTTCTAGACCTAATGATGTTTATAGACTTAAAAAGGCCTTGTATGGTTTGAAACAAGCACCCCGTGCATGGTATGATAGACTTAGCTCTTTTCTTTTGCAAAATGGTTTTACAAGAGGTAAAGTTGATACTACTCTCTTTGTTTTTGAAAAAGGGCAAAATTGCTTATTAGTGCAAATTTATGTTGATGATATTATTTTTGGTGCTACTAATGAATCCTTGTGCAAGAAATTTTCTAAGTTAATGCAATATGAATTTGAAATGAGCATGATGGGGGAGCTCAACTTCTTCCTTGGACTTCAAATTAAGCAATGCCAAGAAGGAATTTATATTTCTCAATCAAAATATACAAAGGAGCTTTTGAAGAAATTTGGCATTGAAGAAGGAAGAACCGCCTCTACCCCAATGGCAACAAACGTCAAGATTGACAAATATGAAAAAGGCAAGTCGGTTGATGAATCCAAATATCGAGGTATGATTGGTAGTTTACTTTATTTAACCGCAAGTAGACCGGATATTCTTCATGTCGTATGCCTATGTGCTCGTTTTCAAAGCAATCCCAAAGAATCTCATATGAGTGCTGTTAAAAAGATTTTTCGATATTTGAAAGGCACTATTCAATATGGTTTATTCTATCCAAAGAATGAAAATTTTTCTCTTAAAGGTTATAGTGATTCGGATTATGCGGGAAATATTGATGATCGGAAAAGTACTTAGGATCATGTCAATTTCTAGGTGATTGCCTAGTTTCTTGGTTTTCAAAGAAACAAAATTGTGTTTCACTTTCAACGGCCGAAGCCGAATATATTTCCGCTGCATTTTGTTGTACACAACTTCTTTGGATGAAACAAACCTTAGCGGATTATAAATGTTCTTTTGAAAATGTTCCTATCTTTTGTGATAATATATCCGCTATAAACATTGCTCAAAACCCGGTTCATCATAACCGTACTAAACATATTGAGATTCGACATCATTTTCTAAGGGATTGTGTTTCAAAACGAAAAATTGAGATATCTTTTGTACCATCTCAAGATAAATTAGCGGACATTTTTACAAAACCACTATCTTCTGAGACTTTTGCGTCAATACGAGCTCGGTTAGGCATAATGCATATTAAATGAGGTCTATGATTGCATTTTGCACGCTTTTAAAACTTAGGGGCGAAAAATCGGATTTTTGGTTAAAAACTCGGATTTTGGAAAAATAGAAAGAACACTTGGCTGGTTGGGGGAAGGCCGACCGGTCGCCCATGACGTCGACCGGTCGCCCACCCCCCAACCGGTCACCCCTCACCATTTTATGGTTTAAATCGTTTCTGTTTTCAGTTTCAGCCATTTTGGCTTATTTTGTCTATTTTTCGTCCCCTACGCACTTTTCACACAAATTTCACTTCAAATTTGTTTTATTGCATACATTTTATATTTTGAACTTCATGAGGCTCGATTATCATCATCATTGTTCATCTTTACCGATTAGATGGTAAGAATTTCTCCTTTTAATCTCAATTGGGTTGAACCCTTGAGAATGTGCTTGTATCTTGATATATTGTTGAAATTCTTGTATTAATATGTTGTTTATGATAATTGATGATCAATGTATATTGTGGTATTGAAATTGGTGATGAAATGTTTTGGCTTAAACGAATCCCAAAGGCGTTATATTTCTCTTGTTTTATTCAATGCACGCCAAGTGTTCGACAAAATATTTCAATGAAAAATTCATCACCTACATGATTCTCTTGATTTGAAAAGTCTTATAAGTTTATAGAGATCATGTTTTATCAATCAAATGAGCTTTTACAAATCAAATGAGCAATTTTTTCCCTTTATTCGGAATTTAAGCTTAAATGCTCAATATGCTCGATAAATCTATAAAATTACGCACTTTGATATAATTGTATGATGTTTTTATCCTGCTAACATTATTTTTGATGATTCCAAAGGGGGGGAAACAAGAAAAATGCTCATAAGCTCAAAGAAGCGTAAATAAGCTCGCAAAAAAAGCTATAAGCTAAAGCTCTTAAAAGCCAAAAGCTATGGATTATACTTGGTCCATGTGATGTATTATGGATTTTTATACTTGACTTATGATGTTTTTGTGATAGGGGGGCTTATAAGCTCATGATATTCAAGCTTAAGTTGTAAAAGCTAAGCTTTAAGCTTTTAGTTGTTGCTTGTATACTTGTTCTTGATATGCATATTGATAGGGGAGCTTGTGCAAAAATGATTTTGAAAAATCTTTGCTCCTATCCTTGTGTGTTTGTACTTATGATAAATCTTGCTTGTAATGGTTTGATGTTTAAGACCGGAAAATTGGTTTTGTTTTAAAATTAACTTCCTAAAATTGTTTTGGTTTGTAATCATCAAAAAGGGGGAGTTTGTTAGATAAATGTTTTTATCGAGATTTTGATGATTATGTTTAAATGAGTTTTTATACCAAAACTATGTTTATAAATGTTGTCAAAATACTCCCAAGTGATTTAAAATGTTTTTACTAATTTTTTGGAGTATTTCTTGAAGTTTATTTTTGATAAAAATCGGACAACATTTCAATTTGAAGGTCGACCGGTCGCCCAAAGCATCGACCGGTACCTGAAGCAAAGAATATCGAAACAGAACATTCTGAACTCTTAAAATCGAAGAGGGGGACCGGTCAAGGGTGAGGTGAGGCCGAGTCGGCCGCACCTAAAGCGATCGGTCGCACCCCCCCGTCGACCGGTCGACCCCCCTGACGACCTGTGCCTGGATCGCACTAATTTTTTAAACGGTCGAAATCTTCAACAGGGCAACCGGTCGCCCTATGCTATTTTGTGACAGCAAAGTTATGCTGTTTGAAATTTTTGACAGCAAGATTTACTTTTTATTTTTGTAAAATATTTCTACATCTTGTGATCTTCTTTTTGTAGACAAAAGTGAAGATAGAGGAGCCTATGTTGGGAGCCTATGTTGGTGAAGACTTCCCTATAAATAGAGAATGAATTGAAGACACAAGACATAACACATACAAGCAAAACACACAACAAGAAATCTGCAAATTGTTCAAGCTTTCATTTTTACATTCTTGTTGTAATAGCCTAAGTATTTTCACTTGCACATCTTTGAGGTCTAGGCTTTTTGATTCTTGATTACACTTGCACTCAATCTTTGTATTGGTTTCAAAGAGTTGTAATCTTGAATTTTGTCCATCATTCAACACAAGACATCCTTGTGAGTATTCTTGTGGTAAGAATACACTTGGGTGATCTAGGTGATAGGTTTTTGAAGAGTGTGGTACTCTTCAAAGGTGGTGAAGGAAGATTGTGGTAATCTCCTTGAAGGTGTTGTAAGAGGATTGTGGTGATCCTCAAGGTGTTGTATTAATTGTGGTAATTAATAAAATCTTTTTTCTTTTTGAAATCCATCCCGGAGATACTGGGGTGGTAGAGGATTAGGCCCTAGGTGGGTTGAACCTCTTTAAATCAACGAGTGTTGTTTAATTTCCGCATTTACATTCTTGTCATTTACTTGTTGATTCGAAAAAGAGGGTGATTTGCAAAAATCAAAGATAATCTATTCACCCCCCCTCTAGATTATCGTAGCCACTTGGACTAACAGTAGTCCAATTTCTCTACTAATTAATCTTCAAGTCTTCTAAATTCACCACCATGCATGCATGTCTTCAAGTAGTCTTCTAAGTACCTCAAAATCCAAAATTTAAACTTAAATTAAGAAGAGAAGGTGATGAGTAGTAAGATATCAAGTTGAATTGAGGAGTGAAATTTCTTACCTTGAGATAGGGGAGGTGTTCGAATTTTTGGATTTTAAGTATGAAGAATGTTTGTTTTGGTTTAGATGTTTGAAGAAAGAAAGAGTGTTTGATGATAGGAAGAAGATGTTCTTGAAGGTATGAAGGTAGGCTTGAAGATGTGAAGAACTTGTTTTTGAATATTTGAAGATGTGAAGAAGTGGTACTTGAAGATATGAAGAACTTATGTTTGAAGATTTGAAGATGTGAAGAGTTGGTGTTTGAAGATTTGAAGATATGAATGATTTTAGAGAGAGGTTAGAGAGAAGGAGGATAATTTGCTTGAGAGATGAAGGTGTTGGGTGAAAAATGAATTTTTTTGTTAAAATTTGCCATATTGGCCGTCCAAATGGGGGAGAGAGGGAGAGATTTTTTGTTTAATTTTGTGTCTTGAATTTTGCTTCTTGCAAGGGAGACGTTTTGGTGGTCAAAGGTATGGGCATGGAATGGGTTTGAATGGAATGTTGGGAAGACTCCAACATGTTGGGAAAATTAATAATAAAGAATTTATGTATAAGATGATGTGTATAATGTTTGAATTAATGGTATAATTATACATAAGATGACTAATATAAGGTGTAAGTGTTCAAGAGTTGGATGATATTTATACTACAAAAAAACATCACTATTGCCGTCCACTATAGGGGCAATTTGGTAATTCCATATATTTTTTTTTGTCCTAAATTTGATGATAATAGATGAATAATATCAATCTCCAAAATAATTAGTGATTTCCTTGATCACTTATAAGTCTCAAAATCACTTAATCTAAATCAAATTCTTAATTCTATATGGTAAAAGTCTCTAAAATAAATAGTTTCTTAAAATTCTAAGGTGACTAATAAATACAAAAATAGTAATAATGATCAATCAAGTGATCATAAATGCGAAATAGAATTAATAAATGATCATGATCACAAGTAATAAATAAAATGAAATAAATTGCAAAATATATATATCATTAATATTTACCCGTCAAAGTGACGCGGTAAAACAGTCGATCAAATACATAGACGAGAAAAGATCAATTACATGCTCGGAAAATCGGGGGCTTCACAACCGCTATATTAAAAACAAAATTGTGCCAATGTTTTTACTTGTAATGTCACCAAATAATTAGTGTTTATCTGAATACAAGTTTTTTCAGAGAATAATTTAAAATTACTCACTTTTAGTTTTAGATACTAATTTTTTTTTTTTTTTTGAAAAATTGTTTGTGTGTTTAATTGTAGATTTGAATGGTTTATAAAAAAATATTGTAAATTTAAATAGTGATATAGATATGTAACAAGTACTAAAAATATTTATATGTTTATTATATAATTATAATTATATTATACATAACCCATTCATGGTTTATAATATATATTACTTATTATATATTCTAACAATCTGCTTCAAGAATTTTAAAATAAGTAATTAATTTAATATTTTATCAAATAGAAAATGAAAAAAATAAAAAAAATTCAAAATTTGGCAAATTGGCCGGTTGGTACCATAATTAGGGTCGCAATCGAACCGAACCGAGTCGAGCTTTTGAGAGTTTGAGTTTGGCTCGTTTATTATCCAGTTGAACTCAAGCCTGAATTTATCAGCCATATTGATTGCTCACGAACATTTTTGAGCTTAATCGAACCTAAACAATCTTAGTAGATATTAATTATGAATTAAATTATTCCTCAATTTATTACAAAAATAAAATTATATATATTTAAAATACATAAATATTTTATTTAAACAAAATAAATTTATTCAAACATTTTTAGTATCATAAATAAACGTATAAAAATAAAAATAAAAGTCATATTAGTTTAATCTATACGAGCTTACTAACGAGCCCCACACGAGCTAACGAACCGAATATCTCTACATTTAAGTTTGGTTTATTTATTTTAACGAGCCTCATTAAACGAACTCGAACGAGCTTTTATCGAATCAAGCTCCGAATAGCTTACGAGCGGCTTGGTTCATTTGCAGCTCCATATACCAATAATTTTGTATGTTCCAATACAGAATAAAAAATTTAATCTGTTATTTGGTATAATAATAATTTAGTATGCCCAAATTGCAGTTTAAAGATTATATCTATGTGTATATATGTTAAACTAAAAGCTAAACTTGAACTTTAAAATAATTAAAAGAAAAAAGAAAATAGATTAGGGATTTAGAGGCAGAATCTGTTCTTTTTTCTCAGCTTGTCTTATTATTCCTCTCTCTGCAGGTCTCTCTTATTCTCCTCCTTGTTCTTATTCTTAACATGTATTCCAATCACCTCGAATCACTTCACCACCGCCACCGTCACCTCCTAATGCCATCTTCCAACATAACAACCATACTCTTAAAGAAGTCAATCCTTCATTCTCGACAGCCATCATTGCCGATTTCTATACAAAAAGGTGGATTTATTGGAAATTCTCCATAAAAGGGAAAAAAGTTACAAAAAGTAGTTTCAAAACTCAGCCCTAGTCACCCAAAACAGGTATTATTAATTTATATTCTTCAATTCTTTTAATTTATTTCTCAGTAATTTTAATTCATGCGAATTAAGCCATGTTGAAATTAGTTAGTTTTGTGAATGGGTTTTACAATTTTAGTTCAGATATGAAAACAAATTGATTTGGTTACGGAAATTAATTACAAATGTCGTTATTTTTTTACAAATACAGGGGTTGTTTCTTACAAAATATTTGGTGTTATTAACCTAATATGTGGCAAATCATAGATTGTTGAGCTACAAAGCTATGAATTTCAAACATCAATCTTCTTGTAGACATCTTAAACATGGGCTTTAGGATTCTACCTCTGATAATCTTCTGAATTTAAAGTAAATAACTGTGGATTCCAGAGATGGGGCAACAAATTAGACTTGTGTCTTTTTCTCTCAATGTATCAGGCTTAGATAATATCTTTTAGTTGTTTTGGACAAGACAATTTCTTACTTTGATATGGTTGATAATTAGTTCAAATTTAAAAACAATGCTTATGAGATTATATCATGTTCAATTAGGAACATATAGTTA
Source organism: Rehmannia glutinosa (assembly GCA_016081115.2). Classification (NCBI taxonomy): domain Eukaryota; kingdom Viridiplantae; phylum Streptophyta; class Magnoliopsida; order Lamiales; family Orobanchaceae; genus Rehmannia; species Rehmannia glutinosa. The sequence continues at coordinate 37,472,616 of CM071931.1, read as the reverse complement.
CTTTCTTAAAGTAAACAGAATGAAACGGAGATGGGAGTTTTATGTATAACGATTTAAATGATACATTATTTACTTCCCGCACCTTTATATTTGTCTTGGCTTGTTTGAATCGAAAAAGAGGGCATAATCGAGAAAATGGAGATAATCTATTCACCCCCCCTCTAGATTATCGTAGCCGTTTGGACTTACACCTTTGAAAGGGGATGATATGGTTGAACAATTAAGCCATGTCCATGTAGTAACATTTGGGAAGACACAACCGAAGAAGATAAAACGCGATGAGGAATTAAATTAGAAGAAATGTAGCATATTTTTCAGACTGCCTTATTGGAAAACATTAAGGTTGCGACATAACTTGGATGTTATGCACATGGAAAAAAATATTTGTGATAATATTCTTGGCACATTATTAGATATTGATGGAAAAACTAAAGATAATGTTAAAGCTAGATTTGATTTGCAAGCATTAGGTATAAGACATCAGTTACATCCAAAAGTTGATGGGAACTCTTATTTGATAACTCCTGCATGTTATACATTATCGATGGCTGAAAAAAGAAAATGGTGTGCATTCTTAGCCTCAATGGAGTATCCCGATGCATATGCGGCAAGTTTGTCGAAACGTGTTAATGTTACTGGTTGTCGATTGACAGGCCTGAAAACTCATGATTGTCATATTATCTTGCAACAATTGTTGCCAATTTCTGTACGTGTGATCTTGAACAATAACATATGTGAGGCATTGCATGACATCAACAATTTTTTCAAACAGTTGTGCTTGAAAGCATTGAATAGATCAGATTTGGAATCTCTTGAGGATCAAATCGCGTTGACCTTATGCAAGTTAGAAAGAATTTTTCCTCCTACTTTTTTTGATATCATGATGCATTTGCCTATTCATCTTGCACGGGAGGCCATTTTGGGAGGTCCGGTACCATACCGATGGATGTATCCTATTGAAAGGTAAATTATTTTCTTCATAGTCATTATGAGCTATCTTATTATTCAAACTGTTGTTTAATTTTATTCGTTGTTATATGTGTTTTATAGGTATTTGTACAGACTAAAGCAATATGTTAATAACAAGGTTTTTCCAGAAGGATCAATAGCTGAGGGTTATATTACCGAAGAATGTTTAACGTTTTGCTCCATGTATATGAATGATATTGAGACACAATTTGACAAAGTGGAACGTAATTATGAAAGTTGCGAGAGACATATCTAAACAAAGCATGCGTATTTTCCGGAAACTCACGCCGTCGATTGGCAAAGGTGTATACTCCTTTCTTGATGAACAATCATTGAAACAGATGCATGCATATGTGTTGAAGAATTGTGATGAAGTGTTACCATTCATGAGGTACTCTATTATTTACATTTGCAAATGCATGTACATCTCACTTTTTTTGCTTTCCAAATTATTCATCTTGTCTCTTGAATTGAATGTGAGTCACATATTTTATGTTTAAAATAAGTTGTTAACTTGCAATTTTAGCGAACACAAAGAAGAATTGAAACGAAATGGTTGTGTAAATGTGGAAAGGAAGCACGATGAGTCTTTTGCAAAATGGTTTGTACAACAAGTTTTATTCTTTTTGATTTACATTTGTTAATATGTTTTTTTCACAATGCTTATTTACATAGAATTTTATTGAATTAATTGTATTACAGGTGACATCTGCAGCAACTAAAGAAAATCATTTTATTTGTGAGGATCTATTGTATTTGGCATACGGCACCGACAAACGAGTAACTCATTATGAGGCTTGTGTTGTGAATGGACTGCGATTTCACACTAAACAACGTGAAATGAATAAAAGAACTCAAAATTCTGGTGTAGTGGTAAAAGTGGAAGAGTTATTAAAATACCGAGATTATTATGGGGTGTTGATAGACATAGTTCAAATGGATTACTTAGGAAATCATCAATTGGTGTTGTTTAAGTGTGATTGGTACGAAGGTAAATCAGTTCAGAAAGACAAGTTCAATTGCACAAGCATTAATATATCAAAACCATGGAAGACTCAGGAACCATATGTGTTAGCATCTCAAGCGCAACAGGTATTCTATGTTAATGATATCAGACTGGGGGATGATTGGAAAGTTGTGATAGAGACACAAGCTCGAAACTCATGGAATGTGCTTGAGAACAAAGATAATGAATGCATAATGATTAATGAATCATACCAACAAAATGAAGATTTTGTGGAGTGGCAAAGGGATGATATCCCTGCAGCAACAATCAAGAGAAATGAAGTGATACCAATGGGAAGGCATGTGGACACATTTATTGATGATGAGGATGACGAAGAGACAGATTTCACATTAGATGAATATAATGAAGACGAAGAAGAATATGATGGAGAAGATAAAGCTGATGAACATTATCATGATGATTCTGACATTGATTAGATAAATCTAATCACAGGTACCTTGCTTGTTATGTGCCCATGTTTTCAACTTGATTCTCTCAGTTGTCAGCCATTAGTTGTTGAATCAATGTGGTCAACATTTTTCTGTCCAGTAAGAAATTTTGCTAAGTTCAACTGACAAGTGCTTAATAAATAAAGGAAGATGATCGAATGTGGAAGAGGTACCCTGTTTTGACATAGGGACATCTTTATAAGCACCCAACACCGCTTCAGTTTGTAATGCAGTAAGATTCAGTGATCCTGCCTCAAATGATTTTATCTTGTATGCTTATTAACTTCTGTTATTACTCTTTCTTAGGCCCACAAATTACAGGATTATTGATGAAAGTTTTATTCTTAAGTTATAATGTATTTCTACGTTTGTTCTCGTCTTAGGTTATTGATGAAAGTATTTTATTTTGAAAACAAGTTGTTAGAAGTGTTCAACATCACCCACATGCTTGACTTCTTTTTACTCAAGCTGGCTTGTGTGATTTTCAAATAATCTTCACAAAATCTGGAGGCTTTGGTATGTGTGGTAAGAGACGGAGCTAGAAAATACAAATTAGGGGATTGATATTCTTATGTTGAGGCATGTCTATTGAGGGCCAACATTTGATATTCTTTCATTTCTTCTAAGGATATCATATTCTGACCATTTCTTTCTCCTTATTTTTCTAACAGTACATACCTTTTTATAGGATTAATCAAATACCCAGCTCATTTTATTTCTGTCTTTTTTTCTTTCCTTTTGATTTGATTATTCTCATGGAGAGTTTGAGATGGAAACCTTTTCTAGTAAATTTTCTTGAAATATCTAGTTTTGTACGAAATCCTTATATGCATTTTTCGATTTATTTCACCTTTTCTAGTTTTGAAATTTCTAAGCATTGGATTTTGTACATCTAGATGATGTTCATATTTTACAGTTTTTTGTTTCATGAAATCCTTATATGCATTTTTGATGTATTTATGTTTTTACATTTGAGTGGTTGAAAGTTCCCTAGTTTTACAGTTGTTGTTTTAATTGGAATTCATCATTCAAACTTCTTTTCCTTGGATTTGATTAGGTTAGTTAGATGATGGCCCTTTTCTTCATTTTTTTTTAGGTGATTTTGATTAATTTTTCAAGAGATGCAATAAAGTAAAATAAAAAATTGACCATAACATTATATATGACTATTTCTACTAGGGATGGCAATGGGTAGGATTTCATGATTCTATATCCTCCATCCGTACCCATTTATTACACTTCCTACCCATACCTATACCCATCGGGTTCTTTCTTCTTCTTCGATTTAATTTTACATTTTTTTTGAGTTATTTCTTTTTTAGTTAGAAAATCCAGTTATTTAAATAATGACTAGTTTTACTTTGGAGTTGTTGTATTATTGGAATTACATTAAAGCTAAATATTATAAAAATTAGCGGGGATGATTTAAAAAGGATTAAACAAAAGTGTTAGTTGGGTTTGTAGATTTTGAGTTGAGCTAATGGAAAAAATCCCTTTTTAATCTTCATTTTTATTTCTAGGGTGATAAATTAATGATTAATTTTTCAAGAGATGCAGGATAAAGTAAAATAAAAAAATTGACCATAACATTATATATGACTATTTCTACCATCATGCGATCTAGTGTTGCTTTTGGACTGAATTGTGGATATGGGAAAGGAAAATGAGTTTCAAATAATTTCGATCTGTATAAACCAAACATATTATAGTTTCAGACAAATTAATTGGCATTCATCTTACTATTGAGAATTCTATTTACTGGGATTCATAATTCTTGGAACTTCAAGTAAAAGGGAAGGAGAACCAGTAATGGTTGGAGGCTATTCGTTATAATTAATCTTTTAATTCAAATATCTCACTTTTTTTTTTTTTATGAATTGTTTCTTGTATGTTATAGGTGGAACATGATATATCATGATTTGATGAAGATAGAGTTTATAGCCAAGCCCAAGGGCCAGTCAAGCTGCACGTTGTTAGAGAAGATAAGCTGGGACTTCCATCCTTTAAACAATTCACAAAGATGATGTAGCATGTTTTGGTTTATCACATAGATTAGCTGGTGTCAGTCAAATTTTCATACTTTAGTTAGTTACTTGAATATAACACTTTAGCACAATGCAAAAGTGCTAATGTCATAGTGGCAATTCAACACTTGTAATATTGTATTATTAATGAAGTTTTCAGTCTTGAGGTGTTTCACAAAAATAATCAAGGACAAGCTTAACTCTATCACTAATAAATTTAGGAATTTTAATTTGGGGATTTGGTGCAAATGTCAACACGTCGAATCACCAAATTGACACATAAAATTTGGAGATATTAATGATTTGGTAGCATTTGTTTTTCCCAAATCACCAAAATCCCCAAAAATATTTGATATATTTGCATCTGATTGGTCATAGTCATCAATTTTGAATAAAATTATACAATTTTGGTCAAAATAAGACTAAATGTCTAAATTTTTAAACGATATTAGACTAAAATTAAATTTGACTATTGAATAAAGGACTAAATCTCAAAATTGTTGAACTTACATGACCAAATAAATTCATTGTCGATCAATGTATTTACTGGTTAATTAACACATCTCTAAATTAATAAACTTTTATGGTCCAAATGTTATTAACTTATATATGTTTTAATGTATAAGTAGTTTGATCTAATCAAACCCAATTGAAATTTCGACCAAAATGATTTAACTAAAAATAAAACCAAATTTAATCGACTCGGTTTGATTTGGTTATAACCCAATTGCTTTTTTGGGGTTTTGGGTTGATTTTTTGGTTAACCGAATATCTCTTGCACTATAAGAAAACAAGGAAATTCCAACGGAAAAAGTATGTTGGAATTTGGCCAATTACCATTGGAATTATCGATTCCAACGGAAATTCCAACATAAAATACATCGTTGGAAAATGGTCGTTGGAATGGCGAAATTCCAATGGAAAAATATTCCAACGGAATTTCCAACGTTATTTATCCATTGGAATATATAGTCGTTGGAAAGAACTCCAATATTTTTTCCAACACTAATTCCAACAGAATTATACCATTGGAATATATTTAGTTGTTGGAAAAAACTCCAACGGTTATTCCAACGGGAGTATACTATTGGAATTTAGACCAATAATAATTCCAATGGTATATATATGTTGGAAAATTCAATCAATTTATCTCATTATCTAATATCAATTTGTCCCAAGTCAAACACATTTAACCATGTAGTTTTAATATGATTGACTCCAGAAGAGAATATAAATTATTGATATGGATTATACTATCAAATCTTTTAACCCCTATTGAAATTTTCCAATGGTATTGGAATTTCCAATGGAATTTTCCAACAATATGTTGTACCATTGGAATTTCCGTTGGAATTTTAAAAACTCCAACAGAAATTCCAATGATTAATTCCAACATTTGGTTTACCGTTGGAATTTTTGTTGGAATTTTCCCATGGTATGTTTTAGTGATGAAATTTATGTTGGAATTTTTAAATTTCCAATAGTATTTCCAATGGTTTACTATTATTGTTGGAATCACTATTGGAATTTTCCAACGGCTAGTTGTGGTGTTCGAAATTTCGTTGGAATTTTAAATTCCAACATGAATTCCAACATTTTTCACCAACGGTTTTGTTTGCCGTTGGAATTTTTATTGCTATTTTCCAATGGTATAATGTAGCATCGAAATATTCGTTGAAATTTTAAAAATTCCAACAGTTTTCTATTTCGTTGGAATTATCTTGTTGGAATTTGATTGTTTCTTGTAGTGTTGATTGAAAACAATATTAAAGAAATTTATAATAAAATTACAATTTTTTTTTTACTTTTTAGTTAAATGAGCGAAAAAACATATGAGCTACGGAATATATCTAATTAGGAAGGAAACAACATTTTATTTGGAGGGAATTATGCCACCATGCACATAATTTTCCCATGTTATAGAATTCATTTCCCACCAAAAAATTGAAAGCAGTTTCCACTTCCCCTTATTTTCTCATCTCTTTCACAATAAGGCAGATCCATTTTCCCAAAGATCTTTCTTGATCCAACTCCCATCTCTTTCTCTCTTCCTCGTGTTCTCTGTCACCATGACTACTTGCAGGCAAATTCGTTCCTCAGGGATGACGTGATTAGATTAAACAAGTCGTACTTCAACCCGTACATTCTCCATGCTGGGATTTAGTACGGTTGAGTTCATGCCACCAAACTGGGCACTGCCCAACTCCACACAAAAAGTGACACATGTCACTTTTCTTCTATTTTGACAAACCTATTTTGATATGGGCAAACCAATTATTAAAACCATTTTGTTTGCAAAAGCAAAATATAAAATGATTTCTGAATTTTTCAAAAATCATAATTTTGAAAAAATTAATTGCAGAGTTTTTAACTAGCAAAATATAAAATAATTTTTGATTTTTCAAAAATTTATGATTCCGCCAAAACTTGGTATCAGAGCCGTGTATACGGTTCTAAAATAAATTATTTGTTTTAAATAAAATTTTTAAAACATGCCTGGTTTAACTCTTGAGAAAGAAATTGAACTTCTCAAAGAAGAAAAATTAGATTTGCTTGAACAAGCAAGAACTCTACAAAATATTTTGAGATCTCGACTGAGAAATCATGATGCTATATTTGAAGATCTTCAGATCTATAAAACTAGAATAAATAATATTACTGATTATCTTGAGCAATTAAGAAATCTTAATGGAAATAGAAGATAAGTCAGAGTTTTCTGATGATCAACAAATTATTTTCGAAGAAAATACCGAGGGTTTTTACTCTAGTATTATCTTTAAACAAGAAAAACTTTCAAAGATCGCAGCTACTCAGTTAGATCTGAAAAAAGAACAAGTTTTTAACTTGCCAAAATTTATTCCTAAAAAAATGAATAATATTTTGAAAAGAAAAAATGAAATCTTTTATTGTGTATCCAGTAAAGAAATGCATATCGACATTTCGGATACAACTGGCAGTGTTTATTTACCATTAATTACTCGTGAAGAAATTAATAGTAAATTAGCCAGTATTCCTATAGATATTCGTACAAAAATTAGTGTTTTACATCTTGGAGCGATTAAAATACTAATCAAGGCAGAATTTAGAGAAGGAATAGATTCTCCCATAAAAATGGCCTTAATTGATAATCGAATTAAGGATAGAAAAGATTGTATTTTAGGTGCCGCACAAGGTAATTTAATTTACAACAAATTTATGTTCTGATTTATCCTAAGTTCGGATTGAGTTTAACAACCAAGAACTTAGATCAAGTCTTAAGTTTCATACATAAATTTGAGAGATCGATTTAATGGACAAAGCGACAAAGTTTTTAGCATAACTTATCTTGTAGGATATGCTTTAACCAATAGTCATCACAGTATTGACTATAAGAAAAAAGAATACATTGAAATTGATGATGTATTTTCTGATATTGGAAAGATTGAAGAAATAAAGTTTTCTGAAATCACTCCCTTAGAAAACTCTTGGGCTATTGACATAGCTAAAGGAAAACGACTTATTGGTTCCAAACCAACGTTAAGTCATCATAAATATTCAGGAGAACCCTCTAATAGAGAACTCCTAAAATCTATGTCTAAACGCATAGATTTATATTCTGAGAATTTTGAGAAAATAAAAAGAGTTCTTGGAAACGAGTAACTCTATGACACTTCCTGAGATTAAATCCTTGATTGAAATAGCGCTCATCAAGATTAGAGATCTTGAAAAAAGATTTGAATCTTTTGAAAAGAGAGAAGAACTTTTAAAACCTGAGCATCTTGAGATTGTTGCTGGTAAGATTATTCAAAAAATCTCTGATAAAATTGAGGATATCAATAAAAAAGATCCTTTAGTTATTACAAAAGAAGGAGAGAGAACTATTGAAAAAACTGTTAGTTTTAAATATTCACCACCAAATCATTTTGTTGGTAATGAAGAATTAGGTTCATCAGGAAATCCAAATGCTTTGACTTGGCCTTTTCAACCTAAAAAATGAGTTTTTCTGAAAAACTTGAAACCTATTTTTGGGAACATATTCTTGACAATCAAGAAGAAATCAATGGTTTTGAACCAATTCAAGAACTTGTTAAATTAATGACCTTTGATGAGTCAGGTATTATACAACAACTTGAAGAAAAACCTTTTCTTAAAACACTTTTTAATCTTGAAAGTGATACAGAAAAATGTTTTGTTCAAACTGAAGAAAGAAACTGGGAAACTGACAATGATCAAGAAACCAGTGATGATGAAAACCTAGATAAACCTCTAGGAAATTTCAGAATGAATAGACAACCTAAAGCAGAAGATGCGGATGCATCTACTTCAAGAGATAAAAGAGAAAAACACCGAGGAAGGTGTAAATTGGCCAAAAGAGCAAAACAAAACTCCTGATCAAAAAGGAGGACAGATTCCTACACTCAATATAGATTGTGTAACCAAAGAATCTGAAAGAAGAAATTTGATAGACACCTGGGCGAGAGATATTAGCCTTCTTATTCAAACCAACCCAGATGCTTATGAAGAACCAAATACTCTTCTTTTACTCATGGAGCATAAAACAGCAGGTATTGCTCAGTCTATGGTAAAAAATACCACTTGGATAACAATAGGAAAAACTTCTAATATGATTTTTGAAGAAGCTATTAATAGTTTTTATACTATGTTCCTTGGTATTAACTTAACAACTGAACTTGTTCAGGAAAAATTAATCGAGCAAGATATTGCCCGAATCAGATTAGCAAACATGATACTTTGTGATATTTGTTTACTTGATGATTTTACTTGCGATTATGAGAAAAATCTTTATAAACTTCCTCAGGATGAATATCCGTCTTTAGTTAGACAGTATATTAAAAAACTCCCTATTATAGGAGAGAGAGTTTTACAAGAATTTGAAAAACAAGCAACTGATGTAAAAATGTTTTCATTAGGTTTTGCAGTACGCATTGCCAAAAAAGAAATTGCATCAATTTGTGAGCTTTCTAATAAACAAAAAAGTTTAAAATGTTTTAACAAAAACTGTTGTGATAAATTAATAGAAGAAAAATCTACAGCTTATGGTTGTATTACTCCAAAGAAAAGTTATTTTAAGAAAAAATACAAAAGAAAATATAAATGGAAAAAGAAAAGAAAGACTTTTAAATCTGGAAAATACTTTAGAAAGAAAGTCATTTCTAAAAACGATTCTAAAGACAAAAGTAAATTTTGTCCTAAAGGAAAAAAGAATTGTAGATGCGTTGGATCTGCAATGAGCAAGGACATTATGCTAATGAATGTCCTAATAGAAGAGATTACCCAAATAAGGTAAAACTTCTAAGTGAGGTTCTTGAATCATTTCCAGAGTTCGAACCAGTCGAAGAAATTTTTGACAATGAAACAGAAGTATTCACTTTTGAAACTATCATTGAATCTGATGGAAATAATTCAGATGATTCATCACAATCTTCAGATTGAAGAAGGTTCTTGGGAAAATTTAGATTCTGATTTGGAACAAAATTGTATGGGAAACCGTACAAATCCAAATAGCATCTATATTAAAGGTCAGCTTAAATTCTCTGGATATAAGCTAATCAATTTACATTGTTATGTAGATACAGGTGCTAGCCTTTGCGTAGCTAGTAAATATGTTATTCCTGAAGAACATTGGGAACAAGCACCTTACCCTATAAAGGTAAAAGTTGCGAATGGCGATACAATTCTAATTAATAAAGTCTGTAAAGACATAAAAATTAGAATTGCAGGGGAAATATTTCATATTCCAGCCATTTATCAACAAGAATCAGGTATTGACCTTATTCTTGGAAATAATTTTTGTCAATTATATGAACCCTTCATACAATTTACAGACAGAATAAGTTTTACTCTTGAGAACAAGCCTATTATTATTTCAAAAGTAAAGAAAGCTTTCTCAATTGGAAAACCTGGTTTTCTTGAGTTTATAAAGAAGAATTCAAAAACTCAAAAACCTGAAGCTATTAATATTACTCCCGACAAAATAGAAGAAGTCCACAATTTTCAACAGGGGGGAGATGATATTAATAATATTAATATTAAAGAAAAAAAAATTTTCAATTTAAATTCGAAAAAATTTAGTATTATAGAACAACTACTTGACAAAGTTTGTTCTGAAAATCCTATAGATCCCATTAAGTCTAAACAATGGATGAGAGCATCCATAAAGCTCTTAGATCCCACGAAAATAGTCAGGGTTAAACCTATGATTTATAGTCCAAAAGATAGAGAAGAATTTACTAAACAAATAAGTGAGCTCTTAGAGTTAAAACTTATCACACCTAGTAAATCTCCTCATATGTCTCCAGCTTTCCTAGTTGAGAACGAGGCAGAAAAAAGAAGAGGAAAAAAGAGAATGGTAGTCAACTATAAAGCAATAAATGTTGCTACTATAGGTGATAGCCATAACCTTCCTAACAAAGATGAACTATTAACTCTCATTCGGGGAAAAAAGATTTTTAGTTCATTTGATTGTAAGTCTGGTTTTTGGCAAGTATTGTTAGATGAAGAGTCAAAACCACTAACAGCTTTTACTTGTCCAGATGGACTCTTTCAGTGGAACGTTGTTCCATTTGGATTAAAACAAGCACCGGCTATTTTTCAGAGACATATGCAAAATGCATTACGAGGTTTTGAAAAATTCTGTTGTGTTTATGTTGATGACATTCTTGTTTTTAGTATAAATGAGAATGAGCACTTTAAGCATGTTGCTACTGTATTAAAAAGAATAGAACAATTAGGCATTATTCTTTCTAAGAAAAAAGCCCAACTATTTAAAACAAAGATTAATTTCTTAGGCTTAGAAATCGAGGAAGGAACACATTGTCCTCAAAACCATATTTTGGAGCATTTGCATAAATTTCCTGATCAACTGCAGGATAAAAAACAACTTCAGAGATTTTTAGGAGTCTTAACTTATCTTTGAAAGTTATATTCCTAGATTAATTTGAAATAAGAAAGCCGTTTGTGCAAAGCTAAAAAATGATCATATTTGGAATTGGACCAATTACGAATCGATTATATTGGGAAGATAAAAAAGAAATTAGTACAATTTCCTAAACTTTATCATCTAATCCCGATGATCAATTGATCATCGAAAGCACGCATCTCAGTTATTCTTTCCGGGGAGGTGTATTAAAGGCTAAAGTACAAAATACTTTAGAAGAAAAATTTGCGGTATACTTACGGTAGCTTCAAAGCGCAGAATTAAATTATCATAGCAATGAAAAGGAGTATTTATCGAGTTTTAAGAGTCATTAAAAAATTCTCAAAGATATTTAACTCGATTAAGTTTATTGTTAAATCTTGACAATAAAAACTTCACATATTTCCTGAAACTAAAAATTACAGGAGATTACAAACAAGGAAGACTTGTTAGATGGCAAATGTGGTTTTCACATTATGAATTTGATGTAGAACACATTGCAGGCAATAAAAATGTTCTTGCTGATTGTTTAACCCGAGAATTTGTTACATGATTGCAGGAACAATTCCGTTTAGAGGAAATAAATTAGGGCCTAAAAACCCAGGAACTAATTGTTCTTATCAAGAATCTATTGACTATTCAAAATAGCGGATGGATGAAATCAGACAACTTCGTCTCAAAAAGAAGGTTCTTGAAACCGAATTGCAGTATATATGCGCAAAACTGGAATTACTCGAGTCTTCACTTGAGCCAGAACAAAAGGTTAATTCTGAACCTTGCTGTAGCAATACCGCAAATCATGAATCTAGTCCGGAACTACAGGTCTCCGGTAAAGACTTACCAAATCCTGTTATCCCTGTTACTTTGGGAAAAAGTAAAGCTGAGGTACAAACCTCACCAAAGTTGGTTATTCCAACAAAACTTATTACTCCAGAAGATTTTGTTACTGGGTTACGTCCTGGAACATCTTCCATTGGAATTGGGATTCAACACCCAAGTCAAAAATCTAAATCTCACGATTTAGTTTTCTCGAAAGAGAAAAAGGAGATTTCAACTCCGCAAAATTATTATGTAGTATTCAATGGACCAAATCCTGGAATATATACATCTTGGGCTAAAGCCTCATTGGCAATAAAAGGTTTTAATGTTGTTCATAAAAAATTTAAAACCTTTGCAGAAGCAAGAAATGAAGCTAATTGTTTTACCACTTTGCTGGGCGCACCATTAGAAATCATTTCTGAACAAGAGACTCTTAAGCCAAAAACATTTTCTGATGCGCTTAAGAAATCTCCAGGAAAAATGAAAACATTGGGAAGAATTTATTCAATTCCCAAAGAACCAAACTTTGAAAACAAAGAAAAATTTAATCTCTCAAATCGAGATTTCATTGAAATCTTTGCCAAAGCACGAAAGGTGGTACAAAATCTCTACTTGAGGAAAGATTTTTCACCATCGATAAAAAGATATCAGCTATTTCAATTTTATTGAAGGAGCGAGATCGAGAACCAGTTTACAAGGCTTTTAATTGTGGACTAGTTAAAAATATTTATCCTTCAAAAAATCTATTGGAGGTCAAAGAATTCCTGAAGAATTCAAAAAAGCCATCAAGACTTTTTTAACTAAGGTCCTTAAACAAGCGGATCGAAATATCTTCATAAGTGTCTCAAGTACAATATGTGGAGGATGAAGAAGAACAATTTATGAGTCCTTATCATTATATCGAAATCGGTATAGCTAGGAGCAAGCAAGTTACCATCCCTCCGAACAGATGGAAACAACAGTCTTTGTGCAAAGACAGGACCTCATTCCTCTTCGTATTAGAGGTTTGGAAAAAGTGATTAACAAATTGCTAAAATTAAATGATGAAAGCAATATTAAAGTTAATTACTGTAAAGAAAAGGTTATCATGTGCTCATGGTCACCAAAAATTATTTCTGAAAAAGACATTAAAACTATTCTTTGGTTTGAAGAAAAATTCAACAAAGGACAAATTCACATGGGCAACGGGTCCCTTACTTCTGCATGCCAGCTACTCCGCAAAAAATTACAAAGACATGAATGTAATTTTTGTCAATTTGAAAAAAAAGAAAAAAGTGTGACAAAATAAACAGTGAAGATTCTCTGTCTACTAGCTCAAAAGAGGACAAAGACATGTGAACTAACAACTCACATGGGTGGGCTCGGATAAAAAGAAGACAAAGACATGTGAACTAACAGCTCACATGGGAGGTCGGATAAAAATCGTCATGCATGACGTTTTGTAGGGGGAATTGAAGGATCCTTCATCTATAAAAGGACTTCATAATTTAGGGAGAAGAATCAGAAGTACACACGACTGAACACACACTTATCCCACTTTGTATTTTTCTTTCAGTATGTTTAGCTAAGAAAAGCCTTCGGGCAAGTAGAAATTCAGGGAATTTTCCAATATGGAAAAGAACCCTTGTATCCTTGTAAAATTTTTCCTTCAATAAAATTTTCTATATCTACCAAAATGTCCAATTTATTTCTGCAAATTACCTGAATAGTCCATTATTTTTGGGAAAGTAGCACAGTCAGGAGGACGCCGCGAATAGTACCACGACGGATTGGTAAAGGATGCAGAAGGGACAAATCGGAGCGCTATAGAAAAAAGAAGAAGGAGAAAAATCAAGGTACAAGATGTTTATCCATTTGGAAAATCACCTAGAATAATCTACTTGCTCGTATTTTAATTATTGATAAAAACCAAATCAAATTACACTAACATCACCATGTATTCTGGTAATAGCAAAACTTTTTGCTGTAATAGCAAAAAGCCCCACTTGGGTGCCACCCAAGTGGGTGTCATCGAATCAACCATTTAGTACTGCCCAATTTTGACTCCTGCTAACTTTTATGATTTATTTTTGCCTACTGCCAGCATTTTTTCATCTCTCCTTTTTAACAAGAAATTTCAATTAAACCGTATATGATTCTCCCAGATATGCATGTTGATACTTTAATATTTATAAATATAGTTTTTTGATTTTGTAACTGAAAAAGATTGGAGAATATTTTGTTCGCTAGTTTACATTTGAGATTTCGAGTCCTATTTTTTATTTTTTATTTTTTGAAAGCAGATTTCGAGTCCTATTTTAAACATACCAAAAGTTGACTATAAGATTATATATTATTATGATGTTTGTATCGAGAAACACCAAGGCTTATTGAAATTATTGTTGTTGTAGTTTAAAAGGGATTCTAAAATAAATATGCATAAGGTTGTGTAGATTTAGGGACAATTATAATGACCCGACGCACCGTAAAATCATTATTAATGGAATTACTTCCATGTTTTTGTTATACTAATGTGTAAGCATCTAAATTGTTTTCTATATTAAAATTCTTTGATTCAGGTTTGAGTCGGGCTAGTACCAATCAAGAGATAAATGATGAACCAACCCAGGCGCAACAAGATGCTCATCAAGAAGAACAAACTAATATAAAGCAAACTAGCATGGACGCTACGACTGGTTGTATTACTAATATATTTTATATTGATTTCCTACTATCTTGATTAGATTTGAGCAGTTTAGCTTGTTTAGATAATTACTAATGCTTATAAATTTAATGCATGGACATCCAAAAAAAAGGGAAGAGGAATTACATCAGGCATTTCGGTGGAAAAGAAAAGACGTGCGACTAGGACTGGAAAGATGGATGTTGTGATTCATCCTCTTCAGAATAGGATTGTTGGTCAAAATGCCAGGGACTTTAAAACAAAGGCTAGCGTTGTCATAAGACATCATGCACCACTTCGTTATGCTCGTTGGAAGGACATCCCAATGGATTCTAAGAGAAGGATGAGGCTCGGAATGAAGGTAATATTTTTAAAGATAATATTATATGTACATCTCTTATATATTAGTCAATAATAATTCGTGTTGCATTTTTTTTTGCAGCAAAAAATTAATCTTGATGATGGTTTCCAAGTTAAGAAGATCGTTTTTGAACAACTGAATCGACAATATAGGAATTATCGACATAAGCTACATACGTTTTATCTTAAAAATAAGAACCGTGCGGGAATTTTGGAAAAACCTCCCACTTCCGTAAAATAAGAAGATTGGCCAATATTGATCAATTTCTTTGAGAGTGATGCTTTTAAGGTACGTAAGTTTCTGGAAATGTTGTCTCATTTTTAATAGCCTCTCAATAATTATCTTTTGTTTCCTAGAAATGATGTCTCACTTTAAATGTACTAGAATTTGCTGGATTGCAGCTCGCAAATTTTGCGGCATTCAGTGTGAATAATCTTTTGCAAATGTTGTTATAAGATATTAAAAGCTTCATTCATTTGCATTGTATAGCATCGTTTGAGAAAATGTGCAAATAAGTTACAAGTTTCTTAGCATGTCTGATCAATGCATCTGAATATATGATAAAAGATAAATTTTCTCTTAGCCTAGAATATGTCTACTTCAAGTGCTAGTTTTTTTTTTAAAAAAAATCTTTTCTTTTTTTGTCCTCTTGTGATTGCATTAATCAAGCAAGCATCTATAAGCATTTGGGTGTAAATTTTACGTTTACTCTATTCATAATTGAGTTTGCATATTTGTTATCTTATTTAACTATACTTGTTCTTTTCACAATTTTGACATTATAAAACTTAGCAGACTAGTTGGTACGACACATCACTTGAGATGGGTCAAGTTTTGTCTATAAAGTTACGATTGGAAACCCTTTCATTGTGTACTTCTCTTCTCCTGCTAGGAAATAGTGATAAAAAATTGGAAGAAAAAAAGGGGAAACATTGAAATATTAAAAAGCAGGTTGTATAGTAGCGAGAACCAATCTTTGGTGGCAAAAACTTATATAAGACCGTCTAACGGGTCTAAATCCGTGAGACGGATCCCATACCCAAAAAACCACGGGTCTTCTTTTAAAATTTGGGGCGGTGGTGGTACGTACGTGTCTTACCATTCTTTTTTATGCTATGTATGCCATCAATATCTTTTTTTCCTGTTTTAGCCCCCACATCTTTTGGGACCCGCAATTCAAAACCAATTTATAAACATTACACAGAAATGTCCACGCTACTCGCAAAATGCATTCTCAATCGACAAAAACCAATAGCAGGACCCACGTTGTTGATTGCTGCTAGTTTTAGAGGTCAATTAGTTCAACATTCAATTCATTAATTGTTTAGCTATTGAATTTTAAAATTATAACAAAAACCAAAATATCTTGCTTTGATTTATTTTATTTTTTTACCTAATTCATGAGCTGAGTGTGTGCCAAAATCATCACTTTTGATGGAACTCAAGTACAAAATAGTTATTGTGGCAAAACACTTGTTAGTGGACATATATATCTTTTGGTAGGACAAGAAAAATATTACACGTTGAACAAAAAGTATTACTTATTCCTTAAAACATGTCAATTTTCTCGCCGCCAGTAATTATGTAAGTCATTGCGTATTTTCAGCACCATTTTTAATAATGGGTATCACTTTTTTACCAAAAGTATTACATGTTTCTAATTAAAGTATCACATTTTACTCTAAAAAATATATGTTTTCTTTCAAAAGTATTATTTCTTCCTTCAAAAGTATTACTTTTCTTTCAAAAAGTATTATTTTTCTTTAAACAAGTATCCAATGAACATCACAAAAATTGTGATCTACACAACCAACCTCTCATATTTTCGTTTTAGTATCTTAGTGTTTAAAAGTGATACAGTTTAAGTAAATACTGATACTTTTAAAGAAAAAACTAATACTTTTACACATATGTCTATTTCTTGTGTTTCGCATATGCTGATATTCTTGTTGATCGAATGAATATCACAATGAGTGTGATCTACGCAGGTCAACCTCTTATATTTTTGTTTTAAAAACTTAGTTTTTATAAACGATGCTTTTAAGATAAAAATGATACTTATATAGAAAAAATTAATACTTTTCCATGGCCACCAGTTTTTTTCCACACGTGTTCTGATATCCTTGTTAATCAAAGGAAGATAACAAAGGTTGTGATCTCATAGACTAATCTCCTGCATCATGTTTCAATATCTTAGTTTTTAAAAGTGATACTTTTAAGGTAAATACTGGTACTTTTAATGAAAAAAATAATACTTTTACATGATGGTCTATTTCTTATGTTTCACATGTGTTAGTATCCTTGTTGGTCAAATGAAATCACAAAGACTGTGATCTACACAAGCCAACCTTTTGTAAATATTAGCTTAATAGGCGGGTCTAATGATAATTTAAATATTAGTTTTTTTAAAGTATCTTTTTACTCTAAAAATAGTATTAATTTAGACTCGAAAAGTATCATTTTTTTATTAAAAAAGTATTAATTTTTACTGTAAAAAATACATGTAATCAAAGTAAAAAAATTGATATTATCTACCTGCAAAGTTATACACAACATTGTATAAGTATCACTATTTATTCAAAAAAATATCATTTTTAATCTAAAATGTATATGTTTTCAAAGTAACAAAACACATCTTAGTATTTCCTGAAAAGTATTAATAGATCCACTAAGAGTATTGTTTTTTTTTTTTCTTGAAGAGTATTAGTAGTTCATGAAAATCTTTATTTTTTTATTTAAAAATATTAGTAATTCTTCTAAAATATTAGTATTTTCCCTTAAAATTATAACTTACTAGTCCTTTTAGAAGTAACTATTACATGTGACAGATAACTTCAACTTAGTACATTTTCTTCAAAACTACACTAAATAATTTCTTATTCTTTATTTTTTTCATGTAACGAAAACAACTAAGAAAGAATAATTACAAGAACCAGAAGATCGAAGAATTTGAATTGGAATTACTAGAATTTCTAGAATTAATTAATTTTTCCCCATATCTTTAATTAAAATCGATCAATACCTACATTACTCATTACAATTTCCATTATCGAAACTCTAGTTTTTCCAAAGTCGATCAATGGATTCCTCGAGCTCCACCAAATGAGTTTCTCAAATAAATAATTTCTGAGCATAAATTACTTTTCTCATGCACAAACAGAGATTCTGAATAATTGGAAAAAAATGCTTCTACTTTTTTCTCATTATTTTTGAATGAAAGATAGAGTTAATCACTAGAAGTTGAGAAGAGATTTGGGGGTTGGAAGAAAAGAGAGAGTGCATATATTAAATACATTACCAGAGTGATAAGAAGCATGAAATGGGTTTGTGGGTATGATGGTCTACGGGGATGATGGTGTAAGTTAGCCTAGTTCGGTTTGGTGGGGCCCACTAGTTTGATATTTTAATGAGTCATTCCATCTGGGAAAAATAGAATTAAGGAAGTATAAGGCCCAGACCCATTGGAGCGGATAATAATTTGGATCCTGGGGCTCCGTCTCACGAATTTTGATTCGTGAGACGGTCTCACAAAAGACCCACTCATCTTTGGTAGTTTTTTTTTTCTTTTTAATCTATAGAAGTTTTTGTCTATACTGTTGGTTGGACCAAGCATTTCTCTCTCGAGTGATTACATTTTACATGTTGTGCGTGAATTTACATAAAATAATTATCTTTTTTGTTCCTAAAAATTAATAAATCCTAGTCATGAATTAAATATTGATCATTTGCTTCTCAGCATTATGAATCCGAGCTTGGTCGGTTTGTGCATGCATTTAATATTTTTCTCTATTGCGTGGTATGAAATTGAATTAGCATAATGTACGTGGAATTTGGTCACAATATTATATTAAAACTTTTTATTTATGTGTATCCACAGAAAGTTAGTGGCCGAAATAGAGGAAATCGGCAGAAGTTGACAATGGCCCATACTTGCGGGACAAAATCTATTGCACAATATTATTATGAAGATGTAAGTTGTTTCAAATACTCCTATATTGATAACACTCTACTCTTTTTAATTCTTACACATTTATATTGGCAGCGAGACATCAAGACTGGGGAAGAACTCACACGAACATCCACTTGAAAAAAAACTCGATTCAGTAATAAGAAAAAAGATTGGGTTGATCAAACTTCACGGGAGGTTTACGTGAGTTTTTCTTTATTTGAAAATCAATTGAAGTTGATCAAATTATCAATTCATTGAAATACATAACATTTTTAGGAGGATATTGTTCGACTCCAAAACGAACCAACTGAAGATAATCAAGATCCCATGAGTGAAGCTGAAGCTTTCGTTAAAGTGCTTGGGCACGAGAAACCAAGTAGGCTACGTGGTTGCGGTGATGGTTTGAAGCCACCATCGCAAAGAGGACAAAGAACTAATGATGAACTACAAAAAGAGAATGACGACCTAAGAAAACAAGCTGAAGAGATGACCATTCGATTGCACTCTTTAGAAGCCCAACTCAACAACCAAGAAGCTCAAGTACGGGGGAATTGTATAAATGTTGTAAAAATGAAAACAAATTGTCAAAATATGGTAAAATTGTGGTTGGTTGCTTATTTACTCGTTGGCGCACATTGGAACTACGCCAAGCTACCTTTTTTATTTTTTTAATATGTTGGCGCACATTGTATGTGCGCCAGCAACGTTTATTGGGGGGATGGGTTGGGGGTGGAAATTTGAAATAGGGGAGGGGTAGGGGTTTAATGGGTGGCGCACACAAGAGGTGCGCCACCCAAACATATTTTTGGGGGTAGGGGATCTGCAGGGGGTGGTGGTGGTGGGGGAGGGGGTAGTTGGGGGTGGGAGTGGGTAAGTTATTTAATTATTTTATATAATAATAAATTAATAATTATCCCATTAATTCGTTCATACATAACTTTTTTATTTTTTATCTGTTTTTAATGTGTAATATATCAAATTAATTGTTTTTTTACGATCTTCAATTTGACATACATATTGCATATTTTTGCAAGAAAATAAATGCATAGTCATAAATAGGTCTCGATTTGATAAGGTTATTATTGCGCGATACACGTATAGTAGTTAGAATTCAACAATACCCCAAATTTTTACCCTAAATACACAATCATACTCGATTTGATAAAGTTGATTTTTTTTTCGGATTATGACATGTACATTTTCCCAAATTTTTACCCTAAATACCCAAATTTTTACAACATTTAAACAATTTTAAACAATTTATGCTCATTAGTAAAGAATTGTAAAAAAATAATATTTTTTTTACACAATTTTTTCTCATTCTAACTTCCTTAGGAGCTTTATATGTGATAAATATTTGAAGAAAAAAATAATATTATACTATATTAGTAAATGGTTTAACGAGTCAAATGCTCTAAATTGTCCAAATGAGCCAAAAAATAATAATAATTAATAAAAAATATAAATAAATTTACTTATCGGGTTTAACGGGCCGTGCCTGAGCTATCGGGTTTTTATCGTGTCGTGTTTGAGTTATCCTTTTCGGCCCGTTAAGCTTATCGAGCCGTGTTCGGGTTAGTGCTTATCGTGTCGTGCTCTTATCGGGCCGGTTTATGACTATGCATTTATTTTCTTGCAAAAATATGCAATATGTATGTCAAATTGAAGATCGTAAAAAAACAATTAATTTGATATATTACACATTAAAAACAGATAAAAAATAAAAAAGTTACGTATGAACGAATTAATGAGATAATTATTAATTTATTATTATATAAAATCATTAAATAACTCCCCCACCACCACCCCCAACTACCCCCTCCCCCACCACCACCACCCCCTGCAGATCCCCTACCCCAAAAATATGTTTGGGTGGCGCACACAAGCCTCCCCTATTCCAACCCCCACCCCCAACCCATCCCCCCCCAATAAAACGTTGTTGGCGCACATTGTATATTAAAAAAATAAAAAAGGTAGCTTGGCACAGTTCCAATATGCGCCAACGAGTAAATAAGCAACCAACCACAATTTTACCATATTTTGACAATTTGTTTACATTTTTACAACATTTAAACAATTTCCCCCTCAAGTACAGGAAGTCCAAGCTCAAGTACAAGCTCAAGTGCAAGCTATTTTAAAAGCTCAACTGCCTACAATCCTTCAAGGCTTGAATTCAAACTAGTCCAATTTCGTCATAAAAGGTCAGTATATACATTGCAATTTATGATCTATTCAATTGTTTCTTATTTTTATAATTGTTTAATAAATGGAGACTTTATACATGTATTTGACTTTGACATATTTCATCCTTGAATACTAATTTGTGTTTAATTCTGTCTATTTGCAGGTATTAAGGACAATATTTCACTATGAAGAAATTGACTCACGATGCAATATTTCATGAACTTGTGACCTACTTTTACATTTATTGTTGGTTTATTTAATTGTTTGGCTACAGTTCTTTGGACTGATTTTTATTTTGAAATCGTATTTTCCAGTTAGACAATTATGTAAATGATATTTCTATTGATTTGGATATATGATTTGTTTGTTGATGGTTTCTTATACGCGTGGATTGCAAAAATCAAAACATATACAGCTTGAAGAAAAGGACAAAAAGGAAAAACTATTGACAATATAGATTGCAACTATATGCATGATGGATATCGTCACAATATTATTAATTATAATTAATTTATAACTAAAAAATAATCTAATAATAATTTATTGTGATAAGTTTAAAGTTTTATTGACAACTATTCTTTATTTTACTAAAATTATAATTGTGACAACTGTCAAGAAATTCTAGTGATAATAATTATTTTGTCACAAAAGCAATGGGTCTAGTGACAAGAATTGTCCGTGACTATAGTGTTAGATTTTAGTAACAAGAATTCTTTGTCACTATAATATTGAGTTTTTGTGACAACGATTATATGTGACTAAAATATATAGTTTTAGTGACAAAATGCATGTGTGGCTAAAATATGGTGGTTTAGTGGCAAATATTTTATGCGACTAAAAGGTAGAGCTTTAGCGACAACATTAATATGTCACTAAATAGTAGCATTTTAGCGACAACAATAATGTGTCACTAAATAATAGAGTTCTATTGTCAACAATAATGCATCACTCAATAATAGTATTTTAGTGACAAATATCATATGCGGCTAAAAATATAAGGTATAGTGATAACGAGGGAGGGTTATGTAGGACCCTCTATTATATGAGTACGTAGGACCAGATCCAAGCCGTAAATAAATTGATTTCAATTGCTGAGATTAATCCTGCTTATTTGCTGATAAATCATTCGAAACAGCCAAAGGAAGGTAGATTAGTCCATATAATAATAAGTTATGGTAGCTAAATCTAGTAAATCCCACTAAAATAGGATGAGTTACAATCAAAGTCCACCAAATCTGTTATTGAAATAAATCGTTCACTTCATTTCACCTTCTCCACCGTTCTTCTGTAACTGAGATAGTCTCCCAATTCACTGAAAATTCGTCATTTGCAGCACTGAATCAAGAAAGAAAAGAATGGATGACACATATGAAGAAAGCTTCAATACTAAAGAAGAACAAGATAACACTTTTTCTTGCCTTCGAAATTGTTTTCATTGTCCATTTTTTACTAAATTCCCTTAAAATTTGATTCGTATTTTTTCCTAAAATCAATGATTCGATCAATCATTTTCATTTTTTTTTTTTTGTAATTATTACCCAACAATATGCTTATGCGTGTCTGTATGCCTTGAAAATAACATGCTTACAAATGTGAACTTCTTGGTAGTCCAGAAAAGGACATATCTTCATCCCATTTTTTTTGTGTGTATGTTTACCCAGTGAGTTGCTTAATCGTTATGGTAAATGTGCTTTCAATTGCCTATAAATGTGCTTATGAGTACCAACATACTTTCGAACACCTAAAATTTAGTTCCTCGTCCACGTTTTTTTTCCTCATATTAACCCAGAAAGTTTCTTATTCGTATCTATAATATTGCTTATTTGTGAATACTAATATGCTTATAATTATGAACATATAGCTGAAGCATGAAATTTAATTCTTCGTCCCCATTTTTTTCTTTAAAAAATGTATATGATATGATCGAAAATACATTTTTTATGTGCTTGAATTGCTTGCTGTCATGAATAAAACATGTTGCTCACATTTGTTCGGTGTTATAACCGATCAGATTAATTGATCATTATTTAGGTTGTATGAACTGAAATTATTTGATTACGACGTCGTTTGTTCTGATCTTGTGCTTTGCTTATATATGAGTATAAAATTGCTTATAATAATTGACCATTATGCTAACGTGTTTTCAAAATCTTGCTTAATTATTTCTTTTGTTGAGACAATTGTAATTGCAAGTGTTCCGCAGAACAGATTGAAATAACAACGGATTCGTCTCCGAATTGGATACCAGAATGTGATGAACATCTGACTCCAAAAGAAGGGATGAATTTTGATAGTGTCAAGAGCGGAATACAATTCTACAAGGATTATGGGCGTGCCACCGGATTTGATGTGAGAATTAGTACAACCAAACGCTTCCACAGTGGTATAATACGCATGCAATACGTAGTTTGCAGCCGCGAAGGGTTCAAAAAGGTTAGCAACTCATCTGCATCTCATGAAGAAACAGAGCTAAATGATGATGAAGTCTCACAAGTGAGACACAGAAAACCGACAAGGGTGGGATGCAAGGCACGTTGCGTGTTCCAAGCCATTGAATCTGGTTCTTACACAGGAAAAAGTTTTGAAATCCGGCACACGCATTCATTGACGCCTTGGGGGTGTCTGGGACACTTTCTAAAGGCGAATAGGAATTTAAATTTGGCTCACCAAAAATTCATCCTAAGTCGTATAAAAGCAAACATTGGGCCAACGAAAACTTATCGACTGTATAAGGAGATGGTTGGAGGGTATTCGAATGTAGGCGCACTGCCAATCGACTTTAAAAATTTCAAGAGAGAGCTTGTAATGCCCCGAAATTTTGGACTATAAATTATGTGCAAATATTCATTTTTCCGTATATATTTTTTTTTCCATAAGAAACTTGAGAAACAGATACATTCATTTTGCCGAATACTTTTTTTTAACATAAGAAACAAAACTCGTTATAGCGAGCCGTTTAATTTTTCAAAACAAATAATTATAGCGGAAGCAATCGCATAACATATTTGGAATAAAATTTGACATCTACATATAATTCTAACAGACCACTTGATAGTGAAATACTTTGAAAAATATCGCGTTCATACTTTTATTTATAAGAGAAAATAGGCTTGTTAATATATTTCATTTTAAAATTCAATAGCAATAGCGGAAATAATTTATAAAGTGTAGAAAATTAATATATTCATTTATTTATAAGAAATTCGCACATTTACAAAAATAAATATCCCGTTTAGTCTATTTGCATAAATAAACTTAGAAAATCATAATAATTCAATAATTTCTTGTTTAATTAAAATCACCATTTAAAAATAAAAAGGACATTACTCCAATAGTTTCATAGGCCACCCATTATCCACCGCCAATAACCATCGCCGACTCCTGAACCTGAAAAGTTTGTTATATGTGGGGTGAGCGACACAGCTCAGTGGAGTATAAATTGTCCAAGCTAAATACACAGATATCTCACATAGGCATGCAAATACAATCCAATAGGACATAGCATAAATCTTTTGAAAAACCGTAGACATAGACATGGGTAGCACTGCAGGGGTTCCACCTGAGGGATACATCGACCCCGGACCTCTTGAGTCCCTGGCTCATGGGGCCTAAGAATCGTATCTTACATATTCATGCAAAATAATCTAAGCATTTAACAAGGACAATAAAGTTTAGAAAACAAACCCCACCTTGAACGTAGCTTTAAAAATTTAGTAGAGCCTAGAAGTGTCGTATGCAAGCACGCCTAATCCTCGCTCGATAAATTGCCTAATCAAGTAGAAAATAATACTAGTTAAAATCCTCGAATATTCTAAACTTAAACTTAAAAATAATAATCTAAAAATCCTAATTTAGGGGCTTAATAGGATATAAAAATAGAATCGAAGGTGAATTGGAATCAAAATAAAATTGGAATTTAGAAAGCAAATTTGATGGTTTGGGGTTGAAGGGTAAATCATTCGATAGTGTATGGGGACCACATCCCCAAAATTCCTCCTTCTCCTTTTCTTCTTCCCCTCCCATGCGTACATCACCATCATCTTTCATCTCTATTTTCTCTCTTACTTTCCTTTTTCTTCTCTCTTTTTTTTTTTTCTTTCCCTTTTTCCCCACCTTTTCCTACCTTTCCTATTCGGTCAAACCTATCCTACCCAAAGTCCCAAATCCCTCTTTTCTTCTCTTTTTTTCATCAACAGCAAACATCATCTCTTCTCTTCTTTCTTTTTTTTTTCTCTTCCCTTTCTTTTCTTCTGTTTCTTTTTTCTTTTCGAACCAGCAACAGCCCTCCCCCCTTTTTCTCTCCTTTTTTTTTTCTTCTCCCAACTCATCCCCAAATCTCCTTTATTTATCTCAAATTCAATAACCCCCTCACCCCTAATCCTCGACCATCTACTCATCTACACCAACATAACCAGTGCCAAAAACAGCGACATGGTATCGGATTTCGGCTCAGACGTGAATTGGGATAATCTGGGCGGTCGGTTTATACATATATATTGTTTTTTTTTCACGTGGCTCGAGTTCGGGATTTCAGACCGGCGGCTGGGTTCGGGATTAAGGCTTACGGTTGTTGGTGAATTTCGTGGGTGGTGGCTCGGTTTCGGCCTGAATCGGAGATTTTGGGCCAGCGGCGATGTTTGGGCTTCGGGTTCTGGGCTCGTTATTTTGATGTGAGGGCTTTGGGTTTGTGTGTTGACTGTTTTCCGGCGATTTTCGGGTTCTGATGGTCGGGCATTGGGTTTGGTTTGAGATAGTTTCGTAACACCCTTCTTTTTTCTCCATTCTATCGTTAAATCCCTCTGAAATTGGATTGTTTGGGCTGAAGGTTTGCTGGAAGGGACGATGGATAGAAAATTTGGACTGAATGTTGGTAGAATTGGAATTGAAGATTGACGGTATTGACAGAAAATTGAATAAAGGAAGAAATATTTTAAAGAAGTTTGAGGTATTACCTTGGTTGTGATTTGGAATTGAAAGGAATTTGCATAGCTTTTCTGTTGGATTAGAGAGTGCACCGTGAAATTAATGAGACTAAGGGATTATATATACAATAACTTATGGATATAATAACTTAGGGCTAGGAGTCTCAAGATTACAGGACTTTTAAAAATCGAATTCAAGGATAAGGCTGGATCCCCTTTTTTTCTTTCTTTCTTTTGATATCGACAATTTTTG
The DNA here is from genome assembly GCA_016081115.2 of Rehmannia glutinosa. Classification (NCBI taxonomy): domain Eukaryota; kingdom Viridiplantae; phylum Streptophyta; class Magnoliopsida; order Lamiales; family Orobanchaceae; genus Rehmannia; species Rehmannia glutinosa. The sequence continues at coordinate 37,446,102 of CM071931.1, read as the reverse complement.
TAAGAGGATAAGAGAAAAATTATGGAATTAACAGAGCTTTGGAATCGGTAAAATCTTTATCGGAATTTTCTGGAATTAATAATGGGCTAGAATAATATAGGGCTAGAATAATATTGGATTAGTCTTGAAATTGGGCTAATAGAAAATAACTAATGGGCTGTAGTAACAATTGTAAAAAAATTGAATTTGGACCAATAGGAGTTTTGGGCTTAATTAAATTGGATTAAAACAATAATAAGAGTTTAAGCCCCTAAATAACTAAAATTTTCATCTAATAATATCACAATCTTAATAAAAGGCCTAAATAAAATCTCGGATATTACATACTATCCCCCTTAAAAATAATTTCGTCCTCGAAATTCAATTAACTTACCAAAGTCAATAACTTCTAAATATCTTACTAGGATCTCGTCCTCTCATTCCTAAGGTGTCTCGTCATGGCTCAATTGTTGCTTAATAATTGTGTTATAATCAAACTCCACTAAGGGTAAATATGCCTCCAATTTACTCTGGAAATCTGAAATACATGTCTCTTAGAATTATATCGTCCTTCCAGTTTATCCATCCGTCTATAGATGCTATCGCCCACTAAAATTTTACTTTATTCCCATTTATAATGCAAGCTTCTCCAAATATTCAAAGTGAACTAGTATCTCTATCTGATATCCTTACTATTTCTCATATGTACAATTAGGGAAATTGATCTAAGCCATATGTCATCTGCAAAAAGTGTGTAGATTTGGCCAAGGTCAAAATTAATCCATATCGTGAATTTTATTAGTTGGTCGTGACTAACTTACGACAAAGTCAATATCTATATACTCCCAACTTCCCTTCGAGGGTATCAAGTATCTTAGCAAAAATCTAGAAAGATGTTGGCGTTTGACCTTAACTTGTTGACGTATCATGCATCTATCCACAAAGTTCTGGTAGTTTTTATCATATTCCTCCACCAAAAATACATTTTGTGTAACTCGTTAAATCTTCGTAACTCATAGGTGAGCGGTGTATGATATACAATATGCTTATCATAATATCTCAATTCTTAGTTATTCATCCCTAGATATAATCAAAATTCCTTCATAGCCTAATGCACCATTAGAAGCTAAAACAAATATGTTGAGGTTTTCAATTAGACCACGGTTTCTCATCTTGCATAAAACTTATAAGTCACTTGATCCTCGTTAATCTTATCTGTAAGTACAAGTCGTTCAACCATTGTTGCAATAATTGATTTCATTTCAATCCACTAAAAGGTGTTACGATCTCGGTTCTCAACTTAGCAAACTCTTTCATCAAGTGTTCTTATTATGTTGGTCAACTCTCCTTTTAATTCTTGAAAATCTTCATCACACTTCTCTGTCCCTTGGAACTTCTCAAATTTCCTCGTCAATCTGGTCATTGGTATTGTCATACCCAAAAACAAATCATTCTATAAACCTTATGTAATACCTAGAGAGTCATAGGAAACCCTAAACATCATAAATGTCATTATCAACAACTTCAGCTTTAACCAGGTCGACTTATACGGTCAACTTGACCAATAAATATTACACAGTCTAACCACAACTTAAACTTATTGAAATTCAGTGGGTGATACCGAGACCTCAAATCGATCCTAAATAAGACACTAACTTCTTTAAATAATCAAGTGAATCGTTCATCATTAGCACTGGGTACTTGTTTTGTAATCCAATAAATTCTCCATATAATCAATATACTCCATAGATCCATCTTATCTTAACAAACATGATTGGCTCTCCTCATAATGATACTCTAAGTCAGATAAGTCCTTTAACAAATAATTCTTGTAATTGCACATTTAACTCTTTATAATTTATTTAGCGCCATCCTAGGGGTGAATTTTGATACCGTGTCATCCCAAGTAAAAAGTCAATGGTGGATTCTATTTGTCTATCCAGTGGACTCCCAAATAAAAATTCCTAAAAAATATATTTCATAGTCTCGAATAACATAATTAGCAAATTGACCATCAAGCCAAAATATCGGTAACTTACTGTACTATCCAAATACCTCAAAACAATTTCTTTTCTTAAACTTTCTATTGCCCTTTTTCCTGATCACAACTCGGGGTATTATACTAGCCTCTTTGTTAAAGTAGAAAATAAATCAATCATCTATATGCATTAGAACACTATCTCCTTATATACACTGTATATCCCTCGGCTCTAACTATGTTAGTCCATGCCTAAGATCCGAAAAAAAATTGTTCATTCATATAAATCAATTTCTAAATTCAGTCTACTAACATCCAGTTTCACGACTTTAGACATCCAAATAATAAAAATTACCTTTCCAAATGATCATAAATATCTCAAATTGTTATCATTAACTCTTGGAATAAGATCATCTCGCAAATTGTGAATATTAAACTCAAAGCTACAAGTGTCTATCTAAAATCCATGTTTCTAGTGATCTACTCATAATCAGTCCTAACCTTCTAGATCACCTCGATTTGTATATTCGTATTGAACCTCAAGTATTCTATCACAATGGTCCTCTTGGGTCCTCTAGAGTTTGTATTAGCCTCTCTATTTCTCTATAGAATTCATCAATATCTCGTAAGAGTCCAATAGTCATATTCTATCGTATGTGCTATGCATCCATGAAATATATTTGAATCATTTTTTTCTTTCGCAATAGAAATCATGTAATTTGTCGATAGCAGTAGCAATGGAAACAAGAATAGCAGTAGCAGTAGCAATTGCAGTAGCAGTAGAAGTAGCAATAGAACATTTGAAAATTTAACTTCGTACCTTGGCTTTGGAGTTGGCGTGGCATAGCGGTGGTGGATTCGTAGCTCTTTCCATTTATTAAAAAAAATTCTAATTCATTTATCAGAGTACACACACGAAAATTACACGTATTTATTCTTGCAAGTCTACAGGAAGGTAGACTGCTCCGATACCACCGTAACGCCCGAAATTTTGACTATAAATTATGTGCAAATATTCATTTTTTATATATTTTTTTTTCCATAAGAAACTTGAGAAACAGATACATTCATTTTGCCGAATACTTTTTTTTAACATAAGAAACAAAACTCGTTATAGCGAGCCGTTTAATTTTTCAAAACAATAATAATTATAGCGGAAGTAATCGCATAACATATTTGGAATAAAATTTGACATCTACATATAATTCTAACAGACCACTTGATAGTGAAAGACTTTGAAAAATATCGCGTTCATACTTTTATTTATAAGAGAAAATAGGCTTGTTAATATATTTCATTTTAAAATTCAATAGCAATAGCGGAAACAATTTATAAAGTGTAGAAAATTAATATATTCATTTATTTATAAGAAATTCGCACATTTACAAAAATAAATATCCCGTTTAGTCTATTTGCATAAATAAACTTAGAAAATCATAATAATTCAATAATTTCTTGTTTAATTAAAATCACCATTTAAAAATAAAAAGGACATTACTCCAATAGTTTCATAGGCCACCCATTATCCACCGCCAATAACCATCGCCGACTCCTGAACCTGAAAAGTTTGTTATATGTGGGGTGAGCGACACAACTCAGTGGAGTATAAATTGTCCAAGCTAAATACACAGATATCTCACATAGGCATGCAAATACAATCCAATAGGACATAGCATAGATCTTTTGAAAAACCGTAGACATAGACATGGGTAGCACTGCAGGGGTTCCACCTGAGGGATACATCGACCCCGGACCTCTTGAGTCCCTGGCTCATGGGGCCTAAGCAACTGTACTACATATTCATGCAAAATAATCTAAGCATTTAACAAGGACAATAAAGTTTAGAAAATAAACCCCACCTTGAACGTAGCTTTAAAAATTTAGTAGAGCCTAGAAGTGTCGGATGCAAGCACGCCTAATCCTCGCTCGATAAATTGCCTAATCAAGTAGAAAATAATACTAGTTAAAATCCTCGAATATTCTAAACTTAAACTTAAAAATAATAATCTAAAAATCCTAATTTAGGGGCTTAATAGGATATAAAAATAGAATCGAAGGCTGAATTGGAATCAAAATAAAAATTGGAATTTAGAGGCAAATTTGATGGTTTGGGGTTGAAGGGTAAATCTGCCAATAGTGTATGGGGACCACATCCCCAAAATTCCTCCTTCTCCTTTTCTTCTTCCCCTCCCATACGTACATCATCATCATCTTTCATCTCTATTTCTCTCTCTTACTTTCCTTTCTTCTCTCTCCTTTTTCTTTTTTTTTTCTTTTTTTCTTTCCCTTTTTCCCCACCTTTTCCTACCTTTCCTATTCGGTCAAACCTATCCTACCCAAAGTCCCAAATCCCTCTTTTCTTCCCTTTTTTTCATCAACAACAAACATCATCTCTTCTCTTCTTTCTTTTTTTTTCTCTTCCCTTTCTTTTCTTCTGTTTCTTTTTCTTTTCGAACCAGCAACAACCCTCCCCCCTTTTTCTCTTTTTTTTTTTTCTTCTCCCAACTCATCCCCAAATCTCGTTTATTTATCTCAAATTCAATAACCCCCTCACCCCTAATCCTCGACCATCTACTCATCTACACCAACATAACCAGTGCCAAAACAGCGACATGGTATCGGATTTCGGCTCAGACGTGAATTGGGATAATCTGGGCGGTCGGTTTTTACATATATATTGTTTTTTTTTCACGTGGCTCGAGTTCGGGATTTCAGACCGGGAATAAAAAAAAACCGATCTACTTTCATTTGGTATTTTGGCCGAAATTCCTTGCCTCCTCGATACTCTATCTGAAGCGAGTTTTCAAGAAACTGCTCCTGGGTTCGGGATTAAGGCTAACGGTTGTTGGTGAATTTCGTGGGTGGTGGCTCGGTTTCGGGCTGAATCGGAGATTTTGGGCCAGCGACGATGTTCGGGCTTCGGGTTCTGGGCTCGTTATTTTGATGTGAGGGCTTTGGGTTTGTGTGTTGACTGTTTTCTGGCGATTTTTGGGTTCTGACGGTCGGGCATTGGGTTTGGTTTGAGATAGTTTCGTAACACCCTTCTTTTTTTTCCATTCTATCGTTAAATCCCTCTGAAATTGGATTGTTTGGGCTAAAGGTTTGCTGGAAGGGACGATGGATAGAAAATTTGGACTGAATGTTGGTAGAATTGGAATTGAAGATTGACGGTATTGACAGAAAATTGAATAAAGGAAGAAATATTTTAAAGAAGTTTGAGGTATTACCTTGGTTGTGATTTGGAATTGAAAGGAATTTGCATAGCTTTTCTGTTGGATTAGAGAGTGCACCGTGAGATTAATGAGACTAAGGGATTATATATACAATAACTTATGGATATAATAACTTAGGGCTAGGAGTCTCAAGATTACAGGACTTTTAAAAATCGAATTCAAGGATAAGACTGGATCCCCTTTTTCTCTTTCTTTCTTTTGATATCGACAATTTTGGTAAGAGGATAAGAGAAAAATTATGGAATTAACAGAGCTTTGGAATCGGTAAAATCTTTATCCGAATTTTCTGGAATTAATAATGGGCTAGAATAATATAGGGCTAGAATAATATTGGATTAGTCTTGAAATTGGGCTAATAGAAAATAACTAATGGGCTGTAGTAACAATTGTAAAAAAATTGAATTTGGACCAATAGGAGTTTTGGGCTTAATTAAATTGGATTAAAACAATAATAAGAGTTTAAGCCCCTAAATAACTAAAATTTTCATCTAATAATATCACAATCTTAATAAAAGGCCTAAATAAAATCTCGGATATTACTGAGCTGAAAGCTTACGTCTGTGGAGCCGATGCATAGCTTATTATAGATAAGTTTTTGAAAAAGATTGAAGTTTGTCCAAATACAGCATTCAACTATGACGTTGATGAAAACGACCAACTTACACGATTATTTTGGGCTGATCCAATGTGCAAGCAAAACTACAGAATGTTCGGGGATATTATATCTTTTGATGCAACATACAACACTAACAGGTACGGGTGCAATCCCAACATAATTCATGCTCATTCCTCTTTTTTTAAATGAGTCCACAATAATGCATAACAAAAAAGAAAAGGCTACTTACGAGTTGCTTTCATACTGCATAAGAAGATATATAATTTTACGAAGAAAATGACCATTTCGTTACAGCATTTATTGATGTGTGTATATGCATACAAATTTAATATAAGCTGCTTATATATTAGTCGAATGTTGCTTATGTACTATAAAAAAATTGCATGCGTCCGAACTTGAAAGAAATTTCTTATTTTGGGAAAAAAGGAGACTGACTTGTCACAACAAACATAGGTACAAAATTGTTTTCGCACCGTTCACTGGTGTGGACAACCATAGAAGATGTGTTACATTTGCGTCTGGGTTACTTCTGAAGGAAGTTGAAGAATCGTATGTCTGGATATTCGAAAATTTCTTAAAGGCAATGGGGCATGAGCCAACATACATAGTTACTGATCAAGATCCCGCAATGAAAAATGCTATTAAAAAGGTTTTCAAGAACAGTATTCACCGACTATGTATGTGGCATATCATGGAAAAGGTTGGTGCGAAGGTGGGGCATACTTTGCTTAAGGACGAGGAATTAATGGAAAGATTGAATCGCATTGTTTGGAGTAACTACATCGAACCTCCAAAATTTGAGGAGAGATGGGCACAGTTGATGAATGATTACCAGCTGACTTCGCATTCATGGTTCGCACTTATGTTTGAAATCAGAAAATCGTGGATCCCCGCTTATTTTAATAATGTGCAGTTGAGCGGATTACTCATAACCACGTCAAGATCGGAAAGTGCTAACAACTGGTTCGGGAGTTTCACCAACCCACAAGTTAGTCTAGTGGAATTTTTCATGCACTACGATAGCGTTATAGAAGCTCAGAGACATGTCGTAGACAAACTGAACAACGAGATAGAATCCAGCTTGCCCAAATGCAAAACACAATTAGAAATTGAGAAACATGCATCAGTTGTGTATACTAGAAGCAAGAAAGTGTTTTTTTCTTTGTGAGCGCCGAAATCGAATCATCTTGTTACAAGTGCGTGACAATGGAAATCAACAACGGGGCTGACACCTGCACTTATAAAATCAAGGACGTGGAAATAGGAGTCTTTACAGTGGTTTCGTATATAAATGACGATATGATGGAATGTAGTTGCAAAATATTTCAGCGTATCGGGCTTGTATGTCGTCACATTTTCTCGCTACTAAAAGAGGCCGATAAAATCCCAGCCAAATATATTCACAAAAGATGGGCGAAAAATGCATCCATGCTACGGTGTCAAAACAATGATTCGTTGAAGAATTTCGGATCAGATATGCAGTGTGAAACAATGATCCAACAGATTTGGTCTGACATTCACTATTGTTTGATTCTATCAAATGACGACAAGTCCAAGATTGAATCCCTGTCAAGGATCATAAAAGATCATAAAGAACACTTGTTGAAGGATCAACAAACTGATTCCCATTTGGTGAACAAACAAACATTGATCGAAGGATTCGTTGGGGACAAAACCCAGCTAGGCCTTGTAGTGTTGCTGCCAACACAGGCCAAAAATAAGGGGAGCGGAAGTCGAGTCAAAAGCTGACTTCAGAGTCAGAAGGAGAAAGCAATAAAGGCTGGACATAAAATGAAGAGACGTTGTGGGAAATGCGGAGAAATAGGTTCGCACAATAGCAGAACGTGCGACAAGTAGTTGATGTTTTTTTTTTGGAGTGCATGTTTGAGACTGCTTATTAAAGCATTTGATACTGCTTATTTATTCATATTTTATCGCTTATTTTTTTAGGTTTATTTTAGATTTTGTACTTATTTATTTCATATACCTAAAATTTGTTCCTTGAAACTAAAAAAAAGGCATGTGCTCGATAATAAATATTGTGACTGCTTGTTTAATTTTTTTACCTTGCACTTTGATTATTTACTAACAATATAAAATAACATGATATACATGCTTACAAAAACATTAAAATCTACTTGCACATCATTTGAATCATGCTTAAACACATTTGAATACTGCTATATAGTATGCGATACTTGATAAGTTATAATATTTGAAATAGTGCTAACAAGACAAATGATTTCTGCTTGCACAACGTTTGAATTCTGCTTACGAAACATTTGTATACTTGAAAAAGTTAAAACATTTGAATATTGCTTACAGTGCAGTTGATTTCTGCTTACAAAGAAGAAGAACACTGCTTAAAAAATATTTGAAGTAATGCTAGAAACATTATAACATACCATAAAAATTAATGCTTACAATAGAGTAAAATTCTGCATATTTACCACTTGAATTCTGCTTACATAGGCACTAATCAAAAAAACATTCAAAACATCACTAAAAAGTACTTCAAAGACCAAGCAAATTTACCGTGTCTGGAAAATTGCTAAAAAGTACTTCAAATATCAATAAAAAGTACAAAACAAATAAAATATTTCGGATTGATCTTATTTCGTTTTGGCAAACTCCTTCACTCGTCCCATTACCGCCTCCCTAAGATCATTCATTGAGTCCAGGCATATTGCAGCTACGTACTTTCTACGCATCATCAATAGTTGCGCCTCGTCGTGTTTTCGGAGCCCGCTATCCCAGATTTTGATCCCACCTCCCATATAGGTCTCCATATGGCGCATTGCGGAAATACCACAATCAACTTTATTATCCTTGTCCCTTCAGGGCATGCACAAACGAGAGGCAGTCGATTGCTGGATCGCACGAGCAATTGATGGGAAACCCTTTGTTGATAGGTATTGCGAAAATACTTGTCGTTGTCTAGAAAAAAATATATATTTGAATTAGTCAAATAATAAAGAATGAAAAAATATATTCAATCATCTATAGAGACGAACTGACCAATTTATCAGGAACGCCATTGTATTTGAGGGTTTTGTTGCCGCCAACCGAGGAGTTGTCTAATACATGGCAGACCTTTTTTTTAACGTCGAAGCATACCACGAAAAAATGTTCGCTCTTGAATATCGGGAAGAAGAACTACACAATGGGTAACAAAAATGATAGGGTCACGAATAAAAAAAATTAAGCCTCACCATATCATACATACCAACTGGATCTCCTCCATCCTGCTCGCACTGGAGTCGCTAAACTCGACGTCGAAGCTTTCGCTGAATGTCTTAACCAATTCACTCGAAATCGACGCCTTGCTGGGCATTACAATTGTGAATGTCTACAATAAACATATCAATAAATTAGCAGTAATTAACCACTGGCAAGCAACATTTAATGCATACATAAGCATTGTTCATAACAGACACAAGCAACCTATTATACATAAAGATATAATGGAACAAATAGCAATAAGCATAATGCATAACATGAATACGCATAATTCAAACCCAACATAAGCATAATTATAATCCATGAATTCACCTATACATTAGCATAATGGAAAGCATTCCTAAGCATATTGTGATATATCCATAAGCATAATCTACAAAAACAGAGGATCATCATGGATACTACTTACAAAAAGCATATAAACAAATCAAACCTCATACATCACAAAATTATCTACCAAAAATTGCGGGTGAAAACATACAGTAGGATATGTCGTGGCAAAGAATCTAATTTGAGGGTTTTGTTGCCGCCAACCGAGAAGTTGTCTAATACGTGGCAGACCTTTTTTTAACGTCGAAGCATACCACGAAAAAATGTTCGCTCTTGAATATCGGGAAGAAGATCTACACAATGGGTAACAAAAATGATAGGGTCACGAATAAAAAAATTAAGCCTCACCATATCATACATACCAACTGGATCTCCTCCATCTTGCTCGCGCTAGAGTCGCTAAACTCGACGTCGAAGCTTTCGCTGAATGTCTTAACCAATTCACTCGAAACCAACGCCTTGCTGGGCATTACAATTGTGAATATCTGCAATAAAAATATCAATAAATTAGCAGTAATTAACCACTGGCAAGCAACATTTAATGCAGACATAAGCATTGTTCATAACAGACACAAGCAACCTATTATACATAAAGATATAATGGAACAAATAGCAATAAGCATAATGCATAACATGAATACGCATAATTCAAACCCAACATAAGCATAATTATAATCCATGAATTCACCCATACATTAGCATAATGGAAAGCATTCCTAAGCATATTGTGATATATCCATAAGCATAATCTACAAAAACAGAGGATCATCATGGATACTACTTACAAAAAGCATATAAACAAATCAAACCTCATACATCACAAAATTATCTACCAAAAATTGCGGGTGAAAACATATAGTAGGATATGTCGTGGCAAAGAATCTACGCGGAGAACTATTAGCCCTCAACGATTCTTTGCGGTTCAGGATAAACGACCAAGTATCCACAATAGACCCGCTGACGTACTGTCCGCCCTTCAGAGTCTCCATATCTTGTCTTGTTATATTAAATTCGCCACTACCAAATATGACTTCTTCCATGCGTGTTCATACAATTGCTCAAACTAAAAACTTCATAAAAAAACATTTTTTGAACTAAACAAAAAAAATAAACTTACGGTTCACCGACCAGATTTTCAAAATCCAGTTCGATACCATCATTTCATATTTTGTACATTCAGACAACACGCCAATCTGTAATGCATTCTCAATTTGCCCTCCCTCCATTTCATCATCACTTTTAACCTCCTCTTCTTCGTTGCCACTATCACCGCTTTCTTGTTCCAACTCAGCATCAACGGGATCCCCCTCATCATTGTCACTACTACCATCCTCATCATCGTCGCTCTTACCCTCATCCCCCTCATCCTCCCCCTCGCTGTCATCCTCCTCGTCGTCCTAGCCGTCACTGTCCCCGACACCGTCTCCAGTATCCACACCATCTCCGCCAACATCACGTGCCCCTCTAACCCCACCCTGTTAATAAAACAAAAAAAGCAACAACACACATCAGTACAACACAAAAAACTGACATTCTATTCATAGTAAAGCATTTTTGTGATGCTGTAAGCGGGGTATACCGGATGTTAAAGTAATAACAGAAAATAAAGCTCAGAAAATCTTACATCCCTGCACACAGTTGTATCAGTCTCTTGGGTAACACCCAAGCTAAAACTTGGCAAATCTTCCACACCCTTTTCGTACTCGTCCCTACGACCAAGTGCAAGCTCAACTTTTTCGACTGCGGCTATCGTCTCAGGATTATTCTAAAAAGCTTCGTTTAGCTGCGTCTCGTTCATATCGTCAACATGGGGTCCGCTCGCGTCCAATGTATGCTTACTAGCTGAGCATATAACCATCCTCGCCGAATCTTGTAATTTGCAAAAGTCTGCGCCGCCTATCATCTCTTTTGGAGCATTCTGAAACAATGCGATTATGTCGACCACATATGTAGCAAGGCCTGATAACTTCTGCAGCACTCTTGATTTATACTCTTTTCCAAAAGTTATCAGACCAAAATGTCAGTTACATGAGAAATATTTATAGCACTCCATAGCATGATTTACACTTCATCATTATTTGTAAGCATTATTAGCAACATATATAAGCATAATTTGCAAAACCATAAGCAGTCCAAAAACATAAGACAAGAATAAAAAAATACAAGTAATTAATACTTTATTATTCTGTAAGCATTAGTAGCAACACAGATAAGCATAATTGGCAAATATCATAAGCAATCCAAAACATTAGACAAAAAGATACAAAAAATGCAAATAATTAGATACTTCATCGTTATGTAAACATTATTTGCAACACATATAAGCAGATTTGGCAAAACTCATAAGCAAAATAAAAAAATTAGACATAATATACAAAAAACATCATTCTGTGAGCAATATTAGCACCACATATAAGATGAACTGTCATATGTCATAAACAATATTTCAGCATATTTGAGAGAATCCAAAAAATACAATAATATACACATTTGTAAGCATTTGAGCAACATATATAAGCACATTTGGCAAACATAATAAGCATTATTAACTAGAAATGTATGCAAGGATTACAACAATCAAATACTCCATCATTTTCTAATATAAGCAATATTAACTACATATATAAGCATATTTTTCATCTATCACAAGCATTAAATCAAAATGGATTCATCCAACCAAACAAAATTAAAAATTATACCTCGTAACTCTCGATCCCGGACGACGCGCCAGCCTTCGCTGACTGACTTCCTACCAGCCCAATGTCAACTGCACCCGACCCTTCGTTCAAAACCGCTGTACGGAGCGGTTCCGCCAAATGACCCTGCCCAAACCCACCTTCTTTCATCTCCTTGCGTACCCTTTTCCGGATGATCTCAGAAGTCCAACCTCTAATACTGGGGAGAGTTCTAGCCACGTCCCTAGTATAGAAAACAACCCTATCCAAATAAAAAACCTACACAAACAACAAAAATTAGAAAAGTATGCAAGGTAGTGATAAAAAAATGTAAAACAATAATAATTTACCACTTACCGATAAAAACAAAAGGGGCCCATTGAACATAATTTTCTTTCCTTCTCCCCAACGTGCACGGTTTGTCACCAGCATATTAATCGTGTACTCGTACCATCTAAGGTTGCGAATATTCTGAACATTCTCCAGGTTGTCCATTATGAGGGGGTTAACATAACCAATAGGGTTATTCCCGATAATCAAACAGTCCACCAGGGCAACAAAGTACCTCTTAAACTAGTCACCTCCATCCTCAAATTTAACATCTTCGTAGCTACGTGTTTTGTCGTGATGTGGTTGTTAGGCTTGTTAAAAATTTCTAGCCATTCTTTATAAAGTTCACATCCCCCTGCTTTGTTCTTTCGTTCAATATTCACACTACCATTTGAGATTCCCAGAACCCGTTCCACATCCGTGGCGCCTATGTGAATTTTTTTCCCCTTCGATATCACCAGTTCACAGCTGATTGGATTGAAAATTTTAACCAGCCAGTAAGTTAATTGTGCCGGTATTTCCATGATCTTCATGTGCAACAGGCCACCGAACCTAATCTCGTTAACCGCAGCCGTCTGTGCAGGGTTCAATTTCTTAATAACTTTGGCGAACCTCCTCAGCGTTGATCTCGTACAAAGTCTGGGATATTTGGATTCTTCATCATTCTGGCTACCGTCTAGCACTTTTTTACCTTTGTCCTTCCCCCCCTTTTTCTTACTCGGCTCTGCAGCAACATCAATATCTGCCGCCTTCCTCTTCTTGCTCACTTTATCCAATGTTCCTTTACACTTCTTGCTCTCCTTAGTCATTTCCAAAAGAAACACTAACAAAAATAAGGTGGTGAATAGTCATTTAGTTGTCTCATATTAACAGGAAACAAACTTAAAGCATACTACATAAGATAAGTAAGCATGATATAGAATGTGAGCAAGCATAATTGTCAACACCAATAAGCAGTACACATCATCAACATGCAAACCTACCAGACTTGGAAAAAAAGGTGGGAAATGCAGAATTATCAGCAACAAAAATGTATTTAAAAATCCCATAAGAGCCAACTATACCAGCCTTAAGCATACTATATAAGATAAGTAAGCATAAGCATAATTCTGAACACCAATAAGCATACTATATAAGATAAGTAAGCATTATATAGAATGTGAGTAAGCATAATTCTAAACACAAATAAGCAGTACAAAGCATCAACATGCAAAACTACCAGATTTGGAAAAAAATGTGGGAAATGCAGAGCTATCAGCAACAAAAATGTATTTAAAAATCCCATAAGAGCCAACTCTACTAGACTTCATTTTTCCAGATAATAAAGACAAGGGATAATTACAAAAAGTACCCCTGAGATTTGACCTAATTACAAAAAAACCCAGCTATCTTTAAAACTTACAAAAAGCACCCCTGATGTTTGATTTAGTGTTAAAATTAGGGGGTAATCCGCAATGATTTTACAAATATGAATGAGGATTTTAAAATATATTTCAAACCTCAGGGGTACTTTTTGTAATTATCCCTAAAGACAATTTAAAACAAAAACACAGCAAAGTCCTAACCATTCCGTACATACTTGGATATATATAAGCATACTATAAAACATACATAAGAGATATTGTTGCCTCATTAAAGCAAACAACCAACACTTGTGAAAAACAAAGATGTGACCATGGTTATTGACAAGCAATATGCAATTTTTGGCTCAATAAAAACTATCTCCCCATAGTTATGACAAACTAGGAAAATACTAATTTCCACCATTTCCCCTTATAAGCATTATTCATAACAATCATAAGCATATTTAACAACAAAATATATGCAATGTTAAAATCAAATCCACCAATAACAAAGATATTCTACATAAAAAATGCAATAAAAATAAAAAAAAGACGAAAATAAAAAGAGAAAAAAAGTTGCCCTACCTACACTGTTGCCGGGTCAGAAAAAAAATTCACAAAATTTGGTGTGTTCTTCAGCGAAACTGAGGGTTCCAAGACGCTTCTTCTGGGAAAAACAACAATGTCTGATTTTCGCCCTCACGCGGGAGTTTGATTCTCGATCAAAGATTTGGGGATTTTCGACCGAAGGGTTGGGGTTTTTCGCGAATGGTTAAGTTGGATATGGTTAGGACTTGGGATTGTTATTTCTCACTTTAAGGGAGGTTGTTTCACGATTTACAGAAGAAAGATGGTGGAAGACGGGAGACTTGTTTGCAGAGAAAGATGGTGGAAGATGGTTGAAACTTGTTTGCAGAGAGTGAATGTGGAAGACGGTAGCAAGGGGGGAAATGACTCTTCATTTACCAAATATTGTAAAGATATGCAGTATCTTGGATTTACACACGTCCATAACCGGTCCTATATTTTAGCCCACTACCAAAAATAATTTCCCTCCCAAAAATTGATTTAAATTAAAATTACCAATAAGCCCTTTTTTAAATTAAGTTACATATTAAATAATGGTAAAACCTGATTAATCTTAACCGTTTAAAAATTAAAGTTGTAATCTTTTAAATTCAAAAATTCAAAAGTATATTATCGATTCACCTTTAATTTGTAGATAGCAATGTCACATGGATAATCAATGCCACATAGATAATTATAAAGTAGACATGTTGAATTGGAAGAATGGGGAGTTGATACATGTCAAAGTTAATGAGGTGATGACATGTGTCAACTTTGTTTTCTCTTTTAGTATATATGATTGATATAATATATTATACACAAAAACTCCTGTAAGACCGTCTAACGGGTCTGAACCGTTAGACGGATCTGACCCGGATCCGCGCCCATAATAGTGGCAATTTTGTCATTTCGCCGGTAGTGGCATTTTTGTAATTTCTGTTAAGTGTTATTTGAACGTGCCTTTTCAATTTCAGTGGGCAAAAACATAGAACCGTCGTTTCACTTGATACTGATCGTGGCTTCTCAGTTACATCTCATCATTTCTCAACATTGCAAACAACCTACAGAGTTCTTCGTTCGTTCGAATCGGGAGAAAGAGTGCGTTCGTTGGTGGCGTTGGTCGTGAAGTTTTCGTTCATTTTCGTTCGAGTTTGAGTTCGAGTTTGACAGAAGAGCACATTTCCTTCGCATTTTTCGAAGTTCCTGTTCGTCAAATAAGGTAATGTTTGATTCATGCACCGGTTTAACTTTGAAAACGGTAGTTTTGTCCGTAGTGTTTAAAGTTTTGTGGTGATTTGTTTGATTTTTCGAATTCCAAACCCTATTTTCTAGTTTTTCATAGGTTTTTGTTATTTTCTGTTTGTTTATGTGTTTTTGTTACTGAACATTTAAGTTATACAAACATTTTCTTAAATGTATTAGTAGTTAGTTCATATTGTATTAGTTTTTATCATGTAAAGTATTAGGAATGATGTATATGTTTTCTTTGTTCTCAAGTTTACGCTTTTTTTTTGTTTTTTATGTTGGAGGTTTTTTTATTTTGTATTACTTGTTATTCTCAATTGTATTAGTTGTTACAAAGAAAAGTATTAGTGCAAAACCACAGTCCCCTGCTTTTATGTTGCTGTTCTGTTTTTCTTAAATTGTATTCGTAGTTTGTTTGAATAGTATATCTTTGTTTATGTAAAGTGTTAGTAATGATTTCTCTCTTTTTTATGGCATGTAGTGAAGTGTATATTATTGGTGGTTTTTGTATTAGTTGTTACTCTAAATTGTATTAGTTGTTAGATCGAAATGTATTAGTCCAAAACTATAGTGTCCTCGCTTATGTGTTCTTTGTTTTCGGTTTCTTTTAAATGTAGTACTTTACTCGAATAGTATTAGGCATTTCGAAATGTAATGATTACTCCGAATAGTCCGAATAGTGCTAGTTTTCTATTTCGTGGTGTTTTATGTTGTTGGTGCTTGCGGTAACAAGCAACTGTGTATATGTTTTCTTCATTGGATGTTTTTTAATTTTGTATTACTTGGCATTCTCAATTGTATTAGTTGTTACAATTGAAAAGTATTAGTGCAAAATCACATTCCCCGTTTTTTTTTTGTTGTTTTGTTTTTCTTTTAAATGTATTAGTAGGTTGTTTGAATAGTAATATCTTGTTATATAAAGTGTATATTATTGGGGATGTTTTGTATTAGTTGTTACTCTCAATTGTATTAGTTGTTACATCGAAATGTATTAGTCCATAACCATAGTGTCCTCGCTTATGTTCATTTCATTCGTGTTTCTTTTAAATCTTTGAATAAGTCTAGTTTTTGATTTCTTTGGTGTTTTTATGTGTTTGCGAGTAATAAAAATGGTGCGTATGAAGAGACCGGTGAAGAGGAGGTCAAAAATGCGATATTCCTCCATTATCTCTTGTTCCATACGATGACCCATCCTCCTCAAGTGAGGAATATATTCCACTGAAGAAGAAGTCGCAAGAGAAAAATCTTGCTTTGAAAAGAAAAGGAGCTAATACGTACTATACTTTCTTAACTTGAGTTTTTAGTGTCGCAATTTAAAGTATAAGCACTAACCTTTTTTTCCACATTTTTGCAGTGATTTTGTCACACAATGTAGACCGCGCGATGCGTGTGTGAAGTCATATCCAAACTTATCGATGCTCAAAAGAGAGACGTTGAAGCCGTTGGCTTTGGAGGTCTCATTTGAAGATGTCCGGGGTGAATGCAATCCCAACAAAACTTTTGAGGTGGTTAATTGGCAATTTCAATGGTACAAGTCAGCTCCTTAGGATTGATCAAAATAGGAGTTTTGTTGTGACGGAGGATATTCATGACCGCTTCCTTCCGCAATGAACGAAGGGTGTGATGTTTTAAGAAATAATGAAAGTTTATCTCTAATGACTGATTGGAACGCTAGGTATAAGTTTAAGGCAGAAGTTAGTTTGAAGTATTTTAGGTCTATTTTGGAGAGTATGGTGGACGGTGGTGACGACTTTAAGCATTTTTTTGTTTTATTTTCATTGTCTTCATTTTTAACACCAAGTGCCAATAGGAATGTGGATTTTGGTGTGTTACGTTCAGTTATTGAGGTGGAAAACATAAAATAGTTGGATTGGTGCACACATGTGCTTAATAGGTTGTGTGTTGCTGTTAATAAGTATAAATCAGGTAGTGTCAAGAATGTGAGCGACTGCATTTTAGTTCTTCAGATCTTGTATTTTCATCGTTTGAAATGGCAAGGTCGTGCGGAACCCACAACCATACCATTGATACAAAGATTAGGACACGCATTTAATCAAGAAAAGGGTTGCGGAAGAAGTTGCAGCCGGTGAATTTGGACAGGGAGAGTTCCTGACAGACACATATCCCGTGTCTCGCAGGAAATGGCAGAGTGGGAAGAAGCCTCTTGGCGAGGGAAATATTTGTGAGGAAGATGATCGAGTAAAAGATGGGCAGGACGGGAAGAAAGGGCATACAGAGGAGAGAAA
Organism: Rehmannia glutinosa; assembly: GCA_016081115.2. NCBI lineage: Eukaryota > Viridiplantae > Streptophyta > Magnoliopsida > Lamiales > Orobanchaceae > Rehmannia > Rehmannia glutinosa. The sequence goes on along the minus strand of CM071931.1, from coordinate 37,428,320 downwards.
GAAGCATGAGATTGATGATGAGAGCGAGGACTGTGAGTTGATTGAGTTGATTAAGTACAAGCTGCCCAAGGGTGAGATGGTGGATGAGGTGATCCACGAATTGGCGAAGGATGTAAGATAAATGTTGTTATATATATTATTATTTACTTTAAAAGTATTAGTAGTTTTCTAATAATTTTTGCTGTTTTGTTTTTCAGGAAATGAGTGAGTTATTCATGTTGCTTAGGAGGGACATGAATGTCATATTTCACGCACACATGGAAAGAGTTAGGAAGCTGCAGGAACAATTCGCTGAAAAAGAGACTTCATTGTCCCCAGCTGTTGAGTTGTCTGAGACTCAACAGTTCTTTTCAAGTGCAAAGTTGCATGAATATGTTGACGAGGTTGTCAGCAAATTTGAAAAAATGAAGAGATTCATTGACCCTTCCATGCCGCAATTTGAGATTCTGACGCCGGAAGAGGGCGTTATACCTGGGATGAATAAAGATGTCCCTGCTGCTGCGCATGACGATGTAATACCCGAGGAGAATGAAGAGGTAGAGGATGAGAAGGAACATGATAAGGAAGAGGCTGAGAATGTGAAGGAACAAGGGGAGGATGATGAGGATAAACAGGAAGAATTTCATGTGAATCAAGATGCCATTGATGATTGTGTTGCGAGTAACTTGAGAAGGATGATCGGGAGGAGAAAATGAGGAGGATTTAGTGTGGTGAATCGGTATTAGTAGTTGTACTGTAATGTATTAAGGTTTACACTATAATGTATTAGTTCTAATTCTATTAGGTATTAGTTGTTGCACTGTACTGTATTAGTTTTTAGTCTGTTAGTTATCAGTTGTTATTCAATTAAGTATTAGTTGTTGCATTGAACTGTATTAGTTTTTACTCTGTTAGGTATTAGTTGGTGTACTTTAATGTATTAGCTGTTACACTATAATGTATTAGTTGTCATACTAATACATTACACTATAATGTATTAGTTGTTATTCTATTAGGTAGTAGTTTAGTTTTTACTCTTTTAGGTAATAGATGGTGCACTGTAATGTATTAGCTGTCACACTATAATGTATTAGCTGTTGCATTGAATTGTTTTTAGTTTTTACTCTGTTAGGTATTAGGTGGTGCACTGTAATGTATTAGCTATATATCACACTATAATGTATTAGTTGTCATACTAATACTTTACCATTTGTTTTTGTGGAAATAGATGAACGGTGGCCCATCCGTGAGAAGAAAGCTTTTGGTGTTCGTTTATGAAAAATCACAAAGAAGAATTTTTTGGTGTTGTCTTTGTCAAGAAAGCAAAAGGATGTGGTGATTATTGTTTCTTCAATCATAAAGCAAATAAAGAGTAAGTAATGTTTTCAACTACCAGTTCTGATTATGTTGGAATAATATTTTTTTCATTATTGATATAAGTTATTTTTTTCAGTCGAGATGAACCAATTTTTGCACATGGTGGGTTTTGTTACGTGTCATTTGGTGATATGCGCACGTTGAATGATGAAAGTCTGATCCACATAAGCATAATTGATACATGGGCATTGCTCCTCAATAGAAGAACTGTTGATGCAAAGAGGAAGAAATGCTTTTATTTCTATGCTCAACATTCTGTAAGCAAACAATGTTGTTTTATTTGATGTATTGTCATGCTCTACATTAAGTAATGGCATGTTTAACATTGTGTTTTATTTTCAACAGTTATACATAGGAAACATGGCTGAAGAAATCCCTGGCAGAGATTGGGGAGAAAGTTTGAGAGATTGTTGGATGCACTGGATGAGAGTAGTAGGTGTGATGGGTTTGAGTGGTTTTGACTTGGTAAGAAATCATTTTTACTTCTAATGTATTAGCATCTATATTGTAAAGTATTAGTTGTTACACTATAAGGTATTAGTTGTTAAACTTAAATGTATTAGCTAAATATTATTATTTTTGTTGAAAATGTAGATTTTCTTCCCAATTTGCTACAAAGCCCATTTTGTGGCTGTTGTCATTAATTTTGTTGATGGGAAGGTCCAATATTTGGACAATTTGGTCCACCACGAGGCTGCTGTTGAAAAGTACAAGAAACTTGGGACTGTTGTGGTAAGTATTAGTTGTTACACTGAAATGTATTAGTTTTCATACTGCAATGTATTAGCTAGTATATTTTAAAGTATTAGTTGTTACACAGTTAGTTAATCTTGTTATGGTTTTTTTTTCACTTGATCCAGCAAAATAATTTTTTTGAACTGGCTAAAGAACTAAAACACCCACAAGCCCAGGAGGTTGAGCGTTTTCCCGGGAAAATGTTCCTTTAGTCGGCAAGCCGTTGCGAACAATGTGGATTGTGGTGTATTTTTAATGCACCACATGGAAAATTTTATCGGCCAAGTCTACTCAAAGCCAGATTTGAAACTGGTATGAATGTTCCCTTTCTGAAACATATATTGATTATATTCATCCCTTCCTGTATGAATTTTTTTTTCATGTCTTTATTTTTTGGGTTTTTTTGTAGCTTGAATGTACGACGTGCTTTAAGGGCATCTTTCTGTTCTAGAATTCTGTTGAACCCGTTGAATGAGAAACGAGTTCAACTGGAGAAAGATGTTCTTGATTTTGTGAGAGGATGAAGTAAAGAAGTAAGATTTTATTTAACATAGAATCAATTTTATGAGTTTAATGTGATGATATTTTTTAACATAATATTTTTATGATGTACAGGTTCTGAAGAATGGTTGGTACAGGGGATTGTGTTCTGGCTGGATAGTTTTAATGTTACAAAAAACAATTTGAATATTTTAGGCAAGTATTAGTAGTTATGTGTAAATGTATTAACATGTAATGGAAAAAGTATCGATCTTCGCATTTAGTAGTTTTGTGTAAATGTATGGAAAGATGGTTGGTACAAGGGATTATTAGAAGTACAACTAATGAATTTGTATTGAAACTTGAAAATATATGTATGGTTTTTTATGTGTTTGTCTTGAAAAAAAGAATTTCCGTATAAATGTATTAGTTGTTGAATAGAAAAGTATTAGATGTGAAAGATAAAAGTATTAACACGAACGAGTAATGTTTTTATGCGACTTCTTTTGCCGAGGGTGTTTTACAAGCAGTTGCAAATATTATAGGTTCAGGTATGTGTTTTACAATGCATTAAGTCAAATGAATAAACAATCCCAGACAATAAACATGAGATATGATAAAAATTATCACACACAAATAACAAATGTATCAGCAAATACGTTACAATGTATTAGGCCCCTGATCAATTTGTTACAGTGTTCAATAACAAATAATTCTGAACAATAAACAAGAGATAAGTTAAAACGTATCACACACAAATAAGAAATGTATCAGCAGATACGTTTCAATGTATTAGTCCCTCATCAAGCATTACAGTTTTCAAAAATAAATAATTCCTGAACAATAAACAAGAGATAAGTTAAAAAGTATCACACACAAATAAGAAATGTATCAGCAGATACATTGAAACGTATTAGTCCTCTGATCAATTATTACATTATTCAATAACAAATAATCCCTGAATAATAAACAAGAGATAACTTAAAAAGTATCACACACAAATAAGAAATGTATCAGCAGATACATTGAAACGTATTAGTCCCCTCATCAATTATTACATTGTTCAATAACAAATAATCCCTGAATAATAAACAAGAGATAACTTAAAAAGTATCACAAACAAATAAGAAATGTATCAGCAGATACATTGAAACGTATTAGTCCCCTGATCAATTATTTCATTGTTCAATAAGAAATGTATCAGCAGATATATTGAAAGGTACTAGTCCCTTGATCAAGCATTACATTGTTCAATAACAAATAATCCCTGAACCATTAAACTGAACAAATATTCTAAAACACCCTCTCCGATATATTCTAAAAAACAGTCTAGATTAGGAGTTTTGGTCCCGAACTCCTCGATGTGTTTGTGTTTGATGTGTCAAGACTCTTCTTTTTCTTGTTTTTTTCAAAATGCCCTTTCGCTCTTTGTTTTTCGCCTTTGTAATCGAACGAGTAGGATCTAGTATACTAGTAGAAGAACTAGAAATCTCGGAGTTTTTTTGTAGAATTCATTGTAGTGATCATCAATTCATCAATTGCCATAGAATCCCCGGTTATAACCATCTTCAATGATTCTTCTTGCTTCCTCATTTTCTTGGCATTTCAATACAAGATTATAATACTTGCGCGCCATTTCATGACGCAAAGGGATGCAATCCTTAGGCCTGTTACTCAGTCCAATTCCTCTATCCCATAAGTCCTTTTTTGCAAACTTTGTCCACCTTCTTTTGATATAACAATTTTGTATTTCAGTCACCGAATTCACATGAAGGACCCAGAATTTAATGACAACACAAGAAACCACATTCCTCAAATCTCTTGCAAGAGCAACTTATCAATTTAGTTGCAGTAAAAAATGTCACCGTATGTGAACCAACTCCATCATCATTCGATACAGTATAAAACATAATGTCGCTCTCAAAATGTAACATTGTACAAGAAGTGGAAATTGACTTTAAAAATTCATCTTCAAAATCTTTAAAAAGTGTCAATGTGTATACCTCAGAAGCATGCTTCAATAGTCCAGTCAATGACAATACAGATGTAGGAGCCGCCTTGAACACCGAAATTCATCCTTTGCTTCATTGCTCCTCCAACGTTTAATTGTTTCCTTGAAAATCCCATAAAAGTCGATCAAACTGGTTGTTTTCTTCGCATTAAATCCAATGGCATAGTTTGTACTTTCACTTCGCTGTGACGACAAAATTCCAACTGAGAAAAAGTCCTTGTTAAATGTTGTACACCACTTCTCTCTTAAATCGAATAACCTCTTAAACCATGGGTGGCTTTCTAACCCATTTTTTGTAATCATTTTATCCCAACATGATCCTGGAATTCTCGTCGATTTGTGCACCCCGATAAACACTTGGTAAATGCGTCATTGAAGCATTTGTCTCCTTTCAACCTCCCGAACCGGCTTACAGCATTTTGGTAGAGGTGCCATAAACATAACCTATGCCACGTTCCTGGGAAAACCTACACCAAAACAAAAAAAAACAAAAAAAAATAGATTAAAAGTATTATATATAACAAATGAATGTATTAGTATTAAGAAAGAAAAGTATTACATATAAAAAGAAAAGTGTATTTTTGAATATAAATCAAGTTATTTTTGAATATAAATCAAGTCCAAGTCCAGGTGCAGGTTTAAGACAGAGCACGATTCAAAAGATACACATTACATTGAAAAGTATTACACATGACATTGGAATGTATTACCATTAACAAAGAAAAGTATTACACATTAATCAAGTACAAATTGTATCTTGTATTTTTTACCTTTTCAATTGAATTTCCAATTGCTAGATCTTGATCTGTGAAGATTGATATAGGGTATTGACCTTCCATTGATTTTTTAAAAACTTCAAAAAGCCAATCGAATGATTCAGTTTTTTCATCCGCTATGAAGGCACAACCAAACATCACGTTCTTCCAATGATTATTAATCCCAACAAAAGGGGCACAAATCAAATTATACCGATTTGTTCGATATGTCGTATCAAATACAACAACATCACCGTATATCTTGTAATCCTCATTCATCATTGAGTCCCTCCAAAATAGATTACACAATCTCCCCATATCATCTAATTTAACTCTGAAAAAAAAGTCTTGATCTTCAGCACTTTGTTGATACAACATGTCAATCAGCGTTTGTGCATCGCTTTGCCTCAATTGCATTCATTTTGAATCGATTCACAAAATTCAAGTGGTCCTTCATTGTATGACCAATGCATTCTTCACCCCCTGCATCTTGCGCCATGTATCGGAAAGATTCAGTGGCTCTCATTCCAGAAGAAATCATCTCCCCAATAGCATTAGCCTTTTCAGTGGTAATCACTCTTTCAGAACGATGCAAATGACTCCACTATTTTCTAGTGAGTTCGTGGTTGTGCAACATACAATGGTCAACAATTTCATAAACACCATCACTGTTCAATTTTGTCCTCAATGATCCCTTACACCCTGTTCGTGTATTATAAAATTTTTTCTTTTTTTTCTCACTGTTGTTTCTGGATCTTGTAGATCCCTCGCAGGAACATACAAAATATTTTTCCGTCACAACACCAACATCATTGCATCTTGTAGTTGTTTTACGAATATTAAATCCAAGTTGTCGAGCATGATTGCGATACAGTGCATATATTTCTTCAACACTATTCCTCTTCATACCAATAAGACAACCAGTCAAGTCTTCTGTATAATTAATAGAAGAAAATAATCATTAGGTAAGTAATGTATTAGTTGTTACACTGTAATGTATTAGTTGTTACAGATAAATGTATTAGTGTAACAGACTTTTTACCTTCAGCAGCATCTGTTGGAATAATGTTGTCCCTCTGTTCTGTGTCATTATTCTCTTCTTCATGATCATCACTAGAATCTGTTAGTGTTATTACACCTAAAAGTAATATAAGTTAGGAACAACTAAGAAATAACACAGATTTATTTCTTATCCACAAATTTAAGCCATTTAATAATAAAACAGACACTCACACGAACCTTAAATTCTGATACATTTATTTGATACATGTAATACATTAGAATGCAATGTGTAATACATATGACCAAATTTAAGCCGTTTAAGAATAAAAGCAGAGACTTACACTAACCTTAAATTTCGATACATTTATTTGATACATGTAATACATTAGAATGCAATGTGTAATACATATGACCAAATTTAAGCCGTTTAAGAATAAAAAGAGACTTACGAAGGTGTAAAGCCCGATACACTTATTTAATACACGTAATACATTAGAATGCAATGTATAATACTTATGCAAAAATTTAAGCCATTTATTAATAACACGAGACTTACACGAACCTCGTAAAGTCGATACATTTATTTGATACATGTAATACATTAGAATGCAATGTGTAATACATATACACAAATTTAAGCCATTTAAGAATAAAACAGAGACTTACACGAAGGTGTAAAGTCTGATACATTTTTCCAATACAGTTAATACATTGATATGCAATGTCTAATACTAATACACAAATTTAAGTTTTTTAATTATAAAATAGGAGGCTTTCAACCCAGCTGCAAAGTCTAATACATGTAATACATTTTTTTAATACAACTAATACATTCCAATACGACGTCTAATACTTTTTAAAATAATCAAATTAAAAATATGACATTCACCTCTGTCATTCTCCAAGTTGTCTCCTACCTCCATTGTCTCACCTTCTTAAGCTTTTTGCCCAATGTAGATTTAACCACTAAGTAGCTGGAATGTAGACATAAACTAGTACGTATTAGGCTCGACACGAACAAATAGATCAATGGTTGTGCGACGTAGGTGATGGTCGACGGAGGTGGTGGTGTCAATTTGCAGAGATGGTCGATGGAGGGAAATATCACATATTGTAGGTGCGTACCGGTTGGTGTGCCGTAATGTGGTGTTTTTTACGCCCCTTCGTGTTGTTTTTTGCCGCCGTTGTGGTTGTTCTTACGGTGGATGTGGCTCGCGGCGGTGTGGTTGTGTCTACGGAGGAAGGTGCTGCCGAGCTGGGATTAGGGCTCCAAATCGCAAGACGAGAATGTCTGAACGCGGGCCTGTTTTTTTTTTTTTTAATTCGTTGGGCGGACCCAGGTACCGAAATGGGTAGGATAGTTTGACCCGTCTAACGGATCTAGATCCGTTAGACGGTCTGACAGGAGACTAGCTCTATATTATATAATACTTGTAGAAAAAGTAATTGTAGATCTATTCGTTCGCTTTTTAATTTCTGATTTAGGTGATCGCATACTTTTCTAATTCAACTAACATAATATTGATTTATTGAAAAAAATCATTAATCACTGCTTGTCATAAATATGTGTGATATTCAATGAACCGTATATATAATACTTACAATATCTATATATTTATACATGATATCACTGCTCTAATATTTGAATATTTCAACAAAAATACATATTTATTTATGCATCTTTTTGGTTAAATAATAAATAATGATGAATATTTTTCATAAAACTTGAAATCTGATGGCATAATCAAAAATTAAAAATCTGAAAATTAAATTCACATAATCTTCAAAATTATGGTCAAATAAATACTAATAAAGCAATTAAGATCATTCAAATATGGAAAATATATGAAATAAGAAAAGAAATCATTCAGTTAGTCTATCAAACTATATGCTTAAATATTCTCATTGGCCATATACATATGACATTGCTCATATCCATTATTGCACAACTCAATTTTTTATCGAAAATCATCCGATAAAAAATTGCTTTCAATCTAAAAAAATTGGCCACAATGTTGACCCTTGCCAAAGACTTAAATATGGCAAAAATATAGTGGTCTATGAAACTCCGCCTTATGTATATTTATGAGAAGCCATCGTTCAACAACAAAATACAAATACACAGTATGGAGAGTATTTTCGACGATGTTGAGGTATGATAATATACTTATATATTTGTTTATAATATGCAAATGCATTTTCAATCAATTAGCTAATGTTAATTTTAAATTTAAATATACTCATTGTTGGGGACATAATAATCAGAAAAGCACATGTCAAACAATGTAGAAAGACGTGTCTATGCAACATATATGTAATATGATTTTTACGATATATGTGAGTTTTATATTATATATAAATTGTACATCTTATATGCATTCAATTTATATAATCGAACACAACACATTCGGGTTAAAAACTAGTTTTGAAATAAAGTAAAGTTTGGTTTATGTTTTCGCGAGATAATATTATTATAAATGCATTTTTATGCATGTAAGATTTTACTTTTTAGTGATGTCACATCAAATTTTCTTGATATTAAAAGTTGTACTTTTGAATGCAAAATTTAAAAACTTTAAAATAATAAGTATAATAATGTTGTTTTATGTGGATCCATTTAAAATGCGAGTGAATAGTTGGATTCAGACAAAATATAATGAATAAAATAAATGAAAAATTAGAAATGCTAACCAATTGCAGTAGAGCTTCGATAATATACACTCAATTAATTAATAATATCGCTTAAGTTATATTTTTAGTCGATTGCCACTCGGAATAATTTGCTCATTTTATAGGATTATAGATATACAAAAGTTCATATTGCTGGCATACAATATAAAATAATTAACTCCAAAATACATATTACATTTATGATTAATCTATGAAATTTCACAAAAATAACTATTGCGACTGCCTCTAAGTGCTATTTTGATTTGCTTGCAAAATGTTTTACGCATTGCATTCGCCATTGTTGTATTTTTTACACCTTTAATATGAGATGCCATTGTTGTATACATGATGTGCTGTGTTACTAGGGGTGGTAATTTGTGCCGTATTCGGGTTCACTTATCGTGTCGAGACATAAAATTCATGTTATTCGTGTCAGATTTTCCGACTTAACCCAACCTGTTTATTTATTGTGTTAGATTTATCAACCCTAACTCGACCTGCTTATTTTTCGTATTTTTCAGGTCAATCCAAAATGAGCGGTATATTTTAAAAATCTATATAAATTATATATTTATATGGATTATATGAGTTGTATGAGTTGATTTTAATTTGAAAGTTATATTTTGTATATGTTACATAATTTTTAAAATTCAATCATTATACTACCAACATTGTCAATCAATCAAAAAATTGCAAAAAATAACATAATACTAATACAATCGTGGCAAACATGTTAATAATGTCATTTCAAGTTAACACTAAGGGACCTATTTTATTATTCGTGTTATTCGGGTTCGACCTCGATTCTGACCTTAACCCTCTAAGCCTCAACCCTAACCTGCTTATAACGTGTTAGGTTTGTATCTTGTTTTCATGTTGTGTCGGGAATTGCCAACCCTGTGTGTTACTATGATTTTTATTTATTTAAATAGAGCTTTGTTAATTTTATGTTCACAAAATGGAATAATATTATAAATTGAATAGATTGATAAAGTGAAATATGCATATATTAAATAAATAAACAATACTTTGATAAATGAATAAATTATTAATTAATATGTAAATTATTACTCATATAATATTTTGTAAAATTAATAGTTTTTGACTGTGTCACTCATATCATTAACTTCGAGAGGTTTAAATGTAAATTGTAAGCTCATTTTTCTGACTCGCGGAACACTCGATATCTCTCTCCCCCTTCATTTTCTCATTAAATATTCTGTCCGCCCATCAGCCCATGTTCTCTTTTCTGTGTGTTTTCTTGCGTTTTCAACAGCGAAAGGGCGCTGTCTTTCTCTGTATCTGTTCTTTTCTTTCCTAAAGTTGAGCTGTAAAAAGATAAACTCGAGATCCGTCGTCCGCAAAACCAGACTTCCATTGATCCATGAAATTGCCCTTTGCTGATCAGGTCAGTCATTAACTTCTACTGGTCCAATTGAACTATTATTTCTATAAAGTAAGCAAAAACTAAGGGCTCTTCAAGTTTTGCGGCTCTTCAGTTTTTTGGTTGTGTTGTACAGGCAAGTCAACTTTGATGACTCTTGTTTACCAGATCTGATTCTTTGGAACTTTACAATTTCTGTAATTTTTTCTTAAATTCGTGTATTTGTATAGACCTGTCCTTGTAATGATTGTTTGGTCTTTAGGTACAGTGAGTTGTGAAGAAAAATTGGTGGAGTTTATTGTATTGGCAGTGAATGGCGAATCGACTGAAGGAGGATGAGAAGAATGAGAGAATTATACGGAATCTTCTCAAGCTTTCAGAGAACCGAAGGTGTATTAACTGCAACAGCTTGGTATGCTTCAACTTTTGGTTGATTTATGCTCGTCTTCATGGGTTGTCTCATTGTGTTACATGCCTTTGGAGTTCCATTTTTGAATTACATCACCTATGCCACATTTCTTTCTCAAAGTTATTTGGATCACTTCAACAATGGCACGTCAGGAATTGGGAGCAAGAGGCTACTCTTGTCTTACATAGTAATAGGGCTAATCTACCTTATTTGAAGTCTTGTAACCAAGACAAATACACAGTGCTTCCCAAGGGACTAAAACCTGGAAGTTTCTTCAACGAATTCATTCTCATTTAATTGTTTCCATAGCCTTCTGAGCACTGATCTCACGAAGTTGCAGAGTTCAAATGTTCTCTGAATCACTCAAGGCTTTGATTATTCAAATGGGTTATACATACATTAACTGATAGTGGTAGAGTGATAGTAATAGACCAGTCAAATAAAATGGGGCCCAAGTAAACTACTGGAGCAAAGGGGAAATATTGATACCATTATTAAGTTGATGTCTGGCTGTATGCAAGTGAATGTTGTGTATCTGCTGCACTTTTTCGAAGAAGAAACTAAATCTATATGAAATGATTTGATGCATGATTAAGTTTTCAATAGCTATACATCAACCAGTTCAAGGATGTTTAGTTTCAGATAACCATGTCAGTAAAAGAGTGTGATTATACCATACACGTATTAGATCTGTTTCTGGTTGTTTTTTTTTTTTTTTTTTTTTGTTGCACTCTTTTTATCACCACATTTTATGATAAGTACCTTATGTACTTATAAGTGCTGATTATTCCACCTTTGTAAGGTTCATGAGCTTGGCCGTAACATTGTTTTCTAGATTCTTCATAGTAAGCAAAGAAGCTCCTCTCTTTTAAAGCTTGAAATTTTATTCCCGGAAAAATTAGGTTGGAATTATCTCATATACTTTTTATCTTACAAAGATTGATGAGAAACATAAAGGCTCTTCCAAATATTTTTAGTACACGCGAAACAAAATAATCTTTACAGAATTGAAGAATCTTGTTAATATTTTTAATTCCATTAACTTTTTTTTTTTGTCGATATACTGACTAAGAAGACTACACCTTTGTAGTGGTGTTAAGTGTGTCCATTGATACCATTGGACTTACAAAGTAACTGGAATAAGAGGATAGGGGCCACAGGGCGTCTTCATTTATGTTATACCTTGAAAAATTATGATGTTTCACCACTGATATGACCAGAAAGCCTACAACAAAAGGGGCATGAGACCTATGTAATCAAAAGAGGTCCCCAATCCCATCTTTGAGAAGATTTAATCTGTCTGTCTTTGTATATATGACATATCAGAGAAGATTGGATATAAATTAGTACTCCAATTAGCCAAGCTAGCTCCATATTTGAATAATTATGATATGAATGGGATCTTAAGCGGATATAAACACATAATACCTTGATTAGTGACTACTGGCTGTGTAGTTGTAACAGCTATGGACTGATCCTATTATTTTCTGCAGACCACTTGAAATAACAGTGCTTGATCAGTAAAATGCGAACTGATAGATTACAATATCTTAAATAAAAAATGCATTTAAACAAACTATTCTACCTCAAAAGGGGAAGGGGGAAGATAACTTGCTGAGCACACACATGGACTTCATTTATGTCCCTATTCAAGAAATAACTGGAGGTGCCTTAACCTCTGCATCTAAAAAATCTGCACAACTTTTTATTTTACACAATTGATTCTTAGTCCACAAATGGTATTATTAGGATACGAAAAAGGATAGTGAATGTACATATACAAATGGCTATATGCATGTACCAGTAATAAATTATGTATTGACCTCCATAGATTTACCCCATTAACGTTCCATTTAAATCTATTACATTAACAAGATTTTCATATTCCATAAAAAAATTATGTATGTAATTGTTTTTGCTCGTATCAATACTTTTTCTTCCTAATTCTAGTTAGAAGGTTAGTTCGATAAATAATGTTAACCTGTGGGATGTAGTGGTATATCTGAAAGGAAGGTGTACGACCAGTGTGCGAGTATTTCTTTTTGTTACGATTTGAAATAAGAGGAATGAAGATTTTTTTAGCCATAATTAGAAATGTCTTGAACCTTAAATCACCTTCACCTTGTGGCACTCATGCTAAGTTCATTAAGTGCAGCTATATGGCTTATCTTGTTGAAGATGACTTCTCCATGGAAATTTCGAATGCTCACCTATCTAGAGAAGACAATTACAAAGCTTATATTAACACTAAAGTGTCAGTAGATAAAGCTCAGTCTCTTTGACCTAACCATTATTGAACTTAGTTTCCATCCCAAATTGTAAATTGAGACGTCGATGTAAGTGGAACATGACAAATTTGCAGAAGAATGGACATTTTAGCTCCCTTGCCCTATTATGATGGTCATTTTGGCTGAAGTTGTGATTACTTATTTATTTCCAAATTTGGACTCCAAAAATGGATTTTCAGTGTCGGGATCACATTGTAGACTTCTTTGATTCAAGAGGTCAACGAGATCATATACTAGCTCCAAGACATTGGTCTCTAACTAGAAAAGTAAACATTTGAGCATCTCTGATAGGGGAGGGAGCTAGGGATGATCGGTTTGATGATTGAAAGGTTTTGACATTGGAACAAGTGGAGTGGCAAAGGGATTCAATCCATATAATCTCTGCTAATATGATCATCATTTGTTGTTGTCCATTTTCAATTAGTTAATTGGATGTGCTAATCACTCATGAGAAGGTCACTGCAAATAAGAAAAGGAGCTACAGGGACAGACTCACTATACTTCAGATTCGCCTCCTAACCTATGAGTAGTAGGTTAAATCACTGCAGATGCTGAAAAAGAGTTATTCCAGTATAGTGGATGATAGATGCTGTCTAATCAAGCTTATTATGTGCCTTCTGCATCCATTTATCTATAAATCTAAATGATGCTAGCTTTAGTTAATGAACTGTTATATGGAAATTGGAAACGAAGGAATAAGTTTGTTGATATTTTTCCTATATGGACAATTTTGTTTTGTATTTCAAATACTTTCAATGATTTGAACTTTGCCTGCCTTGTCGTGCTGAAGTGGCGAGGTTCTCAGGATATGAGTTGTGAAGCTTTCTGTTATGTCTTCATATTTTAAGTTGATGGGCTTAACTGTTTTCGTTCCTTCCTATCAGGGGCCTCAATATGTGTGCACCAATTTCTCGACATTTGTCTGTACAACCTGCAGTGGAATACAGTAAGTAGTAAGGAGTTTGAGTTTTGCATATTTGTTTATTTAACAAACTTCCAGAGGGTTTTGCAAGTACTGAAGCTTTGTACAGTCCTCTTTCACTGCAAGCAGTATTCACTTATTATGTTTTTGGAACTACTTGCAGTCGAGAGTTCACACACAGGGTGAAGTCAGTATCTATGGCTAAATTTACTCCACAAGAAGTTAGTGCCCTTCAGGGAGGGCGAATGCGGTACTCATATTCTCTTTTACTGATGATATACATATACTTTTACTTGGTTAATCATCCTTCAATAGTGTTGCTCATGTGTGAATCATTCCTCCCCAATAGAGTGCTAGAGAAATATATCTGAAGGAATGGGATCCTCAGCGTAATTCTCTCCCCGATGGCAGGTAATATTCAAAGATATCATGTTATAGCGTTCTGGTTGGAATGTTTTTAGCTTGATATTATTTTCCTAGTTTTCCTTAAATAATGCATTTTCTGATGTGTTTTCATCCCAGCAATATAGAGAGACTGCGTGATTTCATCAAGCATGTCTATGTGGATAGAAGATATACTGGTGAGAGGAACTCGGAAAAGTCTCTGAGGGCAAATATGGTATACAATGGGTCCTTTTCACAGTTAAATTTATAGTTTTTATGGTGGCTGCTTATAACATTTTTGTAGAATTTTTTTCCATTGGTGAACTATAGATGTTCTCCAAAAATGATGTAGCTTGTTCACAATTCTTTTTAATTTTATTTTCCATTCTGCAGGGAGAAACCGAGGATTTCAATGGAAATAGGAGGATAGACACCCATCGGGGTGGTTCACTTAAGTCCACCTTATGACGATACCTTCGAGCGTCGTCAAGGTGATAGACCTAGTTCTGGTGGAAGAAGTCCAGCATATGATCAAGACATTCGACAAAAATACTGATCATAAAAGAAGTCCTGCCCGTGTCGAAGTAGTTAATGACTGGCGACGAGAGGATAGATTTGGAAATGGGAGGAGGTCTGAAGACAGAAGTTCTGATGGAGGCTCTAAGCTTGAAGGTAGATCACCTGATAGTCAAAGAGATTCAGACATGTCCAGCCCTCCTATGGTCCGCCCTGTTAGAGATATATTAGAGAGAATCTATCTCCTCTTCGCGTTATTGAGCCTCCAAAAGCCACTGGTGGAAGGTCAACTGATGGTTGGGCACATGCACAGGTAAAGTCTATCCCTACCAGACGTATTTTTTATGCTTGATTTTTTTGTGCAATTTGTTCTCCAGTCTAATCTGCCCTCTGGTTTGAATAAAACTAGTGTGATTTTTATCATAAAGGCTAATATGATTAGTTTCTGACATTACACATCTTCTCAATGAAAAGGTGTACTAGTTTTTGGGTTCACGTAGTGATAAAGAAGCAGAACATCTTCATTTTGTTGTAACTTCTTGCTCATTGCCTGCTGACGTTTGAACCTTGGTTTTCTAATTGTAAAATGATTCCCCTTATTTTTACATGGTACAATGCTCCAAACATCATTTTACTTATACTTTCTTTCCAGCTGGAGAGATCACCTTGTTTGATGATTTTGACTATTTTAACATCCTGTGCTTTAACTTTGTCTGCTTATTCTCAACACAGAATGTAAATGGTAGAATATTCCTTTTGCAGAGAACTGCATCCTCCAGTAGCTTGGCATCCTCGGATGCAAATCCATCTGAGATCAAAGTAGAGGCTTCATTTATTGATTTTGATTCTGTTCCTGAACCTCCAACTGTCCCACCAACTCAACAAGCGGCTGCAGATGTATCTTCTGTGCAATTGACCACATCTAGTAGTAATGACTGGGCAAATTTTGATTCAGTTCCCGAGGTGAAAAAATCTGCTGCACCCTCGAACTCTGTGGAATCTTTACTTTCAGAATTGTCAATTCCAGCACCTTCATCAGGTTCCTCTGCACCTGGAAAATTACCACCTTTCCAGTTTAATGCTTCACAAGGTTCTTCTTTGGGGTTGTCGTTTGGAAGTACTACCCCACCATCAGTGCCTCCCCTGGTGGTGCTCCTGCTGCATCCCTTGGTCTAGCATCACAATTAGCCAATGTCGAAGGAAGCTTGCTTACAAATGCTCCCACCGGAGGACAATGGCCTACCATGAATCCTCAACAACATTTTGGATTCCCCGGAGGTATTGGCCAGCCTGTTTCTCAAGTAGTTACTCCTGTTATTGGTGGATCTTCAAGCAACAACGTATGTCATGCCACTGTAACTTTTCTTTCCTTCTATATTTAATTTTCTTGAGGAACTTATTAATCTCTTCCCTGGGCTTCTAACAGCCATGGAATCAACTTGGTCCAAATACCCATAGGCCTCCTGGTGCATCTTTTGCGCAAGTGGGTCAAACTGAAGCAAAACATGCCACAGGAACCTCTTTTGGGTTTACGACAGAATCTTCATTGGATGAAAGATCTGGTGGAAGAAAAGCACTGCCGGAGGATTTATTTGCAGTTAATTACTCTTATGCTCCATCTCCAGTCCCTGGCTGGTATTCTGGTTCCCCATATGTTGCTGCAGTCCCTGTGCAGTATAACACACCAATGGTATAGTTCTGTTTTATCTTCTGTCCTTTAAATGAATGCCTCCATGATTTTATTTTGTTTTTTTGTTTTTTGGTTGAGTGAACTGCATTTAACCTCCTTTCAGAATTTTCTGGAGAGTAAACAAAGGGAAGAGAAATTAAGTCTACTAAAGCCTTTTAATCTTTTTTTAAAAAAATCATTGCTATAAACAATTATTTCATTGATTTAGGTGTGCAATGACGGAAATGCCATTCTACAGACATATATATCGATATTTGAAAGGAAATTTTCATTATTCATTTATCAGAAACTTCAGAAATTTGGATACAAAGGTTTGAATTAAGATCAGGTGATATGGTATTAGGCCATCAAATAAAGTTAAGGCTAGGTGGGGTGGAGCCATCCGCATGGGGATATAAGCATCATGTGCTCAGTGAAACAGCACGACGAAAATTACCTAGAAGTGCAACATGGCTTGATCGGGTTTACACCACATAAAGTAAACACATTTTTGCAACCAAAATTCAAGTGTGGAGATGTTTACGCTAAATATATATCAAACAATATCATACTTGTGAAGATGAGTTCTGAGACTCATCTAATGAATGGCCATTTATCTTAAATTTTGAACTGTGTATTGCTAATATTTCTATCCATGGAGGATGTTTGATCAATAGTTTATTCCTTGGGGATATTATCTCTTTAACTTCATGGAGAGGTAAAGTGCATTCACCTATTTTAACCTTGTCAGCTGGTGTTCAGAAATTCTGTAAAATACTGGTTTTCCAACTGCAGGCTGTACCAAATTTCCATCCAGTGTCAAGATCAACAAATCATTTTGATGTTGGCAATGAACCTTCTGCTGTTCAAGCATCAACTGTATGTTTCCTTTCTCAAAATTGATTGATTTACTCTTCTTTGTTAATCATTATTCATTTTTACTTGACATTAATCACTGTGTCAAGATGTGAAATTAGAGTTACTAATGCCTGGCTAAAATACTTTAGTTTTCAAATTCTTTTTTCTTAATATATCCTGTGTCAACCAATGACTCTGGATAACATTATTGAAGTTGTAATGATGACATCAGATCTGAGCATTAGGACAATTGTTTTAATGCGACAAAGAATGCAGAACAAGGGTTAATTTGACCAACAGAACAATGAATGGATCCTTTATTGTAGTTAGTTTCTCTTAACATTTCTTATAGTAATTCTTCAAATGTCACTTTTGCTATGCCAAACCAAAGGGTTTACATTGCAATTTTGTATGCAATTGTATCTCATAATTCTGGGCATTATCTGCTTAGCTTTACACTTATTTGTGTTGCTATAGTATCACTATAGAGAGTTGACTTCCATAAATGATAGGAATTTAAAAGAAAATGGAACTAGAGGTTGATTATGAGTTTTGTAACTGTGTCATCTATGTTTCATTGGTAGATATAACAACTTATATCCTGATAATAACATAAACATTACGCATGATGACTTTTTTATTTGAAAGAAATTGAATTTACAATATGGCCCGTAATTACAAACATATAAATACTTCTCCGAAAGTAAATTCTACCTGATTAATTCACATCTAAAGTGAGAGCTAATATTGATTTTATGATCTACTTCAAATTACTAGAGACAAGTAAAGCGTACTTGAATTTATTCAACCATTTTGGTGCTAAGTAATTGAAATTTATCATTGCTATACATTGAGTATTATATAACTTATACTTTAATTTAGGTATAATTGCAAAAACTAGAGGTTTGGCCTAATTACAATAAAATCCAGTTCTCTTTCAAATATACAGATACCCCTTTAAGGTATCACAAACACCCCCGAGGGTGCAATTTGTAAAATAGAAACAAATATCAAGCGGTATTTATATTTTGAATGATAGCTTCTTCCTTTTTTTTTTTTTTTTCTTTCTAACTAGACTGAACCGCAAGGATGTGTTTTGTAATTATCCGTTTAAGTATTAGATCTTTTCAATTTATCTGAAGGGAATTTGTTTTTTTGGATCTTATTGTTGTACATGTTTGTGCACCTGGAAGTACACTTTTACTTCAAAAAGTTTCTTGCACCAGACGATGCATTTGTGCAGACAAAACTTTTCAATTTTCTTTATCCATACCAGATCTTATTTTTCTTGAAAGATAGATTCGGTTATGTTCTCTTTGGATTTAGGTTTGGAAAAGCAAATTGTATAAATCATTAGGTAAAACATGAAATCAATATAAAACTTGATGAATGTCTCCGGTATTGATATTAAATATTGCATTTCTTCTGTACTTTCCTTAAAAGAAAAACATTTTCCCAAAGGTGTAGTCAGTCAAATATATGACCTACACGACTATTTAGTAATTGCGATACATGATAATTGGAATACAGACTTAAGAACTAAATGCTGATACATTCTGGTGCAGATCTGGACACATTTGATCTCGTTACAACCTAAATTTGATTAAATTTGAATAATTGATACATTTTTAGAAGATCGCTGGAGACAGAAATGTAATAATTTGTGTTTCTCAGGAAGATCGATCATAACTTTTACCCTCAAAATACCAGACTTTCACCATTTATTTTATTTTATTTTTTTAATTTTTGTTTTGAACCGGGATAGTCTTCGATATATTTAAAACGTAGAAGGTAATTTTGCTATCTTGAATCTGGTAGGAAATATATAAATATTGCATTGTTCAGGTTATATATAGACGAGTATTAGTGTGACTTCCTGGATATGAAATTCTAATATAAGATTATAATCACAGACTAACTACTTTTGTGCCGAATACCTAATCAAATATAGGTGAGTGTATATTCAAAAGAGTTGAAATTTTGTTCAATTAGGATCATCTTTGATTTTGTTTAAATCCATTACTTGAGCACATGGGTGAAGAAGCAACAAGACACTTTGTTATTTACCATCTTAATGTTATTCCAGGCGATATGGACTATTGTTTTTTTTTTTTTTTTTTGAGAATGATATGGACTATGGTTAGTGCAGGCAATATGGGGATAAAGAAAAGTGAATATAACGGATTGGTTTTTAGAGTAATGCGATTTCCTGAAAAGATAATTTAAGCACAGGTCAATCTTTTAGCTTTTGAATGTAGGTAGTTGTTAGTTCCAGTCCAAGGGTATTTTAGGAATTTGATATTTATGTATGTATCTGAGATTAGAGTTGACTTATTCCAAGTCTTTTTTATGTTCTGGATATTGCATTAGGAGTTATGAGTTGACTCTTGTAAAATTAGGTCCTACATGTAGTTGGACTAGGAAATATCTTGAAGCATATGTTCAGAAATATATCTTCAGAATTCAAATAGATGCTGATAATTTTTCCCACTTACGGTTGAAGCTTTTTCAATTTGTGATTCTGTGATGCTATCCAATCTCAGTGTGATGCCTAAATGGTTCCGGTAGCAATTCATAGATTTCTTGATTGTTTTTGTTCTTCTCTTAATTTTCTGGTAAGGTGCTGTTCTGACAGCACTACCATATGCTTACCGAAATAGACTATCCATATATCTTTGGTGAAGGGTTATTCTTTCTTTAGTCTTATTGTCTTAAAGTGTTCCAAACACATGATACCCTATATTAATTAACCAATCTGATTGTGCACTCCTGAGTGGAACAAGATGTTATGTTAGTTTAGTTTTTGTGCTAAATGTAAGTTGTCTATCTTGGTGATGTAGTTTCCTTCAGTGGCATCGTTGCATGGTGCATTACCCAAAACTGCAACTCCGTCTGGGCTAATGCGCACTTCAAGTCTTGGAACCCTCCACCTCATCCTCCGTCGGTGCTTACTCAAGTGCCATCATATGCATCAGCAATACCTCAAAGTAAACAATCATGTTAATTTTGTTTAGGTTGTTGATTTTGTTTTGTTGGAGCAGCATGATCGTATATATTTACATGTTTCAACGTCTTTAATTAAGCAGGTTCATTCATCGGACAGGAAATAGCTGGCAGCATGGCACCAAGGTAATATATTTTTGGCATAATCACAAATACCCCCTGAGGTTCATCTTAATTACAAAAGACTCCAAATATTTTTCAAAATTACATATACCCCCTCAAGGTGTTACAAACTCCCATTTGAGGTTTGTATTAACCTAACAAATACCTCAGTGTAAATAGAAACAAATGTCAAGAGGTTGTTTGTAATTTGAAAGATAACTGGTTTTTTTTTGTAATTAATCTAAACCTCAGGGGTAGTATTTGTAATTATCCATATATTTTTGGCTAAAGTTTGCGTGTCTCGTTTATATTGGTCTGAAGAAAACCCACTTATGAGTTACATATGTCTGCGCCTTAAACATAATTTATATATTGTTATACTCATGGAAGCTTTTGTTAATAATGTAGACCACTAGGACAATCTGGATTCACCCTTGAGGAGTCGGCTTTTGCATCTCTGAACCCAAATCCCCAACTCGGTGGATTACATCCATCTCGTTCTGCTTCAACTAACTTCACATCCACTAGTGGAAACCCATTTGGCTAAGATGAAAAAGAACGGGGTTTTAGCATGAGCACCAGAATCTCGTTGCTTCCTTTCAATTCATTGTAGATCAAAATTGTATGGTTCTACTGAAAGCGAAATCTGCTGCATTTAGACATCGGCGGTCGTTCAATTTTTCTTGGTGTGATTCAAAATGAAGCTACAGTATCGGAACTTGGGTCGCTTACAGTTGATTGAGGTCATATACATCGTGTGAGAAGCCGAGTACTGTAGCGTGCTTTATTGGTGATGCGGATAATGCCTGCTGCTTGCCAAAGATGTGTATCATATGTTAAGTTTTCCAGTTTGGTATGTGGTGAGATTTCTGTAGTTTAAGAAACATATCAGCAACTTGTAGGATAGATTATGCAATATTATTTGGTGGAATCTATTCTTTGTTTGAATAACACTGCATATGGTGGTGGTTTGTATTTTATCGATCTGTTGTCTTGTGTTATGTGTGAGTGTGACCAAGCAAACTAGGTATTATTCCATCGTATTTTGCCATGGAACGAACTTTTCTGTTATGATAAGCGGACGACTGCAATAAATTTACCCCTGCACGCTTTATGAAATCAACTCTTGCTCTTACAGAATGGTGGTAACCAGGGTTTTATTTATTTATTCTTTTTTATTCTTCTGTTATTTTCTTGGAGGCTGGGGGCAATTATTTTTCGTTTTTCTTTTCTTTTTCTCTTTGGGGTTTTAAGTACGGGATACACGCATGTACTTTAGTTACTCTTTTTGATTAAATCATAAATTGTATTCTTTATATAAATTTTGTTATTTTTATTGGTTGACTTGATGTATTTTCGTATAATTTTGATGTCATATAATCTCAAAATACCATTATTTGTCATGATTAATAATGTTTCTAAATCAGGTTGTTCATAACTGCATTGAGAATAATATTTGACTTGAATGATTAACAAAAGAATTGATCATGGAAGTAGGATGTTTGTTCAGATTTTTCCGTCCCAATTGCGCAAATAACAGAGAGGGCAATTATTTCCGTCAAAATATTCATGGGAATGGAAATTGCAAAGTGTCTTACGGGTAACGGGACTAATTATAAACTTTTCCTAAACTTGGAACCGAACTTAGAAAAGATATCATAAATTATGGGACCGAAAAATTCAATTTCTGCAAACAACCTTTCTAGAAATATTTTGTTCACAAATGCCCAACCATTTTGGATATTATTTTGAAGTGATAATTACAAAAAACTGCATGAGGTTTGGGCTAATTACAAAAGAATCCAAAGATGGTTTAGAATTATAAAAAATTCCATCAGATTTGATTATGTTTTAAATTTGAGGGGGTAACTATAATGTTTCTATAAATATCATATCAGGGGGATGTTGAAATATTTTTTTTATTATGAAGGGGGAAAATGTAAGACGAAATCAAACCTCAAGGTTTTTTTTTTTTGGTAATTTTCAAAAATCTTTGGAGTTTTTTGTAATTAGTTCAAATCTCAGTTTTTCTTTTTATAATTATTCCAAATATGAATATAACTCAATCGACATGCTATTTGTTGATGCTTACTTTTGCTCAACAAAGATTTAAATGCCTAAATCGATTGGAAAATACAAAATGTGCGAAAGTGCTTTTTTATTATAAAACCGAGTAGGAAGTGCAGTCGGCCTCGACTTAAGCGAGTTTTGAATACAAGAGTTTATATAAGGATTTTTTGTTGTATTTTCCTCATAAATGAATTCGATTTATACTATTACATCCAATAGATTAGTAATCATTATAGCTACAACGTGAATGGGACATTTGTCTTCCTCTTATTGTGCATGAGTTGCATGACTGCCATGTGTCAAATAATGCTTGTTGAGTTGTTCCATTTATTGTTTTGCCAAGTGGCGGTGGTCTCCGCCACCAGGGTTCCAAACTCGGTCATCGTTGACTTTTGAGGTGGGGCTCTGCATGCGCTTGAAATGCCTTCCTGGCTGGGCTCTGGTCGGCCTAATATGCTTCTTGGCTCTGGCAGTCTGGTCAGTCCACGTCAGTATGTCTTGGGTTGCCACGTGGGCGTGCCTGTCCAGCTCTGCTCAGGTATCATATCAATGGCCCCCAAGTTCGAGGCCGAGGATGAGACATGCTGAGGCGCGCTAGAACTTGAAGAGAGAAAGAGAGAACTTCAGTGAATTTGAAAAGGCTGACAGCTGTCACTATCATTACTATTGAAACGGCGACATTAAATGCCAGCAATCATGATTGACACGTGGCAGCTGGTGGTTGGGCCGTAGGGGCGCGTGAACTTAGGCGACACACCTATTGGTTTGAAAGGACGCGTCTCTTGGAAGGGATGCGTCTCTTGGAAGATTCAGTTTATAAATAGGCACCTGTAGCATTCACTTTTCATTTTTACCACAAGCATTTGACCTTTTCACGGAGAGAGAAAGACCGAGCAGACGTCCTAGTCGGCATTTGAACGAAATATCCTTCCCAGTTCATTTTAGGTAATTTTTCTTCTTTTTTCTTTAATTATGTCTGGTTCCGATAGCCAAAATAGGGAGTTTAGCATAGAGATTTCAATTGAAGGCTCTCCCACAAATGTTAGGTGTCTCAGGAGAGTGGCAACATAGTGGAGATTTCAAACTCGGACGAAGATTCTGAGCAAGAAGTTCCACAGGAACTAGGGGAGGACGAGGAAATTTTATCCCCTACTCCCCTTGCTGCAATAAGAGGTGGGAGAGTGTACGGCCGGAAGAGCTGCCCATAAGAGGAAGTGGAGTGCCGGGGCCGAGCAGGGAAGATGTGGCTGGGCCTAGTGAAGTAGGGAGAGGTGCGGGGCCTTCGACTTCAGGCTGGGCCTCTGAGAGGGCATAGGGTCCGGGTTGGAGGCCTCCAAAAAACACTGCCAACAAAGATACTAACACACCGAACATAACTCTTCCTGGATTGATGCTTTAGGTCGAGCTGGACACTTTCCATAGGCAGTTTGACATCCCGGATACGGGGCAGTTCTGGTTGCCCGATCTTAACGAGGTGCCTGAACATCCGCCTACGGGGTGCACAACAATATATTCCCGCAGCCTCTACTATGGGCTGAGGTTCCCTCTACCGAGGGTAATCACGAAGTGGTTTCGGAGGTGGAAGCTTGCTCTGGCGCAGGTCCACCCGCTCTCATGGGGGAGATTGATAGAGTTGGTCATCCTTTTTCACAGACTTTTTCCTCTGGAAAGCTATCCCGAGCAGGCGGAAGGGGAGACCATCTGGTGACCAGGCCTGGGTATCCAGATAATATTGTTGAAGGCCTTCCTGGGTCCTTGAAGGATTGGAAGGATAAATGGTTTTGGGTCGGTGGGGAGCGGATGAGCTCCGGGAGCAATGACGAGCAATACATTTCTCCCTACCTTAACTTTAGATATGATTTTCATAAGTTTCTTTATCGGTCCCTTATTTTTTCAGAAAATTCTAATAGTTAATTATTTTTTTTTGTGCGAGAGAACCGACCTTCCCAAGAAAGGCTCTCCAGAAGAGTTCTAGAGAGACTTGACAAGATAAAGAGGGCTTGAAGATGAGCAAAACATAAAGGCCCGACGACCTTGATGCCAATTTGATCCAAACAAGTCTATGCCATAATCCGCTAGCTCGTCGGATACCGAGTCGAGAGCGAAAACCAGGCTCGTAACGAGAGAAGGGGCGAGCGGAGGACTGAGCCCCGGGCAACCGAAGATAGAATAAAGACTCCAGGTAAAGTATTCAACCATTTCGTGTATATAATGTTTATCTTTGCAAGTTTTAATATTCTTGTTGTTTTTGTGCAGTTCCTCAGGACGACATAGACGTGAAGAAGGTGAAAAAGGTGGTTGGGGGCCCTGCTAAGAAGATGACGAGCAGAGAAAAGAAATCCAGCAGGCAAGAGGAAAGCGACCCCGAGACAGAGGAGCCGATGAGGAAAATAAAGGGATGGGGTTGAGATCCCCTCGGGACCGAATCGATCCGAACAGAGGTCCTAGTCGCCCTTCATCGTGAGTCGCAATGATTAACATCTCCGGGAGGACTTTTTAGACAACTTAGGGCATAAGGGTCACTTTGTTCCACCTAATGCTGGCCAGGAGAGGCCGTATGACCAGATGTCTGGGCTGAGGCTACATTGGTTTGTGGAATATGCCAAGTGTGTCAACCCGACCGAGGAGCAGATTGCAGCCCTGCCCGAGGCTGGCCGAGCAGCTAGAGACATTCTGACTCGGTCCTGGACCACGGGCATAGAGAGCTTTTATCAAGATGCCAATATGGAGGAAAAGATCAAGTACTGCATGGGTCTTTCGGGTCGGATCATCGGGGCCCTATGGCATGCGGTGGGCGATGGGCGCGATCTAAGTAGGCGCCACAAGGACTGGCAGGATGACCATAACCTCTGTGCAAGGGTTCATGAGTCTTTGAAGCTGCAGGCTAAGGAGGCTGAGAAGAAGGCAGCTGCAGCGAGCCAGGCCGAACAGGAGACTGTTGTTGCCAAAGAGGAGGCAGAGAAGGCATAGGGGGTCCTCCATGATGAGGTGAAGATGCTGAAGGAGGATTTGGTGAAGTGCAAAAAAGTTTGCCAAACAGCTAGACGAGACTCGGAAGGAAAGCCGGGGAAGTGGCCCCTGAAAGCCTTAAAAAAATCTCCGGCGTGAGGTTTCATTTTCACCTGTGCTCATGCAACGAGCTTGGATGAACTTTTAGGTGAGCTCAAGAAGGCAAGACTGTTGCTCAGCTCGAGGCCGCAATACCCTGATGTTGCTTGCTACCTCTTCAGAGGAAGAAGGGGATGCCGAGACTGATGAAGAAAATGTTGAAGAAGTGGCATCTAGTGGGCAGCCTGACCCTTTTGACCCCCGTCTTTGCCGATCCGCCCCGGCTCCTTAAGGCATTTTTCTTTTTCTTTGTCTTGTAATCGGCCCTGTGCCAAACAATTGTAAATGCTTTTGCCTTAATGAAATTTCCCTTTCAAACTCTTTTATTTCATGTTTATTTGGACTTGTACTTTTTAGTTCTTTTTATCATGTGCTCGGTGTTGAGCCGAGATGCTTAATTTGATGTGCTCGGTGCTAGGCCGAGACTAATAGAGTAATGAAAATTATTAAGTAACGTGCTTGGTGCTATGACGAGGTTAATAAGATGTAATGAAAATTATTAAGTACCGTGCTCGGTGCTAGACTGAGGTTAATAAAATGTAATAGTTGTAAGTAATATGCTCGAAGGCGAGATTAATGCGATATAATTGATGGAGAAAAAGGCAAGTAACTTGCAGTCTAGCCGACTGAGAACACATGTTTTATTGATAATACTTCTTCAAGTAAATTACATTCTAAGGGTGATTGAACTTTCCCCGGTTAAATATTCGAGCTCGTATTCCCAATTCTGCAAGACTTTGCTGATTCTGTAGGGACCTTACCATGTCGGCTTTAGCGGACCAGATTCACCCCCAATAACTCTCTTCATGACTAGATCACCCACCTAAAATTTTCTTTCCCTTACTCTGGAGTTATAATATCATTCATTTCTATGCTTGTACACTGCATTTTTCATTTCTGCACTGCATCTCTTCTCATCTAACAAATCCAGCTCGGCTCGCCTGGCAATTTCGTTTGTATCCTCAGAGAACTTTGCAACTTGGTAGGTTGGGACACCAATCTCAATTGGGATGACCGCCTCGACCCCATAAGCTAGGGCTGTAGGTCCCAAGGGGTGATAAGTATAGTTTAGAAGGGAGGGTTGCATAAACTTTACCAATTTTTTGTTTTTAGTCCTTTTAAGATTTTCAGAGTTGACACAAGTCAGCTAAGTCCTTGATGGACAACTAAGTTGGCTTACATAGCAAAGTTACCCACTCAACAGACTCGGCTGAGCTGTTGATAGTATAACTTAGCTGTTTCAGCTAACACTTTAAATTAACAGTTGACTTAGTTTTTAACAGCGGAAGACTTTCACCCTTAGTTTTTGAATACGTCTTTAAACACTTGTTTTAGCTAGGTTATTATCAGTAGACTTTTAGAAATTTAACAATCAGCAGAAATAAAGATAATGCAAGAATGTAAGTGTGTTGAAAGTAAATAGACACAAGCAATTATTATAGTGGTTCGAGGATGGGGTAATTCCTCTAATCCACTATTCTCCAACCCCTGGAGGAATCTACTAATGTAACTTGACTTGGTTACAAAATGGTAACAATCCGAGTTAGCTTTGATCACAAACTAGCCGCTCTCCGGGACTTAGCTTCTTCACAAGACGGCTGCCCTGCTACTTCGGCTTCCTTCAAACATTTGGACTTGATCACTTAGCCCTCCAACAAATTCAAAGCACTGGTTCGATCTGGAACCTTACTACACCTCCTTCAACCTTGGAGAGTAGACCCATTGTTCTTGATAACAAGTTTTTCCTCTTCAACTAATGAAGTCTTCTTTCCTTCACTGAGTGTGTTGGATTGATTTCCTTCGAGTTTAGGCTTAAGGATATTCTTTGAATACTTGAGACATATTGCTTTGCAGGTTATTTGCTTGAATTCTTGTGTGCTCGTAATCTTTTCGTATATGTCTCGTAACCTTCTCTCAAATGAATCCTCAGCCTTTTATAGTGCACGCTTGAAAATATGTCCGTTGAATAGATAGACATATTACTCAAACTACATTTCATAGGTTGTTGGCTTGGCTTGTTTTGCAGCATTGATGGAGACTGCACCTTGAATTTAATGCTCTGCAGACTTTCCTTAAACTCTGCAGAATTTCAGGTACATCCCATTGGCTCCTTGCTTTTTGCACTCTTTCAGCAAAACAACTTTATTGTTGGCAGTTTGACACATGCCTATTTCCAGCAAAATCTTGATTTGGCTTGATAACAGATCTCTTTCAACTTTCTTTGATCCTGTCTGCTGCATACCCCCTTGACAATCTTTTTCAATGATTTTGGAATGACTTTTTTGTCCCTTGAGACAATGTTTCGTCATGAACCTTCACTTCACTTTACTCAATTGCCACATAGCTGGGTCTTCTCTTCGATCTTCAGTCAAGTCCTTCAATTCTTCAACTTGGCTGCTTCTACTCAGCTTATATAGACTTATCTATTGATTTACAGTTTATTTGGGGTGCCAACTTCCTAATCTAAATTTTACATGGTATCATCAAAATCTATACATAAATTTTCCCAACAATTGCGAAAGGAGTTTCTCCTATGGTTGACCAGTGTGTTGTCCTGTAGGCCCAGAGTACCCCAAGGAGCTCCTCAGGCCAATTTCCTCTTGATTCTTCAAGTCTGGTCTTCAGAGTATATTTAAGGATTTTGTTCAATCTTCAACCCGACCATTAGATTGCGGATGGTATAGAGTTGAATCTTGATATGTAAATTTTTGCAAAAAGTTCAAAATTTTTCATTATCGAAACTGCTTCCCATTGTCTGTCACTATTGAGTAGGGTATCCCAAATCGGTGGACAATTGACTTCCAAACAAAGTCCACGATCTTTTCCTCGGTTATCTTCGCTAAGGGCTCTGCCTCGGTCTATTTCGTGAAATAGTCAACTGTTACTATGGCATACTTCACGCCCCCTTTGCATGTGGGGAGAGGTCTGATTAGGTCATTTCCCACTTGGCAAATGGCCATGGACTCGAATATCCGGGTGAGTGCTCGGGATGGTACTTGACTAGAGGTGCAAATCTTTGGTATTTTTCATACTTCTTGACGGCGAGATGGCATCTGTTTGAGCGAAGGCGTAGTATCCTTGTAGAATTAATTTATAGGCCATCAATTGGCCCCTAGCATGGTTTCCACAAATACCTTCGTGGAATTCCATGAGGGCATACTCAACTTCACTCTCGGAGACGTGCACAGGAGTAGGGGAATCGAGTAGCCGCATTTATAGAAAATCACATCCACAATTGTGAATCGGGTAGCTTGTGTTCTCAATGTTCTTGCTTCACTTTGTTTTCTAGTTGGACATCGTGCTTTCGGGATACTACATAATTGGGGTCATCAAGGTCGGCTTGGCACTTTTATTGGCCGTGATCACACGTAAAGATGGACAAGAGATATGTGTAAGCTGTTACATTTTCAATCGTCGGTGCCGTCTTTGGATGCAAGTTGAGCTAGGGCATCCGCTTGCACATTTTCACTTCTCGGAACATGAATAACCTATCTTTGAGGTCACTTTGTGAATGGTTAGTTTCTTTAGACCCATGGAGGTCGCCATTTCCAATCCCGCCAATAAGGCTTGTACTCGGCTTCATTGTTTGTCGCAGGAAGCGAAAGCGCATGGTCGGCGGTAACACTTGTCATCATGATTGATTAGCACAATCCCACCCCCGCTTTCGGTCTACGGTGGAAGATCTCATTAACAAAAAGTTGCCAAGTCTGTTCTTTCTTTTGATATCAAGTTGGATTGCTAGTGTGAACTCGGCCACAAAATCTTCCGAGCTTGCCCCTTTATGGATGTTCGGGGTTCATATGATATTTCAAATCGACCGAGCTCAACCGCCCACTTAATCATTCTTCCGGATGTATGCGGTCGGTGCATGACTTATTCAAAGGATAATTCGTGAAAAGCGTGATGCGGTGCTTGAGAAAGTATGGTTTAAATTACGAGATGAGATCACAAGTGCATAAGCTAGTTTTTCCATCGGAGGGTTTCTTAGCTCGGCATCATGTAGGGCCCGATTGACATAATATACGAGTCTTGGATAGAATTATTTAGTCAATTTAGGTCCGAGCTTATCGCATATTCGAAACGGCCAAATATAGATACAAAACTTCACCTCGACTTTGGTTTTGGAGGACCAGGGGTGGTGGACAAATATTATTTGAGTGATTCAAAAGTCGCTTGTGTTTGCTCGGTCCATTCAAAGTTCTTATTTTTCTTAATGATTTCAAAGAAGGTTTGCATTTGTCCGTAGATCGAGATGCAAAATGGCTTAAGCGACTAGTTGATCGTTAAACTTTATACTTTTTTGACTAAATTTGGTGGTTCGAGGTCAATTATTGCTTTTATTTTATCGGGGTTGGCTTCTATTCATCTTTGGATGACCATATATCCCAAAAACTTTCTTGATCCTACCCTAAATGTACATTTTGTTTTTGGATTTAACATCATTTTATCTCGCACAAAATAGCAAATATTTTATTCAAGTCAGAAATGTGATCGGATGCGTACAAAGGCTTTACAAGCATGTCATCTACATACACTTCCATTGTGTGGCCTATCAGTTTTTCAAACATCTTGTTAACCAACCTCTGGTAGGTCACCTCTGCATTCTTGAGTCCGAACGACATCATTTTGTAATAATAAAGACCCTGAGCTGAATAGAAAGATCTGTTCTCCTTGTCGTCCGAATGCATTCTGATCTGGTTGTACCCCGAATAGGCATCCATAAAATGTATGAGCTCGTGACCCGAGGTGGCGTCCACCATATAGTCGATGTGTGGCAAAGGATATCTGTCTTTTGGGCATGCCTTATCAGGTCGGTGAAATCAATGTAGAGACGCCACTGACCATTGTTTTTTCTTGAGCAAGACCCGATTGAACACCCATCTCGGATACAAAGCTTTTCGTATGAACTGGTTGTCAAGGAGTTTACTGACTTCGGTTTCCAAGGCTGCTAGCCTATCCGATCCCAATTTTCTTCTCTTCTGCACCACCAACCTACAAGTGAGGTTGATGTTTAGTTGATGGCAGGCATGTTTTGGATCAATCCCTATCATGTCGACATGTGACCAAGAAAAGACATCCAAATTGTTCTCCAAGAAGGTAATGAGCTCGGTCTTGAGTGGTTCCTGGAGATCATGGTCGATTCTAAGTTGGCGGCCCAGTTACAGCTTACCGATATCTACTATGTATATCTGTTCAGCCGGATCAGCGTGCTTTCTCTTCTTGCTCGCCGCTTCTTCTTTTTGTGGAGGAGTAGATCTTCTTCACGATCTTCCAGTGGTTCTTTTCTAGGTAAATCCGCCCGCCCCGGGCTTGCGAAACTTCTTGAATATTTTCTGGGTGCACATTCTGCTCGCTATATGACCTGAATTGCTTGATTCTCCATTCTCAATAGTGTTGATCTCAGTTGGGCGAATTTTCAGCAAACAGTCTCAGGATTCACGCTGATTACCTCCGTGAATTCCTTCTCCCTTCGGAGTAGAAAACTTAAGGCAAAAGTGGTATATGGAAATGGCCGTTTTCAAATTGTACATTATCGGTCGCCCGATGATGGCATTGTATTCAGAATCACTGTTGATTATCATGGAAGTCATCATTATCATTCTCTTAATTGCCCCCTGGCCGAACTAGACAAGAAGATCTACTTCACCAATGGGAATACTCTTTACTCCACCAAACCCCAAAATATTACCGTTGCATGGACAAACAAAGGAGTCGTCCACACTGATTCTTTGGAACACCCTTATGTAGATAATTGTTGCATAACTCCCAGAGTTGACCAAGATTTTGTGGACCGGGATGCCCAGAATCGGAGCTTGATGACTAAAGGGTCTGAATGGGGGTGTACTAGTTGGTCGGCATCCTGATCGGAGAATGTAAAGTGACATGTTGGCAGGCCTTGCTTGACCTCAGCTACTCGGACACGCTGGGCTGCACTGGATGCTTCTCAGATGTCAAACTTTCTTTTTTGGATTGATCGGCAGTCCTCCACCTGGTTGTTGTTGATAAGTGTTAGAATTTATTGGTCATGAGGATTATTCATTGGAGAAACATGGCTTGGATTGTACATTCTTTCTGGTTGGTGCTCAGTCCCCACATGCAATGGTGGTGGAGGGGGCAGATCCTGAAGAAAACATTTGAGGCCTCCCCTTTCAATAATTATGATTATTTCGCGAATGAGGTCGCGACACTCATCTGTCTCGGGGCCGATGGACTTGTGATAATAGCAATATCTTGAATCATTGAGCTTGGATGGGTCAATTTTCAGCGGCCGAGCTGGCGGCAAGAGGTTAAGATCTCGAATTTCTTTGAAAATAACACACGGGGGCTGTCAACGTACTCTTCACCAGGATCTCAGCCCAAACTTCTTGGAAATACTTGTAGCCTATAGCCGAGCTGCCAGAAAAATATTTGAAACCAGAACTGAGGTAGAGTCTTTTTTAAAATCCTTCTTGAACTGTTGTTTCGGTCACGTTGGCCCTGCCATTGCCTCCTAGGCACATATATGTATTTTTGCTTGCATCAGGAACTCCTGGAATGTGTTCATCCCTTGTTTGTGGATGGACCAGCGAAATCGAGAATGTACAAATAGTCCCGAGATCACAGCCATAAACATGGCGTAATCTGATACAGGTTCCATCTCACGAACCTATTTATTAAATCTTGTGATGTAACTTTTGAGTGATTCATCTTTATCTATTTGATGGTAACAAGAGAGTCTTTCGGGGCAACTTACACCCGAGAAGCCAAAAAGTGGGTGGTGAACACTGGTGAGAGATCATTCCAACAGCGACTTAACTGAGGTGGCAGGGTGTGAAACCATCGGTGAGCTCGGTCACCTAAAGTCAAAGAAAATGCCCTGCAAAGTATGGCATCGCTGGGACCATAGAGCTCGGTCCAAGCAAGATACTTGTGAATATGAGTGGCTGGGTAGGTCTCTCCATCGTATAGACTGTTAGGAAATTTATGTGTTAGATTTTGGTGATACCATGTAAAACTTAGACTAGAAAGTTGGTACCCCATTTTCCTTGTAATTATGTATTATAATAGATAGGAGTGAAAGAGCTTAGTGAAGTCAGCTAAGCCAAGAATACAAGAAGTAAACTACAGACTGGAAAGAAGACCCTGCTGTGTGTCAGCTGAGTATGGCCTAGAAGGAAGACAAGAACTCGACTGAAGGAGAATCAGCTGTGGGAAAACTGTGTGAAGTGTCAGTCAAGTCAACTCAAGGAGCAAAGTCTATCAGTTGAAGTGATAGTTGAGTCAATATTATGATTGGAGCAAACTCAAGTCACCTGGGGTAAAGGCAGCAGTCAAGTCAAGACGACTGACATTGATCTGTTGGAATGAAGTCAAGAATATTACTTGATATAGTAATATGTCAAAGCTGCCAGGTCTTAAAGTGTTTGACCCAGAAACATGCAAAAGGAATAAGCCAATGGGAAACACTGTAACGTGTGTCAGAACTTGCAAGGCTGCAATGCCATTTAATGTCAGGAAGGGTCAACATCACAAGTACTGCAGACCAAGAAAAGACAAGCCAACGAACAAGAAGTGTCATTTGAAATTGGCCAATCTTTTCAACGGATAAATTTCAAATGAGCACTATATAAGGCTAAGGAAGTCTTTCAGAAAAGGTTACGAATGGCATAGATCTTTTAAGCAATATTCAAGCAATTAATCTGCAATATTCTTAAAGCTTATCAAGATATTCCTCAAGCCTAAAACTCAAAGAAACTCGATCCAACACAAGCTGTGAAGGAGAGACAACTTCAACCAGTTGAAGAGGAAACGATTTGAAGATCAAAAAAGGGTCTACTTTCCCAGTTGAAGGATTGTAGAAAGGTTCAAGGTCGAACCAAGTTTCAAGTTTGTTGGAGGGCTGCGTGATCAAATCCAAGGACTTGAAAGTGAGCTGAAGTAGTAAGGCAGCTGCCTCGTGAAGAAGCTGAGTCACAGGAGAAGCCAGCTGTGTGATCAAGGCTATCTCTAGACTATTCATTGCTTTGTAACTTGATCTGTTACTTAGTGGATTCCTCCAGGAGTTGGAGAAGAGTGGATTAGAAGAATTACCCCATCTTCTAACCACTATAAAAATTACTTGTGTCAATTTACTTTCAGCACTTACATTCCTGTATTTAGTTTTATATCAAAAGGGTGTTAAATCTTCTGCTGTTAGAAACCAAATCAACTAAAGTTAAGTATTAGCTTAAGCAGCCGAGTTATACTATCAATAGCTCTATTGAGTCTGTTGAGTGGGGAACTTAGCTGAATATAGACAACTTTGCTGTCCCCCAAGGACACAACTGATTTGAGTCAACTCTGTTGAAAAATCTTAAAAAGACTAAAATCGAAAATTTGGTAAGGTTTATTCAACCCCCCATTCTAAACCTTAGACCATACCCTTTAGGATCTATAAGTGGTATCAGAGCGGTTGGTTCATTGAGCCTTCCGCACTGGTTACTGAACTAGATCTCATTCTTTTTCAAAGGGTTTTAACAATTGTGTTTTTCAAAGTTTTTCATTTTTAAAACAAAGTTATTATCATGGAAGCAAATCTAACTCGTATTCCAATGTTCACTGTGGAAGAGTTTGATGACTGGAAAACTTGCATGCAGGCTCATCTATCAGCTTTACACGATGAAATGTGGCTTGTGATAGAGGATGGACCATTGCAAATATACAAAGTCAACATCTTCTTTGCCGCAAGAGTAGCTCTTGCGGTGAAGGGAGAAGTCTCTTGAAAGGCTAGACCAACCATGGTTGAAAAACCACGCACTGAATGGACAAATGAAGATCGAAAGAGATATAACCTGGACAATATGGCCAAGGATATACTCTACGATACGTTGGACAAGACGATGTTCAACAAAGTCAAATCGTGCATATCTTCCAAAGGAATCTTGGAAAAGTTAACCCTGATTTGTGAAAGATCAGAACAGATTACAAAGAATAAATTTACTGTTGCTGTCCAAAAATTTGAAATTTAAAATGCTTGTAGGTGAAACTCTGGATCAGCTGGATGCCATATTTACAGAGATAACAAATGAGCTTTCAGCTCTTGGGAAATAATACACTCAGAAAGAGATGTGCATGAAGATATTAAGAGCCCTCCCATCTGAATGGGAAATGAAGGTCATGGCCCTGAGACATTCAATGGACCTCTCAAAAACATCGAATCATGAGCTATTCTCACACCTCAAAGCTTATGAGTTTGAGCTGAGAAGGAAAGAGCAAGAGGAAACAGCTGTACCAAAGACAATTGCATTATTGGCCAGTGAAGGGAAAAGAGCTGAGCCAAAGTAGACCATTGACCAGGAGGAAATTGCCCTCATGGTAAAGAGATTCAACAAGTTCTTTAATAAGAACCACAAAAGAAACAAGGGTGAGACCTCCAGAAGACATTCAACACCCTCCAAAGCAAGGGAGGATAGGCCGCCCAAGAGAGCTGATTATCAGAGAGCTGATAATCAAAGGACTGACAGAGCTAATCAGAGAGCTGAAAACATGTGTTGGAATTGCAGACAACCAGGACATTTCTTTGTCAAGCATTGTTCCTATCCACCAATCAACAAGTATAGGAATGAGGAAGAAAGAAAAGTCTTCAGGGAAAGAAGACATGAAAAGAAGAAAGCCATGTTGGCTGCTGAGACTGTTGAGCCAGCCAAGTGCAAAGAAGCAGCAGACTCAGATAGTAGTGAAGCTAACTACTCAAGTTACATAGACGAAGAGGCTTTGATCTGCCTCATGGCTAAAGAACAAGACCAACAAGATCAAGAAGATGAGGTACATTCTAACTCATCTCATTCTGATTTAGGTGATAGTGATTGTGATACACACACTTCATCACCCACAGATCTTTATGATTCATTAGGCAAAATGATGAAAGATTTTGAGCACATTAAAATCTCTCTCACACTTTTTAAATGAGGGAAACAACTAGCTTAAAAGCCAAAACTCACAGCTGACAAGAGAGCTGAGTACTCTGAGTCACATAGCTGATGAGAACACTAAGCTGAAGGCTGAAAATGCAAATATCTTAGCAGAGTTAGATGCTACAGAAAAGAGGGAAAAGATCTCCAAAATGTGATTGCCTCATTTACAAAAGCATCCAAATCATTAGATGAACTTATTATGAGTCAAAAAGAATGTGGAGACAAGACATGCATAGGATTTAATTCCTTTGTGCATAGTCAAACTTCAAGAGTGATTTTGGAAAAGGGGTCTTCAAGCAATGAAGGATTCCAAAAACTCAAAACACCAATGCTGCACCCACATTTACTCCAAAGCACAATCACAATCATACTGGCCTTGGTTACAAAGGTAAGGGAAAGAAGCCAGTAGAGTATGCTGAAAGGACAACTGAGAAGAAATTCAGACAGGTCCCTCAGCAGATTCCAAATAGAAAATACTTTGTATGAAGCAAACAGAGCTACCAAAAGCTCCAGAAATTTCATCAAAGAAATACATATGATGGGAATGGTAGAAACTATCCAAACCAAGCTAATTGGAATAGTGTGAAACATCAGCAAATACCTATGGGATACAAGCCAAAATGGTAAAGACCTCAACCTCAGCAAAGGTCATTCCCAAGGCAGAAGCTATTATCAGCACACATATGCACCCAAGCACTAGACTCAAAGATTTCGTAACTATCCCAAGAAAGAAATTGCTAAAACACACACTAAGGCATACAGACAAAAGAGACGGCTGTATGATCCTAAAATCCCCAAGCAATTTGATAATGTGCATTATGATTATGGTACTGATATATGGCAACCTCTTAGAGTCAGATCATCTGGCTATAGGCTGGTTGGAACACCTTATATCACTAACCCCCTAGGACCCAGTCAAGTATGGGTACCTAAAAACTGATTTCCTTGATTGCAGGTTCAAGGAACAATGGAGTGCCTAGGAACCTGGTACATGGATAGTGGCTGTTCCAGACATATGACAGGGAATAAAAGAAATCTGTCAAGATTCAAGGAGATTAGAGATGCTAAAGTGATATTTGGAGGAAATGAAGCTCTAGAGGAGATCAAAGGCACATGATCCATCAAGAAAAAAGGATTGGAGATCACATATGTTGCTTATATTGAAGTCATCAACTTCAACCTGTTAAGCATCAACCAACTCTGTAACAAAGGCTACAATGTAGGTAACAAAGATGCTGAATCTAATGAAATAGTGCTGCAAGGGACAAGGCAAAAGAATATGTATGTGGTAGATTGGTCTACTTCTACACCAAGCATATTTCTGCTAGCAAGGAGCACAGCCGAATCAAGTTGGCTATGTCATATGAAGCTGAGTCATCTAAACTTCAAGACAATCAACAAGCTTGCAAGGAGTCATCT
Organism: Rehmannia glutinosa; assembly: GCA_016081115.2. Taxonomy (NCBI): domain Eukaryota; kingdom Viridiplantae; phylum Streptophyta; class Magnoliopsida; order Lamiales; family Orobanchaceae; genus Rehmannia; species Rehmannia glutinosa. Next base: position 37,391,247 of record CM071931.1, on the reverse strand, counting down.
TGTGGAAGGATTGCCAGACTCAGTGTACAAGAAAGAAAGTATATGTGATGCATGCCAGATGGGAAAGCAAATCAAATCATCATTCAAGGATAAGCCAAGTCCTTCTTCAACAAGGATATTACATCTGTTGCATATGGATCTATTTGGTCCAGTTGAGCCAGCTAGCATCAGTGGAAAGAAATACACCTTAGTGGTGGTGAATGATTATTCAAGATATACATAGATAATATTCATGTGTAAAAAGAAGGAAACACTGCAGAAGTTACCTCAGCTGATGAGAAGAGTTCAAAATGAAAAGAGTCAAACCATTATAAAGATAAGATATGACAGGGGAACTGAGTTTGTCAATGGAATTATAACTCAGTATTGTATTGAAAATGGTATTTCTCATGAGTTATCAGCAGCAAGCACTCCACAGCAGAATGAAGTAGCTGAAAGAAGGAACTGAACTCTCAAGGAAGCTGCAAGGACAATGTTAGCTCAAGTAGGATTGCCTAAGAGATTTGGGCTGAAGCCATAAATACAGTATGCTACACTCAGAATAGATGCATGATAAACAGGCAATTGACCAAGAATCCCTATGAGATTTGGACACGGAGAAAGCTAAATGTTGGATATTTTAAGATATTTGGATGCAAGTGCTTCATCCATAATAATGGCAAGGATAATTTGAAAGCTTTTGATGCTAAAGCTGATGAAGGTATCTTTTTGGGTTACTGAGCTGAGAGTAAAGCCTATAGAGTGCTAAATAAGAGGACTATGGTAATAGAAGAGTATATCCATGTGGTTTTTGATGAATCTAATATGAATGGAGAAGACATTGACGAGTTAGCTGATAAGCTGAATCAACCAACTTTGCAGAAAAGTCCCTATATTGAAGCTGATGTGAGAGCATCAACCCTTATGATGATGAGATAGCTGAATCTCAAAGACAGCTGGAAGGTCTACAATTGAATGAAGATGAAGAAGCTGCTCAAGATAACTTAGTCATGAGGCAATTTGAATCAGCGACTTACTCCAACCTGATGTGAGATGGCTTAGAGACCATCCACCTGAGTTAATTATTGCAGATGTTAGAGATGGCATAAGAACCATATCCAGAGCACAACATGAAGCACTGTTCACTTGTTTTATTTCCCAAATAGAGCCTAAAGATGTGTCTTAAGCATTGGAAGACACACATTGATTCAGGCCATGCAAGAAGAGCTGAATCAATTTGAGAGAAACAAATTATGAGAATTAGTTCAAAGGCCTACCTACCAAAATGTTATTGGTACTAAGTGGGTTTTCAGAAACAAGATGAATGAGGAAGGATCTGTTGTAAGAAAAAAAGCAAGATTGGTAGCCAAATGGTATTGCCAAGAAGAAGGTATAGATTTTGATGAAACCTTTGCTCCTGTTGCCAGATTGGAAGTAATAAAGATGTTTCTTGCTTATGCTGCACACAAGAACTTCATTGTATATCAAATGGATGTGAAGAGTGCATTTCTAAATGGACTGTTAGAAGAATAAGTCTATGTTGAACAACCTCCAGGTTTTGAGCAGAAAACTACTGGAGATAAAGTCTACAAGCTCAAGAAAGCACCGTATGGATTGAAACAAGCACCAAGAGCATGGTATGATACATTGTCTCAGTTTCTAATTGACAATGGATTGACCAAAGGCAAGGTTGATAGAACACTCTTCAGGATTCAAGATGGAGAAAGTATACTGCTTGTTCAAATATATGTGGATGATATCATTTTTGGATTCACAAACAAAGAGCTGTGTGAAAAGTTCTCAACCCTCATGCAAGGCAAATTTGAGATGAGCATGATGGGAGAGCTGACTTTCTTCTTAGGACTTCATGTCAAGCAATTGAAGGATGGAACCTTCATAAGACAAACCAAGTATACCAAAGATTTAATAAAGAAGTTTGGTATGGAAGAGAAGTCTTCTGTGAAGATTCCTATGAATACATCAGTCAAGATGGACATAGATGCAGATGGCAAAGCTATTGATCAAACCAAATATAGAGCCCTCATTGGATCATTGCTCTATTTAACAGCAAGCAGGCCAGACATCACCTTTGCAGTATGTGTATGTGCTAGATTTCAATCTGCACCAAAAGAGAGTCACATGACTGCAGCTAAGAGAATCCTAAGGTATTTGAAGGGATGCCAGAAAGTCGGCTTATGGTATCCAAAGGAAGGAGGATTCAAGCTGGTAGGATACTCAGACTCAGACTATGCTGGATGTAGAGTTGACAGGAAGAGTACTTCTGGTACCTATCAAATGCTTGGAAATAGGTTAGTTTCTTGGTTCAACAAGAAACAAAACTCAATAGATACATCCACAGCTGAAGCATAGTACATAGCTGCGGGCATCTCAACTGATAAGCAGTTAGCTGAGAGACTATGATATTGAAGAAAGAGAAATTCCAATTATATGTGATAACACTAGTGCTATTGCAATTACTCAGAATCCAATGTTGCATTCAAGAACAAAGCACATTGATGTCATATATCAATTTATTAGAGATCATGTTGAAAAGAAAGACATCACTTTGGAATACATCTCAACTGATAAGCAGTTAGCTGACATATTCATAAAGCCATTATGTGAATCAAGGTTTGAAGAGCTCACGAATGAGTTAGGATTAATTGAGTTGAGTTAGGACACTCAGAAGACTTAATCAACAGAGATAGAAGATGAGAAAATGGAAAATGAGCAAGTTTCACATTTCAGTCAAGTGAAACAGCCTAGACGGGAAGTCAGCTGTATCGAGTTAGCTGACAGCTGAGTGATGTTATGTGAAGAGAGAAGCAGAGTTAAGTCACTTTGGATGATAGTTGAATCATTTATGAGCCAAGTGACAAAAACACAATTGTTTTATTCGATCAGAATGTTTTTAAGCAAGTTCTCTCTCTGCAAACCGTTCGAAACCATACCATTCTGAGTTCAAGTTTTCGTATTTTTTCTCAGTTCAAAAGTTCTGAAAATGGCTAGTACTCACAATTTCGCTAAGCTATCCGAGAAAATCCACTCTAGAGCGTCTGTGGATTTTAAAGGGATGATCAAGCAGGGCGATGATGAGGCCCTAGTAAAGAAGATCACAGATAAGCTGGAAAAGTCCGGTCCGAAGGACTTTCTCGATGCACTTCATGCATACGTATTTGGAGGAGGTCGCCATATTCTATGTGAACGCCGAGGTGCATGACGATGAGATTCGCTCATCCGTCCACGGCAAGGCCATCAAAATCACTACTAAGGACCTTGCTGAGTACTGTTTCCCGCCGTCTGAAGGATTGAAGGACATCGCTGAGAAGGATGTCAACTTGGCCGCAGACTTGGAAGGAAGTTGCAAAGCGGAGTATCTTTGCTAAATTTGTGTATACAACTAAGAAGGATTTTTACGAAGGAAGATTACCATAAGTCGATGGACATCGTGTCCAAATGTGTGGATATGAAGTTTGGGAGATTCAACCAGCTATCACGAACTAAGCTGATTATGATGGCTACGATTATGCAAGACAAGAAGGTGAACTGAACTGAGTTTGTCTTCAGCCGAGTATGCCAGAACGTGATCAACAAGTCCTATAAGGAAGATGGGACTTTTGGATGCTCGCTGGGATATGGCATTATCATTGGCCACTTGATGGAGGTTAAGGGGATTGCATTATGCCATGGAAAGCCTTTCCATGCAAACAAGAGGATGTTCAAAGCTAACCTCTCTGGTGCGTAGAAGAAAGCCCATGCGAGGAAGGCTGATACAAGTGAGGGGAATCGATGACCAGTACCCAAGACACAACAGACCTCCCGCCTCTCCCCGGCCGATTTCCCGTAAGAGAGCTGTGACAACCGAACCTGCCTCTGCCCCAGCAGCCAAGAAAAAGAAAGGACCTGCCAATGCAGCCAAACCCAAAGCACCTACCCAAGCAGTCGATGCCCCTAACCCCATAGTCGAGACTGAGAAGGAACCTCTACATTCCTCACCAGTTGTGAAGAAGAAGCGCACTGCCAAGTCCAGGAAGACAACTGCGTCAAAGAAGGATTCTATTGAAACACAAGCCTTCACCCTTGAAGAGCCTAAAGAAGTGGAACCAGAGATTCCATTGGTTGCCACCAAGAGAAGACGACTGTTTAAGAAGTCCGAATTAGATAAGACAGTCGAGTCCGGTACTCAGCCGGAGGAGATCGTTGAGACTGCTGATGCTCAAGAGGAGCAGTCAGGAGAAAGTGGATGAGCCTAAGAAGATGCGTCTTGATCGCCAGAGTCTGAAAGACCAGTGTCTTTGTCTACAGTGTGCAAGGGAGACAATCTAACGGAGATAGAAGGAGCTGAGACAACCAAGACCGTGGAAGAAAAGGTTGTCTCATCCCCTCAGACTGATGCAGTAGAGTCTGAGGAGGAGCAAGCTCCACTAACCACCATTCAAGAGACCGGAGAGGAGGATGATGACCTTATTATGTACTCTCCAGTCTATCCAGACATCCAGACGAGGCTAAGGAACTAGAGAAATTGGAAGCTGGATTACTCCAGGCAGCAGTTCACTCGTCCAGAGTTCATTGAAGAAGAAGAGGAGCTTCTCAGCTTCCTCGGAGGTGTCCCAGTCCAATTTTCCCTGAATGAATAAAATTGCATGGATACCCTCCGTGCTATAAAGGAGGATGAGAAGGAGAAGGCCCAGGAGAAAGCAAAATCCTTGGAGAAATCCAAGATATGTTTGCACACGGGGACCCATGAACATCTCGTGGAGTCCACTAACAACACCGATGAGGAGATGTACCCACCTTTTGTAGTTGAAAAGGCCAAGTTCAAACAGGCCGCAAGAGAATCAAGAGCGATGCACGAGCAAACCCTTCAAGAAGGTCCAGGAGAGTCTTCCAAAATCTCTCCTCGGACTGATCCATTGGGAGTGGCACATGAGTTTACATCTGTCATTGCAGCGACCACGTCCCTGTGCATTCTCATGTAGGCTCTCGGGAAATGTCGATGAAGGCTGGGAGTGTGGGCACCCAAGCCAAGTCTACCCCAAGAAGAAGGTGTTGAGACACCGCCCCAATGATTGACTACTCAAAGGAAACTATAGTCGTGTCTCGGGAGCGAGTAACCCCATTGTCGTTCACTCGGTGGTGCGCCGGTGAGGGGGAAGTTCTCCCCACCACAAAGGTCTGGGAGGATCTTTGTGGGAGACAAAACATTGAAGTTTGGAGGCAAAAGCGAGCAAGTCACCGAGAAGCAGAGTGAAATTAACGACGTTCGGATAGTTGAGACTATCTCGGTGAGATTTCCTCATTATGCATGTTAGATAAATGTTTTTATCAAGATTTTGATGATTATGTTTAAATGAGTTTTTATACCAAAACAATGTTAATAAATGTTGTCCAAATACTCTTAAATGATTTAAAATGTTTTTACTAATTTTTGGAGTATTTCTTAGAGTTTATTATTCGATAAAATTGGACAACACTTTTGATAATTTTGTGTTAATGAGTTTTTATACCAAAACAATGTTGTCCAAATACTTCTAAATGATTTAAAATGTTTTTCTTGTTTTTTGGAGTATTTCTTAGAGTTAATTATTTGATAAAAATGGACAACACTTTTGATGGTTTAGTTTAAATAAGTTTACAATGTGTATAAATATTGTCCAAATACTCCCAATTGATTTAGAATATTTTTACTAATTTTTTGGAGTATTTCTTGAAGTTTATTTTTGATAAAAATCGGACAACATTTCAATTTGGAGTCGACGATCGAACAAAAGGTTAACCGGTACACGAAAGAACGCACAAAATGAAACAGAAACCAGTGCAGTGAAAAAAAAAAGGGGAGGGTGACCGGTCAGGGTACCTCCGACCGTCGCACCCTAGGGGCGGCCGGCCGCACCCCACCTTGACGTCGCACCCCACCGCAACCCCTACCGGATCGCACTATTTTCATTCAAACGTTCGAAATCTTATACAGGCAACCGGTCGCCCTATGTAATTTTTGACAAAGAAAAATTCCAATCTGTTGCAATCCTTATCATCAAGATTTACTTTTAATTTTTGTACAATATTTCTACATCTTGTGATCCTCTTTTTGTAGACAAAAGTGAAGAAGAAGGAGCATATGTTGGGGGCCTATGTTGGTGAAAACTCTCCTATAAATAGAGAATGAATTGAAGACACAAGACACAACACATACAAGCAAAATACACAACAAGAAATCTGCAAATTCTTCAAGCTTTCATTTTTACATTCTTGTTGTAATAGCCTAAGCACTTTCACTTGCACATCTTTGAGGTCTAGGCTTTTATTTCTTGATTACACTTGCACTCAAATTGTAATATTCATTATTGAGTTGTAATCTTGATTTTTGTCATCATTCAACACAAGACATCCTTGTGAGTATTCTTGTGGAAAGAATACACTTGGGTGATCTAGGTGATAGGTGTTTCAAGAGTGTGGTGCTCTTGAAGTATTGAAGAATTTGGTGTTCTTCAAGGTTGAAGATTGTGGTAATCTTCACAAGGTGCCGTTGGAGATTGTGGTAATCTTCAAGAGAGATTGTGGTAATCTCAAAGGTGGTGTTGTAGAAGAGTGTGGTGCTCTTCAAGGTGATGTTGTAAGGTGTTGTATTAATTTTGGAAATTAATAAAATCTTTTTTTCTTTTTGAAATCCATCCCAGGAGATCTTTGGGGTGGTAGAGGATTAGGCCGTAGGTGGGTTGAACCTCTATAAATCGACGCGTGTTGTTTACATTCCGCACCTTTATTATTGTCTTGGCGTAATTGATTCGAAAAAGAGGGCGAAATCGAAAAGATGGAGATAATCTATTCACCCCCTCTAGATTATCGTAGCCGCTTGGACTTACAAGTGGTATCAGAGCCAAACTCTTTGGCAAGCTCGTTCCACATCGCGAGTAAAGAGGAACGATCATCGGCTACGAACGAAGTCTAGTTTCTGGCGCCTCCACCACCTAGCCACCACTATTCGATTCCAAAAATTTTACATTTTGGAAAGAAAGAATAGAATGCTATCTACAAGGTTGCGGGTTCGATATTTGAAACACGATCGTAAATGAAGAATCCATTCCAATAATGGACACACCACACAAAGACCTCAAAGAGCTCAATGTTGAAGAAAAGAAAATCATCTCCTTAAATGGTAAAGCTCTTAATATTTTGTATTATTCACTTACCATTTTGGAATATAATCATATTGTAGGAATTAAACCGGCACATGAAGTATGGAGAAAATAAGAAGAAGTATATGCAAATGAAAGGAGCCACTCAAAAGCATTTACTTCTCAAATGGATACAAACCCAACATGGGATGAGCTTACAACTTTCGACATCGATGAAAACGAACGATGTCTTATGGGCTTCAAGAAGAAAATGAGGTAAGTTCAAAACCCTCCACTTCTTATGATAATGAATTACAAAATGATTATAGTGATTTGGAAAATGATTTTGATGAACTTCAAAATGAATTCCAAAGCTTACTTGTTAAATACAAAAATTTGAAAAAGGAATTCAATATTTTGAAAATTAATAAGGATAATTTATTTTCCTCTTATGAATCACTTTCATGTGATCACACCACCACACTTGAAAAAGTTAGAAATCTTGAAAAAGAAAATAGTACTCTTATTGAGGATATTAATTGCATGAAAAATGATTTATCAAAATCCAACTTGAGTTCCGATAAAATGACCGATATTATTGATGTTCATAGTTGTGATAAATTGAAACAAGGACTTGATCATAAGCCTAGTGTTGTTAATTATATGAAAATAAATCAAGTCTCTATGCATGTTGGTCATTATGCTCCCAAAATTACTACTTGTTTTTATTGTGGTAAAATGGGTCACACGATTAATACTTGTCGGGCTAGAAATAGCTCTAATTATTATTGGAGACCTAAAAGTCTCAAAGCTAATTCCAAAGGACCCAAACACTTGAGGGTACCACAAAATAATGTCATATTAGGTACCCGACGGAATAATAATCGAGGAAAATACATACCGCCAAGAAGACATCAAATGACCATCTCATTTAATCAAAGGAGAAGACATCACCAAAATGAATTTCCAAGAGAAAGGCATTATCAACAATGGGAAGGACATAATCCTTGGAAATGGAGAAATTGGAGAAGTCATCATCTACAAGATGATTTTCAAAGGGGAAGATACCATCAACAACGGGAAAGACATAACCCATGGAAATGGCGTAATTGGTAAACCGTATCTCCTCATTTAAATATGCATTTTATTTTATTATTATGCATGTTCGTAATTGTGCCTAATTTTTGAAAATGAGTTTTCAAAAATTTATTTTTAAAATTAAGGTCTTCAATATATTTGTGTGTTCCTAAAATTCTTTTTAAAAAAGGAGGACCTTGCATGTTCTTGTGCATTTGTTTAAACTATAGTGTTTTATCATCTCTTATGGATTTTTATGGCATAAGCATACTTGTCACACATATCATTGCTCTAGCCTACACTATTACAATTTTTCTTGTGTGCAAGACTTGTTCTAAGAATTGTGTAGGATTTATATATCTTCGTCAATGGTTATCCACTCATTATTTGACAAGAGAAACATAAACTATCGAGGTACGCTCACCATTGTTATTCATCTCTTAGACTCGATATAATTTTTGCCATATGTCTACGTGCTTATTTTTCAAGATATTTCAAAGTATCTCATACAAATGCCATTAAAAGGATTTTTCGATTTTGAAAGGCACTATTCGATAAAGCTTGTTTTATCCGAGTTTTATAAAGGATTATAATTTGTTTTGATAAAAACATTTGATTTTCATCCTTATCTCAAAAATTATGCATTTGATTGCTTATATTCGTTCTTGTCAAAACTATTGTTCAAATGCTTCTTTTAAATGAGGTCTCAACTATATGCTCTTGAATTTTTGAAATTTCAAAAGAGATTTTATATAGCTTCCTATAAGCTTATTTGAACTTACATGTTTTATGAAACTCATGATAATTTGTTTGAAAGCATAGTATGTGTTACTTGTTATTATGTCTCTATTATTCGATATTACTATGCTCTTGTGCAAGATATCTTGATTAAGATTTTGCAGAAATTTTTTATCTTGAAACAAGCTCAATGACCAAGAGGAGGTTAGTAACTCAAAAGGTATTGTCAAGAAGAATGTATTGATTTTGATGTAACATTTGCACTCATAGCACGTTTAGAAGCTATTTGCTTTTTACTTGCCCATTCTTGTTTTAAGAAAATTTCAAGCTTTACCAAATGGATGTTATATCCAATTTTCTAAATGGTTTTATTCAAGAAAAAGTCTATATAAAACAACCTCCGGGTTTAAAATTTTTCTAGGCCAAATGATTTTTATAAAAGGCCTTGTATGGTTTAAAACAAGTACCCCATGTATGGTATGATAGACTTAGCTATTTTTGCTAAATGGTTTTACAAGAGGTAAAGTTTATACTACTCTCTTTGTTTTTGAAAAAGGGCAAGATTGTTTACTTGTATAAATTTATGATATCATTTATGGTGTTACTAATGAATTATTGTGCAAGTTATTTTCTAAGTTGATGCAAGGTGAACTTAAGATGATCATGATGGGGAGCTAAAATTTCTTCATTGAACTTCAAGTTAAACAATGCCAAGAAAGTGGTTGTAATTCACAATCAAAGTATACAAAAGTACCTTTTGAAGAAGTTAGGCATTGAAGAAGGAAGAATCATCTCAACCTCTATGGCTACCAATGTAAAGTTTGACAAAGGTTGAGGAAGGCATATTGATTGACAAACATATTCGAGGTATGTTCACTAACTTTTCTTATTTCTTTAGACTCGACATTTTCTATGCCTTATGTCTATATGCTCGAATTTTAAAACTATTCCAACGAATCTCATTAAAGTGCCGTTAAAAGAAATTTTCAAATATTTGAAAGACACTTCTTCTTATGACTTGTATATCCAAAGTTTAAAACGTTCATATTTTTCGGGATAACAAGTCCGGTGATAATAATTTTTCAAAATATGGTTCATTATAATCGAACTATATATATTTGAGATTCGATATATTCTAAGGGATTGCGTTTCTTAAGCAAAAATTTGAGATGTGCTTAATTCCGTCTCAAAGATAACTCGCGGAGATTTATTTTTTTAACCGTCGAGTACTTTACCTCATTTTGAGCTTGATTATGACATAATGTATATTAAATGAGGTCTACATTTGCATTTTGCACGTTTTAAAACTTAGGGGCGAAAAATCGATTTTTGGTTCAAACTTGGATTTTGGAAAACAGAATGAAAAATGGTCTGATCATTGGGGCAAGGTCGGCCGGCCGCCCATGACGCCGACGGTCGCCCATGCCCCCAACCGGTCGACCACAACAAAATTTTGGTTAAATACGTTTTGTTCTCGATCCATGAGTCATTTTGGCTCATTTTGTCAATTTCTCGTCCCCTACGCATTTTCTACACAAATTTCACTTCAAATTTGTTTTATTGCATACATTTTATATTTTGGACTTTATGAGGCTCGATTATCATCATCATTGTTCATCTTTACCGATTAAATGGTAAGAATTTCTCCTTTTAATCTCAATTGGGTTGAACCTTGAGAATGTGCTTGTATCTTGATATCTTGTTGAAATTCTTGTATTAATATGTTGTTTATGATGATTGATGATGAATGAATATTGTTGTATTGAAATTGGTGATGAAATGTTTTGGCTTAAACGAATCACAAAGGCGTTATATTTCTCTTGTTTTATTCAATGCACGCCAAGTGTTCGACAAAATGTTTCAATGAAAAACTCATCACCTACATGATTCTCTTGATTTGAAAAGTCTTATAAGTTTATAGAGATCATGTTTTATCAATCAAATGAGCTTTTACAAATCAAATGAGAAATTTTTTCCCTTTTATTCGAATTTAAGCTTAAATGCTCAATATGCTCGATAAATCGATTAAATTGCACACATTGATATAATTATATGCTGTTTTTATCGTGCTAACATTATTTTTAATGATTCCAAAGGGGGAGAAACAGGAAAAACGCTCATAAGCTCAAAGAAGCGTAAATAAGCTCGCAAGAAAAGCTATAAGCTAAAGCTCTTAAAAGCCAAAAGCTATGGATAATACTTAGTCCATGTGATGTATTATGGACTTTTATACTTGACTAATGATGCTTTTGTGACAGGGCTCATGAAATTCAAGCTTTTAGCTTGTAGTTGTTTGCTTCTACTTAATTGTGTTATGCATGTTGATAGGGGGAGCTTGTGCAAAAATGATTTTGAAAAATCTTTGCTCCTATCCTTGTGTGTTTGTACTTATGATAAATCTTGCTTGTAATGGTTTGATGTTTTAGACCGGAAAATTGGTTTTGTTTTAAAATCGACTTCCTAAAATTGTTTTGGTTTGTAATCATCAAAAAGGGGGAGTTTGTTAGATAAATGTTTTTATCAAGATTTTGATGATTATGTTTAAATGAGTTTTTATACCAAAACAATGTTAATAAATGTTGTCCAAATACTCCTAAATGATTTAAAATATTTTTAATAATTTTTGGAGTATTTCTTAGAGATTATTATTCGATAAAATTGGACAACACTTTTGATGATTTTGTGTTAATGAGTTTTTATACCAAAACAATGTTGTCCAAATACTCCTAAATGATTTAAAATATTTTTCTTGTTTTTTGGAGTATTTCTTAGAGTTAATTATTCGATAAAAATGGACAACACTTTTGATGGTTTAGTTTAAATAAGTTTACAATGTGTATAAATATTGTCCAAATACTCCCAATTGATTTAGAATGTTTTTACTAATTTTTGGAGTATTTCTTGAAGTTTATTTTTGATAAAAATCGGACAACATTTCAATTTGGAGGTCGACCGGGTAACAAAAGGTCGGCCGGTACAAGAACGCATAAAATGAAACATAAACCAGTGCGTGAAAAAAAAAAGGGGAGGGTGACCGGTCAAGGGTACCTCCGGCCGGTCGCACCCCACCTTGACCGGCCGCACCCCTCTGCAACCCCTACCTCGGATCGCACTATTTTCATTCAAACGTTCGAAATCTTATACGGGGCAACGGTCGCCTATGTAATTTTTTGACAAAAAAATTCCAACCGTTGCAATCCTTATCACCAAGATTTACTTTTAATTTTTGTACAATATTTCTACATCTTGTGATTCTCTTTTTGTAGACAAAAGTGAAGAAGAAGGAGCATATGTTGGGAGCTTATGTTGGTGAAGACTCTCCTATAAATAGAGGATGAATTGACGACACAAGACACAACACATACAAGCAAAATACACAACAATAAATCTGCAAATTCTTCAAGCTTTCATTCTTACATTCTTGTTGTAATAGGCTAAGCACTTTCACTTGCACATCTTTGAGGTCTAGGCTTTTATTTCTTGATTACACTTGCACTCAAATTGTAATATTCATTATTGAGTTGTAATCTTGATTTTTGTCATCATTCAACACAAGACATCCTTGTGAGTATTCTTGTGGAAAGAATACACTTGGGTGATCTAGGTGATAGGTGTTTCAAGAGTGTGGTGCTCTTTAAGTATTGAAGAATTTGGTGTTCTTCAAGGTTGAAGATTGTGGTAATCTTCACAAGGTGCCGTTGGAGATTGTGGTAATCTTCAAGAGAGATTGTGGTAATCTCAAAGGTGGTGTTGTAGAAGAGTGTGGTGCTCTTCAAGGTGATGTTGTAAGGTGTTGTATTAATTTTGGAAATTAATAAAATCTTTTTCTTTTTGAAATCCATCCCAGGAGATCTTGGGGTGGTAGAGGATTAGGCCGTAGGTGGGTTGAACCTCTATAAATCGACGCGTGTTGTTTACATTCCGCACCTTTATTATTGTCTTGGCGTAATTGATTCGAAAAAGAGGGCGAAATCGAAAAGATGGAGATAATCTATTCACCCCCTCTAGATTATCGTAGCCGCTGACTTACAATGCGGCCGATGAAGTCATTGCGGCCAAGGCAAAGGATGGTGAGGCCACGGGAGTTAACACTATTGGCCATGAAAATGCAATCCAAGGAGTTGAGACTCGAAGGATGCCAATATCGAAGACCCAAAAATAGCCGAGTCTGTCGAGGATTGTCGAAGACCCCAAGACAGTGAGACCGCTGCTTGGGTAACGAAGGCCTAAAGGAGGTTGAGACTTCCTTAGGTAAAGAGGCTGGAAAAACAAAACATTCCTCAAGTCGAAGGAGCTGCTGAGATGAAGAGATCGAGTGCCCTTCGTGATTCCCAAGAACACATTAACACATCATTTCTAGGATCCGAGGATGAATTTGAGTCCACACACCATGAATATTCAACGATGGACAAGGCCGAGGATGTTCTCAAATCTCGGAGCAATGTCGGTGATAAGACAACTCCTATGAGATTCAACTTTGATGATGAGCCATCACCCTAGGCCACATCAAACTCCGATGACGCCCGATGAGACAATCGAGGACATGGTAACTCAAAAGGAATAACTCATTGAGTCGGTGAAAGATCCCTACAATCGCTCTAGCCGAAAGCAGTCGGCCTACGCTGTGCTACCACAATGCAGCGATAGAACGACTCCAACAACTCCATCTCCATCGCAGCTCCCACAAATGGTGCGTTATCTGCCGATGACGCTGTTGCAACCGAGGCACAGAGAGCTAGTACAATGCAACAATGAAAATCCCCCGTGGAGCTACGGGGATACCTTTTGTCGAGATGATGTCTTTGAAGACGTCTTTCCATTCAATGCTTTGAAGTCGCTTGACATGGAAGAAGAGTCTCCTCGCGATCAAGATAAGTATACCGTGCGGGGAAGAGCCCGTCTTTACATCGATCACGATTGTGCCAATGGGTTTCAATTTTGATGCGGTGTGGCGGGAAGCAAAGTCGGTCGGCAAGAGGAGTTTCATGAAGCCTTCAAGAAAATCTGTGATGAGATTGAGAAGATTGAACGCCACCACGCATCCCATGTTCTTAGATTGGACAATCGTGATACAACGCTTAGTGCGGTTTGAGAGGAGTTGAGCTTCGTATAAGGGAATGGTGCCATGTGCCCAGACTTCCATGCGTTGAGCAGTCCGCTACTTCAAGGTGTTATTTGCAAAGATGTTAGTATGGAGTGTGGATACATTGAAGTTTCAAAGAGAGAATGAAAGAGTATATGGTCGAATGGAAACCGCGCACAAGTCGGACATGGAGTTTCTAAAGCATCACCACGAGCAAAATTGCATGCCTAGAAGACAATATGAACCAGAAGTTTAGTCTTCTAATGGCGAGAGATGAAATTGGTGACGGTGAGTCGAAGGTTACTCGGTCGAGTTCGAACACCCAATCTAGTGCGGATATCAGCGCATTCTACTATCACCGATTTGGATTTCCTTTTGAGCGGACTATTCCTGGCCTAACCCTTCCATTTGGTGATGATGCCAAAAAGAGGGAAGATGAGGCCTTAAAAGGATTGAAAGAGGAGAAGCGGAGTGATAAGGAGGCGAAGAAAAGTGACAAAGCTAAGGGGGAAGGAAGTTCAAAAAATCTTCCTTTGAAACTCATGTATCTTTGAAACCCCACAGAAGGTGATGTCACTTTGCCTCTATACTCAAACAAGCTATCGAAAGGGCTGACCATTGCGAAAGTCGAGATGGCCATGAAAGATGCAAGAACAACCATTGAAGCCGTTTTAATTCGAGAAGGTAGGAGAAGCAATCAACGCGTGTTCAAGAAATCGAAAAACAGATATGGTGGTCCCCGACCATTGGTGAGGATATTTGATGTTTGGTGCATTTGGGAGTTGTATATCTATTGTTGAGTAGAGATGCTAGCATGGATATTTCAATCTACGTTTTATATACATCTCGAGAGGGGGATAAAAAATATGCGTGATCGTCTTATAGGTATATTGATAATAACTTTGGCTTTGATTAATTTGGACAACAAGAGGAATATTAATTGAAACCATAACCCGAGAATCCATTTCATTCTCTGTTGATTACAAAAGTACAAAATTGTGAATGCCTTCAAAATGGCAAATTACGAAAAGAGAAAATTACGGGGAAAATGAACTAGCTATTACAACTTGTCAATAGAACTTTCGAAGCGAGTCGAGATAAATCTCTTTCGCAAAGCAATTACATCCCGGCTAGTGCTCACGATTTGACGTATTGTTTCCAAAGATGAAACAACTTACGTCTTCGTGTAGTAGCACCACTAACACGAAGTACCTACGAACTAGAAATGTGTTGAAGGCTGGTTCTTGGACTTAGTGCGAGAATGCGAGAATATATGAGTGCATTAATCCAATTGTAACATCCCGGATGTTACACCCCACTACTCCATAACGGACAAGTAGTGGGCTCTTTTGTGATGATAACTCGTAGGAGTTACTAACTCCATGATCACACGAATAATAACAGACACCTACAATGTCCCATTCATTGGGCTCCAATCAATCCCATGATCACTCGACCGCAGGCCAAGCCCATTTTCGAAAGTGGCAAAACTTTAGTGGACTGGACCAGGCCCAATAGGACCGGGCGCCCAAGGCCCAAGCCCAAGCCTAGGCCTGGCCCCCTGGCCCGAGGCCAAGGCCAGGGCCGGGCGGGCGTCGCGCGTGCGTGTGGCCCACTTGTGATCATCCACTTGTGTTATAGTTTACACAACCTATAACACCTTCTAGTAAATAAACTAGGATAAACAATAATTTGTATTCCATGTGGGATAAGGCAAAAGCCTTTCATCTCCCTTTACATAATCTTTACATAATGCCCATTTATGTGGCTACCTTCGTGTATTAATTTCTCACTCACCGAAATTCGATTTTGAGAAATAAAAATACTACGAACATCTACTCGAACGTAGATTAATAATATATAATTTAATTCCTCTAGATATAATTATTTAGCCACCGAAAAATTGGTCAAAGTTGGGTCGACACCTCTTTATTAAAACCAAAATTTCCAACAATCCCCACATGAGTGGAAATTAATGTATGCATGAATGCACCACGCAAACCAGTCCTCAAGAGACAATATTGCATTCGGAAAGGTAGCTTATGGCTTTGAACCTTTCGTAGTCAATACCATCCGGTACAATTTGGCGGCTTAGTGGATGCAATGCCTTGAACTATTCCTCCATGGTGTATACCAAGTCAACAATATTAACACAATAAGGTCTCAACATCTTTGTTCTCACGTTTTGTGTCCGTTTGCCATAGAAACCACTTTGGATTCATAAGTGTTACTTTGAAGCGGCCCAAACTTCTTACTTATATAGGTGATCTCCTATCCGAGTATCTGCCATACTCAATCTCAACGAGGTGTAGGAATCATTAAAAGTCAAATGACTTAGCCTCACCACAACTGCGGGTGTTTCAACACTTGGTATTGCTTTCTAGGGATGGGTTATAACATTGTTTCCAAGTGTTATAACATAACCTTCATAGTTTAGTTTTCCCATTGAACCAAGTTCTTGGGATCTCCAAATCATCATGGTTGGGTTACCACTATGATGATTATTTTTACTTTGTGGACTTTAAGCCCATTCCCTCTAGCAATTTACCTAATTGATCTCAATT
Organism: Rehmannia glutinosa; assembly: GCA_016081115.2. Taxonomy (NCBI): domain Eukaryota; kingdom Viridiplantae; phylum Streptophyta; class Magnoliopsida; order Lamiales; family Orobanchaceae; genus Rehmannia; species Rehmannia glutinosa. The sequence goes on along the minus strand of CM071931.1, from coordinate 37,374,691 downwards.
GATCCTTTCGTCAAAGGATCGCTAAATTGTCTTTTGACTTTATGTAGTCAATTGACATCACACCATTAGAGATCAATTGTCTAACGGTATTGTGTCTCCGATGAATATGTCTAGACTTACCGTTATACATATTGCTGTGCCCTTCCTATAGCCGCTTGGCTATCACGGTGAATCATCACGAGAAGGCATAGGCTTCCTCCAACATGGAATATCTTCCAAAACATTTTGAAGCCACTCTACTTCTTCACCGACTTTATCCAAAGCTATAAACTCGAATTCCATGTTGGACCAAGTTATACACGTTTGCCGTGGACTTCACGATACCGCACCACCTCAAATGGTGAATATGTATCCTCTAGTTGAATAAGAATCTTTCGAATCGAAATCCAACTAGCATCACTATATCCTTGAAGTACAACTGGATATCTTGAGTAGTATAGCCCATAATCCAAGGTATACTTCAAGTATTTTAACACCAGTTAACGCTTTCCAATGCTCATGGCTTGGATTGCTCGTGAACCTACTCAACATATTTAGGGTAGGCTAAGTCTAGACGTGTACAATTTGTGATGTACATTAGATCGCCTATTATACGTGAGTATTCCATCGAGCCACTAGTTCTCGCTTTATTAGAAACGATTTATACTTAAATCAATGGGCGTCTTTGACGGTGGTCAAAAGCATTGAATTTCTTGAGCACTTTCTCCACATAGTGGGATTGTGAAAAGATAATTCCATTAGGAGTCTCACTGATTTTAATCCCAAGGATTACATCAACGAGTCCCCACATCCTTCATGTCAAAGTTCCTCTTTAACATTCTTTTAGTCTCCATGATAGTATCATGACTCTGCGCATGATTAACAAAGCGTCTACGTATAGACAAACTACGACAAATGCTTCCGATGTCTCTTTGACATATAAGTATTTATCACACTCGTTGATTTTAAATCCATTTGACAACATCGTATTGTCAAACTTAAGATGCCATTGTTTTGGAGCTTGTTTGATCCGTACAAGGATCTTATTAACTTGCACACCTTCTTTTCTTGACGGGTGCAACAAACCCTTGAGGTTGTTCCATGTATATTTCAAAGCATCTATCTCTCCATTGTAAACGCCATCTTGACATCCATCGATGAATCTCTAGATTGTGCAAAGCAAAGAATTGCGAGAAGCACCGAATAGACGCAATCCTCAATTCTTGGAGAATAAGTATCAAAGAAGTCATATCCTTCTTTTTGTTTAAAGCCTTTGGCTACTGTCGTGCTTTATACTTATCAATAGTTCCATCGCTTTATACTTATTATTTAGGATCCATTTACATCCTAAAGGTTTATGACGGCGGGAGATCAACCAACTCCCAAGTATGGTTTTGCGAGAATATACCCGATTTCACTATTGATAGCTTCTTGCCGAGCGGAGCATCTGGACTTCTTAGAGCCTCTTTAATCGAGTTTGGCTTACCATCTAACATAAGCTGTTATGTAATCGGCCCAAAAGACTTAGCCGTCTTAGACCTCTTCTGCGTCTCGGTTCTTCACTAATTGGTGTTGAACCACTTGCGGTTTCGTGAGTTCTTCTATTAGTACTCACTTCTAACTTTTCTCTACAAGGGTAGACATCCTCAAAGAATATAGCATTCCTTGATTCGATTATGGTACCTTGATCATTTCGGATTTTTCGACTTATGTATCATAAACCTATATGCACTACTTTGGTATGCATATCCTACTTTGATTATGGTTCAATTTTAACTTGTTTTGGTTCAGGTATTGCTACCTTAGCCAAACACCCCCACACTTTAAGGTATTTATAAGAAGGCTTACGATTTCTCCATAATTCGTAAGGTGTCTTATCTTTCCCTTTAAGTGGTATTTTATTCAATATGTGGTTGGTACGTTAAAATGACTTCCCCACATATTGCAGGGTAATCCGGAACTTATCAACATGGCATTCATCATCTCTTTTAGAGTTTGGTTTTGCGTTAAAGAACACCGTTGAAGCGTGGTGAATATGGTGTTGTTGTTTGATGAATTATGCCCGATTGAGTACATAGTTCTTCAAATGGTGCAACATATTCGCCACCTCTATCACTCCGAATTATTTTAATCCGGTTGCCAAGTTGATTTTCAACTTCATTTTTATAATTCTTAAAAGCTTCTAATGCTTCATCTTTGCTTCTTAACAAGTATAAGTAGCAAAACCTTGTGCAATCATCAATAAATGTGATGAAATATTTTTTACCACATTTAGTTTGCACAAATTTTAGATCACACACATCAGTGTGTATCAACTCTAAAGGTGAAGTGCTCCTTTCAACCGAATGAAACGGTAATTTAGCCATTTTAGCTTCAACACAAACTTCACATTTTGTTTGTGAGTTTACTTCAGGTAAATTAATTAATTCTAAATTTACCAATCTTTTTATAGCATTGATTTACATGTCCTAATCAAATATGCCATAAATTAGAGCACTCAAAGAATATAAATAGAAGAAGATTCATTCTTATTCATATTCTCGCAAAAAACGGAGTACAATCATTACATTCATTTTGAAGCAGTCCTTTGTCTAGATAACCCCTACCAAGGAACTGTCCAAATTTGCTAAATACATACTTTTCGGACTCAAAAACTAGTTTAAACCCATGGTTGACAAGCAGCGAACCCGAAACCAGATTTTTGCGGATGTCTGGTGATGACACCCGAGCCGAGCTAGAAGAAATTAATCCACGTCATCAGTCTAGCACACGTCTGAGTAGGGGACCTACGGGTGACGTCAGTAACGGCGCACGGCGACACGTCACGAATTAGGCTCGCCCGCTACCGAGCCCAACCAGAAAATGGCTGCCGAGCCCCAAGCCCCGAGCCCAAATTTCGAAGGGAAAAGCATGCGCGACAAACTTATAAAAATAATCACTTGCCCATGCTTAACGCTTTATTGGTATCAGAAACTGCCACATGTCGGAAAGATATAAAGAGAAGTCGACAAGTGGCAAGATTTGACTGACATGCACAATTAGAGAGAGACATGTGTCTTTCCTTAATTATTTTACTAATTAATGACTAGTTAGTGCAAAGATGACTATTGTAAACCCACTTACTCGAAGGGGTATAAAAGGCCTGATAGAGAGAAATAAGAAGGGGGAGCAAGATTGTAAGAAAGACCGACCCCAATAATTCGGCTCGGCATTATGCAAAAAAGGCAGAATTAGCCATAAATAAACACACGTTACGCACGTTTATATTTCCACGTGTTAAGTCTTTTATATATTTTTGCTTGTTGACCAAAACGCACGTCAACAAATTGGCGCTAGAAGGAGGGCCGTATTGGTCCAGTCAGAGTTCCAAGCAAAAGCAAGTTAAGTGAAAACCAGGTAAAGTTTAACGTTTAACCTTTTCATAATAGACAAAATGAGTCAATGATCGAGGAATGCTCGTTTGGTGAAGAGCAACATTTAAACAACCAAAGGCGGACTACTAATGGCCAAAATATGCTCCAAACGAAGCGGGGAGCACTACTTTATTTCCTTTCGCTCGCCTAATTGCCAACCCAACTTTTGTACAAACAAATGAACCAACTCATATCACAAACTCTCGCTACCACAAACTCTCAAGCACCTCCTCCACTCCTTGCAAATACTAACCCACTCAACCCACAACTAAATGTTAATATTAATCCGAAATTCCGGGCTTCCTGACGGCGAAGCCCAAGAAGCCGATTCGGGTAATGAACAACGTGTCCGTCGTGTGAGAAGCGGCGGCGAGAGAAGATGAGGAAGGGCAAAGTCGTGTAGCGAGTCACTAATGAGCCAACACGACATCGCCATGCCCACTCGGTGTTCATTTGGACGGTAGGAGTTGATCCTTTTCGCCTTGGCTCGATCGATAAGTTCGGCTCGGGTTTTACCGGATGAGCGGGAGCGACTTAGGGTCAATCGGATCCAAGGCCCTAGCCTATGGCGAGAACAGGATGTAGAAATACACCGCTGCGCCGTTGTTTGAACAAATTGGAAGGCGGTCGGAAGGCGAACAATCTCAAGACCGCCCCAAGCGATGAACCCACCAAGCTGTTATGTCGCCATTTTCCCCTGGAATCTGGCGACCCCATTACCGCCAAAATTGAAGATCCCCGTGTCGGTCTCTACAATGGGAAAACCGACCCAACCACTCACGTCCACAAGTACTTAGCATGGATGGGGCATACGGTCCTAGTGATGCCATCCTCTGCAGGGCCTTCCCATCGACTGCAGGCGACCGAGCCCGGCTGTTGGTTTAGGACCCTACCACGGGGTCCATTCGGGCATGGGGGATCGGCCTCGCCTTTACGATGCATTTCTTAACGTCCAAAGTCCGAGCCGCACCTAAGGACTCCTCGTGAACATCAAACAAGGGAAGGACGAGCCCTAAAAAAGCTATATTTCTCGGTTCAATAAGCAAGTTCGAGAGATGGATGGGCGGTGTCGGATGACGCCATTTTAATGGCGACCATGGGGCGGCCTTGCCCCGAAACTTGGTTTAACTACTCCATCCACGAATCGGGCGACCTCTACCAAGAATTTCTGGTCCGCGCGGAACGCCATATTTGCGCGGAAGAAGCCATGGCAAGTAACCGCCCCGAACACCGGCCAGGGGGCGTGAGAAAGGACGGAAGGAAAGAACCTGCAGTTGGACCGGGGTCGGGATTTAGACCGTTCTCAGAAAACCCGACCACCGGATTTAGGGATCGCTAGGAAGCGCGAGCCTAAGTTGCCGCGTTGAGGAGTACTTTGACCCACACTCCATCAGCCATATGGAATGAAGTACAGGGTCTAAATTTGTTACCTCCGGCTCGGCCTTTGAAGGTCGAGCCGACAAAATTAGATTCACGATGATATTGTGCCTATCATAAATCAATAGGTCACGATACCGATGAGTGCCGAGATCTAATCAGAGAAATTATGCGGATTGTTCGGCAAGGCGGTCTTAAAAGATACGTTTCATGAACTACGCCCCCCACCGGCACGGGCTCAAGATGTCAACCCGGAGCGCGTAACCAATCCAGCTCTCTTGCCGCCACCACCTGCCGAAAACCAGGGTAGGGAGATCCTCATGATGTCGAGTGTAAATCGAATCAATACTAACACAGTACCCGAGGATAGCGCTCCAATAGAAAAAGGAAAGGCGATGTTAGGCAGTGTCGCCAACACCGAAAGGCAAGTTCGGGTGGCGGAAATCAGGAAGGCCAACCCACCGGCCATTTTGTGTTCTCGGATGCAGAATCTTGACCAGGTGGTCCATCCTCATTTCGACCCCTGGTCATTCTTTGCACCGATTTTGGGTATTCTGGTCCATAGAATTTTAATCGACTCTGGAAGCTATTCATCAGTCATTTATGTCCGAGCTTTTCGAAGATTGAACGTGGACGATAGCTATATCCATCCATGCAACGATAGCATTTTGGGGTTTGGAGGAGGAAGAATAGTCCCGCTCGGGGAAGTTGATTTGCCCATCCAAAATGGGACAAGGGTTGCATAAACGGACCGTCATGACAACATTCAAAATAATCAACGCCGATTCGGAGTACAATGCTATCATTGGGAGGCCATTGCTTTATCATATAAAAGCAGCCGTTTCAATATATCATTTTTGTATAAAATTCCCAACATCTGATGGTGAGGCTATACATAAAGGGAATCAAAGGGAGTCACGAGAATGCTCTATCAAACTCCGACCGGTAGAGATTAACGTGGTGGAACGAGGACAAACCAGTGGAACCACACAAGGCGATCCCCTGCCCAAGGAGGAGCCCGAGCGGAAAGTGGTGATCGTTCAGGAGGATAATCCAGGTCGTTGACCTGGGAAGGAGCCGATGATGGAAGAAGGCAAGCCGGCAGTCGAGAACGAGCCAGCCACTGAAGATGAATTACCCTTGCAGATCAAAGAGGGGCAGAGCAAGAAAAGAAAACAGGCGGAACGAGTAGAACATGTTGATACAATCAACGTCGGGAAGACCAAGCGGGCGCCAAGCTGCGTATTGGTCATGATCTCCCGAACCATATCGAACCGAGCTGATTGAGTTTTGGGAAATAATCTTGACGTCTTCGCATGGACTCATGCGGACATGCCCGAAATTGACCCTAAGTATGCATGCCACCGCCTCAATATTGATCTAACGTTCCGCCTTGATTATCGAGAAAAGCGTAAGCTCGGTACGACAGACAAGCAAGACTCGAGGCGAGGTTAACAAGTTGATAGACAATCAATTCATCCGGAAGCCCTCTATCCCGATGGGTTGCCAATCCTATTTTGGTAAAGAAGAGCAATGGCTAGTGGCGCGCTGTGCGTGGATTTTTCTTGACTGAATAAGGCATGCCCTAAGGGCGGTTATCCATTGCCAAATATTGATTATATGGTAGATGCCACGGCGGGACACGAATCGATGAGCTTCATGGATGCATACTCGGGTTACAACCAAATACGAATGCACCCGGAAAGGCGAAGAAAATACATCATTCTTTCTCTCTTCGTGGAATTTCTTTGTTACAAGATGATGCCGTTTGGGTTGAAGAATCTTTGGTGTGACCTATCAAAGGTTAGTAAATAAGATGTTTGAGAAAATGATAGGTCACACTATGGAAGTCTATGTAGATGACATGTTGGTAAAATCATTGTACATATCCGATCATCTAAACGATCTTAATAAAATGTTTCTTTGTTTTGAGAGAGTACAAGATGATGTTAAACCCGAGAAAGTGTACGTTTGGGGTCGGCTCGGGTAAATTTTTGGGGTATATGGTCAGCCAAAGGGGAATCGAAGCCAACCCAGACAAAATAAAAGCCATCATTGATCTAGAACCCCCGAACTCTGTAAAAAGGGTACAAAGCCTAACAGGCCGATTGGCCGCCCTTAACCGATTTGTTTCACGATCCACGGACAAGTGCAAACCTTTCTTTGAAATTATAAAAAAGAGTAAAAATTTTGAGTGGGTGAGCAAGCCTGATCGCTTTGAATCCCTCAAACAACACCTTTCTTCAATTCCTATATTGCAAAAACCTACCCAAGGGGAGGACTTGTATTTGTACCTGGCGGTATCCGAATACGCTATCAGCTCGGTGTTAATCAGGTTAGATGGTTCTATTCAACATCCGGTCTATTACACCAGCCAAGCGTTACATGACGCCGAGCTCCGCTATCCACCAATGGAAAAATTGGCTTATTCGCTAGTCACTGCGGCGCGAAAACTCCGTCCATATTTTCTAGAGCACAAGGTTATAGTCTTGACGAACTACCCACTGAAGCAAGTACTACACCGACCCGATACTTCTGGTCGGATGATCAAATGGGCCGTCGAACTCAGTCAGTTTGATATTATATACGAACCACGTACCGCAATAAAAGGGAAGGAGGCTTTAGCCGACTTTGTGGCGAATTCACACCTTCCATACGATTGGAAGTTATGGAAGACCAAGAATGGAAATTGTTCGTTGACGGCTCTTCCACCGCAGTTTGTCGTCGGCGGCGGAATCGTGATAATCGATCCAAATGAAAAGTGCTCTTGCTCGGCCGTACAATTTTAGTTCCCGCAACGAACAACGGCCGAATACGAGGCACTTCGGCAGGCTTAGAGATGGCGGCTTCTATGGGCCTAAAACAACTATTGGTACACAAAGTGATTCTCTGGTCGTTCATCAAATCAACGGGAGTACGGCTTAAAGAGCAAAAATTGCACAATATTTGAACTTGGTCAAGAAGAGATTATCACACTTTAAGACAAAAGTCTTACATGTGCCCCGAGCCGAGAACATGCAGGCAGATGCCTTAGCTCGTGATTTTGATGATAAATGGTTTTATCATGATTTTGATGATTTTGATTTTACACCAAAACAATGGTTTTAAAGATTGTCCAAATACTCCTAAATGATTTAAAATGGTTTTAATATTTTCCGGAGTATTTCTTCAAGTTTATTTTCGATATAAAATTGGACAACACATTTAATGTTTTTAAGTCAATGGGTTTTTACATTGAAATTATGTTGTCCTAATACTCCCAATTGATCTAAAATGTTTCTACTATTTTTCGGAGTATTTATTGGAATTTATATCGGACAACACTTTTTGTGTAAATGTTTTATTTCTTCAAAACTATATTTCTAATGTTGTCCTAAATACTCCCGATCGGTTTAAAATGTTTTTACGAATTTTTCGGAGTATTTCTTGAAGTTTATTTTTGATAAAAATCGGACAACATTTCAAATTGGAGGTCGACCGGTCGCACAAGAGGTCGGCCGTGCACCAAGACTTGAGAAAATGATCGAGCGAAAGCGAAACATTTTTGTGAAAAAAAAAAGAGGAGGGGGACCGGTCAAGGGTGAGGTCGACCGGTCGACCCCCCCTCCGACCTGTACCTGGATCGCACTATCTTTTTCAAACGGTCGAAATCTTCAACAGGGCAACCGGTCTATTTTGTGTAATCTTTTGACAAAGACAAAATTTGTACCGTTGAACACATTGTGAAGATTTGCTTTTCTATTTTGTACAATATTTCTAAATCTTGTGATCCTCTTTTTGTAGACAAAAGTGAAGAAGAAGGAGCCTATGTTGGGAGCCTATGTTGGTGAAGTCTTCCCTATAAATAGAGGATGAATTGAAGACACAAGATAGAACAATACAAGCAAATACACAACAAGAAATCTGCAAATTTCCAAGCTTTCATATTCAACAATCTTGTTGTATTTATAGCCTAAGTATTTCACTTTCACATCTTGAGGTCTAGGCTTTATTTCTTGATTACACTTTGCACTCAAATTGTAATATTCATTATTGAGTTGTAATCTTGATTTTTGGTTATCATTCAAACACAATATATCCTTGTGAGTGTTCTTGTGGTAAGAACACACTTGGATGATGTAGGTGATAGGTGCAAGAAGATTGTGGTGATCTTCTTATTGAGGTGTTGAAGAATTTGGTATTCTTCAAGGTTGAAGATTGTGGTAATCTTCACAAGGTGCCGTTGAAGGAAGATTGTGGTAATCTTCAAAGGGAGATTGTGTTAATCTCCATAGGTGGTGTTGAAGAAGAGTGTGGTGCTCTTCAAGGTGTTGTAAGTTGAATTTGTATTAATTGTGGTAATTAATAAAATTCTTTTTCTTTGAAATCCATCCCGGATATCTTTGGGGTGGTAGAGGATTAGGCCCTAGGTAGGTTGAACCTCTTTAAATCGACGCGTGTTGTTTACTTCCCGCACCTTTATTATTGTCTTGGCGTAATTGTTTCGAAAAAGAGGGCGAAATCAAAAAGATGGAGATAATCTATTCACCCCCCCTCTAGATTATCGTAGCCGCTTGGACTTACAAGTGGTATCAGAGCCAGACTCTTTGGCAAGCTCGTTTCACATTGCGAGTAAAGAGGAACGATCATCGGCTACGAATGAAGTCTACCTTACCGGCGCCTCCACCACCAAGCCACCACTATTTTGTATTGTTCACTTACCATTTTGGAATATAATCATATTGTAGGAATCAAATCGGCACATGAAGTATGGAGAAAATTAGGAGAAGTATATGCAAATGAAAGGAGCCACTCAAAAGCATCTACTTCTCAAATGGATACAAACCCAACATGGGATGAGCTTCCTACAACTTCCGACGTCGATGAAAACAAACGATGTCTTATGGGCTTCGAAGAAGAAAACGAGGTAAGTTCAAAACCCTCCACTTCTTATGATAATGAATTACAAAATGATTATAGTAATTTGCAAAATGATTTTGATGAACTTCAAAATGAATTCCAAAGCTTACTTGATAAATACAAAAATTTGAAAAAGGAATTCAATATTTTGAAAATTGATAAGGATAATTTATTTTCCTCTTATGAATCATTTTCATGTGATCACACCACCACACTTGACAAGGTTAGAAACCTTGAAAAAGAAAGTAGTACTCTTGTTGAGAATATTGATTGCATGAAAAAGGATTGATTAAAATCAAACTTGAGTACCAATAGAATGACCGATATTGTTGATTGTTGTGATAATTCGAAACTAGAACTTGATCATAAGCCTAAGGGTGTCAATCTTATAAAAAAGAATCAAGTCTCTATGCATAATGATCATTATGCTCCTAGAATTATTACTTGTTTTTATTGCGATAAAAAGGGTCATACAACTAATTCTTGTCGAGCTAGAAATAACTCTAATTATTGTTGGAGACCTAAAAGTCTCAAGACTAATCCCAAAGGACCCAAACACTTGAGGGTACCACAAAATAATTTCTTGATAGGTACCGTGAAATAATAATCGAGAGAAAATTCATACCTCCAAGAAGACATCAAATGACAAATTCATTTGATCAAAGGAGAAAACATTTTCAACAAAGCCAATTTCCAAGAAAAGGATATAATCAAAAATGGGAAGTACATAATCCTTGGAAATGGCAAAGTCATCATCAACAAGATGATTTTCAAAGAAGAAGACACTATCAAAAATGGGAAGGACAAAACTCTAGAAATGGGCAAAATTGGAGAAGGCATCATCAACAAGATGATTTCTCAAGAGGAAGATACTACCAACAAAGGGAGAGACACAACCCGTGGAAATGGCGAAATTGGTAAACCGTATCTCTCCATTTAAATATGCATTTTATTTTGTTAATTATGCATGTTTTTATTTTGTGCAAAAGAGTTTTCAAATATTTTTTAAATTGAGGTCTTCAATATATATTTGTGTTTTTAAAATATTTTGAAAAGGAGACCTCGTATGATGATTTTATAAACTCTTGTGTTTTTCTTAGAACTTGTATGTTCATTATCTTTTATGAATTTTTAAAGCATAATATAATTGTGATATCTTTTATTGCTTTAGCCTACACCTCTATTACTATGTTTTTGGGCAAAATTTGTTTTAAGAATTGTGTAGGATTTATATATCTTTATCAATGGTTATCTACTCATAATGTGTTAAGAGGACCATAAACTATCGAGGCACGCACGCTTCTCATCGGTATTCATCTTATAGACTCGATATTATGTTTGCCATATGCATATGTGCTTGAGTTTCAAGATATTTCATAGTATTTCACATAAGTGCCATTAAGAGGATTTTTAGATTTTTCGAAAGGCACTATTCGATATGTGATTGCACATATTTGCTTTTGTCAACTCTTGTTCAAATACTTCTTTTAAATGAGGTCTCAACTATATGCTATCGGTTTTTCAAATTTCAAAAGAAACCTTTTGTAGCTTTCTTAAGCTTATTTAAACTTGCATGATTTAGTAGACTCTTGATGATATTCTAAATGCATAGTATGTGTTTCTAGCTTCATGGTCTATATATATAGTGTCTATTTCTACTATGCTCTTATTCAAGATATATTGTGATTGATGATTGAGGCATGTTTTTACACTTGGATTATTCTTTCTTGCTTATATAAGCGATGCCGGTAATGAGTTTGTCAAGTTGTGTAGATGAGAAATGAAGTACTCTAAATATTGTTACCTCAAAATAGTTGGAAGTAAATGTTCTATTATGAACACCTTAGATCAATTGGATGCCCTATGATGATAGTAATGAAGAAGACAAAAAGGGTATTCCGGAACAAACTCGATGACCAAGGCAACATTGGTCGAATTAAGGCAAGGTTAGTAGCTCGAAGGTATTTTCAAGAAGAAGGTATTGATTTTGATGTAATATTTGCACTTTACTTGCTCATTCTTGTTTTAAGAAAATTTCAAGCTTTACCAAATGGATGTTAAATCAAATTTTCTAAATGGTTTCATTCAAATAGAAGTCTATCGGAGTTTAAAATTTTAGGCCAAATGATTTTTATAAAAGGCCTTGTATGATTTAAAACAAGTACCCCATGTATGGTATGATAGACTTAGCTATTTTTGCTAAATGATTTTACAAGAGGTAAAGATGATACTACTCTCTTTGTTTGTGAAAAAGGGCAAGATTGTTTAAACTTGTGCATATTTATGAGAATATTTTTGGTGCTACTAATGAATATTTGTGCAAGATATTTTTCTAAGTTGATACTAGGTGAACTCGATATGAGCATGATGGGGAGCTCAATTTATCGCTTGGACTTACAATGCCAAGAAGATGGTTATATTTAAAAAGAACTCTTGAAGGAGTTAGGCATTGAAGAAAGAAGAACTATCTCAACCTCTATGGCTAAAGATTGACAAAGGTTGAGAAAGGCATGTCGGTCGACAAATAAATTCGAGGTATGTTTTCTTGTATTATTTCTATAGACTCGACAATCCATATGCCTTATGTCTATATGCTCGACTTCAAAAACTATCCCAACGAATCTCATTAAAGTGCCATTAAAAGAAATTTTCAAATATTTGAAAGGCACTTTTTCTTATGACCTGTTGTATCCAAAGTCTTAAAACGTTATTATTTTTCGGGATAACAAGTCCGGTGATAATAATTTTTCAAAATATGGTTGGTCATAATCGAACTAAACATATTGAGATTCGATAATTTTTTTAACGGGATTGCACGTTTAACAAAAACTTGAGATGTGTTTAATTCCGTCTCAAGGATCACTCGCGGACTTTTTAATCGCTCAACGCCGAGTATTTTACCTCATTTCGATCTTGATCATGACATAATGTATATTGAATGAGGTCTACGTTTGCATTTTGCACGTTTTTAAAACTTAGGGGCAAAAATCGGATTTTTGGTTGAAAATTCGGATTTTAAAAAAACTAACAGATGAAGTGGGCTGAAAGGGTTGAGGGCAACCGTCGCCCTCAACGTAGACCGGTCGCCCTAGGCTATAATTTGGATTAAAATGGTTCTGTCTTGAAGATTCGTCACTTTGACACTTTTTGGCTATTTTTCGTCCCCTTTGCAAATTTCACACACAATTCACTTCAAATGAGTTTTGATGCATGAATTATATATTTTGGTGATTATCTAGCTCGACTATCATCATCATTGCTCGTATTTACCGATTGAATGGTAAGAATTTCACTATCTTTAGCTCAATTGGGTTGAACCTGAGTTTGTGGCTTATATGTATTTTTCTTGATGTAATTCATATATGTTTGTGATGAGCTTATTGATTGTTGATGAATGATATTTGTTAAATTGTATTTGGTGATGAAAAACTTGGCTTGATTTCATTTACAAGGGCTATATATAACTTTTTCTATTTTTGACGCCCGCCAAGTGTTCGATAAAACGTTTCAATAAAAAAATTCATCACCTACATGACTCTCTCGATTTCAAAAGTCTCATGTATTTATAGAGATCATGTTTTTTGCAAATCAAATGATTTTTCATAAGCTTCTACAAGTCGTATGATTCGACTCTTCTATTTGGTTTAAAAGCTTCAATGTTCAAATGGCTCGATACATCGGTTTACTTGCACACTTTGATAAAAATATATGATGTATTTAAATTCCAAAGGGGTAGAAACAGGTTATAAGCTCATTAGCTCATAAAAGCTAAGATAAGCTTAACGAAAAGAAGCTATAAGCTATGGCTTCATAAAGCCATAAGTTGTGGATCATATTTAGCCCATTGGTTGTAGTATGGACTTATATACGGTTCTAATGATGTATCTTTGACAGGGGGAGCTTTTAAGTTATTGATACTTAAGCTCAATATTGAAAAACTAATATTTTAGCTTATGTTTAAGTTGCTTCTATATAACTCTTGTTATGCATGTTGATAGGGGGAGCATTTGCTATATGTGTTTGAATATCTCTACTCCCATCCTTGTGTTTTTATTGCATGGAATGTTGTCGCTCAGAATGGATAGTTCTCTTTAACCGGTAAAATTATTTTGTTTTCAAAATCGACCTCGTTAAAATTGTTTTGGTTTGTAATCATCAAAAAGGGGGAGATTGTTTGATAAATGGTTTTATCATAATTTTGATGATTTTGATTTTACACCAAAACAATGGTTTTAAAGGTTGTCCAAATACTCCTAAATGATTTAAAATGGTTTTAATATTTTCCGGAGTATTTCTTCAAGTTTATTTTTGATATAAAATTGGACAACACATTTAATGTTTTTAAGTCAATGGGTTTTTACATTGAAACTATGTTGTCCTAATACTCCCAATTGATCTAAAATGTTTCTACTATTTTTCGGAGTATTTATTGGAATTTATATCGGACAACACTTTTTGTGTAAATGTTTTATTTCTTCAAAACTATATTTCTAATGTTGTCCTAAATACTCCCGATCGGTTTAAAATGTTTTTACGAATTTTTCGGAGTATTTCTTGAAGTTTATTTTTGATAAAAATCGGACAACATTTCAAATTGGAGGTCGACCGGTCGCACAAGAGGTCGACCGGTACCTAAAGAGTTGAGAAAATGATACAGAACGAAACAGAAACATTTTTTGTGAAAAAAAGAGGAGGGGGACCGGTCAAGGGTGAGGTCGACTGGTCGCACCCTGGCGGCGCACCGGTCGCACCCCGTCGGCCGACCTGGCCGACCCCTCCGACTGCACTGGATCGCACTATCTTTTTCAAACGGTCGAAATCTTCAACAGGGCAACCGGTCGCGCTGTGTAATCTTTTGACAGCAAAATTTGTACCGTTGAACACATTGACAGCAAGATTTGCTTTTCTATTTTGTACAATATTTCTAAATCTTGTGATCCTCTTTTTGTAGACAAAAGTGAAGAAGAAGGAGCCTATGTTGGGAGCCTATGTTGGTGAAGTCTTCCCTATAAATAGAGGATGAATTGAAGACACAAGATAGAACAATACAAGCAAATACACAACAAGAAATCTGCAAATTTCCAAGCTTTCATATTCAACACTCTTGTTGTATTTATAGCCTAAGTATTTCACTTTCACATCTTGAGGTCTAGGCTTTATTTCTTGATTACACTTTGCACTCAAATTGTAATATTCATTATTGAGTTGTAATCTTGATTTTAGGTTATCATTCAAACACAATATATCCTTGTGAGTGTTCTTGTGGTAAGAACACACTTGGATGATCTAGGTGATAGGTGCAAGAAGATTGTGGTGATCTTCTTATTGAGGTGTTGAAGAATTTGGTATTCTTCAAGGTTGAAGATTGTGGTAATCTTCACAAGGTGCCGTTGAAGGAAGATTGTGGTAATCTTCAAAGGGAGATTGTGGTAATCTCCATAGGTGGTGTTAAAGAAGAGTGTGGTGCTCTTCAAGGTGTTGTAAGTTGAATTTGTATTAATTGTGGTATTTAATAAAATTCTTTTTCTTTTTGAAATCCATCCCGGATATACATTGGGGTGGTAGAGGATTAGGCCCTAGGTGGGTGAACCTCTTTAAATCGACGCGTGTTGTTTACTTCCCGCACCTTTATTATTTTCTTGGCGTAATTGTTTCGAAAAAGAGGGCGAAATCGAAAAGATGGAGATAATCTATTCACCCCCCCTCTAGATTATCGTAGTCGCTTGGACTTACATGGATGACCCCAATCGTTCAGTATTTAGAGAAAGGAGTTCAACCTGAAAACAAAGCTGAAGCCAGAACACTACGAACCCAAGCGGCTCGGTTTACACTAGTAGATGGCATCCTATACAAAGGAGGATACTCCGTCCCACTCCTACGGTGCCTTTCCGAGACAGATGCAGATTATGCACTTCGAGAGATTCATGAGGGAATATGCGGGAACCATGCTGGGGGCCAGACGTTGGCCTACAAATTAATACGACAAGGATACTACTGGCCATCCCTAAGAAAGGATGCAACCGACCTCGTCAAAAGATGCGAGAGGTGCCAAAGATTTGCACCGCAGGTCAGATATCATCTTGAGCAACTTACCTCCGTATTTAGCCCATGGCCGTTTGCCAAATGGGGAATGGACCTCATCGGACCACTCCCCACTGGCAAAGGGGGCGTCAAGTATGCCATTGTGGCGGTGGATTATTTCAAAAAATGGGCGAGGCGGAGCCTCCGCAAAACTAGATGAGGAAAAAATTGTGAGCTTTGTATGGAAATCCATTATCTGTAGATTCGGGATACCACATTCGATTGTTACAGACAATGGGAAACAATTCGATAACCGGAGGTTTCGAAATTTTTGTGAAGGTTTCCGCATCAAAAACTATTTCTCAACTCCATACCATCCCTAGTCGAACGGACAAGTTGAGGCCGTTAATAAAATACTCAAGTATACCTTGAAGGCGAGATTGGAGGAGTCTAAAGGTAATTGGCCGGAGGAACTACCCGGTGTACTATGGTCATACAGAACGACGCATCGAGCGGCCATTGGAGAAACACCTTTTTCTTTGGCTTATGGAGCCGAGGCGGTGATTCTGTTGAGATTGGAGCCCCTACCTTCGAATTGCAAATTTTTTCAAGACGGCAATGAGGCCGCTCGAATCGAACTAGACTGCTCGAAGAAAAAGGTGCGATCGAGATGAAAACGCGCAGTGTATAAACAAATGAGTGAAAGGTACTACAATTCGAAAGTAAAGGAAAGGAGATTTCGGGTTGGCGATCTTGTGTTGAAAAAGATAACGGGTGTTCAATTGAGCCCATTGAAGCTTGACACAGGAGGGCCCATTTTGGGTCACCACGTCTTATCACGGTGGGGCGACTAGCGAGAATATTTGAGTGGAGAAAAATTTATGCATCCATGGAATGTAGCATACCTGAAACGGTATTATCAATAAAGATCTCGGTTTATGATCCAGATAGAATTCCAAGGAATTATCCTTTCATCTGATATTTCGTGAGCTCTCTAAAGGGAAACGAAGTTTTTACTCACCTCGGCTATGTGCCGAGGACTGTAAAAATCGCCTCGGCTTAAGCTGAAGGCCGAAAAGTCATCTCAGGTACGTCCTTCGCACAATAAAATAAAGGCAACCCATCCACAAGGCGGAACTATCCTCACAAATCAAAGACTTGGTTACACACCGAGCACAAATCAAAGACTTGGTTACACACCGAGCACAAATCAAAGACTTGGTTACGCACCAAGCGCAAATCAAAGACTTGGTTACGCACCGAGCACAAATTAAAGACTTGGTTACGCACCGAGCACAAATCAAAGACTTGGTTTACGCACCGAGCACAAATCAAATACGGTTACGCACCGAGCACAAATTAAAGACTTGGTTACGCACCGAGCACAAATTAAAGACTTGGTTACGCACCAAGCACAAATCAAAGACGGTTACGCACCGAGCACAAATCAAAGACTTGGTTACGCACCGAGCGCAAATCAAAGACTTGGTTACGCACCTAGCGCAAATCAAAGACTCGATGTACACACCGGGCGCAAAATGAAGACTTGGTTTATACACCAAGTACCAAATACAAAGTAAAGATCAGGTTCATATACCGAGTACGAGAATCAATTAAGGCGAATAAAGCCCCTTATTCAGAAGCACTGGGAACCGAGCCCCATACTTGGGAATATAAAAGGAAAAAGAAGACAGGCAACAATCTTACAAAAAGGAGAAGAGCCAAGCACATGCAAGAAGCTTAAAACAAATACACGGGTGATAGAAAGAAGAGTTCATTTCTACTACAAAAGTATTTACACAGGGAAGGCCGGAGCCCATTACATCTCAAGGCACGAGGCCAAGTCACCTACCTACGAGTACATATGAAAGCTTGTAAATAAAAAAGGGGGCAAACAACATCAAGATTGAGCAGGGGGCGGAATTTCAACGGCACCGCTGGAGGCGACTTCTTCCACGTCCGGAGGAGGAGAGCCCTGAACATTAGGGGCCTCGGCAAAGTTCGGCCGAAGAGTATCGAGATCAGCCTCCAGGAGGGCCAGATCTCCCTCAAGGCCGAGCAACGATCCGACCTTAACCAAATCGAGAATTTCTCACGAGGTTGGTCGCGTGGCCACAGTTTAACATAAATGCATACTCCTCGAGTCCTTGTAAGCTTCAACGGCTGTGTGCGAGCTTCTTCAATTTGCCGATGAGCGATCTCTTCGACCTCTCTGCGCACATTGGCTAGGACGCTCTCCATTTCCTCGGGGCGGTGGCAAAGACGTTCCAACTCGGCAACCTTAGCCCTAAGCTCCTCTTCAACCTGCGGACTGATCTCGCTGCGCCTCGACCCCGCTGCGGTTTCTCTCTCAGAGTTGGCCCGAGCCGTAGCCTCATCCGCTTGGGTCTTTAACGATTCTTGTACCCCTTGAAGGGTAGCATAGGCCTCCTGCAGGTCCCCGTGCCGCCTTTCCAGATCGGCATATTTTTTCTCTAGCTCGCGAGTTCCCCCAATCGCATGCCATAAGAGCCCAATCATCCGCCCGACATTGCCATGGCGTGCATCAATTTGTTCTTGGCTTGGTCTCGAGCGAAATTGCTTGATGCCTTTTGTCAGGCACGAGCTGGGACACTCATCGCGGCCCGACCCACCTCCGGTAAAACTCTCGATTGCTCCTCCGTCGGCGTGGCACATCGAACAAATTCCACAAACCATCGAGGGCGTAGTCCAATCATTCCCTCGCAATATTCATCTCTCACTTGACTTGGAGGGATGAAGTGACCTTCCCTGCCGAAGTCACCTGAGAAAGTTCGCGGACCCCCTCCAGGGCCTATTCGAGATGTTCGGCGTCGTTTGACCAACCCCTTGATCCGTCCGGGCTCTCTCCATCACAATCCTCCTCTTCTCCTTTGAAGAGGAGGCTCCCCTCCGGCACTCCATCGCCGGGGGCGTTTACGGGCCGGATATCAGCTCTCCGAGCCGCCTCCGCATCTACAGGGTGACCGGCCCGGATATCAGCTCTCCGAGTGGCCGTTTTCCTCACGCTGCGAAGGCGTGCACGCAAATCCAAGCCACGCCCTACAAAAAGCAACCACCGTTAATAGGTCAAAAGAAAACGAAATAACATTTCAAAAGGAAGTGTAAAAATACAATGTTCACCTCGAGCAGTGCACTCGGTGGCTCGGAGTGCGTTGCCCAATGGGCGCGGATGATCGCCCACGGGACTAGCCGTCGCACGAGACGCGCAACTCGCTCTGTTTCGCCTTTGTTCCCCTGGAGAATGGGGCCGTACTTCATCATTACCGGGAGGGTTCTGCTGAGGCTCTCTCTCAACCTCCACCTTCCGCTCAGCCGCCTCGTCCCGAGCCGCCCCCTCGGCCTCGGGGTCGGCGGGCAGAGCAGGCCTCAAACCAGCTGCGGCCAAGTTGGCCTCGGTAGCCAACCTCTCAATCCGCCTGTCCATGATGCCCCGAGCCTGGATGTTTTCTAGCCTTCGAATAAAGGTGGCCGACAGAGGCCCCTTTGATGCCCGGTTCCCTATAAAGCTAAAAAGACAAGTCAATCGCAAAAGGAAACAGTAAACAACAAAAGCAGAGAAAGGAAAAAAGATAAGACTTACTGTAACCAAAAACAAAATTCGATGGGGGATGAAGAACGGTTTCCCTTTCCCATCCTCCATGCGAGCCTGCCACTCGCCGCTCACCCAGAGCCACTTATCCTTCCACTCCTTCAAAGATGAAGGAAGACCTTCCACCAAGCCGTCCGGATACCCCAGTCGGGTCTGTACATAATACCACCCGGACGGCTGACCCCGAGATGAAGGAGTCGCTCGCCAGATAAAGAGCTCGTTCATCTCCTTGAATTTGGGGCGAGGATATTTTCCGGTGGAACATCACCGGGAGGCCAATGATCCTACCCCAAGAAATAGGGTGCACTGGGTCGATGCATACCCCACTTGCAAAACCACCGCGTAAGGAAAGCGGCGGTGGAAATCGCAACCCGTATAGGAGGCTGGCGAAAAATATGGCCAAGCAACCCGCCGGTGGGTACTGAGGAACCTCTGTGCCATCCGGTACCCAAAAATGGATGCTACTTGGAATACGATACCTCCGCCTGAGCTCTTCTACCTCCCGGATCATCAGCATGCTGGGGATATCGTTTATATCACTCGGCGTCCACCGAGGCTCCACACGAAGGTGAGGGACCCCTCCTTGTCGGCCGTCACCATTACGATGGCCCATGGGCACTTGAGGCCTCTCCGAGGCCTTGTATCTCCGGAGGGTTCGTCTACCCGCTCCATGTTATCACGTTCGGCCCGATGGGTCCATATTTTCTTCTTCCTCGCGTCTTGCCTAAAATCGGACTCGGGGATTCTTCGTCGGAACTCTCTTGTGCCAGGCCGGGCTGATACACGTTCCTTCTCTAAAATCATCCTTTGGCGTCGGATCGAAAATAGTATCGTCCGCTCTAAAGACGTCCGCCTCGAGAAGAGTCCGGAGAAGATATCGAATGATGCTCGGGTATGAGGCGAGAGATGGCCGTCTTTGGTGAGAAATAAATGAAGGTTGAGGGGGATCTTCGATTTCAACCTCTACACTATAACTACGACTCTACTATCCTCAAAAGAAGACATTTTATAGGTAAAGGAGAGTGTTTGAAAAAAATACCTAAGTTTGAAGTCTCCGAACCGTGGAAGCCGACCCGAAATTTCGCTCGGTACTAGTTACTCTAGCTCAAAGGTTAATGGATGCGAAAGTGTATAATGGAGGGAAAAAGAGGTATTTATAGATGGAGTTCCTCGACAAACGAAACGTTTATTCGAAAAGATACACCTTTTAAAAACTCAAAAGCCGTCAAAAACGCCGAGAACGTCGCGTCCCCACGCCCGCCGATTTAACCGCGTACCTTTTTCGATTCATGCGCAAGATTGGTCCAACCACAAGATGCCACGTGTCTGTCATTATGGCAACCCAATTAATGCGCCGTTTCAGGCATTAATCATCATGCGACAGATGTCAGGAATGAACAAAACCTTTGAGAAATCCGTTTCCCCATTAAATGTTCATCATTAGCATTAAAGTTTAACTCCGACTTCAGAAATTCTTCTCTCGGAATTAAACTTGGGGGCCTTTGATGACACCCAAGCCGAGCTGGAAGAAATTAATCCACGTCATCAGTCCAGCACACGTCCGAGTAGGGGACCTACGGGTGATGTCAGTAACGGCGCACGGCGACACGTCACGAATTAGGCTCGCCCGCTACCGAGCCTAACCACAAAATGGCTGTCGAGCCCCGAGCCCTGAGCCCAAATTTCGGAGGGAAAAGCATGCGCGACAAACTTATAAAAATAATCACTTGCCCATGCTTAACGCTTTATTGGTATCAGAAACTGCCACATGTCCGAAAGATATAAAGAAAAGTCGACAAGTGGCAAGATTTGACTGACATGCACAATTAGAGAGAGACATGTGTCTTTCCTTAATTATTTTACTAATTAATGACTAGTTAGTGCAAAGATGACTATTGTAAACCCAATTACTCGAAGGGGTATAAAAGGTCTGATAGAGAGAAATAAGAAGGGGGAGCAAGATTGTAAGAAAGACCGACCCCAATAATTCGGCTCGGTATTATGCAAAAAAGGCAGAATTAGCCATAAATAAACACACGTTACGCACGTTTATATTTCCACATGTTAAGTCTTTTACATATTTTTGCTTGTTGACCAAAACGCACGTCAACATCTGGGACATGCAGCACATCCTTCAGCTTCAACTCCTTTCCCGAAGTAAGCTTTAGCACCACCGTTCCAACGCCAGCAACATCAGAAGAGGGGTGATTCCCCATATGGAGCTTCCTTTCGGTCGATGGGATGTAAGAAGAGAATGCATCCTTATCAGAACAGACATGGCAAGTGGCACCGGTATCCACAAACCATTCTTTTGGGTTATCCACCAAACTGGCTTCAAACACCACCGCCGACATGTCAACGCCGTCGACTCTCTTTTTCAACCACATTGGCATTGGATCGGTTTGGTTTTCTTTTTCTTTGGTGTGGCGAGTCCTTTTGCCATATGGTTCGGTTTGCCACGTTGTAGCAAGCTTCCTGGAATTTTCCAGCTGTCGGTTTCTTGCCTTTATCGTTAGGCCTTTTCTTTGAGTTACTTGACGAGCCATGCTCCATCGAGTTGCCTTTTGACTCCATAGGGTCAAGCTTGGACTTAGAGTCAATCCTCCTATTGTCTTCCTCAATTCTGATTTTGACAATTAGATCCTCTAGTCCCATCTCCTTTCGCTTATGTTTGAGATAATTCTTGAAATCCCTCCAACTTGGGGGCAATTTCTTAATCAAGGCGGCCACTTGGAATGCTTCCGGCAAAGCCATTCCCTCGGCAGAGATTTCATGTAGGATCAACTGGAACTTCTGTACTTGTTCCATCACGGTTTTAGAATCAACCATCACAAAATCCAAGAACTTACCGGCAACAAATTTCTTTGTGCCGGCATCCTCGGTTTTGTACTTCTTCTCCAAAGAATCCGACAATTCTTTGGAGGATGTAGGTCCCAAGGGGTGTGAGTAAGGTTTAGAAGGGGGGGATTGAATAAACCTTACAAACTTTTTGATTTTAGTACTTTTAAAATATTACGAGTTAAATACACAACTAAGTCTTGATGGATGACTAAGTTAGTTAACCAACAGAGTTAGCCACACAATGATTTCGATTGAGTTTGTTGATAGAATAGCTCAATTTGCTTAGCCTAAACCTTAACTGGGTTTGTGATGATATTTTCATTGGAAGACTTAACACCCTTGAATTTGGTTTAAGTTTGTTTTAACACTTGGTTTTAGCACTTTGTTAATTATCGGTTGGATACCAAATTATCACAGATATAAAATGATATGCGTAAAATAAATCTTTGAAATGTAAATGACACAATAATTTTTATAGAGGTTCAAGATGGGGTAATTCTTCTAATTCTCTCTTCTCTAACTCCTCGGAGTAATCCACTAAGTATTGATCGAGTACAAAGTGGTTTCGAGTCAGGACACAAGTCTTGATCACACACGGTGACTTGATCATTTGGGACTCGATGCGGGAGATGCCTTGGTCACACTGGTGGCTTCTCGTCCGACTCATCTTCTTCACAGGGCGGCTGCCTTGCTACTTTAGCTCACTTTCTCAAGCTTCTTGGATTTGATCACGAAGCCCTCCAATAACTTGAGACTGGTTCGACCTTGAACCTTTCTACAATCCTCCTTGGAATGTAGACCCCTTTTGATTCTTCAAAAGTTTCCTCTTCAACAGTTTGAAGTTGTCTTTCCTTCACAGCTTGGTGTTGGATCGATTTCCTTTGAAATTTAGGCTTGAGTTGCTTGAATAACTTGAGAATATTTTGCAGGTTACAGTTCGAATAATTGCTTGAATGTTCGTGGTTCAGGTTGTCAAGGTAACCCTTTCTCAAAGTGATTCTTCAGCCTTTTATAGTGAACTTTCAAAAATCTGCCCGTTGAAGAGATAGGCTGATTTTCAAAAGTCACTTGTGTTCGTTGGCTTGTCTTGTTGCAGTCCTTGATGTTGACATTTCCTCGTATTAAATGTCTTGCAGCTTTCCAGGTTCTGACACAAGGTGCAGTGCTTCCCATTGGTTTATTCCTTTTCATGCTTCTGGGACTGAGCACTTTAAGACATGGCAGCATGGAAGTATTACTTGTTTAGGTAACATTCTTGACTTACGGCAACGGATTCTTTTGATTGACATCTCTTGGCATTTTGCCTTTTCCCTGTGTGACTTGAGTCCGCTCCAATGATTGAAAGACTCATCTGTCACTTCAACTTGACTTGGCTTCTTGAGTTTAGTTGACTGACACTTCACACAGCTGTATCTTAGCTAATACTCCTTCAATCGAGTTCTTGACTTCTCCTCCTTGCCATACTCATTTGTTTCATGAGTCTTCATTTTAGCCTTCACTTGACTTCTTGTATATCTAGACATAATCGACTTGACTCATTCGTGCAGCCTATATCATTACAATGCAAATTACAAGGAAAATGGGGTGCCAACTTTCTAGTCTAAGTTTTACATGGCATTCATCAAAATCTAAGCAATAAATTTCCCAACAATTTCCCCTTTTTTGATGATGCCAAAACTTAAAACATACATACAAAATGTAAATAGGAATGATACATACAGACAATGCAGAAACAGAGAATGTATGCATAGAATCAATCTTTTTATTGATCATAACATTCTTGTCCTTTACACAGCTGTTTACAAAGTGTATAAGAGCAAACATAGCATTCTATATCTACGCAAAAATATAGAAATTACACAACTTTTATTCATCGTACAGAAGACTTACATATATATGTATTTACAATAGTAAGATACATGAAGGGGTGGACAACAACACTTCATCGCCTTCGCTGTCTCCTTCTTTCTTCTTCAGCTCTGTCGTCCTCTGCCCTCTTTCTCTTGTTTTCATTTTCAGCTGCCTTCTTTTTCTCGTAGGCTCTTCTGGCAGCTTCGTCTCTTCTCTTTCTTTCTTGCCTCCATTGACTCTCTTCGCACAGCTGATCTTGTCTTCTATTTTCTTCTTCGATTCTCTTTACATACTCAGCATTCTTCCTTTCTACTTCCAGATTTGCTATGGCATCAAATCCAGCCCAATAGATCCCTCCTTTCTTCCCTGGATCTATGTATTCAATGTTTTTGGGTAGAGGTCTAGGTCTGGAAACCTCTTCCTCCACGCTTCTTCCTCTTCCTCTGGGTGTGTATTGTCTTTCGAGCCTTCTTTCTTTCAGCAGAGTGACTGCTAGTAGTCTGCTGCCTGTCAGCTTCTTCGCACAACTTGAGGCCTTTTTCCCAATACAAGTCCCAGGCTTCGGATTCGAGCGTTTTGAATTCATCAACTGATCTAGGCTCGTTTTCGACGTCTAAAATGGCATCAGTGTCTCTTCCTACCGGAATGCCTCCGTATTGTTTCAATATGTCCATCACACGGGCATCCATTTTTCCTTCGACCTCCTTTATCCCTGCTTCTACTATTTTCCTCTTCTCAGACATGGGTACGGCAGAGTCACTGGAAGTTTTCTTATGATGTCAGCTGTGACAAGGCCTTGTTGAGGGGTTTCAGCAAACAGTAGAGTCATATCTTTTGAACCTTCCCCCTCACCTGCTTTTCCCTTTTCTTTCATCTGATCTTCAGCTGTTTTCTTCTGCTTCTCAACATCTGCGTCCTTTTTTCTCAACTGCCGACCCTTTCAACGTCTTTAGGTATTCCTGTTCCCCCTTTTTGGCATCATCAAAGGAGAGAGGAACTCCTGGAAACATGCCAGGAAACATGAAATCTAGGCGGCTGATAGCTGAGTTTTACTTGGAGTCTGCTGCGGAGTATGCTATTCGGAATTCTGAGCGGGTGGCTTTGGACTCGGCTGCCACTAGTTTCATTTCAGCCATAAGAAGACTGAATTTGTTATTCATGTTTTCCTCTACGCGCAGAAGTTCTTTCCTGTGAAATTCTCGCAGCAGTTCCATTTCAGTGTTGTGGGAGGCATGCATCCTATCAATATTTTCTTGCATCCTCCTCTTCATGTCAGCATTATCGGCGCTCCAGATCAGCATCTTATTGTACAGTGCCTTAAAGTATCGAACCTGTTCGATCCGCATTGTACTCTCTATTCCGACACCATTCCTTATCCGTACCACAATCCCTCTTAAATCTGCTTTGTGAGGGTGGCATCTCTCTTTGTCGGCCGCATATCAAGTGAAGCTTGGTGCCATTCAATCTTTTCAATCTCACCAAGTATTGTCTTGAATACCTCACGTACCTCAACAGTCACCTCGATTTTTGGTGGCGGCAAGATGTAAATCAAAATCTATGGGGACAATGGAATCGGTGGGAATGATTGGATCTAGTCAAACGTTAAAAAAACGCGCTTGCAGTCACAGCCGCTTTTTCTTCTTCAAGGTCGGGCAGCTCAATCTAGAAAGGAAAAGTTTCTTCAAACGCATCATCACGCACATATGGAATTGAAGATTCAGCTATTCGTGCTTGTGATGATTCAGGTTGAGTCGACTGCTTGCGACTTTGGGAGCTGCGTAGATGACTCCCGGTTTCGGTTTTTGGGCCTTGTGTGTGGGAGTTGGCACGGTGGATCGAGCCTCAATTTGTCTTAATGCCTTCTTCACCTCGAGGGTCGCTAAATGAATTTGTTGTTCCTCAGCTGCACCATCAGCGTCATCGGAAGATGATGAGACTTAAAGACTTGGCTCATCATCAAAATTGAACATTTGACGAGCAGCCTTGAGTTCTGGCTTACTCGTACTTGGTAGAGCGTCCTCAGCTGAGTCTTTGTGATGTTCAGTTGGAGTAGACTCAGCTTCATTTGTAGATCCCAGGAAAGTTGTATCAGGGTCATCCTGGGAGTCATGAAAAGCACTGATTTCCTCCTCTGAGTCAGCAATTATGGTCTGAGGAATGCTCTTATCTCCTTGAGTTTTACCTAGGGAAGTCTCAACCTCCCGTAGGCCTTCATTACCTCTTGCAGTTTCAACTGCAGCGGGGCCTTGTACAATCCCTTCGACAGGCGCAGCTGTCTTAGGGTCTTCTGCAGTGGCATCCACAGGAGTCTCAACTCCGTGGATTGCACTTTCATTGCCCAGAGTGTTAACTCTCGGGGCAGATCCATCCTGTGCCTCGACTGCATCAGCAGTGTCCTCAGCCTGCAAAGCTATTGGCACTTCAGCTGAGACAGATTCAACTATCCGAGCTTTGTCAGTGACAACTTGCTGTGTTTCTTTTTCTTGTTCCTTCTCCACTTCGCCTCCTAGATTCATGATGGAGTCATCTGCAGCATCCTCCGATCTAGCTGCAGTGGAGGGAGTTTCCCCCACAGCTGGCACACCAGCTGAGTGACTTATTGTGCGGTCACTCTGCTCCAGACTCCCGGCTTTTTCCTGTGAGTGATCAGCCGTTGGGGCAGGTGGTAAGACACCTTCAGCAGGGGTTGGCTCGACTTGGGTCCCCAAATTCCCAGTTTCAATGCCAAGTCCCCTAGATCCATCCTCTGAGTGAGCTGGGGAAGTAGTTACATCAATGACAGTGGCAATCTGCTGTACCACTCCCAATGGATCAATCTCCAGCTGAGTTTTGGAAGACTCTCCAGGTCCTTCCGTCAGCTGTTGCTCATGCATTATCATGGATTCCCGCATGGCTTGCTGCATTTGCAACTCCTCGAGCTTTAGATTGGGTCCAAGTCCTCATCACTTCCCGAGAAGGCATCGAAGTGAGGATGAGTATGATCAGTGGTTCCAGCGAAAGGACAAATATTGGCCTTCTCACGGGCTTCAGCTTCCTCTGCCAATCTCTCCTTCTCCTTTTCTTTGAAGATCTGCAAGATATCTAGGCAATTCTCTTCATCCAGTGCCTGGACCACTGTGGTCAACCCAAGGAAATTCATTAGTTCTTCTTCTTCTTCAATGAATTCAGGTCTTTCGAATTGTTCCCTCGAGCGACTCAACTTCCATTTCCTCCATTCGCGCAGAAGATTTTGGATGTCTGGATATGGTGGAGACAACATAATCACATCATCGTCATCATCTTCCTGCTGTCCTTCTTTCTCAGGAATGGAGGGTAGCAGAGCTTGTTGCTCTTCACCTTCAGCAGCGTCTGTCGCAGGTGGAGATGCAGTCCTGTCGACAGGAGATTCAGCTCTCTCAGCTACTTCTTGTTCCTCAGCTGTTCTGTCCACAGCTGGGTCTTCGATGTGCCTCTGCTGATCGGCCTCAGCAGACTTGGCGGTTTCATCAAGCACTTCTGGAGACTGCACTTCTTCAGCAGTCTCAGAGATCTTTTCCAGCTGAGTGGCAGACTCAGCTGTCTTCTCAAGCTCTGAACGCTTGGTAAGTCTTCTCCTTCTCTTAGTTTTCACCAGAGGAATGTCTGGTTCTACTTCCTCCGGTTCCTCGAAGGTAAAGGCCTTTGGAGTTGCCTTAGAGGCAACTGCCTTTCTCACCTTGGCAGTCCTCTTCTTCTTCATTCCTGGAGAAGGTATTAAGGATTCCTTCTCCACTGCGGCTGCAGGGGTAGGAGACACGATTGCGGGAGCAGGTGACTCGGCTGCAGGGGCAGGTGCATCTTTCTTCTTCTTTGCTGCAGGGGCAACAGTCTTCTTTCCAGCTGCATGGGCAGCTTTCTTCTTCGGAGGGGAGGCAACAACTGTTTCTTCGGGATCAGTTGATTCCCCCTCACTGGTGTCCGCCCTCTTGGCTTAAGCTCTCTTCTGAGCTCAAGACAAGTCAGCCCGAAACATTTTCTTGTTAACATGGAATGATTTTCCATGTCGAAGGGAAACACCCTTCACCTCCATCAAGCGGCCAATTACAAGGCCATATCCCAGAGATCCTCCAAATGACCCATCATCCTTGAAGGACTTATTTCCAACATTCTGGCAGAGTCTGCTGAAGATGAATTCTGCCCAATTTACCTTCTTCTCCTCCATGATCGCAGCCATGACGATCAGCTTTGTTTTGGAAAGCTGATTGAAGCTTCCAAACTTTATATCCACACATTTTGCGAAGATATCCATTAACTTGTGATAATCGTCCTTCAGCAGCTGTGTAAGCCACCTTCGCAGCACATTCAGGTCTGGCTACTTCCTTCCATGCAACAACCAAGTTTACATCAGCCTCAAATATTTCCGGCACTCCTTCCGATGGCAGCAAACAATGCTCCGCTAGATCTTCAACAGTGATGGTGAAGTCCTTTCCGTGAATAGAGGATTTGATGCCCTTGTCGTGAACCTCAGCATTCACGTAGAACTGTGCTACCTCCTCAACGTATGTCATCTGGAACTCCATAGTGAGAAAGGGTTTCAGTTCAGAGTTCTCGATTTTGTCGGCTATCTTCTTCACAAGGGTTTCATCGGAACCCTGTTTAACCATCCCTTCAAAATCCACGGTAGAACCAGTGTGGATTTGCTTCCCTAGTTTGGTGATATCGTAGGTTGATGCCATTTTTCTGAGTTTTTACCGAACGAACTTTGACGAACTTGCTCAAGATTTGGTAGGGTTTTGAAAGAAAAATACTTTCTTTGCTTTTGGAGAGATGAACAGTTTGAGTAAAGAGAGAGAAAGCGAACAAAATGGTATATATGGGTTATGAAAGGACATGCTTTTGGTTTTGAAATTTGATCAAGATCGATTGGCCAGTTTAGCACGACGATTAGCATTTAATTGCTCGCATTTAATGCGGCATCATTTATATCCAATCATAGGCTTTGTCGTGCAGCTTTTGACTGTACCTGTCATTATTACGCTGACGTCATCCTTAAAAACATTCCCGCTTATTAAAAACGATGCGTTTTTTTCACTTAGCTCATAAATGACTCTAACTTACTCCTTAGCCGACTCAACTCTTCTTCTCTCTATTCACATAGTGACTCATTTGTCGCCGCCTAACTCGTCATGGTGACTTTCCGATATGGCCGATTCACTTAGCCGATTCACATGCTCGCTCTATTTTCATCTTTTCACGGTCCATCTCTTCTCCTTGAGTTTTCTGAGTGTCAACTCAGCTCAATTAACCCTAGCTCATGCTTAAGCTCTTCAAATCTTGATTCACATAATGGCTTTGTGAATATGTCAGCTAACTGTTTATCAGTTGAGATGTATTCCAAAGTGATGTCTTTGTTTTCAACATGATCTCTTACGAAATGATATCTGACATCAATGTGCTTTGTTCTTGAATGCAACACAGGGTTCTTAGTGATTGTAATAGCACTTGTGTTATCACACATAATTGGAATTTCTTTTTCTTCAATTTCATAATCTCTCAGCTGTTGTCTCATCCATAAAACTTGGGCACAATAGCTGCCCACAGCTATGTACTCTGCTTCAGCTGTGGATGTGGCTATTGAGTTTTGCTTCTTGCTAAACCAGGAAACCAATCATCTCTTTCCAAGCATTTGACATGTACCTGAAGTACTCTTTCTGTCAACTCTACATCCAAAGATAGTCGTAGTCCGAGTAACCAATTAGCTTTGAATCCACCTTCCTTTGGATACCATAAGCCGACTTCCTGGCATCCCTTCAAATATCTTAGATTCTCTTAGGCAATCATATGGCTTTCCTTTGGAGCAGATTGGAATCTTGCACATACACCTACCGCAAAGGTGATGTCCGACCGCTTTCTTTGTTAGATAAGCTGATGATCCAATAAGTGTTATGTATCTTGTTTGATCCATGAGGCTTGCCATCTGCATCCATATCCATCTTGACTAATGTATTCATTGGTATTTTCAGAAGACTTCTCTTCCATACCAAATTTCTTCATTAAATCTCTCGGTATACTTTGTTTGACTTATGAAGGTTCCATTCTTCATTGCTTAACTTGAAGTCCTAGAAAGAATGTCGACTCTCCCATCATGCTCATTTCAAATTTGCCTTGCATGAGGTTTGAGAACTTATCACATGACTCATTGTTTGTGGATCCAAAAATAATGTCATCCACATATATTTGAACAAGCAAAAGATACTCTCTCCTTCTTGAATTCTCAAGAGTGTTCTATCCACTTTGCCTTTGGTGAATCCATTATCGTAAATTGAGATAATGTATCATACCATGCTCTAGGTGCCTGTTTCAATCCATATAGAGCTTTCTTGAGCTTGTACACCTTATCTCCAAGAGTTTTTCGCTCAAATCCTCGGAGGTTGCTCAACATAGACTTCTTCTTCCAACAATCCATTTAGGAATGCACTCTTCACATCCATTTGATATACGTGAAGTTCTTGTGTGCAACATAGGCAAGAAACATCCTTATTACTTCTAATCTTGCAAAGGAGCAAATGTTTCATCAAAATCTATTCCTTCCTCTTGGCAATACCCTTTGGCTACCAATCTTGCTTTGTTTCTTACCACAAAACCTTCCCTCATTCATCTTGTTTCGAAATCCCATTTTGTGCCAACAACATTTTGATGGGTTGGTCTTTGTACAAATTCCCATACTTTGTTTCTTTCAAATTGATTCACTCTTCCGCATGGCTCGAATCCAATGTGTGTCATCCAATGCTTGGGACACATCTTTGCTCTATTTGGGAAATAAAACAAGTGAACATAGCTTCTTGTTGAGCTCGGATCGGTTCTTACACCATCTCTTACATCTCTAATGACTAGCTCACGGTGGATGGTCTCTCGGCCATCTCACATCAGTTGGAGTAAGTCGGATGGGTTCGATCGTCTTTCTTGTTTGTATTGCCTTGAGCAAGATTTCATCATCATTTAGTCGCAGATTCTCCAAATTGTCTTTGAGATTCAACTATCTCATCTTCACTTTGATTAATTGCTCGCCAGCTTCAACATAGGGACTCTTCTGCATAGTTGGCTGATTTAGCTTATCAGCTAACTCTTCAATGTCTTCTCCATTTACATTAGGTTCATCAAAAACCACATGGATAGACTCTTCTATGACCATAGTCCTTTTGTTCAACACTCTATAGGCTTTAATTTCAGCTGAGTATCCCAAGAAGATACCTTCATCAGCTTTAGCATCAAAAGCCTTCAGAGTATCCTTTCCATTGTTGTGGATAAAACATTTACATCCAAATATTCTA
Source organism: Rehmannia glutinosa (assembly GCA_016081115.2). Lineage (NCBI taxonomy): Eukaryota > Viridiplantae > Streptophyta > Magnoliopsida > Lamiales > Orobanchaceae > Rehmannia > Rehmannia glutinosa. Next base: position 37,343,411 of record CM071931.1, on the reverse strand, counting down.
AAATATGCAACATTTGGCTTTCTCCCTGTCCAAATCTCATAGGGAGTCTTTGTCAGCTGTCTATTTATCATGCATCTATTTTGAGTATAGCATGTGTGGTGTTGATGGCTTGACCCAAAATCTTTAGGAAGTCCGACTTCACCTAACATGGTCCTTGCAGCCTTCCTTGAGAGTTCTATTTCTTCTTTTCTCGCTACTCCATTCTCGTCGTGGGAGTACTTGTGCAGATAGTTCATGAGCAATACCATTTTCAACACAATCATCGAGTTATTATTCCATTGACAAACTCAGTTCCTCTATCAGATCTTATCTTTATAATGGTTTGACTCTTCTCATTTTGAACTCTTTTCATCAATTGAGGCAACTTCTGCAAAGTTTCCTTCTTTTTACACATGAAGATTGTGTTTGCTAAATGGTTTTATCATGATTTTGATGATTTTGTTTTTATACCAAAACAATGTTTTTAAAGGTTGTCCAAATACTCCTAAATGATTTAAAATGATTTTAATATTTTCCGGAGTATTTCTTCAAGTTTATTTCGACAAAATTGGACAACACTTTTAATGATTCTGTGTCTATGTGTTTTCACATCCAAACCTTGTTTCTAAATGTTGTCCTAATACTTCCGATCGTTCTAAAATATTTTTACTATTTTTTGGAGTATTTCTTGGAGTTTATTTTCGATAAAATATTGGACAACACTTTTGTTTTGAGGCCAACCGATCACCCTATAGGGCAACCCATAATCAAGAGTACGTTGAAACAGAATTTGAGCCTGGAGCGAAAAAAAGCAATGGTCGACCGGTCGCCGGCGTCGACCGGTCAGTCGACCGCCGCCTGTGGTGCAATCCGGTGTGCTCGCAAGTTTTTGTTGAAACAGAAACTCATATTCTTCACTTCTTTGAGACATGGACCGATTGAGGAATGGGGTGACCGGTCGAACCCCACGTCGACCGGTGCCGCCCTATGTAAAAATGTTGTGTCATTTTTGAACTTATATTCTGGCTGACCGTCGCTCTCTAGTTTGACAAAAAAATCGACCGTTTTGACAAACTACTTTCCCTTAATTTGTGGGATGGATTTCTATGACTCTTTTCTTCAATTGCCTTGCAATTTTTTTTGTAATTCATGTCCCCAAGAGGAGCCTATCATGTACAAGATATCTTCTATAAATAGAGGAAGAATTGAAGCAACACAAGATGAGATACAATACAACAAGATACACTTCAAGAAAATATTTGTTCTTCATAGTTATTATTCTTGTTGTAATTTTGCCTAGCTTATCACTTTCACATCCTTGAGGTCTAGGCTATTCTTGATTACACTTGCACTCAATTGTATAAATCATTATCGAGTTGTAATCTTGAATTTTTAGGTTATCATTCAACACAAAATATCCTTGTGAGTGTTCTTGTGGTAAGAACACACTTGGGTGATCTAGGCGATAGGTGTAAGAAGATTGCGGTAATCTTCTTGTTGAGGTGTTGAAGAATTTGGTATTCTTCAAGGTTGAAGATTGTGGTAATCTTCACAAGGTGCCGTTGGAGATGTGGTAATCTTCAAGAGAGATTGTGGTAATCTCAAAGGTGGTGTTGAAGAAGAGTGTGGTGCTCTTCAAGGTGTTGTTGTAAGTTGGTGTTGTATTAATTTTGGTAATTAATAAAATCTTTTTTTCTTTTGAAATCCATCCCGGATATCTTGGGGTGGTAGAGGATTAGGCCCTTGGTGGGTTGAACCTCTATAAATCGATGTATGTTGCTTACATTCTGCACCTTATTATTGTCTTTGAGCTTTCGGTTCTAAAAAGAGGGCGAAATCGAAAAGATGGAGATAATCTATTCACCCCCTCTAGATTATCGTAGCCGTTTGGACTTACAAGTGGTATCAAAGCCAAACTCTTTGGCAAGCTCGTTTCACATCGCGAGTGAAGAGGAACGATCGTCGGCTACGAATGAAGCTCATCTTTCGGCACCTCCACCACCAAACCACCTCAATTTGATTCCAAAAATTTTATATTTTGGAAAGAACGAATGGAATGTTATTTACAAGGTTGCGGGTTCGATATTTGGAACATCATCATAAATGGAGAATCCATTCCGATGATAGACACACCATACACCTCCAAAGCTTTCAAAGAGCTCAATGATGAAAAGAAGAAAATCATCTCCTTAAACGGTAAAGCTCTCAATATTTTGTATTGTTCACTTACTAATTTGGAATATGAACATATTGTAGGAATTCGATCGGCACATGAAGTATGGCAAACATTAGAAGCCATCTATGGAGTATTTGCAAATGAAAGGAGTCAAACAAAAGCATCTACTTCTCAAAGGGATACAAGTTCAAATCTAAGGAACAAGCCTTTTACAACTTCCAACTATGAAGTAGTCGAACAATGTTTTATGGGCATCAAAGAAGAAAACGAGGTATGTCTTAAACCCTCTACTTCCTATGATATTGTTATTCAAAATGATTATAGTGATTTGCAAAATGATTTTGATGATCTTCAAAATGAATTCCAAAATTTACTTGTTAAGTACAAAAATTTGAAAAAGGAATTCAATGTTTTGAAAAAATGAAAAGGATAGTTTATTTACTTCCTATGAATCACTATCATGTGCTCACACCACCACACTTGACAAGGTTAGAAAACTTGAAAAACAAAATAGTACTCTTGTTGAGGATATTAATTGCATGAAAAATGATTTATCAAAATCCAACTTGAGTATCAATAAATTGCCCAATGTTGTGAATGCTTATGATTGTGATAATTTGAAGAGTAAACTTGATCATGAGCCTAATTGTATAAATCATATGAAAAGGAATCGAGTTCCTATGCATATTAGTGATGTTACTTGCTTTTATTGCGGTAAGAAGGGTCATACGGTAAATACTTGCCGGGCTAGAAATAACTCTAATTATTATTGGAGACCTAAAAGTCTCAAGACTAATCCCAAAAAGGACCCAAACACTTGAGGGTACCACAAAACAATGTCATTTTAGGTACCGGCGGATTAATAATCGAAGAAAATTCATGCCGCCAAGGAAACATCAAATGAACATCTCATTTAATCAAAGAAGGAAAAAAGCAAAGTCAATTTCCAAGAAGAGGATATAATCAAAAATGGGAAGAACACAATCCTTGAAATGGCAAAGACATCATCAACAAGATGATTGTCCAAGAGAAAGACACTCTCAAAAATGGGAAGGTCACAATGCTTGGAAATGGAGCAATTGGAGAAATCATCATCAACAAGACGATTCTCAAAGGGGAAGATATCATCAACAATGGGAACGACACAACCCATGGAAATGGCGTAATTGGTAACCCGTATCTCCCTATTTAAATATGCATTTTATTTTGTTATTATGCATGCTTTTATTTGTGTCTTAATTGCAAAATGAGTTTTCAAGTATTTATTTTTTAACTAAGGTCTTCAATATATATTTGTGCTTTTAAAATATTTTTGAAAAAAGAAGACCTTATATGATGTTTTTAAAACTCTTGTGCATTTTTGTAGACTAAAGTGTGTTATCATCTCTTATGGATTTTTATGGCATGAGCTTACTTGTGATATCTCTTAGCCTACACTTTTATCATTATGATTTGTGCGAGATTTGTTTTAAGAATTGTGTAGGATTTACATATTTTCACAAATGGCCATTTACGTCATTATTTGTCAAGAAATGCATAAATTATCGAGGTACGTTTACTTGTGTTATTCTTACTCTTATAGACTCGATATATGTATTGCCATGTGCCTATGTGCTTGCTTTTCATAGTATTTCATACAAGTGCCATTAAGAGGATTTTTAGATTTTTTTTAAAGGCACTATTCGATATTTGATTGCACATATTTGCTTTGTACAAATACTTCTTTTAAATGAGGTCTCAACTATATGCAATCGGATTTTCAAATTTCAAAAGAGACCTTTTGTAGCTTTCTTAAGCTTATTCGAACTTGCATGATTTATTAGACTCTTGATGATCTTCTAAATGCATAGTATGTGTTTCTTGCTTCATGGTCTATATATATAGTGTCTATTTCTACTATGCTCTTATGCAAGATATTTTGTGATTGATGATTGAGGCATGTTTTTATACTTGATTTATTTTTTTTCTTGCTTATATAAGCGATGCCGGTAATGAGTTTGTTCAGTTGTGTAGATGAGAAATGAAGTACTCCAAATATTAGTTACCTCAAAATATTTGGATGTAAATGTTCTATTATGAACACCTTAGATCAATTGGATGCCCTATGGTGATAGTGATGAAGAAGACAAAAAGGGTATTCCGCAACAAACTCGATGACCAAGGCAACATTGGTCGAACTAAGGCGAGGTTAGTAGCTCGAAGGTATTTTCAAGAAGAAGGAAATTGATTTTGATGTAACATTTGAACTCATAGCACATTTAGTAGCTATTTGCATTTTACTTGCCCATTCTTGTTTTAAGAAAATTTCAAGCTTTACCAAATGGATGTTAAATCCAATTTTCTCAATGGTTTTATTCAAGAAGAAGTCTATGTAAAACAATCTCCGGGGTTTAAAATTTTTCTAGGCCAAATGATTTTTATTAAAGGCCTTGTATGGTTTAAAACAAGTACCCCATGTATGGTATGATAGACTTAGCTATTTTTGCTAAATGATTTTACAAAAGGTAAAGTTGATACTACTCCTTTTGTTTTTGAAAAAGGGCAAGATTGTTTACTTGTGCATATTTATGAGAATATTTTTGGTGCTACTAATGAATATTTGTGCAAGATATGTTTTTCTAAGTTGATACTAGGTGAGCTTGAGATGAGCATGATGGGGGAGCTCAATTTCTTGCTTGGACTACAATTTATTCAATGCCAAGAAAATGGTTATATTTCAAAAGAACTCTTGAAGGAGTTAAGCATTGAAGAAAGAAGAGCCATCTCAACCTCTATGGCTAAAGATTGACAAAGGTTGAGAAAGGCATATCGACCGACAAACAAATTCGAGGTATGTTTTCTTGTATTATTCCTATAGACTTGACATTCCATATGCCTTATGTCTATTTGCTCGACTTCAAAAACTATCCCAACGAATCTCATTAAAGTGCCAAATATTTGAAAGGCACTTTTTCTTATGACATGTTGTATCCAAAGTTTTAAAACGTTCTTATTTTTGGGATAACAAGTCCAGTATTTATTATACGGTTATTCGTATTCAAAATATGGTTCGTCATAATCGAACTAAACATATTGAGATTCGATTTTTTTTTAAAAAGGGATTGACTTTTTAACAAAAACTTGGGATGTGTTTAATTCCGTCTCAAGGATAACTCGCGGACTTTTTAATCATTAACCGCTGAGTATTTTACCTCATTTCGAGCTTGATTATGACATAATGTATATTGAATGAGGTCTATGTTTGCATTTTGCACGTTCTTAAAACTTAGGGCGAAAAATCAGATTTTTGGATCAAATTTCGGATTTTCAAACAAGTGAACGGTGGGCTGCCGGGAGTGGGTCGACCGTCGCCCACCTGCTCGACCGCCGCCCTATGCCCTGACCGGTCGTCCACTGCAGAAAATTGGTTAAAACCGTCTCTGTTCTTGTATTTTGGCATTTTGATGTTTTTCTTCTCTATTTCGTCCCCTTTGACATTTTCACACACAATTCACTTCAAATGTGTTTTGTTGCATAAAATTCATAGTTTGGGGATTACCTAGCTCGATTATCATCATCATTGCTCATCTTTACCAATCGAATGGTAAGAATTTCACTCCCTTTAGCTCAATTGGGTTGAACCCTTGAGAACTTGGTTTAAATGTCTATTTCTTGATGCAAATTACTTATGTTTGTGATGAGCTTATTAATTGTTGATGAATGATATTTATTAAATTGCATTTGGTGATGAAAAACTTGGCTTGATTTTATTTACAAGGGCTATATATATCTTTTTCAATTTTTGACGCCCGCCAAGTGTTCGATAAAACGTTTCAATGAAAAATTCATCACCTACATGATTCTCTCAATTTCAAAAGTCTTATATATTTATAGAAATCATGTTTTGCTTATCAAATGATCTTCCATAAGCTTCTACAAGTCGTATGATTCGACTCTTCCCTCCTATTTGGTTTAAAAGCTTCAATGTCCAAATAGCTCGATACATCGGTTTACTTGCGCACTTTGATATGAATATATGATGTATTTATCGTGCTAACATTCTTTTTGATGATTCCAAAGGGGGAGAAACAGGTTATGAGCTTTTTAGCTCAAATAAGCTAAGATAAGCTCAAACGAAAAAAGAATTTTATAAGCTTTGGCTTTTAAAAGCCATATGTTGTGGGATCATATTTATGTCCACATGATGTATTATGGTTATGTATGATTCTTGGTCCATTGGTTGTAGTATGGACTTATATACATTTCTAATGATGTCTCTTTGACAGCGGGAGCTTTTAAGTTTTTAAATACTTAAGCTCAATATCGAAAAGCTAAGATCTTAGCTTATGTTTAAGTTGCTTCTATATAACTTTTGTTGTGCATGTTGATAGGGGGAGTATTTATAATATGTGTTTGAATATCTCTACTCTCTTCCTTGTGTTTATATTGCACGGAATATTGTCGCTCTCAACGGATATTTATTTTTGACCGGAAAACTTGTTTTGTTTTCAAAATCGCCTCTCAAAATTGTTTTCAAAAATGGCCTTGTTGAATTGTTTTGGTTTGTAATCATCAAAAAGGGGGAGATTGTTTGCTAAATAGTTTTATCATGATTTTGATGATTTTTTTTTATACCAAAACAATGTTTTTAAAGGTTGTCCAAATACTCCTAAATGATTTAAAATGATTTTAATATTTTCCAGAGTATTTCTTCAAGTTTATTTTCGACAAAATTGGACAACACTTTTAATGATTCTGTGTCTATGTGTTTTCACATCCAAACCTTGTTTATAAATGTTGTCCTAATACTTCCGATCATTCTAAAATGTTTTTACTATTTTTTGGAGTATTTCTTGGAGTTTATTTTCGATAAAGTATTGGACAACACTTTTCTTTTGAGGCCAACCGGTCGCCCTATAGGGCAACCCGTACGTTGAAGCAGAATTTGAGCCTGGAGCGAAAAAAATCGGTCGACAGGCCGCCCGTCGGTGCGACGGTGCACTGCAAGTTTTTGTTGAAACAAAACTCATATTCTTCACTTCTTTGAGACATGGACCGGTTGAGGCATGGGGTGACCGGTCGAACCCCACGTAGACCGGCGCCCTATGTAAAAATCTTTGTGTCATTTTTTGAACTTCTATTCTGCTTGTGCGACGTCGCTCTCTAGTTTGACAAAAATCGACCGTTTGATAGCAAACAACTTTCCCTTAATTTGTGGGATGGATTTCTAACAGGTCTTTTCTTCAATTGTCTTGCAATTTTTTACGAGAATTCATGTCCCCAAGAGGATCCTATCATGTACAGGATATCTTCTATAAATAGAGGAAGAATTGAAGCAACACAAGATGAGATACAATACAACAAGATACACTTCAAGCAAATATTTGTTCTTCATAGTTATTATTCTTGTTATAATTTTGCCTATCTTATCACTTTCACATCCTTGAGGTCTAGGCTATTTTTGATTACACTTGCACTCAATTGTATAAATCATTATCGAGTTGTAATCTTGAATTTTTGGGTTATCATTCAACACAAGATATCCTTGTGAGTGTTCTTGTGGTAAGAACACACTTGGGTGATCTAGGTGTTAGGTGTAAGAAGATTGTGGTAATCTTCCTGTTGAGGTGTTGAAGAATTTGGTATTCTTCAAGGTTGAAGATTGTGGTAATCTTCACAAGGTGCCGTTGGAGATTGTGGTAATCTTCAAGAGAGATTGTGGTAATCTCAAAGGTGGTGTTGAAGAAGAGTGTGGTGCTCTTCAAGGTGTTGTTGTAAGTTGGTGTTGTATTAATTTTGGTAATTAATAAAATCTTTTTTTTTTCTTTTTGAAATCCATCCCGGATATACTGGGGTGGTAGAGGATTAGGCCCTAGGTGGGTTGAACCTCTATAAATCGACGTGTGTTGTTTACATTCTGCACCTTATTATTGTCTTTGAGCTTTCGGTTCTAAAAAGAAGGCGAAATCGAAAAGATGGAGATAATCTATTCACCCCCCCTCTAGATTATCGTAGCCGCTTGGACTTACAGATTGTCCATGTATATCTTGAGTAATCATCCACCACTACTAGAGTGTATTTCTTTCCACTTATGTTGGCTGGCTCAACTGGACCAAATAGATCCATATGCAACAGATGCAATATCCTTGTTGAAGATGGACTTGACTTCTCTTTGAATGATGATTTGATCTGCTTTCCCATCTGGCATGCATCACAAACACTTTCCTTCTTGTACACTGAGTCTGGCAATCCTTCTACAAGATTACTCCTTGCAAGCTTGTTAATTGTCTTGAAATTCAGGTGACTCAGCTTCTTGTCCCACAGCCAACTTGATTCGGCTGTACTCTTTGCTAGCAGACAAGTGTTTGGTGTGGCAGTCGACCAATCTACCACATACATGTTCTTTTGTCTGGATCCTTGCAACACTACTTCATTTGATTCAGTGTCTTTGATTTGGCATACTCCCATATTGAATCCAACATTATAGCCCTTGTCACAGAGTTGGTTGATGCTTAACAAGTTGAAGTTGAGGCCTTCAACGTAAGAAACATCTGTGATTTCTAATCCATTTTTCTTGATGGATCCAGTTCCTCTTATTTCCCCTGGAGCTTCATTTCCTCCAAATATGACTTTTGCACCTCTAATCTCCTTGAATTTTGACAGATTTTTCTTGTTCCTGTCATGTGTCTGGAACAGCCACTATCCATGTACCAGGTTCCTTGGCACTCAGTTGTTCCTTGAACCTGCAATCAAGGAAATCAGGTTTTAGGTACCCATACTTCCCTGGGTCCGAGGGGTTAGTCTTTGTAAGATGATCCAACCAACCTATAGCCAAATGATCTGACTCTAAGAGGTTGCAATCTATGTGTGCAATAATCATAATTCAGTTTGGCAAATTGCTTGGGGGCTTTAGGTTCATACATCTGTCTCTTTTGTCTGTATGCTGTGTGTGTGTTTTAGCAATTGCCTTCTTTGGGTAGTTGTGATATTTCTGAGTGTAGTGCTTGGGTGCATATGTGTGCTGATGATAGCTCTTTTGCCTTTGGAATGACCTTTGCGTTGAGATCTAGGCCTTTGCCATTTTGGCATGTATTCCATAGGTCTTTCTGATATTTCACATTATTCCAATCAGCTTGACTTGGGTAGTTTCTACCATTCCCATCATTTGTGTTCCTTTGATAGAACTTACGGGGATTTCGGTAGCTCTGTTTCTTCTTCACGCAGTACTTCTGTTTGGAGTTTGCTTAGGAACTCTCTTTGGATTTCTTCTGTTGTCCTCTCAAAGATACTCAATCGGCCGCTTTCCTTTTCCTTTATATCCAAGGCCTGTTTGTTTATGATTGTGCTTTGGAATGAATGTGTGTGCAACATTTGATGTCTTGGATTTTTGAGATGCTTCATTACTTGAAGATCCTTTTTCCAAGATCACTCTGGGAGTTTGACTGTGCTCAAGGGAATTGAATCCTATGACTGTCTTGTCTCCACACTCTTTTTGGCTCATAATAAGGTCATCCAATGATTTAGATGCCTTTGTGAATGAAGCAATCACATTTTTGAGATCATTTTCCCTCTTTTCTATAGTAGCTATCTCTGCTATTAGTTTAGCATTCTCAGCCTTCAGCTCTTTGTTCTCATCATCTATGTGACTTAGAGTACTCAGCTCCTTAGTCAGCTGTGAGTTTTGGCGTTTGAGCTGGTTGTTTTCCTCATTTAATAGTGTGTGTGAGGATTTAATGTGTTCAAAGTCTTTCATCATTTTTCCTAATGAATCATAAAGATCAGTGGGTGATGAAGTATGCGTGTCACAATCACTATCGCTAGAATCTGAGTGAGATGAGTTAGAGTGTACCTCATCTTCTTGGTCAGGTTGATCTTGTTCTTTAGCCATTAGCAGGATCATAGCTTCTTCTTCAAAATCACTTGAGTAGTCACCACTACTTTCTCGAGTCATTACTTTGTATCTTTTGACTTAATTTGTTTAAGATCTCGGCAGACCAACATTGCCCTTTTCTTTTCTTGTCTTATTTCTCTGAAAACTCTTCTTTCTTCTTCATTCCTGTATTTATTGACTACAGGATATGGACAGTCAATAGCAAAGTGTCCTGGTTGTCTGCAATTCCAACACAAGTTTTCAACTTTTTGATCAACTCTCTCATTTCTTGGGTTGTCAGGTCTTTGATATTCGATCTTTTGATACTCGGTTCTCTTTGGTGGCCTATCTTCCCTTGACTTGGAGGGAGCTGAATGTCTTCTGGAGGATTCACCTTTATTTCTTTTGTATTTCTTGTTGAATTGTTTAACCATCAGCGCAATCTCCTCCTGGTCAATGATTTCTTTGGTCTCAGCTCTCTTCCCATTCTTGACTATAAGTGCAGGTGTTTTGGGTACAGCTGTCTCCTCTTGATATTTTCTTCTCAACTCAAATTCATAAGCTTTGAGGTCTGAGAATAGTTCATGATTGGATGTTTTTGATAGGTCCATCGAGTGCCTTAGAGCCATGGTCTTCATTTCCCACTCAGCTGGGAGGCTCCTTAGTATCTTCATGCACATTTCTTTTGTGTGTATTCTTTTCCAAGTCTTTGAGAGCTCATTTGTAATTTCGATGAATCTAGCATCGGGTGATCCATTATCTCACCGCAAGCATTTTAAAGTTTTCAAATTTTTGAACAACAACATATAATTTGTTTTCCCTAATTTGCTCGGATCCTTCACAAATTAAAGTTAGTTTATCCTGATTTCTTTGGTTTGTCTTGCAAGATTTTACTTTTTTGAACATGGCTTTGTCCAAAGTCTTGTAAAGTATATCCTTGGCCACATTGTCTAGGTTGTATCTTTTCTGTCATCATTCGTCCATTCGACTCTTGGTTTTTCAACCATTGGTCTAGAGAAAGCAATGACCTCCTCTCCTTTTTGCAGCAGACTCTCCTTGCAATTTTGTGTTCACCTTCATTATTTGCGGTGGCCCATCCTCT